>CM026265.1:3235313-4435313 GCA_014851425.1 Senna tora | reverse complement strand
GCCGTATTACGTGCTATAATTAAACAAAATAATTAATTAATTGGCATGATGATAAATTCAGTTTCATGCATGACTGAGTTTTACTCTAAACTACTCAATTTTACCCAAAAAAAATTATGAATAAGAAATATTATCATTTGTATCATATATATATATGATGATAAAAAAAAAGAAGAATAAATAACAATTTCTTTCGAAATAATCATTAAAAAAGTTACATGAACATTTAATAAAATTTGACGTATACTCCTTTTATAATTAAATTTTTTAGATGTTTTATTTACTATGGTTACGTTGTTCACTCAAATTTTGACAACTAAACCCTAAACCGACTACACCAAATAAATTCAATCGTTTATACTAAACTACACTAATATTATTTTTTAAAATCAACATCGTTTTTAAATTTTTTTTTTAGCCAATAAGATCAACGACGTTGAGTATAATGGAGATGATTAGTTTCCTACAAATAATGAACTAAACTTTAAATTATTTAACGATTGAGAGTTGTTCAAATAAAATTATTTTTAATTTGAAATGATACTTTATATATATATATATAGACCACCGTGAAGTGAAGTTTGTCAAATAATAAATGATTTAGTATCGTTTAAGTAAGATTTTGAATTTAAAACATTATATATGATAATTTTTATTGAAAGACTCTTTAAATTAATTAAGGTAATGCCACAAAAATTGGCAGGCAATGAACAAAATATTAACCGATCACATTGATATTTGTGTGTTCTAATTAAGATAAATCTTTTTTTTTAATTTTTGAAAATTTTTTTTGATACATTTGATTATAAATATGAAAAATATAAATTAAAACATATATCTATATTATAATATGTTTGGAGTCTTTTATCAACTCTAAAATTATATATTTTATAATATAAAAGTATTACACAAGTGCACCATGTCTATTGCTCATGGCTTGATCCAATTCATTTGTTGACGAAATCTATAAAATGCAACTTGAGGATTCAAAGTTGGGACATGAAGGATGGAGTAACTTGTAAGGCATTATATTTTATTTAGTTTAAAACTAAACTTACAATATAAAGAAACATAAATGATTTATTTTCTTTATTTTGTATTTAATAGTATATGTATATTTATAACAAAAACATATATTTTTTTATTAATTTTATCAAAATATCTTTTTTTCATGACTCAACAATTGGATGATCACACAAATTATTCCCCCTAATGAATGAACAATTTTCCAAGACTAATATGATCCACAACTCCAAGAGAGAAGTCAATTGGGCCAACAATAATAATGGGATTGCCGAATTCGGAAACATATCCAATGAGGGGTCACATCCCATGAACTTGCCATGAATAAATAATGTGGGATCCATCCTTCTGGTTTATGGGTGGTATAATGGCCCCAATTCTCTAAACTCCATTCATTTTCCTTAGTGGCCCAAAATTACTAGAGAAGAAAGTCAGGTGCAATTTTTTGTATTCTTACTTTTTAAACATTAAAAAAATAGTCAACCACTTTAATCTTTAGTTAACTTTAACATTAACAACTAGTTAACTATATTAAACAACAAGATAGTTAATCTTCTCTGAAGATAGGTCATTCAAATCAGCGCTAGGGAATGGATTATGGATCCACTCAGCTACAATAAACTTAAGAAAGAATACTCAGAACACGTCAGACGTTAGATTCCTTTGCATCCTTTGGTGGTAATGGAGATTTCGAAACAATCATGGGGGAGAAGGATCTTAATGTGCATGACGTGTGCAATATCATCGAGTCTTGGGTTAGCACTCATCTTACAACGTTCTATGTTTATGATGCTGGTAGCTCCAAATCATCTTGCCTTATTGCCTGGACTAAGCCCTCTTCTGGTAGACTCAAGATAAACACAAATGGAAGCACTTTCAGCAACCCATGTATGGCGGCCCACCACACATGGGTAATATTCATTATGGTAATGGCATTTTGGATTTCTGGGTTTTTTAGGCAACCTTAGTAACAACACTAGCAGGCATGTTGAATTGGAGGGTATTCGTCAAGGGCTCACTTCAGCAATTGCATTGGATGTGCATATTGCCGATCTCAAAACTGATTGCTTTGAAGATGTTAGGATCATTAAGGATGGTCATTACTCTATTCATGTCTACGATGCTCTCATTGAGGACATTAGAGACATCCTAAACAATTATGGTGACTTTAGTATTAAGCACGTTTTAAGAGAAGTAAATTTTTACGCAGACACTCTTGGTAAAATGGGAGCTCAAGGTCACGTCAAATTCACTTGTTGGGAGGACCTCCTACCTAACATTAATGACACCATAGATATCCCGTTTGTTCGTCCTTAATTGGGGCTTGATTTGTCCCACAAAAAAAAATCTTTTACCTAGACCAAATCTTTTGTCATTTTGGTCTCTGAAAGTAAGTTGCTAATTTCATTATCTATGATAATGCTAAAAATAAAAAATTAATTTCGAGAAGAAAAAACTTCAAAAAAAAAAAGCTTCTTTGAAGAAAAAGCAAAACATAGTATAGAAAAGGAAAAAACTCACTAAGGTTATTTATATTTTTACCATAAAGTTTCTCCAATCATAAGTTTCATTTATATGCTCTTTCTTCTATAATTTATCATGTAAAAAGTTATATTCTATATTCTTTTTATATCGTAATTGGTCATACAAACATTTTTTTGCCACATATCTTATTTATATAGAAAAATCCATAATAAAAATATAAAAATCTTACCTAAGTTTATTAAAAAATGTTCTCATTAAAAAAAAAAGTTTACAAGAAATTGGATGCATTAATATGGGCCATGATCCAGCCCAATACCCAGTAATATTATTTTTGCTGATAACTCAGGCCCAGTAATATTAGCAATCATATTTTGTCGATTTCTTCTTGCCACGCTAAAACTGAGATTCAGACGACCACTGAGCGAAGAACCTCAGACTCCAGCCATGGCTGCCGTTAACGGCAAATCATTTCCCTCACTGTTTCTATGGCTATTATTGCTTCTTCCTGGGGCTCTCGCTTACAGACCCGGAGATATCGTACCCATGAGCAGGATGGGTCAGTATCACTCTGTATGTGCTTTCAAATCGCTCCCTCTTTTTTCAATTTTCGTTCTTCCGTCTTGTATTCTTCTGATATAGTTTCAATGATCTGTGAATTGTGTGTCAAAGTCAAGAACTGTGTGGCACGATCTGATTGGCCGGCATTGCCCCATATTTGGAGTAAATCGTGAGGTGCGCCTCTTTGAATTTATCGAATCGGTTTTTCTGTCCGTACATTTTATTGGAGGTGCCTAGTGGACAGTGTGTCTCTGTTCTTGTAGATTAATTCGTCTGTACGGGTTTTTCAATTTGTAATCGATTCTTTATGGGAATTTGATGTGTAGGTGTTGATGCCTATACCGAAGCCGACGGGTTACACAGGGGCCGATCCCTATAAAATGTAAGAAAACTTTATGTGCCTTTTGCTTAACTCTGTTTAATTTTCCAGGGAAGAACTTTTTAGAGGAAATATTCTTTGTAGGATTTTTTGCACTTGCAGTGAAAGATACATTATAGATACGCTTATCACTGATCGGCTAACTACTGGCGGGTTGCTAGTAAGTAGTAACAGTGGGTATAAGTGGTGGGTTAACATGGGTTAATGGTGGACTCGATTTTTGAGAAAATTCTTGCACACTTGAGAAGAGGAAGTCAATTTCTTCTCTTTTAGGTTGCTTCCTATGGATTTGGCATATATTTGTTGTTTGCTAGTTCATTGAAGACTAGGAAAAAAATGCAGAAAATAAGGAATTCACTTTCTGCTCCAATGGAGCTGAGGTGTAGTCTGCTTTATCTATTATTAGGCTGGCAGAACAAAAAGGGGAAAATTATGTAGTTGAAACTGGTGTGCATTCTCACCAATGTAAAAGAAGTGGTGAGCCAGTAAGTAATATTAGTTGTATCATAGTGAGTGCAGTAAATAATAAAAGTCTCTGCTCTGGAGAAGTCCATAAAATTAAAGGAAAATGCATCATATAGTCAACAATCAGCGTAATAAAACTGAAATTTAACTGCAACTGCACCAGTTATGTAACATGTAGGAGCACATTACTGTTATTGGCTTCTTTGTACAAGTTGGCTTCTTAGAAGTTTTATATTTCTGCAGATCATTTCAAGTTGGAAGGGAAAAGTTTTTAATCCCTTGGCTTCTAGTGATAAATCGGAAAAGTACTGAGGTTCCAATGATTGATGTGAATTTGGTAAGTCTGTGTCAGGAATGCAAAAGCAAAACAATAAAACCTTTTGTCACTTCAAATCTTCAATATAAATTTACTGGCTTTTAACAGCAGCTAATGTGTATGTCACACAGAGGTATTCAGGAAGTGATTTACATGGTGTCACTGCAAAAGTCGTTGATATGCCTCACCACTGTATGTATTTCCTCCCTAATTGTTCTTCACCAAAATGATAAATTTTCTTGATTTTAGACCACTTTGTTTATTAACTTGCTCTCTGGGTTATTTTTCAGTTCATGCTTCAAATTTTGTTTCCCTAACCAAAAAATGAAAGAACAATTGTTAGCATAATTGGTGTGTGATCTTTAGCACGGTATGTCATAAATGTGTTGGAAATGCTGCCAATGTCCCTGCTTGTACAGAATTTATGGTTTTAAAAGCTTTTGATTTTATTGGTTGAAAGTTTTATTAGAAATTGGTTAACGTTACATCATTTAGGAGGATATTATTTGAATTCACTCAATAAAATTTGTTCACATCCAATTTTCAAAACTTGTCTAATTTAATATTTTCATTCTATGATAGTTTGTTTATTGATCACACTTGCTTATTGATTTATTTTCAGGATCAGATTGATTAGGTTAATAGCTTAAGGCAAAATATTGCTACTAAACTTATTTTGTACGTTGTTTTTGTCTTTTTGATATTTCCTTCTATGTTATTTGTTAAAGGCTTGAATGTTTTTTGTTCTACATTTACTGTTTTCCTTTATAGTTCCTAACCATAGAAATGAGTAAAGACAAAACACGTCCATAGCCGATCCCACCTAGTTGGCGTCGCTTGATTCCAACTAGAGGCTAATAGCTTGAATGTTTTTTGTTCTACATTTACTGTTTTCCATGGTAGTCCCTAACCATAGAAATGAGTAAAGACTAAGGGCACGTTCTTTAAGCAGAAATGGAAATGGAAACGGAATGCGTTTCTTGTGTTTAGTAGTAAAAGTTTGGTAATGAAAATGGAAAGGGAATGTATTAAAATGATCATTTTACCCCTTATATTAAAATAATAAAAAGAAAAGGTTATAATTGTGTCAAATCATGTCAAATCAGAGGGGTATAATAGATATTTTGTATTTTGTATATTTTTTTTTTAAAGTTGATGGAAATGAAAAAGTAAAAAATAGGTGGGCCCAGTGGGCCCCACCCATTCCATCCTCATTTCCATTGTTCTTTCTAGTAAAAGAACATGACCTAAAGACAAAATACGTTGATCCATAGCCGACCCCTCCTAGCTGGCGTCGCTTGATTCCAACTAGAGGTAGGGGAAGACCAAAGAAGACAATAGGAAAAACTACTAGAATGGATTTAGCTATTAATAACCTAACCATAAAAATGAGTAAAGACCGAACACATTAACGTCACTTGATCCATAGAGCCGATCCTATCTGGTGGGAAAAGGCTTAAAGGCTTTGATTGTTGTTGTTGTTTAATTTTAGTCTCTATTTTTAAAAAAGTTTTACTTTACATCTTTTTAGTCTACAAAATGATTCCAAAGTCATTCCAACTATACAACGTGGCATAAATGCTTGAGTAGTTGACGCTGTTGATGTTGTGGAAAGTTCTAGATTGGGTCATGTTTCCCCTGTTTGGTTCCTCTTCAATTATCTGATTCAGTACATTGTATAGATGTTTTCTTTGTGTTAAAGGATTTAATTTTTGCTTGGTCCCCACTTTTTACTTGTATTGAAGTTGTAGTTTTTACTTTATCTGACAGATATTGAAATTCATCCTGAGATTCGTAAACAGTTCTGGGATCCTCAGCATTGGCCAAAGCATGTACTTGTCAGATACACATGGTTGGTGTCATTTCATTTGAACCTAAATATATTCACTTTTCAATATAGAAATTAAATTACCTGAGTTGCAGATGGGCATAGACAAATAGTCATTTAACATGATACATTATAGTTAGAAACTTAATACTGTAGTATGTATCTGCTGACTAAAAATTCTAAGGAACTTTTAAGCCATTTATAATTTTGATATTTCTACAGGCCAAAAAAAATAAATAAATAATTTTGATATTTCTGAAAGAAATGCTTATAACATATAAATCGAGGTAAGCTTTGGTTTGGTCCCTCAAAGTTAGAAACAAAGCATTGGAGTGTACACTACATTTACAAATCTTGTAGATCGATTGACACTGGAAATATGAACTAACTGAAAGTTAATAGAGTTTGAGAGACATGCCTTAGACTTGTAGCATTTTGGCTTTGTAAATTAGGAAGGACAGCTATTGATTTGAGTTCTAAAATATTTCAGGAAGGAGTACTCAGAGATAGATGTGACTTCCGGATTTTTTGTTCTGTTTGGATCAGGTAAATAATATCATTGTTTATGTTCTGTTTTGAGAAGGTGAATACATATCTTATCATCTTTGATAAAGACAACATGCCTTACTAGTTACTACGCATGCATGTTGGTAATTTCTTGTATTATTAACTTCAATCCTGTCTCACCATTGACAAATAGTGAGGGTGTCTTGGTGCACAACCTTTTTTTTTTTTTCTTATGTCTTAAAGACAGATATACTTGACAATTATACAACGTTGTCTCGTTTTACTAGGGGATTTTATTTCCAACTATTGATCCATTTAGCTAACTCCACCTAATAGGAAAAGGCTTTGGTTGTTGTTGTATTGTGAGAATCTAAAGAGTTGTTTGGTACACCATTATCTCACATTCTATCTTGAGTATCATGATATAGGATATCAAGGTATAAATAGTATAAAGTTATCTAATACTGAATGTCATAGCAAGCTCTCGCATATTGGATGCCAGTGAACCAAAAACTGGCAATCTTGAATACCTCCCATTCAAGATTCTTATATGTCTTCTAGCTTATGATTTAAAATTGAAATATCCTGTCACGATCCATGAGCTTTCTGAATATGTACTTTTGCAAGTTTGTATTTTACATAGAGTGCATTTGTGGTTTATTCCAGGACTTGCAATGTCTTTCGTCCTCGCAATCTATATATTGCAATCATCACGAGACAAATTGGAAAGGTACTTTTTTTTTTCTTTGGGTTCATTGGTTGGGTTTCTTGTTCTTTTGTATATTTCTTGCTTCATTTTGCATTCAATTTAATTTTCCAGGTTTGTAAGAGAGACAGTTGCAGAAAGCAGCATGCCTGGAGTAGGGGTAGCGAAGGTTGAATAATGAATCCCTCAAAGTCATTAATAGATTTTGTACATTGTAATATCATATTATTGTATAAATGAATCTACCAAATCGGCTTCAGCTGTGGACTGAATTTCTGATGCTTGGGCTGTTGATTGGAGTTATGAACATATTAAAATGACCGTACTCATTGCTCCTAGCCTTTCACCATGTAGTTAAATTTAACTTGCCATTTTGTAGTCGATTTGAACCAAGCACCACTTGTCTGCCTTCTGTACTATTATATTACCGAACATTTTTTTTGTAGGATAAAAGTTTAATATTACAATATTATTGAATTTCGATATATCCTTTTAATTATGTAATATCATTTGTTAATATTAATAAAAATTTACATTAATAAAATCTACGATAAATAAATTAAAGACTAAAGTATGTACAACTTCAGTTAATTTTGTTTGTAAACTCATCTCTCATGATTAGATTTTTTAAATTGCTCATTCCTTGAAATGCGTTTTTTAATGGGTTAGCGTGTACATAATCCGTTAAATTGATAATAAGTTTTTTCTTTTAAGTAAAGATTAAAATTTTGACAATTGTTTTTTAAAAATTATATTGACAGTAATGAACTTATTTCAACTTTCAAGTATTATGATAGATAATTTTAATCTTAAATCTACTTGGAATAAGAAATACGGTAAAAAATATATAAATAAAATAAATATTTTTTTTTTCACTTCTTCATTTCCTCATTTTAGACCTTTTTTTTTATAAAAAAGATAATATTAAATAAAACAAAATTACAAGGTCTTCCAGCCCATTTTAGGCCTTACTTGTACTTAAGAGAGAAGATACTATGAATTTTCCTATTTTTTATTTATTTCCTTTTTCAAGTTTAAATTCCCAACTTCTCACTCCTCTTTTTTTTACCAACTCTAAAAATCATAGTATCTCTCTACCCTAAAATTGGTATATTCTCTTTGCAATAAATTTCATGTTTCAAAGTTGTTCAAAGCTTTGTTTTAGGTAAAAGGCAGCATTCCATAGCCATTCATTGTCTAAAAAACCCATTATAGAAAGAAAGAAAAAAAGAGAGAAGAAACTTACAATTGATGTGAAAAACTTAAAATAATTTTTATCAAGCTTAATGATATTTTAAAACTCTGTTTTAATTTTTTTCGTTAATAAAAAAATTTAGTTAATTTTTTTTTAAAAAAGTGAGTTTCTCTCTCTACATTCAAACTAAGAAATAAAATAAAAAAGAATGAGAAAAATTATTTTTTGCTTCCGAAGTTTGACATTATCAATTTTGTTCTCAACTTTACAATTGTTATGAATTTCATCATGTTAGCAAGAGTTTTAAATAGATTACAACATACATGTGTCCAAGTTCAATATGTGTAATATATAATAGGCCAAATTACTCTTTTGGTCCTCAACGTTTGTACGAAGTTTAATATTGGTCCTCAACGTTTTAAAAAGTTATTTTATGTCCTCAACTTTTTTTTTGGTCAAAATTAGTCTTCTAGCGTAACATCTGTCTAATTTTGCCATCAAATGCTGACGTAGAAGGCTTATGTGGCGCACTCTCTCTCCTACGTGTCATATTTAAATGACATGACACCTTCTATCATTCAAACTCAGCAAAACGACGCCGTTTTAATTATCAAAACAGAACATTTAAATGAATCAATATCATCCCTTCAAATACAAATTTGTGGATTAATAAACTTGGACATCAAAAGGTATTTTATATAGAAGGTAATTAACAAACTCTTTTACTTAATTCCCACATTGAATGTTACGTTTTTTTAGATGAAAACAATATCATCCCCTCAAATACAAATTTGTGGATTAGCTATGGAAAATTAAATTTGTGGCTAAAGCGTACAAATCCTTGACTAAATTAATTTAGTTATGGATTAGCCATAAGAAAGTCCGTAGTTAATATGTGCATAGCTAAAATTGGCCACGAATTTGCAAGGAATTTCAAGGCTAAATTAATTAGCTATGAATTTGTCATGGAAGAATTCGTGCTAATCCGTTATTTGGTTGTAGTAATTTTTTTTTTGCATTTTAAACATTATCTCATTCAAATTTCATAATTTATCCCCTTAAATTCTGGGGACAAAACATGATACACTCTCATAAGGTATACATCACACTTCTTTTTCATTAATCATCAATTGTCACATGAACAGCTTTAAAAGAATTAATTTGTTTGCTTTTTAACTATACACACATACAACATTAATTTTATATTAATATTTATATATAGTACTCCATCCTCATAGACTTCATGAAGGTATATAACCCCAATAATCTCATCATTACCTCACATGGTGGGGGAGGAATCAAGATACTAATTACTCTCTTTAAAGAATATTTTCCCTTATCATATTAATTAATTTATTTATATAGTCATCTTTATTATATATAAAAGATGCTTATACCTAACAAAAAGAAAATTAATTAAGAGGAGTAAACCAAACAGATAGTGATATATATATATATATATATAACAATTGCTGCTGCTACCTCAATTTTTGACATGAACAGATGTTGCTGTGTGATCTCTAGGCAACCTTAGTCTTAAAACTTCCCATCATTTTGGCCCCAATTCACTATAAAAGAAATATATATATATATATATAAGAGATCAAGCCAAAACACTCTGCTTTAATTTCCTTAATTAATCTTCTCTCAATTCATGCATCAGATGTCCCAGTTCAGGAATAATTTAAAGTTTTGAGCCAACTAATTAATTAATTAATTAACAATTAATAAAATTAAAAGTGAAGTTAGAAATGAAATTAAAATAATGCATGCATGAGTGAGTGGCTAGTCATTGGATGTGTCAGGTTGGTCTTATATTTTGAGATTCATAGTACAACCCAAATGAGTCATGAGTCATGACCAAGTCACTAACCTCTCCTACCATGGGGACTAACCTATTAATTAATGATTTAAAAAAAAAGGAAAACCCACAAATTTTGATTCAATGGACCTTTAATCTGATCTTAATTTTAATTAAATCTGGTCTTTAATTAATGATTAAAATACTTGCATTGCTAATTAATGTTGTCATTCCATCTTATCTCCATCTATATAATTTGATACTAGACTTAATATATACTTAGTAGTATAATGAATTGAAATGTTATTTGTTGATATGTCTAAGTAATTAGTGGAACTAGATTTGAATTGTTTCAAGAACTAACCGAGCAAATAATACTAGACTTAATATATACTTAGGAAAGTTAACTTTCCTATTGGCTGGGAGGGGAAAGGGTGAAAAATACATTACTTTCTTTTACAAGAAATCTCAATGGAAATGGTGGGGTCTACCGAGTCCCACTTACTTTTTCACTTTTTCATTTTCATCAACTTTAAAAAAAAAAGAAAAAAAATATAAGATACCTATTATACCCCTCTGATTTGACACAATTATAACCTTCTTTAATTTTCTTTTATTATTTTAATATAAGGGGTAAAATGGTCATTTTAATACATTCACTTTCCATTTCCATTACCAAACTTTTACTACTAAACACAGGAAATACATTCCGTTTTCCGTTTCCGTTTCTGTTTCCATATCCATTTCTGCGTAAAGAACGTGCCTTATGCCTTCAGTGGGTGTGATGAGATGTGCATGTGACACATGGAGTCTATCTAAACAAAGATAAAATAAACATTTTAATATTTTATATATCTTCCATTTCATTATCTTCATTCCACTCTACCAAACAATAATCTAATTTTATTTCTCAATATATATATATATATACCAAACATATATACTTTTGTTACTTCCTATTCAATTTTCCTCTCACTTACTTCCTTTTTCACTTCCTAGTTACCAACACATATATATAATAAAAATGTATATTATATATATATCTCATGTCATCATTGAATCCTCATGCTGAAGGGCAATGACTTTAGAGAGGAAGGAAAACTAACCATTTGGTGGGTCTTAGTGATTACTCATTACGATTGAGTTCTCTATGCGAAATATATATAAATGCATGTGATAATATAAACTATTTGATGTCATTATTATAACATATCCTCCTCCTCCTCGGCATTAATGTACAATGCAAGCATGTTCATTAATTCCATACATATATATATACTTAAACCCTAACAACGTGTTCGCCACCTTTTTGAACTTCGAAACCCTACCTAGCCCTTCTTCATTTAATTACCTTCCTCTCATATATATATATATATATATATATATATATATATACTTGCTACTGCTGTTATATATGCTATATACATATAGAGAAATTAATTAGCAAAAGCTGTGTGCTTAATTAATTTATTTATTTTTCTTCCCTATCTTTTATAAAGGAAACCCACCAACACCACCTTCCATAATGTGTCTTTTTGTTCTAAAACATAAAAATCAATTGAACAAGAGGGTTTTGGATTTGGAAGTAATTAAAATGTAAATAATAATAATTAGTGTACAATATTAATTGCATTATTCTGAGATATAGCATATGCTAAAGCATTGGTTGGTGCATCTGAGTATCTTCGTACAGTTAATGTTGTGTGTTTGTGTGTCTCCAATTGAATGGTCCCAAAGTGAGTATTCTCAGCTCTTCACGCATGCATACCTAATGTACGACCAAAACCTTTCTCTCAACAAATATTCTAAACCTAGTTCCAGATCCCACATATATTAAACTAAGCATATTCTAGTCGGATCAAAGTTCAGTATTACAGTACTACTGAATTTCGGTACATCCTTCCAATTATGTAAAGTTATTTATTAATATTAATAGAAACTCAATTAAAAAGGATATATATTAATAGAAACTAACTCTGAATAGATTAAGGACCAACTGAATTGGAGAATGTACTGAAGTTCAATACTATCGTGTATTATACTGAACATCTTCTCATTCTGGTCCCACTGAGGAGTCAATGTAGTTCTAAACATTAATATAATTGCCTAGATTGCCCGTTAATTATGCTTAAAGGTGGCACTAAAAATAAACTGCAGTATATATTTAGAGCCTAGTTGGTGGTATATATAAAAAAAAAGGTTATTAAGGCTTTCTACTTTTAGAAAGCTTAATTTCTCTTCCTTCAATTCCTTGCTTGCTTCCTTCTTTTTATAGCTATACCTACCTATTCTCTTTTTCCTCCCAAAAATTGAGTTAGCTAGCTAGGTATCAAACAACTAATTAAGCCCTTCATCCAGCTTGCTATATGTTCCCCTCCCAATCATTGTAGCAAAACAATTAATAATCTTGAGCAATTTATACTTCGAATTTTGTCATCTAAACTCTAAAGTATAAACTTGAGGTAACTTGTATTTAGAGATCAAATTGGGAAGTTTGTAACTTTTCTAGGGCGAAGAAAATGTAATTTACACAAATTAATAATGATAGCTTTTGTTTTCCTCAGAATGGAGAGAACCTTACTAGTATTGTTGGGAGAAGAGGTTATCTTTAAGAAGGGTCTTATAAAGTTCTGGGCTCTCCAACTCTATCAGCTAGTTTTTGGGGTGTGGTTCTGCCAAAGATTTGTGTTCGTATCAATTGGTGCTTTTGTTGAGAGCCGGTTGACCGAAAAGAACTATCTGTGGAGAGTTTTGACCGTAATTGAGTGAAGTGTCGTAGTGTGCAGCCGTCGGGATACTGACTTTCGAAAGGGATAGTAATGTTACGAATTCCACATCGGAGAAGTAACCTTTAAAGAATGGTCTTACTCTTATATTCTCCCTATATATTAATTATATGTCATTTATCAATAATATTAATATTAATTTAGTTCTTAATTCAGTCAGACTAATTCTTTTTTAATATTAATATATTGAATGAACAGATAAATGTAATAAATAAATTCATTACATACTCCTTTGATATTAGATTTTTATCCCTCACAATGTGAGATAATAATTTTTAGTTTTATCATGCTGAATGAATTTTATATATATATATATATATATATATATAACTGTGTGAACTGTGTTGGGGAACGTAGACCTAGTTTTTGTGGCCCAATTAATTATAAATTAAAGAGCACGAGTAGTGAATCTTTGTTGAGACAATAATTAAGCAGTTCCATCAATTGCTTATTGGACCATATAACTTGATTACAAGTGAAATAATAGTGTATTGTGCCCTATATGTTCCTTCTACAGAGGCTGCTACTATATAGATACCTTGATGACTTTGTCCAACATGTCTCTTCCAAGTTTTACAAAATTAAATGAACCCAACCTAACTTATATTATTAATTTGGCTAATTAATTCAGTTGCTTTAGCAAAAGGGTACTTATAAAGACTAATTAACACTAATTAAGAGACATTCATCCATCATTTGGTTTTTGTTCCTCACATATAATTGAAGTCATGAGAACCAATGAGAATGCGAGAGATCTAACAAACGTCAAATTTTAACCTTTTTGTGTGTTCCCAGAACTTTTCACTTTCATGACAGATGCATTAAATGGTTTTTCTAGTTAGGTGGAACCATAATTAAGAAATCCTTACATTAATATCTAATCAAGACCCAAAAAAGCTTCTTAATTTGACTGCAAAAGCTCGCTTTATGTATAACAACAGTACAAGATTTAATTAAACAAATCACTAAAAAGTTGCTCCTCCTCTTTACTTTTCTACATATTATTTGGGTCTATAACCCTAATATGTATCAGAGTGAATTTAATAATTAATTTTTTGAATATTGTAGGACTCATTATATATTAGGAACGATCCTCTTAACATATGACATTATTTAAAAAGTAAGGAAAGACGGTCTTTTTATCATCTACGTCACACTAATTTGGTTACTTTTCTACATTTGTACGTAAGTTTGTTACATAATTATTTTAAGAGCATAAATTCTAATACAAAGTTATTAAGTGCCGAAGTGGAAATATTCTATTTTTCCCTTATGGCTAATTAATCACATATATATAATTTGCGTGAAAAGCAGATCGTACATAGACAACTAAGAACCATAAGTGAGCTATATAATACACAAAACACTCCATATAAATATAAATAATCATAAAGTATGTGGCTATACTAATCATCCAAGAGCCAAATTATAACTCTAATTATTAATGATCCCTTTAAGATTGGTACGTTGTGAGCTCTCCTTGAGGCTCTTTTCAATGGATAAGCCACTTTATGTGACAACAAGAACAACCTAGTTTAATTAGGAGAAAAAATTGGTTGTTCTAGTTCTTGAAATAAGATAAAACCTATTCAAATTTAAGTGACTTTAGTGAATCTTTTTTCAAAAATTAATTATTAAGGGGGAAGGAACCAAGCTATTTAAATACGTATTTCATTGAACATCTCATTCTACTAAATATAGGACTTTGTATTTCCAATACGTATACTCCCCCTCAACTGGCCATGGCTAATTATTGTGATGTGACTTATCTTTTTTTTTTTACTATCCTGTATTCTTTTGAGTTTCAGATATGTCTCATTTTTTTTATCTGGGCTTGTACTTCTTTAAACTTCAGAGGCCACAAGTTTTTAATTTTTTAATATCTCCTTGAGGCTTTTTTTCTCCACATCTTGAACTTGGGATCATCATGCATGCATATAGCCCATGGGCTGTGATGCCATTGTGCTCTGATACCATATTGAAACTCAAATGAGGAACTCTCTTTCAAAAGTTAGCTATTAAGGGAAAAGAAACAAAATAACAAACTATTTAAATACTCTATTGAACATCTCATCCTATCAGATGTGAGCCTTTGTATCTCTAATAAAAATCAAGCTTCAATAATCATAATACTATATATACATATACTAGCTAGTACATATATATAATGGCTAGTAGTTCATTAATTTCAACAATATTCTGGAGTCTCATATATACATATGATTTTGGATCTTCTCAATGGAAATGTTACCATGATAGTTTCATATGGAAAAGAAAAAAAATAGTATATGTAAAATTATTTAAAAGTGGGTTCTCTATAAATATATAACAGATGAGTATATATATATATATGGTCAATATATATATACTTTAACTCCTTACAAGAGTATCCAAATGAAATCATTGAAACAAACAATAGTATATAAAAATTAAGAATTACTCCAAGGGCTTTTAAAGCTTCACTGTTTAGTTGAATTTTAAATATTTCAAAATATCCAAATAATAGAAAATAGAAATACAAAACATTGCCTGAGATTAAGCATTGAAATTAAAAGGGTATATTGACATGAAAAGATAAAAGAAATCAAATGATGTGATCGGTTCATCAAATATCTTCAGGAAACCAACTTTAGAAGTAATTAATTAGTATTTGAAAGTTGAAAGATACATATATCTTGAGCCCAAAAAAAAGTTAAAATGATGATATTGCCATTATTATATTAATAAATTTCAAAAAGAGAAAGACATATATACTCCATTTAACTATGACACTTAGTTATATACTTCCTCATTTTTGAAATTTCCTCTCCAATCTCACTCATCTTAATTAATATCTTTTATATATATATATATATATATATATATATATTAGGCTTCTACATATATAAATGTTCTAATTTAGAAAAAAAATTCCTCTCCAAATAAACCCTTAGTTTAGTAAAATTTCTATAAGATTTTTAATAATGTTAATTTTTTCTATCAACGCGAATTTATATGCCTCAAATTTAAACTTTTTTTTTTCATATTTTGTTTAGTAAATCAGAGATAGAGTTTAGAATAAAATTGAAAATTATATAAAAAAAATTAGGATTTATTTGGAACTTTTTAATAAAGATAGAGTTTAGGGAAGTTTTTTTTAATCTAAATTAACATGTCTAAATTAAATAAGTCTGATTAAATATATAACGAGTTAGCAAAGATGTGTGAAATTGAAGTTAAATTCATGTATATGAAAGTATTAGATCTTTGCCAAACTGTATAGTTTATCAAGAAGGAAAAAAGAAAATTTCCCTATATATATATATATACACGCATATTCTTTGTATATATAAAAATACAAATATAATATTTTAGTATACTATTGTTAGTTAGGAGACAAATTAAACCATGCATATAGACATGCAATCCCCCCAAGATGGCTATTAGATATATATATCCCCCAACTTGTAAATTGTGATCTCACGTCCACACACATATCTATAATGTGTCTTCAAGTTGATCACCAATATATATATATATATATTATTTATACCAAAAAATTCATCGTCGAATATAGTGATTAATTCTTTGACTGAATTGTAGACACCTCGAACAATAGAACATACAGCTAGCCCAAAAATTTAAAAATAATCCATATTAAGTTGATAACCAATATTAATATGCAATTACATGTTATCTATTAATTAAAATACACAAATTATAAATATATAAATCATAATTTATTGCTTTTTTTTCTTGCATATATAAAGTTAAGTTTTTTTTTCTATAACCAGAGTATCCATCAGAATAAGCTTGATGACTAATCCTTCAATACTATGAGGTTGATTATTAGGGACGACCTTTTTATTAACGGATGATACTCTATTTTCATTCATCTAGAGATCAAACTCGCGTGGGAAACTACACTTAAAAAAACATAGATCCTTTACTATCTGTATCACACTTTGTCGATAAAAGTAAAGTTGGTTTTGGAATGAGGGAATTCGAAATTGAAATATCTATTCTTGCAACTACTTGTTTATATAGATGGTTTTAAAAATAATTTACACGTGAGATTAGGACAATTAATAGGGACAATTAGGATTCAAGTTGATGCAGAAGAAGACAAAGCTGTAATGCTTGGTGTAGGATAGAGACATACACAAAAGGAACAAAACCAACTTCCTTATTACAAATATCCACTAATTAATTTTTCATAGTGCATGTCGCCATATATATATATATGAAGGGTAGGGTTTATTACTTTATTTATAATTATATGATCAATTATCAATATTTTATAACCAATACCTAACCCTAAAATTAAAGCCTATTCTAAAATAAATGAGGTCACATCAACTAGCTATAGCCACCTTATTATTTGCATCCCTAAGCTTGAGGGTTGACTATTAATGTATGGACTATAACCATGCACGTACATGGAAGAGTCATACATACACTATATATTATATATCTCCTTCTTTTTGAACTTCAATTAGTGGATTTTTTTCTTTTAATTAATTATATGATCGAAGAATTATTGTGTTATTACTAATCAGTCAATTAAGATGTTTTTGGTTAGGAGACGTACCCCAATCATAGTAATTATTTCATGTTTAAATAATATATTAAGAAGATCACATGGATTTTATATGTTCCCTACGTACCATGCTTTACCCTGTTAATTAGGCATTAATTTCATAGTGCACTTTAATTTATATGCATAATGCATGGTCCTTATTGTGCTCTGAACCTAAGAAAACCTATAAATTGTTGGATTGTTATGCCTAGGAATATATTAGGTCGTTTTTTATCATCATAATTTTATATTTCTTAAAATAATTAAGATTTTTTATTCTAGTTATTTTTTCGTAAATACAGTATGATCATATATATATATATATATCAGTTATTTGAACATTCTCCGTCAGCTTTGGTTGGTAGAGAGTATTCACTTTTCAATATGCATTTTTATTGTTATTATGTTATATATCTAGCTAGCTAGTCCCTTAGCTTATATTAATTATCAAATATTTCAAATATTGATATTTTCGAGCATGGATAATGATGAGAAGTATATACAATATTCTTTTAACTTGATTAAAAGGGAAAAAAAATCTTTTTTGAAGCACAAGTAAAGCTGATTAAATACTAGTATACTACCACTTGTTTACCCAAAACAGAAAAAAATGAAGAAGAGGAAAGAAAAAGAAAACATTACCCACTTGTCCGGATTGATGTCCTATTAATCATAAGTATGGTTGTGCTTTTCTATTGTCCGATCCCTATCCTTTATAAATAAAAATTAAATAAAACAAATGGCGTAAAAAGATCAAAACATTCCCAATGTATATATAAACAATGATTTTTCCTAGAGCCTCGCAGCTGCAAATAAATATGGCCATTAATTATAACTTAAATTAAAAAAAGTTCAAAATATAGCTAGCTAGTTACCTATTTAATCATTAGTCTATATATGTAGGGTTATATATCCGTGTGTAACATATCAAGACAAATACAAAAAATGTAAATTTCTTAATTAAACAAAAAGAAACTTATATATTCATATTGAATTTAAAGCTCACATGGCCGTATGATTGAAAAGGCCATTTGAGCCATGACTTTCTACTTAATTATGTATGTGCTCGTGTGGCTAAATCATGCTTAATTTATAAGAGTTGGGTAAATTCATAAGTGGAAATTTAGCTTGGATCGGATATAATTAAAGCGTATATATTTCATTACAAATATATATATATTTATAATAAATTATTATTTTGATTTTTAAAATATTCGCTTTATTACCTTAATTTATTTTTTTTTGGTACAAAACGGGACCCAAAGGGCCCAAGGACAAAGCCCCAGAACAGAAACAAACGCTACCTAACCACCAGCATCTCTAAATTCTTCGGCCTCAAGAGCCTCATTAGCAAATACATCACAAACATAAGGAGGAGGAAGATCCAACATTATCTTAATTTAGTCCTTACATCATTAATAAATATGACATTGGTCGTCATAATGTCTTGTTGACCATTAAATAGCAACAATAATTCAAGAATTCTTTTGATTGTGCTTTAACAATATATTGCCGTGCGACCTCAAACGTACATATATGAAGAAGATGATTCATGAAAGGGAAGTCGCGTGCAATGCATAGACAAAATAATTAAGATGTATAATATAATAATGAGACAAGTAAAAGATTATGTTCGGTTTGGATTGAAGATTAAAGAGGAAAAAGGAAGGAGAGAAATTTAAGATATCTATTTTTTATTTGGAAAGTTGAAAATTGGAGGGGAAGATATAATGAAAGATTAATTCTTAATCTTCAATTATCCTTTCCCTTCACAGATTTAAGATACTCCAAATTAGAGTATTTTGGAGAAGGTATCAACACTCAAACAAAGAGAAGACATATGAAAATTTAACCTTCCTTTTCCTTCTCCTCCCTTCTCTTTTAATCACTTCCCTTCCCTTCCTCTCTTAATTCCCAAACAAACTCTTAAGCTTCTCAAATTAATTTTTTTTTTTAAAAAAATTATTAGACATCACATTTAACATTCAAATGTGACATTGTCAACTACTACTAATTAGTGTTAGATTAAATTTTCTCTCAACGGGACACTATGTAACCAATGTATATATCAAATTAACAAAATCTTTTTTCAGTGTTGAAGTTGACTACATGCATATATATCGATTAAGTGATGTTAAGGTTGACTACATGCATATATTGTTGATATAGTTAAATTTAACTTTTTTAGTCTTTAATCGGAGTATTATGCTTGATGACTAATTGATATATATCGGGTATTGCAGGGTCTATTTTTGGGATGATTTTTCTAACAAATGACGTTTTATTTTTATCTTTCTAAAAATCGAACCTGAGAGGTAATAATTAAGGAAACACAGACCTTATACTATTTGTACCACACCGTGTTAGTTAGTTGAATTTTACTCATGTTATATATATATATATATGCGTTTGGTAAAAGAGTTAGATTTTTAATTCGCATAAAGTGATTTCTGGAATTAGGATTCTTAAAAATATTAAAATAATTGTTTGGTTCAACTTAAATAATTCTAAGATTATTTTATAATATGATTAATAAATAGGACAAGGATAATTTAGTAAAAGTAGATATTGAAAAATAATCCAATCCCATCGGATTATCATAATCCCACCCTCTTAGGTGGGATTAAAAACATGAAGAAACATGGAATAAGAATAATTCTGAGAATGCAAGATTCTCGAAATTAATTTTTTAAACCTTATACCAAATACAGGATTACAAGATTCCGGAGAAATAATCTCAAAATTATTTTTTTAAACCTTGTATCAAACACAGAATTACACGTGGGAGAAATTACATGAAGCATGGATTGGTGTTTTGCATATGAAATACAAGGAAGAACAGCCTAGCAGACATACATCAATGGTAGTGTGTGTGGGGAGAGGCATGTGATTCTTCTCTCCTCAGTTCTTATGGCATAGCAAATTAAATCTGTAAAAGTCTTGCTTTCTATATCAACTTGCATATATATAATTTAATTTGAAGTCCTTAAAATTAATTATTCAAGTTCAATTTTCAAAGTGGCATAAATATACAATATATTACTTAATATTTAGGTCTAAATATATATATTTGTATTAATGAACAAAATCACGTGTACACCAGTGTTGATTTCACTTTTGCAGTTGATGTCCTCATCAGTTTAAAGTTTAAACATAATTTATAGAAGAAGCTAAGTACGATTCCTGAAACTGAAATTATTATGTATCCATTCAACTTTAGTAGCACAGCTTTCTGGGAGCATGTAATGTCTTAAGATAAACACAACTTGCTTTAATTTTTATCACTTATTCACTACTCTCTCTCTCTCTCTCTATATATATATATATTAGATATTTTGTTTTGCTAAGGCATTTAGATTTTCAACTTTATAGCTATAAAATTTTTTTTTCTATCACCAGAATATCTATTAGAGTGAGCTCCCTCGAATATTATTGGAGATATAAATTAGTCTTACACTTGATAAGATGAAATACTCAATGGAATACTTAATGAGTTTTGTTCTTCTCTTTTATCAGCTAAATTTTAATTAAGGATGGATTCTCTAAGTTACTTGAATTCCAACATGGTATTAGAGCATAATGACCTCACAACCCATTACGATCAAAGTTCAATATATGAAAAAAAAATCCCAAGAAAGATATGGAGAAAAATGTTGCCTCTGAATTTAAAAAAAAGAGACAGACTTAAAAAGAAAATAAGCTCAAGAATTTTTTTTTTTAAAAAAAGACAACTCACTACTAGCAAAGATTAGTTTGACTTGAGTGGGAGTATTGGATAGATATAAATTAATTAGTCACACATATGATAAGAAGAAATATTCAATAAAATACGTAAGGAGCTTGATTCTTTTTCTTTAACAACTAACTTTTAAAAGTAAGTTCTCCAACGATCTTTTTAACGGATGACTCTCTATTCATATCCATCCAAGATTGTACCCGGAGTATGCCTATATATATATATATATATATATATATATATATATATATATATATATATATATATATCTTTTAGTTTATATATAAGATCCTTTTTTTTTTCACTTTGCAATGCCTTGAAATTATAATATAAAATTAATATGAAATGGGTATAAAATTAATATATCACTCTCGGTGGTTTATATGGTTATGGGTATTAGGATAAATTTAATTATTCAAACACGTGCCCTACTGGACAAAAAGCTACATGGTGATGGTGTGGTTTAATTAATTTGGCCAAAATATTTACACACGCACTCAAATTAATGGCATTTCAAGTTTGAACTACGCACTAATTCAATTCAATATTCCCACAACGATATATATATGAATCATACAAGCTTCCTACTGTAAGAGTCAACTCTTTAATTTCTCTCACTTCCTCTTACAGCCCATTATTTATATATATATATATATTATATAGTGACGATATATGATGAAGAGTATATATTTATACTCAAACAAATATTTGAAATTAATGATTGTCCGAATGTTTTGGTTGAGGAATAATTTGGAATTTCGATCTATTTAAAAAAATATTAATTAGTATATATATAGATATTTGATGGGCATCATATCCTTAATTATATTAATTATTATTCTCAACAAATTTGTAGGCCTAACAAATTCAGAAGTGCATCAAAATATATATACCTCTGAATTGATTCTCCAATTAAGCAACATGCAGAATATATAACCTTGTACTATATAGATATTATTCTCCCTTTAATTTGTTAAATTAACCTCTTTGTCAACCAAAGTAAAAAAGCAAAACAAGCTCAATTATTTATTCAGAATAGTATGATTTTCTATATATATATATATATATATATTCCTTTCTAGTAATATTATTGGCCAAGTTTTACTGCCCTATATCAAGAATTGGTAAATGGCAAACTCCAATTGAGAATTAAAAAATTGTACAAATATAATATTTTTTAAAACATTTTTTATATATTATTATAAGAGATAAAAATAAACTATATATAAAAAAAGAAAATATTTGTTTTAAAAATTATATATATAGGTGGATATAGCTTCATTGATGACAAACATTTTCTAATTATTTTCAAAATTAAATAAGAAATTCTGTACTATAATTACAATATATATATATATATATATATATATATATATATATATATAGGATAAAAGTTCAAGTATTCAATTTCGATACATCCATTCAATTATATATATTGTCCTGAATTATATATTTTTATTTGTTAATATTAATAGAAACATATATTAATAAAAACTCATCTTTAA
The DNA here is from genome assembly GCA_014851425.1 of Senna tora. Lineage (NCBI taxonomy): Eukaryota > Viridiplantae > Streptophyta > Magnoliopsida > Fabales > Fabaceae > Senna > Senna tora. Next base: position 4,412,465 of record CM026265.1, on the reverse strand, counting down.
TGAATTATTCCTAATCCAATCTAATTGATTTGAGGAATGTGCTGAAGTTCAGCACTATTGTATTGAAGATGTGTTCATGAAACACACCTCTAGGTGTTGAAAATAATTGAAGGTTCATATATTTTTTAAAAAATAAAGGTATATAATATTGAAGGAGCAAATTAGTATAAAGGTGTAGTACTGGTTGGAGCAATAGGTCATTATAATAAATAATATTTAAAAAAAGAAAAGAAAAAAGAAAGGCACAAGTATAAATGAAATAGAAAGGTTTAGGCTTTAGAGAAGAAGTAGTAGTGATTGAAGTTTAAAACACAGTTTCCGAAGCACCACCCTCTCTCTCTCTCTCTCTGCATCTTCTTCTTCTTCCTTTTGCAGCAATAATATTAGACTTCCAATGCCAATGTCCCATGAAACTCATACTTAGTATCACTCCGTACCATTTCATCATCATATATATATCCTCTCAAGGTACGTATAAATATATTTCATTTCCTTTTATTTTATATATATATATATATATATATATGTTATTTAGTTATTTTTTTGGTGATTAATATATATATATATATATTCAGGCGGTTTGTTTATAATTATATCATGTGCACTGGAAATGGTGAATCTCGAGGGATTATAAATGGTGGTGAGGCTGTGATTTCAAAAGTTGAAAGAATGAGAAGGAGAGAAGAGGATGAAGAAGATGATGATGATGATGAAGATGATGATATTGAAGGCATTCGAAGCAGAAGTTGCAGAATCTTCCATGGCCTTCTTCACCACCTCACTCATTCTTCCTTAATTCCTTCCCTTTCTTTCTCTGAGGTAATTCCTTTTTATATATCTTTTTTTTTTCTCTTCACTTAATTTCTTCTTCTTGAGGCAATTAATAATATTGGACATGTGATGGAATTAAGGTCGTGGCTATTTTTGTGTGAAATTAATTAAGGAAAGTATTAAGAAAATATCTGTATTTTTTGCATTTGTGTGAGAGATTGTGTTTGATCTTGCTTAATCAGCAAGGATAATTATATATATTTTTTTCACGTGTTTAATTTCAATAGCCAAACACTGGAAATTAATTGTGGGAAAATGCCCATTTCTGGGGAAGTTAATTGATATATATATCATTGCTTTTTTATTTTCTTTGATTTTGGGCTAGCTACTTATCTTCTCCCTATATAGGATATTTTTATTTTAATAATATAAATCGTATTTTTTTTATAAAAATACTGTTAGTCATAACCATATATTTAACTGTCATGTTACGATTTAGTTAGACCACAGAACTAATATATATATATATATATATATTAGAGGCTTCGCATGCACCTACGTGCATACATGTAATTTATTCTTAAATTTTTTAAAATATAATATAAAATAATTATATTTTAAAATCATTAAAAATTAAATATTTGATAACTTTAAATTAGAATTTTTATCATAATTTAAAAAAAATTAAAAAATGAGAAGTTATGCACTTCTCCATTTCTTTAGTAACTACCTATCATACTTGGTTATTTATTGGGAAGTTGAGGGGAAAGTTATTTTTTTGGTGTCACACTTTAGTTGTGTGACACCAAAAACTCTAAAGCCATATATATATATATATATGTATGACTTTTTCCTCAAACATGTTTTATAAAATGAAAGCAAATCCTTGTTATTAAATTATTCAAATTAAATGAATTTACTGGTGGGGTAGAGGAAATTTGATAAATAGAGTCCAAAATGTTTAAGTAAATAATATATATATATATATATATATATATATATATATATATATATATATATGTCATGAATATATATATATATATATATATATATATATATATATAATTAAGTAGGAGTGAGACCTGTTTGATTTACTAGTTGATTTGAAATATTTTTGTTTATAATTAAGATGCGACAACATATATATATGACAAAATTCTCATGCTCTAACATATACTCATTCTCTTCACCAAGTCTAGATTTGACTCCAAACAGGGAAGCAAAACATTTAATAATACAAGTGTAACATATATATATTGACATATATATAATCTAATTATTCCTTTTTCTTTTATCCTGTTTTGTTTGTCTCTCTTTTAGCTTATCTAAATCTGTTCAAACCTCCACATATGTTTGGAAAACAATTCCATGATTTCATTACTTGATGTTCAAACTCTTAGGCCCATCTCAAAGCCCAAAACCAAACTAAGCAAAACAACCCAATACATTGTTGCCACTCACACTCACACCAATACCATATTCAAAAAGTTTACTGTTTTGATTTGGATTCTGAATTTCAACTAACTAAAATTTAAACAGAATTATTAATTTGGTCCTAAAATATAGACTATTCTAATTTAATCTTTGAAAGGTATAAATATTCAATTTAATCCCCGAAAGATATTTTTTGTCCCAATTTAGTCCTTTTAATTTTTTTTATCAATGTATTCGTGACTTCTTTTTTAAGGACCAAGGACAAAAATACATCTTTTAATGACTAAATTGAAACAATCTATATCTTTCGGGAACCAAATTAATAATTCTAATAGAACATTACCAATAAAATTGATTTACCAATCCAACCAGCCATTCATTTGTCACACAGATAGATAGATATTTGATTTGTTTTTACTTTATAAAACTAACAGAAATAATGGATGTTGGTGCAGGTGAGAGAAGAGTTGCATTCCCTAGTAAAGGTTGCATTTCCCATTATAATGACCAGCCTTCTAATCTACTCTCGTACAGTCATCTCCATGCTCTTCTTGGGTCGCCAAGGCAAAGTAGAACTAGCAGGAGGATCACTAGCAATAGGCTTCACTAACATCACTGCCACTTCAATCCTCAAAGGCCTAACCATGGGCATGGACCCTATATGTTGCCAAGCCTATGGAGCCAAGAGATGGTCTGTTCTGAGCCAAACCTTTTACAAAACTGTGTGTCTCCTCTTTGTTGTCTCCATCCCCATCATACTCCTCTGGCTCAACATGACACCTATCCTTCAGTGGCTCGGTCAGGACCTAGAGGTCACAAAAGTTGCACAGGTCTACATGCTCTTCTCCATCCCAGAATTACTAGCTCAAGCTCATTTGAACCCATTAAGGACTTTCCTTAGGACACAAGGCTTAACAACCCCATTGACAATAGCTGCTTCTTGTGCTGCTGTCCTGCACTTGCCTATAAACTACTTTTTTGCCACTTATTTCAAGTTGGGAGTAAAAGGGGTTGCTTTAGCCACTGGTTTGAACTCAATCAACATGAACTTGGGTTTGTTGATCTACCTTGTTCTCTCCAAGAAGCCTCTGAAACCATGGGAAGGAGCAAGGGTTCTCACGGCTTTCCAAGGGTGGGGCCCCTTGTTAAGCCTGGCTCTGCCTAGTTGTATCTCTGTGTGCTTGGAATGGTGGTGGTATGAGATAATGCTGTTCCTGTGTGGCCTCCTGAGCAACCCTCAAACCACAGTGGCCACCATGGGAATCCTAATTCAAACCACAGGATTCCTCTATGTCTTCCCCTTCTCACTCAGTGCTGCTTTAACCACCAGAATTGGCCATTCCTTAGGAGCAGGACAACCCTCACGTGCACATTGTGCAGCCCTCGTAGGCTTTTCTGCAGCACTCACATGTGGGGTCTTGGCATGCTGTTTGTTGTGGAGTGTGAGGAAAGTGTGGGCAAGGTTGTTCACAGATGAGATACAGATCATAGAGATGGTGACTGCTGTGCTACCAATTCTGGGGTTGTGTGAAATTGGGAATTGGCCCCAAACAGCTTCGTGTGGGATACTATCTGGGACAGCAAGGCCTTATGTGGGAGTAAGGATAAACTTGTGTGCTTTTTACTTGATTGGATTGCCAGTGGCTGTGTGTGCTACGTTTGTGTACAAGTACGAAATGGTGGGGTTGTGGAGTGGGATGCTAGCAGCACAGGTTTCTTGTGTGTGTATGATGGTTTGGGCATTGTGTCGAACAGATTGGGGGCATCAGAGTAAGAGAGCAGAGGAATTGGCAAAGAGGACAAGAGTGGCGGAGGATGATGAGAATGAGAATGATGATATTGATGATGAGGAATCTGGGCTGCTTAATTCTGATTTGTGAGATTCTTCAACTATCAAAGATTAATAGTTCATTCTTGATCATGACCATGATGATGATGATGATGATAATAGGAAATAGAAACATTCTTTCTCTATTCTTTTGACTCATATATAGATTCAAAAATATATAAGAAGAAGCTAACAGAAGGAGGCTAGTTTTTTTTTCTAACACAACTCGTTCACATATTTTTTTTCAAGGGAATATAGTAGTAAGGGAAGACACTCTCAAATATTATCATAAATGGCACTAATGGCATGTTGGAAGATGGCGAGATAGAATTTTAGATGACTTCAGGAAATTCGGACCCTTTTCCATGAATAAAATGAAAGTTTTTTTTTGAATTGTTGATCATCTGTGTCAACGCATATTGACTTAGTACAATTTGATATTTAACTTTCTTATGTGTATACCAATACAATATTCTTTAAACAAATACATTAATGGTAAGGCAAATATTTAAAATAAATAAATAGTGTATATCATAACAGAATAATGATCATTGAGAATAGTGACTAATTCTAGTAAAACATATATGATTTCAAAATTTAAAATTATTCTATATACAAGTCAAAGATCAAATGGATAAATATTTTCAATCAACCAAAATCCTATTGTGGAATACTAAAATCTTATTAATATTTTAAATATTTCGTACTACCAAACTTCCTACCTATTCATTTACGGTATATTTGGTTGGTGGTCTTGTAGCAAAGGAATGGGAATCTTATTCCCGTGTTTTGGTAGGTACTAGCAGTATGTTTGGTTGAAGTTTTGAAAGAGTATTTAGCTAACGCTTATGTTTGGTTGAAATTTTAAATAAGGGTGACAATCTTATCTCATAGTAAAGAGTTATGACAAAACTTTTTTTTTCCATTATACCCCCAACTATCACCATCAAAATTTAATTACAGGAATAAATTAATCATTATATTATTTTTATATTTTTATTCGCGACTTCATTCTTATCTTTTTTATATCATATCAAATATAACCTTAAATATTTTATTTTCATTCCCGTATTAATCAAAGTGCTTCAAAAATACATGAAACAAAACTCTCTTTCATTTGTAAGTGAATGCAAATCCTCCAATGAGCAAGAATTTGTTGGAACATTCTTGGATTCGTAGATGTGTACGGCCCCCATTCAATTCTTTGGGTTTTGCAAATTTTTATAATTTTTTAACTTAAAAATAAAATAATAATTTTATTCAACTTTTATTTTTTTTATTTTTTTTTTTCAATCAAATATAATAAAGATAATATTTTTTTATTAAAATCTCATTTTGGTCCTCTATATTTTACTCAAATCCTAAATTAGTCTTTTATGTTTTAAAAGTTTCATATCACTCCTTTAGATTTATAAGTTATTCCATATAAATCATTTTATCTGACACCATTTAGTGTAAAAAATATAGATTAATTATATATAAAATTGTGACAACTTCTTAAACTTGGATTTGTAAAAAAATAATGTCACGCACTATATATATATATATATATATATATATATATATATATGTTCACAAAAGAATTTTAAAAATTTTATAAGATTATTTAAAACTAAAATTGGTATGTCAAAGTATGATAATATAATTAAAAGTTTATTTAATATATTAAGTCTAATTATAAATTAACTAAATATTGGTATAGTTTAAATTATAAAATATTATAAATTTTTAGTTAGTTTTCATAAGTATGTTAATGATTTTAATAATTTTATGTTTATAAGAAAACAATAAATTAAAAAAATTTGTAAAATCATAATATTTTTCAAAATTAACAAATTTAATTGAGTAAACATCATAAACGATTGAAGGGTTTTCTTCTACTCAGACAACAATATTATCAATATTACACGCAAATTGGGTTAAAGCATATACAACTGCTTGTATTTCTGAATATTCACTGAAATATAAGATGAATTGAATAAGAAGCAATATAGACATGGGTTTCTCCATCTGTTTTTTCTTCTTATTTTGTTGTTATTTGAGAAACAAGTTTTTTTATATAGATTAGTTATTCCACATACATTATAGAACTGACATTTAATTATTTATAGTTACAGATGATTAAAGAGGAAATAAATTATTTAAAATATTCACAAAAATTATATTTGTTTACAATTGATAAGCAAGATCTCTACAATTAGCACATGAAACTAAAAAAAAAAGAGACACATTAATTATCATTACGAAAGAAAATGAGAAACAATATAGTAAGATCAGCAATTTGTCTCTACCTTGTCATATACATGATTGACGAACATCAAATATACATTAGTTTTCCCATCTTTTTTTTTAAGAAAAAAACTTTTTTTGGTTTTACTTCTACTTCATCATTAACGTCTTTTCTTCTTTGTTTGTTAATCCGTTAGAAGCAATAAGTATTTAAAATATAGTATTTATTTTACATAACTCTTTTGTAAAAACACTAAACTATCTATAGGTGCAAATAACTAAAAATAATAAAAACTATTAATAATTTTTTGTATCATTTTTGAAAATTTAAATGAGATAATTTTTTTTTTTGCCTAATTTAAATGAGATCATTAGAAGAAGAATATAATAAATTTTAATTTTTTAAGATTGGATTAATTTTAGTTTTGACTTCTTTTACTTTAATTTAGAAAATTAAGTTTAATGATAAATATTTTTTAAAAGTATTTCTATTAAGAAAAAAAATTTTAATTGCATTTGTCAAACATTTATATTTTCAAAAGTATTATAAAAAGCTTTATAACGCTACTTGTTAAATTATTATGATATCATTATACAAATATCTAGAGTACCATTTGACATATTTTTAGAATGCCATTTGTATAGATTTTAGATATGTGAAAGCACTTATATATATACACATATAAAAGTGGAGAAGTGAAGGCAGACGCCTGTGAAAAGATTTTGTCAGAGATGAAGGATATCCTAGATCGCGGCATCCATGATGTTCATGAAGTCTTAGAGACAACTGCTGACAAATTTGGAAAAATAAAAAAAAATTACGAAAAAATGATCGCTGATTTTGGAAGAGCTGCTGAGGTTTGCTTTTGTCAAAGATGAAGGATATCCTAGATCACGATATCCATGATGTTCATGAAGTCCTAGAGACAACTGCTGACAAATTTGGAAAAATAGAAAAAAATACGAAAAAATAACTGCTGATTTTGGAAGAGCTGCTGAGGTTCTCACTGAAAAGTAACTAAGGGCTAGAAAACTTTTAAGTATGGGGTTATAGCCATGGGCTTCTTAGCTGTTGTGGCTGTAAACACTTACGTATATAAAGTTTTTACGAAGGACCTGAAGAAGGAGAAAGACCCGAAGAACACGAATGAGTAGGTACAGAAGTGTATGATTCCATACCCGAAAGAAATACACAGTTTTTTCTAATTTCTTACTAGGGTTTATACATTAATGATCTGCATTTGTTTCTGCTTAAGGAGATTGATATGGAAACATAAAACGTACGTTGTTATTTTTTGCTCATTTCTTAGCAGGTTTATACATTGATTTGCATTTGTTTCTAGTTAAAGAAATTGATTGGTAAACATAAACCTATTTTGATTGATTGAAGGGTTTATAATTTTTGTTTGAATTTCTGTTTTTAGTTTCATGGATCTGGTTATTTGTTTGTGTGAGAGCGGTTTCGCTTGCAGTGAGAGTTTATCGTTGCCTAATGCATTAAGAAGGATAATGTTTTGGTTATTTGTTTGCTCTTTTTTTTTAGTCTGCTGACTCCATTGGAAAGAGTTTTCTTTTTGTTTGGACTGATAGTCCAGTCCAATTGATAAAAGGTGAATAGCTGATGGGGATAACGGGGTGCTGATAATTCCTTTAAGCAATTCAGTGCAATACCAGTAACTCAATGAATCAGGATCCTAATTTTTGGGAGGTGTAATGGGGTGCTAAGGTCTAACCAAAAGTTAAAGCCTTCATTTGGAGAGCCTGTAGGAATGCATTGCCTATAAATCCCTTTCAAATGAAACTTTCTGATGAAGAATGCCCTCTCTGTAGTAATGGTGCTGAATCAGTGGAGTATTTGTTCTTTGAGTGTGATCGGGTTAGAGCCGTTTGGTTCGGTTCTCAATTCCATTTGAAGAATGTATGTGGTAGCAGTGGAACTTTTCTGTGCTGGATTGAGGAGAAATTTGATCAGTTAGTTAAGGTGGTGGTAAGTCAAAGGAGCTGATTGGTTCTTTATGTTGCTTGTTGTGGTCAATTTGGTGTGCAAGAAATGGGAACATCTTGGAAGGCATAAGCCTGGACCCTGCCGCAACTATAAATTCAATGTTGATGCAGCTGTGGATCTAAAGATTAATTGTGGGGCTATTATTGCTCGTGATTAGACCTACTCATGGGTTGGGTAGCCCAAGAGACTACATAAGCCTAAGCTCATGAGTCAGCTACACAACATTTAGAATTAGGTATGGGTAGTACTTGAGCTTTACCCATCAAATACTCATTTTATTAAAAACTAGATTTAACCCCGTGAATTTTCACGAGTGATTTTTAAGTTCAATATATACAGATATCTATATAGAAATTTATAAAATTTATATGTCAAGTATTTTTTTAAAAAATAAAATAAATAAAATTGCACCATCCTAACATAACATTTATGTTAAACAATAAAAAATGATAAGAAAAGGAATAACTTCTCCTTATCTAATTGTAATAAAATATTTGGAAAAGTAATCCGAAAATAGTAATCACACTACATTTGATTTTATTTATACTTTATCAGATTTTAAAAAATCTAAATTATAATCAATCTCTTATAATCTTTGTAGAATTAAGTATTTTTTTTCTTAAGATATGTGTTTCATTTAAAATATTATGAAAAAAAATATTTCTTTATTTTATAATTGATGCTAATATTACAAACTCCCCATAACGAACATGTAGATTCATAAATTTTTAGAGAGAAAAAGAATACACTAAGGGTACGTTTGGTTGCTTGCGAAAATTGACGTAATCCATTTTGTAATCCAACATTCCCTCCAACATTCTTCCTACCAAACATACCTTACTTTTTGTAATGTGATGAAATTATGTTTTTGCCCTTACTATTTTATCCACTTTTAATATAAGGATAATAATGTCAGTTTATCCACTTTTATTCCATTTACATCACATAATTTTCATATTACTATTTTCATTCCCTCCTACATTCCAATTCCTATTTCCATTACTATTCCCATTACATGCATCCAACATTCACGTAACCAAACATCATACGAGCAGAGGAGGTGCAACTAGAGCTAGCATAATCATGGAATCATTGAAGGAGCTTATAGAAGAGATATGGACAAATCAAACAATAATTGTGCCTTCAATAATTTCTGAAAACGTCATTTGCACTAAGTGGACTGAAAATAGAGCTTCACAACATGTATTGGACATGGAAACATTAATTTGGAGAGCTTGGACCAAGTACTATACACGTGGAGGCTTATTTAAGCCAAAAATCTTCTTATTTTGGGCATAAAAGGTTTATTATAATTTGGGTTAATTATTTGTGCAAAAATCATTATATTTAGGCCCAATTATTTAATGTCCATTAGTGATTTAAGAAACTTATTTAAGTTTTATTGTTTTGATTAAATTGGGATTAAGTATGATTGTTCGAAAGACCCAACAGTTTTATTTTAAACGTCTTTTGTGTTTGGGCTTTAGTTTGTCGTATGTTATGTTAGCCTATTAATTATTTTAGGGCTTCTATTTCTTGGAGTATAAATACTCATTTTGCACTATTGTATGGAGATTATTGGAGATTTGGAATTTTAATAGAGAGCTTTGTGCTTTTCTTCTTCTTCTTGGCTGAAAGAAGAGTCCATATGATAGGGTGGCTTATTTTCTTCTATTGCATCAAGAATGAATTCTTATCAAGGTAATCTCTTGTGGCGAATTCATTCTTGAATTTTAAATCAACCGATTATTTGCGTTTCCATTTGCGTTGTCAATTGGGGGTTCAATAGGTTGGGGATTTGTTTCCGTCTTCTTGTTCTGTCCATATTGTGTGTTCGGGGTTTCGGGTTCTTTATAACCTTGGGGTTCCGCATCATTTGGTATTAGAATCGTGGATTGAGATAAATTCTTAATTTCTTATTTATCTAGTTTATTTTGTTCCGTTCTTGTGTCTTCTTTATTAAAAAAAAATTCAGATCTGAGTTTGTGTTCTTGTTGCTTGTCGGTGTGTGTTCTGAAATTTCAGAACGTCAATTTGCTTGGGGTGTTTTCGATCACTTTTCCATTGAGTTATTCAACGTGTATATAGTAGGTCATTTTTATGTTTCAGAAACTCATCTTTCATCTCGATTTAAAATCGCTCGAATCTGAGTTCTCTACGTGAAGTTAAACAAATTTTTAGAGAGAACATTTTTTGGATTGAGATTTGCTTATTTCATTTTGTTTGTGATTCTGGAAATTTTTTTTGGATATTTTGACTTTGTTTCATATATTCAAAAAGAAAAGAAAAAAGAGAAAAAAAATTCTGAAAAAAAAAGTAAAAAGAAAAGAGGACAAAGTCCTAAATTGTGAATTGCAAAGCTCTTGAATTATCTATATTTATTTTACATAACTCTTTTGTAAAAAGAACAAATATTTAAAATATAGTATTTATTTTACATAACTCTTTTCTAAAAACACTAAATTATTTATAGGTGCAAATAACTAAAAATAATAAAAATTATTTTTGAAAATTTAAGTGAGATAATATTTTTGGCCAAATTTAAATGAGATCATTAGAAGAAGAAAATAATAAATTTCAATTTCTTAAGATTTGATTAATTTTAGTTTTGACTTCTTTTACTTTAATTTAGAAAATTAAGTTTAATGATAAATATTTTTAAAATTATTTTTATTAAGAAAAGAAATTTAAAGTTCCATTTGTGAAACATTTATATTTTCAAAATTATTATAAAAAACTTTATAAAACTATTTGTTAAATCATTATGGTATCATTCTACAAATATCTAGAGTGCCATTTGACTTATTTTTAGAATGCCATTTGTATAGATTTTAGATATGTGAAAGCACTTATATATATACACACACATATAAAAGTGGAGAAGTGAAGGCAGACGCCTATGAAAAGCTTTTGTCAGAGATGAAGGATATCCTAGATTGCGACATTCATGATATTCATGAAGTCCTAGAGACAACTGCTGACAAATTTGGAAAAATGGAAAAAAAATTACAAAAAAATGACCGTTGATTTTGGAAGAGCTGTTGAGGTTTGCTTCCTTCAGAGATGAAGGATATCATAGATCGCGATATCCATGATGTTCATGAAGTCCTAGAGACAACTGCTGACAAATTTGGAAAAAAAAAATTTACGAAAAAATGACCGCTGATTTTGGAAGAGCTGCTGAGGTTCTCACTTAAAAAGTAACTAAGGGCCAGAAAACTTTTAAGTATGGGGTTATAGCCATGGGCTTCTTAGCTGCTGTGGCTGTAAGCACTTACGTATATAAAGATTTTACGAAGGACTCGAAGAAGGAGGAAGACCCGAAGAACAAGAATGAGTAGGTACAAAAGTGTATGATTCCACGCTCGAAAGAAATACACAATTTTTTTCTAATTTCTTACCAGGGTTTATACATTGATGATCTGCATTTGTTTCTACTTAAGGAGATTGATATGGAAACATAAAATGTACATTGTTGTTTTTTTGCTCATTTCTTAGTAGGTTTATACATTGATTTGCATTTGTTCCTAGTTAAAGAAATTGATTGGTAAACATAAACATATTTTGATTGATTAAGGGTTTATAATTTTTGTTTGAATTTCTGCTTTTAATTTCATGGATCTGGTCACTTATTTGTTTGTGTGAGAGCGGTTTCGCTTAGAGTGAGAGTTTGTCGTTGCTTAATGCATTAAGAAGGATAATGCTTTTGTTGTGAATATACATATATTTAGATATATGTATATTTGAATTTAAAATATTTTATAAATAGTTCGGATTACGAAAGAATATTTTTTGATAAAGTTTTAGGGATATTATATTTAAGTTTGAATTTCTTTAGATAAGGTTTAGAGTTGTTATCCACGTTTAAGGATAACTCTAGAAATTTGATTAAGATTTCTTATTTTCATGTATAAATACCCTGTAAAGGTGAATGATAGAGAGTGAGGATTGAAGACGATTTTCCCCCACTACTTTCTTCCTTTACAATCTTAACATGGTATCAGAGCCATGTTCTTTAAAGTATAAACTTTTATTGAAAGTATTTCTTTAGTAGACGCTAAACCTTATTACGATAATATATTTTTTCTTATGATTTGGGAGGTCTACTATATATTTTTTCATTCAGAGTGCAACGAGTACACGTTTGAGGTTTGAGAGATCAAAATTTGAAAGTTTTCTATGCATGTTATCGCCATCAAGATAGGCTTTAGAGGAAATCGACAAGTCAGATGCCGAGTTTAATTGTGGTTTCTGATGATTTTGGTACTGGTCATTAATGATGATCAAGTGCTTCGACCATTGTTTTCCACCTCAAGAAGAGTGTGGGAAGCTATGTGAACTTCGAAAATCCTTGTATGGATTAAAGAAAAGCCCTCAGGCATGGACAACCGGTGAGGTTGTATGGATACTCCAACTTTCAGGAGAAGTTGGATTGGAAACTTCGTTTTATGCGAAGGTATGTGAACTTTGAAAATCCTTGTTTAGATTGAAGGAAAGCCGCCGAGCTTGAACAACCAATAAGGTTGTATGGATACTCCAACTTTCAGGAGAAGTTGGACTGAAGACTTCGTTTTCTGTGCAGATATATGAACTTGGAAAATCCTTGTACTGATTGAAGAAAAGCACCCGGGCTTGGACAACCAATGAGGTTGTATGGATACTCCAACTTTCAAGAGAAGTTGGATTGAAGACTTCGTTTTCCACGAAGGTATATGAAATTTGAAAATCCTTGTATGGATTGAAGAAAAATCCTCGGTCTTGGACAACCAGTGAGGTTGTATGGATACTTCAACTTTCAAGAAAAGTTGGATTGAAGACTTCGTTTTCTACGAAGGTATGTGAACCTCGAAAATCCTTGTATGGATTGAAGCAGAGCTCTCGAGCTTGGACAACTAGATTGGTTGTGTGGATACTCCAACTTCCAGGAGAAGTTGGACTGAAGACATCATTTTTTGTGGAAGTATGTGAAATTCGAAAATCATTGAATAGATTGAAGAAAATCCCTCGTGCTTGGATTGAGACATCTAGTGAAGTTGTGTGGATACTACAAATTTTGGAAGAAATTGAATTGAAGACCTGATTTCCTTCTTCGATTGGGAAACAACAACTAGATTTCCTTCTTCGCAAGTTAGGCATAAGAGATCTTGATGCTCCAACTTGAGGGGGTGTTGTGGATATACATATATTTAGATATATGTATATTTGAATTGAAAATATTTAAATAGTTCGGATTACGAAAGAATATTTTTGGATAAGTTTTAGGGATATTATATTTAAGTTTGAATTTTGTTAGATAAGGTTTAGAGTTGTTATCCACGTTTAAGGATAACTCTAGAAATTTGATTAGGATTTCTTATTTTCATATATAAATACCCTGTAAAGGTGAATGATAAAGAGAGAGGATTGAAAACGATTTTCCCCCACTACTTTCTCCCTTTACAATCTTAACAGTTTTGGTTATTTGTTTGCTATTTTTTAATTCGCTGACTCCAATGGGAAGAGTTTTCTTTTTGTTTGGGCTGATAATCCAATCTAATTGATAAAAGGTGAATAGCTGACGGGGATAACGGGGTGCTGATAATTCCTTTAAGCAATTTAGTGCAATACTAGTAACTCAATGAATCAGGATCCTAATTTTTGGAAGGTGTAATGAGGTGCTAAGGTCCAACCAAAAGCTAAAGCCTTCATTTGGAGAGCCTATAGGAATGCGTTGCCTACTAAATCATTTTCAAATGAAACTTAGTTTCTGATGAAGAATGCCCTATCTATTGTAATGGTGCTAAATCAGTGGAGTATTTATTCTTTGAGTGTGATTAGGTTAGAGCCGTTTGGTTCAGTTCTCAATTCCATTTGAAGAATGTACGTGGTAGCAGTGGAACTTTTCTGTGCTAGATTGAAGATAAATTTGATCAGTTAGTTAAGGGTGGTGGTAAGTCAAAGGAGCTGATTGGTTCTTTATGTTGCTTGTTGTGGTCAATTTGGTGTGCAAGAAATGGGAAAATCTTGGAAGGCATAAACCTAGACCCTGTGGCAACTATAAATTCAATGTTGATGCAGCTGTGGATCTGAAGAATAACTGTGGTGCTATTGTTGCTCGTGATTAGACCTACTCATGGGTTGGGTAGCCCATGAGAATATTTAAGCCTAAGCTCATGGGTCAGTTACCCAACATTAAGAATTAGGTATGGGTAGTACTTGAGCTTTACCCATTAAATGCTCATTTTATTAAAAACTAGATTTAACCCCGTAAATTTTCACGGGTGATTTTTAAGTTCAATATATACATATATCTATATAGAAATTTATAAAATTTATAAGTCAAGTATTTTTTTAAAAAGATAAAATAAATAAAATTGCACCATCCTAACATAACATTTATGTTAAACAATAAAAAATGATAAGAAAATGAATAACTTCTCCTTATCTAATTGTAATAAAATATTTGGAAAAGTAATCCAAAAATCGTAATCACACTACATTTGATTTTATTTATACTTTATCAGATTTTAAAAAATCTAAATTATAATCAATCTTTTATAATCTTTGAAGAATTAAGTATTTTTTCTTAAGATATGTGTTTCTTTTAAAATATTATGAAAACATATTTCTTTATTTTATAATTGATGCTAATATTACAAACTCCCCATAACGAACATGTAGATTCATAAATTTTTAGTGACAAAAAGAATACACTAAGGCACGTTTGGTTGCTTGCAAAAATTGACGTAATCCATTTTGTAATCCAATATTCTTTATACCAAACATACCTTACTTTTTGTAATGTGATAAAATTATATTTTTGTCCTTACTTTTTTATCCACTTTTAATATAAGAATAATATTGCCATTTTATTACTTTTATTCCATTTACATTACAATTCTCATTACATCCAACATTCACGTAACCAAACATCCTCTAAGTAAAACTCTATTTCTCATTGCAAAATCAAATGTCTTAATTAGCAGTAGTATTTTTAATATAATATTGGTTCATACATTTTGGATTTTATTGACACTTGATGATATTTTAAACTTTCCAAAATTATAATAAATATTTTATATACTTTTTACAATTAAGTATATTTTCATTAAGATATGTGTTCCTTTTAAAAGATAAGGAAATATTATTTTTTATTTTATAATTGATATTAATATTATAAACTTCTGAGAAAAATGACACACTAAGTAAAATTCTATTTCGCGTTGAAAAATCAAATGTCTTAATTAGCAAATATATTTTTAATATAATGTTGGTTCATAAATTTTGCTTTTTTATTGACACTTGATCATATTTTAAACTTTTCAAACTTATAATAAATTTTTTATAAACTTTGTAGAATTAAAGTATTTTTTAGTACTTATGAAAAATTATTATTTTTTAATTGATGCTAGTATTGTAAACTCTCCACAATGTACATGTAGATCCAAAAATTTTAGTGAAACTAAGAAAAACTTTGTTCACCTTAGAAGATCAAATGGTTTAATTAGCAATACTATTTGAAATACTATAGAAGTTAAGGAAAAAAAATAACAAAGAAGAAGAATTTAGAAAGCAAATTTTTAAACACTATAATAATTTTTAAACACACCACATCCCTTAATAAAAAAAATTTCTCATTTGATTTTATTGACACTTCATAAGATTTTAAAAAATATAAATTATAATCTATATCTTATAATCTTTGTAGAAGTAAGTATTTTTTATTAAGATATGGGTTTCTTTTAAAAGATTATGAAAATTATTATTTTTTTATTTTATAATTGATGATAATATTACAAACTCCCCACAACGAATATGTAGATTCATAAATTAACTGAGAAAAAAATACACTAAGTATAATTCTATTTCCCATTGCAAAATCAATTGACTTAATTAGCAATAATATTTTACAAAAAAAAACACTTTTGAAAAGAAAAAAAAATATAAGAGTGAGGCTGACAAATTTTTTTCATGGACAAATAAATATATATATATATATATATATATATATATATATATATATATATATATATATATATATATTGTTGTTGTTGTTGTAAATATGGTTTAATTAGAAATTATATTTTTAAAAAATGTCAATTTATACATTCTTGATTTTATTGACACTTGATCATGTTTTAAAATTTTCATAATTATAATAAATCTCTTATAAACTCTTTAGAATTAAGTATTTTTCCAATACTTATGAAGATTTTTAATTGATGCTAATATTGTAAACTCCCCACAATGCACATGATTTAAGAGTTTAATTAGCATTACTATTTAAAATACCATAAGCTATTAATTTTTATTTTACATTCCTAAATAATAAGATGAAGATTAGAAAACCAAACATAAAATTTGCAAGTCATCGGATTATTAGACATGAATTAAAATTTAAAATTAAAGAGAGAGATTGTAATTATGAATTTAATTTAAAATTTAAATAATTTAACTCAAAATGAATATCCAAAGAGTTGTCTACATAGAAAATAGTGAATGAACTTAATGAAGAGAGACGTTTTAATAAAGAAGTAGTAAAATTTATTAAATACATCACATAGCAAAACTCAATATATGTCCTTCAATATACATGTTATTTTTTAAATAAAAAATTAAAATTAAAAAGTACTATTGAGAAGAAAAAAAATCTAAGAGTGACACTGACACATCTTATTATGAATATATATATATAATAAAAAAGTGAACATATCTTATTATGAATATATATATATATATATATATATATATATATATATATATATATATATATATATATATATATATAAATAGATTTTGTTGTTGTAAATATGGTTAGAATTCTAGAGTTAATAATTAATGTTATATTTGTTTTCCCCATTTATTATGGAGAAGAGAAAAGAAATTAAAGTAGCATGATGATGAGTTGATAACTTATGAATTGAACATTAATTTCTTGTTATATCCTTTTACTAATACAGATCATCTTTATTAATTCTTACATAATCTCTTTCTTTATTAATTTTTAATTTATTTTTATCTCTATTTTCCAAGAAACATGAAGTTTCAAAAAGGGAGTTCTCCATGTTATGTTCCCAAAAAGAAAAAAAATTAGATAAAATTCCTTATAAGCATTCATTATTATTAGGTGGTCAAAACATTAAATGAGTTTTCTTATTTTTTTTATAAAGATAGAAAATGAACCTCAATATATTTTCTTAGTATATAATTAAATTTCTTTTATCAAATACAATAAATTTTTTTAACAAATTAAAGATGACTTTATTTGTTGCTCATTAAGTTTTTTTATAAATCAAAATTGTGTGTAAAAATAAAATAAAGTTTATTATATTTAATAAAAAAAGACACCTAACAATTTGAATATAATAATTTAACTGGTGACAAAAAGAATAAAATGTAAAAAGAGAAAAAAAAATAAAGATTCTCGTATATTATTATTGTGCGTTTAATTATATTAAATTCAAATTTTTTTGATAGAGATCTAGATATATTAGAAAGATAAATAATTTGAGAGATAATTAGTTTTAAGATTTAATTTTCAGCATATATTTTCCCTCCATTAATTCTTGTATAATCTCTCCTTTTATTTATTAATCTCTTTTTTAGAATAGACTAAAAACTCAAATTTTCACTACAGAAATTTGAAAAGAGAAAGAGAAAGAATATGAGAGATAAAATTAAAAATTTAATTTTTGACACACAATTTCTCTCCATTAATTATTGATAATCTCTCTTTCAATTAATTTTTTAATTTCTTATTAACTTCATTTTCAATACATATCAATCTTATCTTCTTGTATATTTCTTTTAGGTACATTTTTCTATAATAATCTTCATTATCTTTAAGTTAAAATTTAATTTAAACAATTGAATCTTTAAATGAAATTAATTTTAAAATTACAAACTTTATATTAATCTTAAAATTACAAAAAAATTTTAATCTTAAATTATCTTTTAAAAAGTCATAACACTTTTATTCAAAGCTCATTTTTTCAATAAAAAAATGTCTAAAAAGTTAACTTTTTGCAAGTTTAAATACAACATATCTTTTATGATCAATTTTCCCCTCTTAATGAATATGACTAGATAAAATGTGGGTGCGGCAATCTCTCTTAAATTCATCATCGGTTCCCAGGTTAGCTATTTCTGTTTTCTTCCTATTATTATCTTTTATGATTTTAATAATATTAATAATTATGATTAGTTTAATAAAATAAAATTTTAAAAAATTTGTAATTATTATTGCATTAATAATCTTTTTAAATAATTGAATAGAAATAAATAAATGAAATTGTTGGAAATATATTATTAGTATTTCTTTTATAAATTGAGAGAATTATTGTCAAAATATACTATTAGTAGTTTTTTTAATAAATTGAGAGAAATACTTTACTTTCTTTATTGTTTTACAACTTTTTTATTTTGATTTTTACTTTTAATTTTTTTTTTATAACTACAACTTTTTTATTCAAACAAGATAAATTTAAATTAAATAATTAAATATTTATATAAATGATAAATCTAAATTTAAATAGTCCACGTAGAAATAGTTTTAGAATTTAAATCAATGTTTGAAAACCAGACCGACTCGGGTGGGTTGATCTGGAACCCAGTGACCCGAGCACCAAGCTGATCCGAGAGGTCTCTATAGACCGTTTTACAATTAACCCGGGTTAACTCGGCGGGTTTTAGACAAACCCAATGACCCGGTTTTATTTAATTTTTTTAAAAAAAATTGAAAAATATAGGACTCTTTGATACTATTAATATTTTCTTTTCTTAATCAACTAAATTGGCAAGCTTTTAGATTGTTTAAAGTGTTAGAGTGATTTGAGTTACGACTTAATTGATGTATTGATTTTTTTATTTAAATTTCACGTATGTGGGATCAAAAGTTAAGTGTTTAAGACTTATCATGTGTTATTCTTAATTTATTCTTAATTTTTTTTAAAATATATTATCTTTTGTATCTCCAATAGTTGCTGATTATGCTCTTATTGGTCTTGTGCAGTTTATTGGAGTTTGTACATATCCCAAGATGCTGATAGTTACAGAGCTGTTATCTGGAATGTCCCTGAGAAGATATTTAAGCAGATTACGTTCTCAAAAACCTTCAAGTGGTTATAAACTTTGCCCTTGATATTGCTCGAACCATGGAGTACCTACATGCCAATGGGATCATTCATAGAGATCTTAAATTTGGTATTGTTGGATATATTGGGGTCTTCGGAACTAAATATCCGCCCATGTGGGAGTCCGATTGGATCGAGTGAGGGTCCGTTGGAAAGCTTACTGAGAGACAAACAAAACAATACCAAGATGACACTCATCGAAGGTCACACGAGCCTGCACTCGTGGCCTAAAGTGGGCTAGGTGATCATGATGGAAGCATGATATTTTGTTCGGGTAAAGTACCCTTGCTGCCCCCAAACTTTGCTGCAATGTTCATTCCTGCCCCCAAACAAAGTTTGGGGGCAGGAATGAACATTGCAGCAAAGTTTGGGGGCGGGAAGGGTACTTTACCCTATTTTGTTTATATTCCAAGTCACACATTGCTTGTGTCAATGATGAGAGCTCTCTCATCCTTCTATAAATAGGAGTGACTCCACACCTTTCCAGTTGCTCATTCCATTTCCATGTGTTGGAAAGGGGGTTCCGTTTGAGAAACCCTATTCAGTATAATATTTCTCTCTTTCTCTTGAGTGTTCTTCCGCGCATCAGTCGTGGACATGTGACTCTACCTCTCGTAGGTAGAGTCCTTCGTTTAGTGCAACCCTTTCCGCATTGTTTTATTTTTTTCTTGGATTAGTTTCGTTTTTTCTTTTCAATCTCCAGGTCGGATCATGTGATGAGCCATTCCTACAGGCATATTATGTGTATATCCTGCATTATGCTAATGAGTATATTTCAAATTCCATCATGGAAGTACTTTTACTCTTTCTTATTCATTAATAATTTAATATGGTAGTTTTTGACAATGATGTAATAGATTGAAATCTTGGATTGCACTGATAAGTTCTGGTATTAGTAAGTCTTAGTTTCTTCCTTTAACAAACTTGAAATTTTTGCTATGCAGACAATCTGTTGCTTACTGAAAATCAACATGTGTATCATCATTTTTTGTATATTATATTCTTCTATGGTAGTTTTTGGTCCCTTCTTTTGTTTTAGATGAGAGAGAAGAGTTTTGGCATACCACAGAAGAATATAGAAAAAATGTTGATACACATGCATTTTGAAAGAGTTGCCTTACTGGTTTATGATGTAGCAATTCATTCATTCATCCATCCAAAGGAAATTTTGAGGTTTTCTAATCTGACTGGTTTATTGTGCTACAAATGGTATGGATAAAGCAGAAGCATTTGTGGAATAAAAAATAAACCCACACTTCTGAAGGAACAAACCTCTTGAACATCAATTGGACTATACACTGTTTTTAAAGCACAAAAAAATACATACATACAGCCTTGTTAAAACTGAGCACCTTCAAAGGTTTGGCCAAACTTCCAACCTGCAGGAACGACGTCGTAACTGGTAATGGTTTGGCCATCACTGGTAGTGACCCTGAAGGATAGAGGCTGACCATTAAGGTATGAATTGGACTGCCAATTCTGACCCCAGTTTCTGGACATGGCTTCCCACCCTGACCCCTTTGATGATGAGCCTTTGACTGAGACTGCTTCAACGTCTCCTGCACCTCCCACATTTGTTATGAGTACCAAATTGAAGTAGGAATGGCCACTCATGCTGAACCTCATCCCTCCTTTCTTCACACATGCCACCCTGTACATTACAACACTAATATGTGTAAGTGTATAGGCCAATGCACCCTTGGTGGATTGGGCCCAAGTCCAATTGATATTGGGGTAAATATACAAATAAGGGATAAATGTGATTCAGGAGTGTAATTTACTCCTTTAATGTTTAAATTTAAAAAGAGAGTCCGTTACAACGTGATTAGGAGAGAAGTGCTCCACATTCCTGAAAATTTGATTAGTGTGATCAAACCAACTCTCCTCTCTCTGATTACTATTTTCTTGTGCATTTGCTGTGTGATATACTCGGAATCCATCCCCGGTGACCGAAGTGTGCGTGGGTAGTCGGATTCGGATTCTTCGCCCGTTTCTTTACAATATGTTTTTTCCAATTTTTTTCTCATGCAAAAGTTACAATCAGTGAAGGGTGAGGTATGTATGTATGTACCTTCTGAAGAGCACAGGGATGATTCCAGCTTTGTATTGAGCAATCTGAGTGAATGCAGGGACTGCTAAATCGAAATGCTGAAGAGGGGGATTGCACCATCCGCCATTGTTGTTAGGGAGAGCTAAGTTTGGAGGACAGAAGTTGGTGGCAGTGATAGTGATGATGGAAGCAGCAGGGAGGCACCATTGTGGGTCGTCATTACAACGCAGCTGGTAACAAGCTCCACAGGTGAGGCCATTGTTGAAAAGTGCTGTGCTTAATGCTGCAGTGTTTGTTCCATAGCCTTGGCTTAGTAAGTTCCCATACCCACATGCTCCACCTGCATCATCATCATCATCATTATTCAACCTCACATAAATAAACAATTTGAATCAATTAAAATGCACTTCGGCCGATGATCTGGACCATTGAAGTGCACTTCACATAAAGTCACTTTAACTGATACAGATAGGTACCCATAGTGCCAGAAGCATCATTGCCACCGTAGAAAGTGGCGTGGGCAGTTTGCCAGCCATCTCCATTACCGCCAGAGTATTGGTTAGCCTTAGCCAATGTGGCATTAGCAGTGGAAATAATGAGTAGGAACAGGAAAAACCAGGCAATGTCCATTGCTTCTTTTGATTCAAGCTTGAATGAATTGGGATGAGGGTAGTACATGCTTTCAGATGATGATGATGATGATGGGGTTTTATATATATATATATATATAGAAGAAGAGACTTGAGTTATGACTTGTGAGTTTGCGGTATTCACGTTGGAGATTCAAATAGTAGTTTAGGATACGAAGAGTCAACCACACCGTCCTTCACTATCACACACAGCATATATTATATATTAATAAGAAAAACAGAGTTCCAAACAGAACACTCTCTGCTTTACTAAGGAGTGAGGACAAAGAATGTGTTACAAATTAATAATAAAGATGCTAATTTTGATCAAAATTTGTTGCTCAAAAAGCAGGCGCCTCCCAATACTATTTAACAAAAACAAATTTTTTTAGATAAGACTCGTATAAGAGAAGTAGAGAACCATACAAGTTTTAGGTGAATTAGAATATATCTTTAATTAGTTTTAAAAAATTATTCTTATTTTTCTTTGCATTTATTTTTTATTAATCAAACATAGAATAAGAGCCCGTTTGGTATGCACAAAAAATAGAAAAAGAGAAAGAGAAGCATGTCTGAAGTGTGTTTGGTAAGAGATAGGAAAAGAAAAAGAGGATGAAATGTTCCCTCACTAGAGGAAACAATCCTTCCCTGTGAGATGAGAAGGAAATCGGACAGAGAAAGGGAAGTGGAGCTTAATAAAATAATTTTACTCTTCAAAATTGGATAGTGTCATCTGTCATGTGACATTAGGACAAAAATATCTTTTTACAATTTTATTTTTCACTTCCTTATTTTCTTTTCATCATAACAAATAATTTTTTTTTTACATAACAAACACTTTTTTTTTACTTACTTTTACTTTCACTTTCTCTGATCAAACATGACCTAAAGGTGTGATTTTATTTTTAATATAACGCAGTTAAATTTATACTAAGATGTAACATAAAATTCTCAGTGTAATAGTAAAATTAGTTAAGTAATCATTATACCAACCCTCTCAAAAAATGTTGGTGTAATCGGCACGAGTTTGGAACCAAACATATATACATAGATAAGATATAAAGAAAAAGTTCATCCATATATCATACTAGAGGCTTCGCATGCATTTACGTACATACATATAATTTATTCTTAAATTTTTTTAAAATATAATATAAAATAATTATTATATTTTAAAATTATTAAAAATTAAATATTTTTAAATTTTTAAATAGAATTTTTATCATAATTTAAAATAAAAAAATTAAAAAAAGAGAAGTTATGCACTTTTCCATTTTATTAATAACCACCTATATCATACTTGTTTTCTCTCTCCCACATCCTCCAATCATATTATTTTTTTGTATTTTTTAATTATAAAATATAGCTATTTTGTGAGAAGTTGGTTATTTATTGGGAATTTGAGGGGGAAATTATTTTTTTGGTGTCACACATGTAATTTATTTATTTTTTTAAAAATTTTATATAAAATAATAATGATATTTCAAAATAATATCAAATTATAATATTTGACATTTTTTAATTTTAAATAAAATTGTCATATTTTTAAATGAAGTAATGGGAAGTTATGCACCTCTCCACTTGTTTAGTAACTACCCATAATACATGTATGTTAGAGTGGTTATTTTTTTGGTGTCACACTTTGATTTTGTGACACCAAAAACTCCAAAGCCTTATATATATATAGATTTTTTTTTTTGTGAAGTATATATATATAGATATATAGAACACAAGCATGCCTTTATTAGTTTAGTGAGCGCTTATTTTATGAGTCATCCCCAATCCGATTAGCCAAATAATATATATATAGACAAAGAAAAATAGTAAATCCTTTATTAAAGAAAAAAAAAACTAGTGTCCTTTTATTTTATATATAACTTGTTTTGACAAAATACCACAAATAAATAAATAGACCGTCCTTTATCTTCTTCATGAATCATGATCAGGAGTGACCTTACATTATTGGTGTTATTGAATTAAATACTAGTTGACTGGAGCTTAACACGTCTCACAATGAAGGTTTTTGCTTTCTTCTTGTGGTTTCATGACCCCAAATTAATTTTATATCAATTCTCAATTTTGTCCTAAAAATTTTGAATTACAATCAATTTTATTCTCGAAATTTTGAATTTAATTTTGACAACTAATATCGCCCAAATTAATAATGACAAATGTTATCATGACATCACATACATATAATATATTAATACTAACTTATCACCTATAACGCGTCAACATAACGTGTCTTCTTCATATTAAGTAGAAGAAATGAATCATTTATATTATATTTGTGGTGTCATGTTATTATTTAACATTATTAATTTAGACAATTTGAGATGTTATGATAGAATTATAAATTTTGAGTACTAAATTGATTATAGTACGAAATTTTTGGGACAAAATTGATCGTAAACATGTTTGGTTGTAGGAAAGTTTAGTTCCTTATTAAGAGCACGTTTGGTTGTAGGGACCAAATATACTTTTTTTAAAATCATATTCAATTTCCCTCTTACTGATTCTACTTCGCTCTCACTAATTCTTCTTCCACTTTCACTTTACTTTTCCACTAGAACAATTTTCTAGTAACCAAACGTCGCCTAAGAGTGTATTTAGTATGTTTTGGATTTTGAAATTAAATTGAATTGAAAAGAAAAATAGAATTGGAATTGGTGGGAATGGAATTGAATTTTTAAGATAAATATATTTGGTATGTAAAAAATATAATGAAAATTTTATGAAGGAAAGTGAAGTAAAAAGGCCAAATTGTCCTTCATAAACCAATTTTAATAAAAAATTTTATGGCCCCACAATTTCTCTTTTAATATATGTAAAGGGCAATCAAATTTTTTCACCCTCAATTCTATTTATAAGATCTGGTTCCAAGAATTTAGCTTGGAATTTATATTTAAATATTGCTTGGAATAGGCAATCCAAGAATTGTTATTCTATGTTCATTTTGCCCGTATTAAACATGAGATTTTTTTGTGAGATGTGCAATTATAATTTTAAGTAAGGTTGTCAAATTTTAGATTTTAGGTAAAATCGTATCGTGAAAACGTATCGTAAAATCGTAAGAGTTTACCTATGACAAAATCGTATGAATTTACCAATATATATACACACACCTAACTATTATATCTTAGTTACATAAAAAAATTAAACATATATCATTCAATATCCACAATTACTACATTTTCAACTAAGTTCATCAAATTCATTTGATTAATTTTCACCACTACAATTACTACCACCATCATCACAACTTAGTTCTTCATTCGTAATGTTACGTAAATTCAAACACATACATGATTTGAAGTACTACCAACTCAGACATCATCAACATTAAAACCTAGAAAGAATGAAAAGGAAATGAGTTATCCGGGGTAGAGGAGTTCGGGTCTGGACATTAGATTTTAAGGAAATAGGTGGATTTTCTTTGAATTGGGACAAGTTATGGATATTTACACAAACATAACGATTTTTTGTTAAAAAAAATAAATTCATATGAACCTTTTTTTGGGCTGCGGTGAAATCGTAAAACCGCTAGTAAAATCATGATTTTATGGGATTTTATATTACCTGATTTCACCAATTCTGCCGCGATTTTACACCAACACGATTTTGTACAAGATTCAACAAGATTTGAGAATATAAAATCGTAAAATTGTAAGATTTTAAGATTTAAATCTAGATTTTAACAACTATGATTCTAAAGCCTAATTCTAATTTCTAAACTATCAAATGCAGCCTAAGGGATTGTTGTGTCATTTTAAATTATATTTGTTTGGTAGAACATTGGAAGGAACAAGAATAAAAATGTTAGAAAAATGAGAATGTGATGTAAATAGAATAAAAATGTAAATTAAAGTGAGAATAGATTACCTCCAACTCCAACGTAACCTCGCAAATTTTTGTTAACAAACACACCCAACATTACCTCACCCATTATATATATATATACACCAGGCCAAAAATTAGTTGAAACAGTATATTCAAATACCTAACATTTGATGCATTCATGCAAACTATAATCTCATGGGTACACATTCATGCAATACAATTTCAACCAATAAGATTATGATACTTGTTATTTTGTTGCATTATGAAATACAATTAGATCACATCAATGGTTATAATTATACCACATAACCTATTGTATAATGAAACAAATTGCATCATAGACTCATCATATATATATCGAGAGCTAATACCTAAGATTTGATGCATCATTTGAGACTTTGAGGAATCCCAATCGTGTAGGTAATTAAGAAAAACTAGTTGAAACAGTAAGCACATGCGTCCCTTTCATAAAAGGATATAGATATATGTATGTGTACCCATTTCATTAGAGGCACTTACAAATTTAGTTGAGATGATGGCAAATTTAGTGAACCATATATACGTACATATAACATTTTATTTAATTAGCCACCGTCCATCACTTTAGGGTGTGATTATTAGGTAAAATATTAAAGGTAATTCAATAGTCCTTTTAAGATTTTTTTATTAAATATTTTTTTACAATATAATAAAATTATATTTTTATTTTTTTAATATTTTTATATAATAATAAAATAATTATTTTATCCGCTTTTATTTTATTCTCATTCCCATTCCATTTTTATTTCTTACTACCAAACATAATAAACTTATTTTTATTCCCATTCTCATTCCTATATTTTCATTTCCATTCTTATTTTTATTTTCATTTTCATGACATAATTTCGTCTATCAAATGTAGGTATGACCCATTATTAGATAATCAAATGTACAGAGAGACACACAAAACACATTATAATTTCATTTTGTTTCTGCCTTTACAATTTCTATTTTCGTCCATTTCCATCATTTCAAACACTTGGCAGATGACAACACAAACAATAATCAAATTTCTACTTTAAATGAATTATTTTAATTGATTCAAAGAAAGTAATATATCACTTATCAATTATGTATTTTTCTCTAAAAAAAATCTTTCTGTCAATAAAATTTTAACTAAACTAAATTGTGAAAAAGAAACACTTTAAGTGTTGTTTAATTTTTTTTAAATAAGAAGAATTATATGTCACAACAAGAAAAATAGATATTTTTAACCGATGGCCATGATTATTTGTTGAGAAAAGTATATTTTTCAATAATTAAATTTTGATCGACGAAATAAGTATTTTTTTTTCAACAATTGAATTTCGACTGTCGAAATAAATTGTTGAAAAAAGTCAATAATAGTATTTTTTACAATCAACAATTGTCAATAATATTATTTCAACAATACAATTGTCGATGACGACGGCCGTCAAGAAAAATATCGTTCAGAAAAGTATTATTGACAATTGTTGATCGTCGAAAATTTTATTATTGTCTTTTTTCGATTACTTATTTCGACGATCAAAATTTGATTATTGAAAAAAGTACCACTTTTTAACAATTTAAGGACACGTTTGGTTGGTAGTTTTGTCAACGTAATCGTAGACGTAATCTATTTACATCCTTCCAACCAAACACAATTTACTTTTAGTAATGTGATGAAATTATATTTTTGTCCTTATTTTTTTATCCATTTTTTCCATTCTCACTTTTAATATAAGGGTAAAATGGTCATTTTATCCACTTTTATTCCATTCACATCACTTTCATATTACTTTTCATTCCCTTCTGCAATCACATTCCCATTTCCATTACATCCTCCACTCCACTAACTAAACACACCCTAAGTAGCTGTCGAAATAGAGGTTGTTGAAAATACTTAGGGTACGTTTGGTAATGATCCCCACAGTAAAATCACGGTGTTTTATGATTCCCTAAAAAAAACTTTAAATCATATATTTTATACATACCAAACCGGTGTTGAGTCTAATATTTACTATTTTACTGTTAACCGACATTGTTAAGTTAGGGTGTACCTTGTACCATACGAATGTCATTGTTGTTACTTGTCAGGTAGTTGGTAGCAGACCACATGGACATTCTAGATCATTCGCCCATCGCACAATCGGACGTCCCATATTAAGCCACCTCCTCAAACCACAATTTAATGAACCTATCCAAATTTAGCACAAAGTATTCAATTATTCAATTCCCCACAACTACCAACAAACAATAATATTCACTATAAACTATACTATTTATTAATTTTAAAATTTTATTTTAATTTATAACTACGTTAAATCTTGAATTTTAAGTAAAAAAGTTATTCACTTGTTAAAATATATGTAATAATAATACTAAAAGAGATAAATATTTCTGGCTCTGCAAGCTAGCTAACACCACTGTAATGTTGTACATAATGCAAAATCCCTGAGCTAAATTAGGTTAATTTTGAGAGAAGACATCAATTCTTAACTAACACGTAAGCACTAAGCTAACATGTTGTCCAACATTAATGTTTATTAACGGAATCCTTTTTAACAACTTTATATACATGTTTTGACGTTTTTATGCCATTTTCATAAAAAAAAATAAAGTATTATTTTGGACTTCAATGTTTGCATAAAGTTTAATGTTGGTCCTTAAAATTTTTTGGGTCGATTTTGGTCCTTGAGCATAACACCGTTAATTTTTTGCCGTTAAATGATGACGTGACATGCTTATATGGCACACCCTCTCTTCTACGCATCATATTTTAATGACGTGGCATGACACATCACTGCCACGTCATTAAAATATGATGATATAATGATGATGATGAAGGAGAGAAGATGATGATATGGCAATGTGGGGTGACGTGACAGTGATGTGCCATGTCACATCATTAAAATATGACACGTAGGAGAGAGGGTGTGTTACATAAGCATGACATGTCATTATTTAACGGCAAAAAGTTAACGGTCGAGGACCAAAATTGACCAAAAAAAACTTTGAGGATCAACATTAAACTTTTGATAAGGACCAACATTAAACTTCATGCAAACATTGAGAACCAAAATAGTAGTTTAACCTTTTAAAAAATTAAATATGAAAAATAGAATAAACCAATAACAGAATTTAACCTAATCTTATTGTCACCAAGTACAAAATCGTCCAAACATGACACGTAAACATCAATCAAATGCCTAAAGAAATTAAATTTCGTTCCTAACATTAATTACATTTTACATTTAAAAAAAGAAAAAAAGGAAAGAAATTCAACGATGGTACTGAGTATGTGGCTATATAAACCCCCACCCTCTAGCACAAAGTCACAAGCATACACACACTATATTAGCTACTACATATACACACAAGTGTACTCTGATCAAATAAAGTGGTAACACTTAAATTCGTATTGAGAGATCAGAATGGGTAGTCTCATCATGATGAAGTTGGCGTGCGTGATGGTGGTGTGCATGGCCGTGGTGGGTGCACCCATGGCCCGAGCCGCCGTGCAATGCGGTCAAGTGACGAGCAGCCTGGCCCCTTGCATGACATACCTACAGAACGGCGGGGCACCTGACTCCGCCTGCTGCGGCGGCGTCAAGAGCCTCTCGGCGGCGGCTCAGACCACCCCGGACCGCCAGAGCGTCTGCAACTGCCTGAAGGGAGCCGCGGCTCAGATCCCCAACCTCGACCCTAAGAACGCCGAGTCGCTTCCTGGCCTTTGCAACGTCAACATCCCCTACAAGATCAGCACCTCCACCAACTGCGCCACGTACGTATCAAATTCCATTTCTTTTTAATTTTCCAACTCATGTTAAGGAGAAGAACCAAATTTCTTAAGTACTCTATTGAACATCTCATTCTATCAAACGTGTAATTTAACTTGTATCACTATTCACTAATAATAATACTCAAATTGCTGATTAATTGTGTATATATATTGCAGCATCAAGTAAAGCGATCGAGGATGATATATATAGTAGGAGTACGAGATGGTAGCAAATGATCAGAATTAATAAAGGAATGGGCCAGCTGGTGTAGCTCATGTGTTACTTTAGGCTCTTCCACTATTTGTAGTTTTCATATACTTTCTATCGTGGTGCATTTGTGCTGGAGAATTCGAACGTCACTATTTATATTGTACGTGTACATGTCTCTATCTGATCTTCATCCATCGCTTTTTGCACGTCAGTATAATTAATTATGTGTTACATATATAGTAATTCCACTCCTATTACTTCTTCTTCCTTCTTGCCTAGCTATAGTTAGTTAGGTACACTTACCCCTCCAAGTTAAGTCCACCAGTCACCACCTACACCACTTTAATGTTAACCAATGTAATTATTATTAATTAAGCGAAATAAATGAGCATAAGATATAAATCATACGTACTTTGGAAAAAATTAACATGTGGTTGGTTGGAGTGGTAGGTACTCCATTCTCCTTAAATAAGTTCCCAGGTTTGAGACTTGTGTATGAAAAAATCTTTGTTGGGAGAGTTCTAACCTCTTTATGGGACCTCAACTAGTTCAAACAGAATTGTCTCCTATAAAAGAATAACGATGAAAAACCAAAAAAAATGTATACGAAAAAAAAGAATATATACATATTCTATAAATTACTTATGCCCTCACCCTATTAATATTATATACACACCCAATATAATGATTTTAAGGGCTCATTTGGTAGTCAGAATGAGATGAAAATGAGAATAGGAAGACTATATTTGATAGTAAATAATAAAAATAAAAAATGAATGAAACTAGATAAAAATAAAAGTAAGAATGAGAATGAAGGATTGTTTTCCAACGTAGATTATTCTGCCTACCAGAACTGCGGCACACTCCCTCCAACATATTTACAAACAAACATGGCCTAAGTAATATCTACGATGGACATGTATAAAAACTAATAGCCGAATTTTTTTGATGGCCGAATTTTAATTTGCATTTAATTATTTACCTTGATATATCATTATAAGGAGATCAATCTCCCAATAATTTATTATATTTTGATTAAAGTTTAGAACAAGAGGAGGTCGACTTAATTTTTTTTTCTCCACAACATAGCCCAAAATGATAGCATATATCTGACGTAAACAAAAAAGGGGCGTTAGGTTTTCTAAGTTTAATCGGCAAGTTGCATGTGTGATGTGTGTCACTATATTACTTTTGCAGTTTTTTTTTTATTTTTTTGATAAGTTGCTTTTGCGGGCTTTAAAAAAATGTTATGGTTTTAAAACTCAATTATATATTTATATAGTGAACCCAATATATATAGAGTTATGAGATTGTTATAATACAAACATGAATCTTGATTTTTATTTAATGGTCTGTGTAACTCTATAATATTCCCTTCTATGGACAAGTGACATTGTCCTTTTAGAAGGCTTAACCAGACCACGAATCAGTGGCACCACTCGATGGTTTCATACGTGGCCTTCACCCATGCTTCCCCACATACTCTCTCGCATTAAAGACGTGGGAAAAGTTCAATGATTGTGGGTCGAGCACTATGCACAAGAACGTGGGTCGACCAGTTCTTCCCTACATCAAGTATAAATATCTCTTAGTTAGCTTGAGGGACTTAAAAAAAGAAGAACGAGACGTGATCACCATCACCCAAAGTCTGATCAACAGATTACATAGCACACTTACTCTCTCAGAATAAGCTCCAGAGCACCATCTAAAGATCCTTGTTCTCTCATCCTATACTCACGAGGTACCTCTAACAGGTGGCTCGCCCGTCCGGAGCAACATACACCTCCTAGCCGCACACAGCCTTTACAGGTAACACTCTTGCTTAACGGCTCCCATGAACGTTTTCTTTTCGAACTACGTGGACTTTGATCCTCTAACAAGGGTACGTAGGCACCTAGATCATTACCTAAGGACAAGTCCCCAAGGTTACAACCCCTTGCGGTCCACATAATTGTATGAACTAAAAATGACAGTTACAATCTAGATTTACACTTTATATACATTGCACTTTATTGGATCCAAATTTTATATATATATATATATATATATATATATATATATATATATATATATAAGTGTCAAATTAAAAGTCAAAACTACTCGCCTTTAGTCGTATAAAATATATAAAATTAAATTAAGGCTAAATTACTCTTTTGGTCCTTAACGTTTGCACGAAGTTTAATATTGGTCCTCAACGTTTCAAAATGTTATTTTAGGTCCTCAACATTTTTTTTTTGTCAAAATTGGTCCTCTAGCGTAATATTTGTCTAGTTTTGCCATTAAATGCTGACGTAGAAGGCTTATGTGGCACACCCTCTCTCCTATGTGTCATATTTAAATGACATGGCACCCTCTCTCACTCAAACTCAACAAAACGACGCCGTTTTGATTCATTTAATATGGATCCGGAGGGTTGGAGGCTTGAGGATCCCTCAATAGGTCGAATATGGAATTACCACTGAGAGCAAACTGATGAAGGACTGTGAGGCTAGCTTTCGAGATCCTGCCACACTTCGCCAAAGCATCCACACAAAAATTTGCAAATTTGCAAATATGGGAATATGGCTAATTCTCCAGTCATCAAATGACGAAAGGAATCGCCTACAAGAAGAAATAATGTTGAACAAAGGATGAAAGAGGTTAGTGGTGTTTTGGTTCATCAGGTCAATGAGGTTTGTGGCATCTGTGAGTTATAAAAAACTAAAAATGAGTAAAAAATAAAAAGAAAAAAAAAAGGTCGGGTTGAACCCAACTCACCATTGGACGAATTGGGTTGGTTTGGATTAGATAGTCTAATTATTTTTAATCCAACCCGCCTCCATTTAATTGGGTAAGTTCACTGATCCTTTAAACTCAGCTCAACCCAAAATGTGCACAATCTAATTTCATTGTAAGATTATGATTATAGTGTACCATATCTCTCTTAAAAAATTCATGTCCGTTTTAATATTATTTTTTTGGGCCTAGGCCCAGGAGAACAAACAAAAAGAAATATAATTTAATAATAAACAAATATTTAAAAGAAAATATTTTCAAACACAATAATATTCATAAAACTACATAGGAAATAATATTTTCAAATAGAAATTATTTATTTCTTATAACATTTAATTTAAAAAATTATTTGGGATTCCAATTCCTTTTTGTTTTTTTGGTCTGTGACTTGGGTATTCATTAGAGTAGGCTTAATGACTAATCTCTCGAATATAGAGAGACTTATTATTAAGGGCGATACTCCTAACGAATGATGCTCAATTGCCATCCCTCCATTGAAGCATACTGATAGTTTGGTACTCAGCGGAATATAAATGGTCTAAGTAATTGATCGGGTTAATGAATGATTTGCTAAATTACGGATTTAGATTCGTCAGAGTACAAATATATATAGTGTACGATTTAAATTATTTGATAAGAGTGTTCTTGTATAAACTTATATTTCAACTCTCTTCTTATGACCTAATTTTTACACTTTATATCGATCATGTATTATAGCGGATTCAATTCCTAAAGACCTAAAATACTAACGAGTCGGATCGAGGTCATAAAACCATATGTACATCAGGTATAGGTGTTTCACGCCCCAAATTTAACATTGCTCCTATATATTAATCAAGTCATCTTAATCAAAATGGTTGGTATATACTTAAAGGAGTCTTCCTAAATATGTCAAATAATGTTAGGGAAATCCATATAGGACTTCAATCAAAGACTTTTTCTTGTATACATATTTTTCTCGTTTGTGATAATATAGACTGACAGGAAGAATTGAGGACATTTAATTATGATTAAATTAAGTTGGATCAAATTATTAATGGTACTGTAGTATTAAAAATTAGTTTATCCTTTTAATGATTTGGTCTCTAATATATCCAATGTAAATTTTTACAAGTATAAATTTATATTAATATTAAAAAATAATACTTAATAATTAGACGAATATATTAAAGTTAAATACATCTTTTAGAGAATAGATTTAATGGCCTCAATTATTACTAATATAAGATTTGAGTACCCATATATATTGTTTCTTTATAGTTTATAGTACTAAATAATAGAACTACGTACATTTCTCAACCTTCCCTTCCGGCCAGAGCTTCAAAATTAATGCATTATTTTTGCTCATTCAACATATGTGGAGGAGTTTATTCACTTTTCCCTCAAATTTTAATACATGGCTTTCATTTTTAGCTTTGTCAATTGCCATTACATCAAATATTTTTTTTTTTGGTAATCAATATCCTAATTAAGAATACTAGTTAAATTCCATTTTAAAAAATTATTCAAATAAAAAAACAATATTGTAGCTATTTAATTAGTATTTAATATTTATTTCTAACGCTGGTTATTGGACCCATGGACCATGAGGCATGATTCATGAGCATAGAGCCATAATATCAAACTTGTCAATCACAAATTTAGAAGCCTCTTTGTACTATCAGTATCTCATTTAATAGTTTAAATGTCAATTTTTTTTTAAAAAAAGTTAACGTTCTTTTATTATTATTATTATTTTTTTATAAAAACTAATAACAAGAAAAAACGCTCCTAAATACTATAAATAAAAAATTAACATTTTTAATTGGTATAAAATGTACAAAATTATTTAAAAAAAATTAATTATAATAATATAAATTATTTAATTTATTGATCAATTTTTAATTTAAAAAGTTTTATGAAAAAATATCAAAATTATATATTTTTTTATACGAAAACAACCTATGAAAGGAAGGAAGAGATCAAGATTCAAGAGAGGAGCTCCTATTTCATGCCTAGCATTTAAATTGGCCAACTACAACTCATTATGGCACTGAACAATCCCAACAACCAAACTAACATATTTATGGAGAGTGGATCCTTACATTGTAAGGTGAAGTATTCATTAAAGTAAGGAGAGAGATAAAGAGAACAATTAAGAGAGAGAAATTGTGAAAATGTAAGACCCACAATTTTTTCTTTCTATCACTCTCTTCAATTTATAGAGCACTTTAAATTATAATGTAGAGGATCCATTCTCATATTCATGTGGTTAGTCACATCACACATGATCTCTTTTGCTTCTTATATATAATGTATAAACATGGAATCAGATCGTATTAGTTTACATAAAATTATGAGATGCAATTAATATGAATCGTTGATTATTTAAGATAAAATTATATTTTAGTCGATCAATGGTTCAAATCGTAAAATTTAAGTCAAATCCGTATAAACAAATATCAAAACCAAAATGTTTGGTACATCATCTGCCTATATAACATTTAAAATATATACCTATGTTTCATTCATATATTAATTCCTAGAGTATCATCCCAAATGCCAAAAGACAACTTTCTATCGTCATGCTACACAAAAGAAATTCAAAATATACCAAGGAAGCTGTAATAAAATATAGTTATTTTATTATTAACTTAATTTATCTTTTAAAAAAAACTTCAATATGAATTTTATATTTTATTATTAATTTTTTATATTATACATATTTTAATTTTATTTAACTTTTTGATAAAAAATATTAAGAAAGGTAGTATTAAAAATAATTCTTATTAAATAAAAATATCTTCAAACTTTATATTAATTTTTAATTTTATCTCTAGAAATTTAATACGGTCAACTGTATACTAGTTGCAATTGATTTCGTGCCAATTTACAGGAAAGCACATGATAGATGGAGTGATTTTTTATTCGCATAAATGTTCACACTCTTGGAATATGATTCTCGAAAATATTTAAAAAGTTGTTTGTTTCAAATTTCATATTCTCGAACCGTATATTTTATTATATTCCCATTCTATAGTTTAAATTAATCTCATTCCATGGGATTACAATAATACCACTCTTTAGGTGAGATTAAAAAAATGAAGAAACATGAGATTACAAAATTTTCAGGATTATAAGATTCCTCAGCTTATTTTTGTATCCGTGTACTAATTAAACACATGATTAATTATAAGATGCCATAGCTCATAATCCCGAAACTATATTTTTTAACTCTTATAAGTTATATCAAACATCTCTATAAAATTATTCAAATTACCGATGGCAAATGATAATGTGACGTCATATATGTAATATTAATAACTCGTTACTTGTAAAGACATCAAAATATAAATTTTTATAATTCTTCTTAATACAAAGAAGCAATACCATTATTCATACCAAATTAAACAATTATTAATATAAAAAAGTTATATCATTTTGAAAGATAAACAAACATTAACGTTACATGTTAAATTATAAAATTAGTTGTAATTTTAAATATTTGAGACAAAATTAACAATAAAAAATTTAATAATAATAAAATTAAAAATTTGTATAAAATTTGAGAACGTAAACAAAAGCACCAAAAAACGGTTGTACTCTTGCTGATGCCCTTCCTAGGAAGTGTGGTATTTAATTTGTTCCATGCTCCAATCAAGATTGCTTGACAACAACAGTAAATCTTAGAAAGAATCGTATGGAAATTAATGAATCATGTGGAGAAGCAATCTCAAGATCATTTGTTTATTCAGTGATTTTGTTAGAGCTGTCAATCCAATTCAAATCGAATTGACCATATAATTGGATGAATAAGATATTTTTTTTTGTTTGGTTCGATTTAATTATTGGAAGATGATTAATTTCATCCAAATCGAACCAATCAACTAATTTTTTAATATTAAAAATGTATATTTATATATTAATTTAAAATATTAAAACATCCATATATTTATTTATATATATTTCTTTGTACTAATATTTATGCTTTTATGATTTTAGATTGAAATTTTAATTTTAATTTGTGGTTAGAAATACTTATTTTTATTTCTTAGGGTTAAAATTGAAGACAAAAAATATATTTTTTCTGCAAAATTTGGTTTAAACTGAACTGATCCAAACCTATTATATTCGGTTTGGATCGGTTCAGTTGACTACCAAAAGTTTGGATAGATTGGATGATATTTTTAATCGTCCAATTTAATCGGTTCGATTAGTTGGATGGCCAAAATCGAACCGATCGATTACCAACTCCTGCTAAGTGGTTTGGTTCAACATTATCAATTCGTACATATAAGATTTGGCCAATAAATATACAAGATTGGAATAGGGCCTGGTTAACAAAAATGGTGGTTTAGAAAAATTTTTCAGGGGAATTGAAAATGGGCTTTTTGACTATAGGATCACATCAATGTCAGCAATTCATCAAATTAAAATAATTGGGCTTTTATTTCCAACTTCTATAATAAATTACTGTGCAACTTTAAAATAAAATGACTCGCAATTAACAATTGCTAGTGAAAGAAGTCTGGTTTGTGATCCCACATTCTCTCGCAGACGTAAATTGCGAGTCAATGTGTATCAAAGAGTGAAAAAATGGGCAACGTTGGTGGTAATTAAAGTGGGAAGAAAGAGAATTGTAAAAAGTTAAGGTGGCGTTTGGTATCCGGTGAGTGTTTAGTGGGAAGTGGAAGTGGAAGTGGATGTAGAAGTGGAAGATTTATGTGTGTTTGGTATGTAAGGAAAGTAAAATGGAAATAAGAATAAAATTGTTTGGTATGATAGGAATGAGATAGGAAAGTGAAAGTTAAAAAGTGTAAAAGACTATTTTACCCTCTAAGATTATGCCCTCACATGGGAAGGGAAGGACAAAATAGTACTTTCAAGTCTACTTCCTTCCCTCAACCTCACCTTCCCTCTAAATTGAGAGGGAAACAACCTTCCCTCTCACCTTCCCTCAACCTTCCCTCTCCATACCAAACATATAACACACTCACCTTCCCTCTTCAACCTATACCAAACATGCCATAAGATTTTCTCTCACCTCTCCTCTCTTTTCACTAACTCTGTCACTCCCTCTCTCCTTCCCTTTCAAATCTCTCTCTCTCTACCCACTCTCACAATCTAATTAGTTTAGGCCATAAGAAAAAAATAATATATATTAAGATTTTACTCTAGTAAAAGTGTCAAATTAATTAATATTAAAAGTGAACTAAATAAAACAGTTAAATAAAATTAATAGAAAAATCATAATATTAATGTTATTTAAAATTAAATCACATAGCTAAAATATTTTATACAATTACTCTTAAAAATTTATATCACTTAAATTGTTTTAAAAAATATAGAATATTATTAAAAATTTAAGTATGCTTACCTAATGAAAAATATAAATGTTAAATTTTAAAATTAAATAATAAAAATTATTTAATCAATAAAATATAATATAAATTTTGTCTTTTAATCTATAAAATTACTCTTAAAAATTTATATCACTTAAATTTTTTTGAAAAATATAAAATATTACATGTACATTGGTACATATTATTTGTCTTTTAATCTATAAAATATAATATAAAATTTTATTATTATATTTAAAAAAATAATTAAATAATAAAAAAATATTTACTTCCTCTTTTTTTATAACTACCATGCATATTCATTATCTTCAGTTTTCCTCTTTCATTTTAAGTTTATTTAAAATTAATAAAAAATAATTTATAATGTGTAATAATTTTATCAAGTCTTAATCAATATTAAAAACTAGAGGCTTCGCATGCACGTACCGTGCATGTAATTTATTTTTTAAAATATAAAATTATTATTATATTTTAAAATAATAAAATATTAAATATTTGATAATTTTTAAATTTGTAAATTAAAATAATTATTATTATATTTTAAAATAATAAATTGAATTATGGGAAGTTATTTGTTCCAACACTAACTACCCACCATGTTTACTTTCTCTTTCCCTCCCACTCCCCCTCCCATAATTTTTTTTGTATTTAATAAATTAGTAAATATTTATTTTAAGAAACCGTTGACAGGAAGACCCCACAGCCATATTAATATAGATAATGATGAATAAATCCCATAAAATGAAAAGTATTAATGTTGGTGTTGGATAAATAACTTTGGTGGTGGATAACACATTGATGACACCAAAGTATTTTGAGTAATATCAAAAGTGAAATAGTTAAGATTAGAAAGTCACATGGCAATCCAATAATTAAGGTCTTAAAGAGAGACCTGAAATATATACTTTCATCCTTA
Source organism: Senna tora (assembly GCA_014851425.1). Classification (NCBI taxonomy): domain Eukaryota; kingdom Viridiplantae; phylum Streptophyta; class Magnoliopsida; order Fabales; family Fabaceae; genus Senna; species Senna tora. The sequence goes on along the minus strand of CM026265.1, from coordinate 4,373,546 downwards.
AAAAAAAAAAAAAATCTTTCACAACCCCAATTTTGACTAATTGCTAGCGCCCATGATGAGGTGATTTTTGCATTTGTGAATGCATTTTCACATCAATAGTAATGTCAGGCTTGCACTCGCAAGGCTGACACTTTTAGCCATTTCCATTGCATATAATAACTGCGAGTATTCTATAAACACTCGTAAATGAGAGGTACGAGTGATTATTTTTATTTTAAATAAATATTGCTAAAGTAAAATGTCATAGAAGTAAGAAATATAAGTCTGAATGTCATGATTTAACAAATTCAAGACATTGATGTGACCTTAAGGTCAAAATGCCTTGAAAATGTTTATCCTAATCCTCTACTAACTAGGGATGCTAAGAATCAGCAAATTTTTGAAAAAAAAAAAGTGGATCTTTAATTTTTTTTGGTTTAGATAACGTATCTTCCGTCGAACATAATAACTAATTCATTTGTTGAAGGTACTTCAGAGAATGAGAGGATAGAAAATCATGCTCCCATATGAAGAAAATTCCCGATACACGTGCGAGTCAAACTTCATACATACTTTATTTAAATAATATACATACTTTATTTAAATAATCATACATCCTTTTATCTATGTTTGGTATATAAATAAGACTTAAGAGGATGGAAAAAGAGTAGGAGACTACTTCTCCCTCTTCTTTTCTTTCTACCAAACAAACTTCACTTTTTGTAATGTGATGAAATTATGTTTTTGTTCTTACTTTTTTACCTACTTTTATTTCATTTTCACTTTTAATATAAGGGTCATTTTGCCCAGTTTTACTTCACATCATATTGACATAACATTTTTATTTCCTCCTCTATTCCCATTCCCATTTTCAATCAAAATTCTCTTCTCTTTTTTCCTTATCAAATACACCTTTAGAACTGAACTAATTCCAAACAACCAAAGAGCCGTTTAAGATAAAGTTTTTTTTAGCAAGTGCATTTTTTGGGATTAAATTTTGAGTTCTTTTTTATGAAGTGATTGATGTGGTTACAGATTATCTCAATCAACAATTTGTTGGCAAGATTTTTGTTTTTCAAACCAATGGATACGAGTCCTAGGCCTTTACCTTTGACTGTAATTATAGCCATTTGATTTCTTTGTAATTGTCCTCCTCTTCAGATTAATTATGGTTATAACCAATCCATAATTATAATTAAAATTTTATGATAAATTAACCATAATTATATAATCGCGATTTTATGATCAATAACCATAATTATCTATTGAATAGCGTGATCGGACAAAACCAGCACAGATGGCTTCTGTTAAAAGGAATAAGAGTATACCTTACATTTCACATCAAGTATGATGAATTATAATGAGTTTGGTGAAATATCCCACGCTATATTATTGCTGCTGAAATTAATAATATGTGTGCGTCGGATCACCTCACTCATCAATCCTTGTCTAATTAGTAATTAGTTTCTCTCTTTAATTAGTATGCCTTATATTCTGTCTATTTAACGGCACGTTGATAGATAAAGAGGAGAAATATAAAGTTAAGTAATATAAAATAAAAAAAATAAAAATTAATTGTAAAAATAAAAAATGTATTTAACATGTAAAAGATAAGTAAATTTTATAAATTAAAATATTATAAAAGACTAAAATGGTTTTATTAATATTATATTATAATTAATAATATATTATAATGAATGTTGTTGTTTATGGTAGGATAGGAGGGAAACAAGTCAGATGTAGCAGGGGTAATATATATGGACATACCCTTTAAGTGGCGTTTGGTAGTCGGTGATTGTTTTAATGGAAAGTGGAAGTGAAAATGAAAGTAAGTGATAAAAAATGTGTTTGGTATACATGAAAATAGAAGTAGAATGTAAAAGTAATATTGTTTGGTGTGGTGGGAAGAAGATGAGGAAATAGAAGATAAAAGTATGAAATACTTTTTTTACACCTACTTTTTTAAAAGCCGCAAATTTTGTAAGGGCATTTTGGTCTTTAAACTTCACCACATCACCTTCCCTCTACTTCCATCCACATAAGGAGGGAAGGAAGGTTCCCTCTACCTCACATTTCTTGTGCTGAAAGCATATCAAATGTGCAGCAGCTCACCTTCACCTCACTTTCTCTGTGGGGAAGGCATACCAAACGTACTCTTAGTGATATGTGAAATATTGCGATATATGAAATTATAAATTTATATTGTATTCTATCGTTAGCACATACCAAACGAGATTGGATTTTATGCTGCCCAATATAAAAAAGTAAGGAGAGAGAGTAACATATAAGTGGGTCTCACATGTGAGATACACTTATGTGTCACACTCTCTTTTTACTTTTTTATGTTGAACAGCATAAAATCTATTCTCCATACCAAATAGATTAAAATTTTGGGATACCTAAAATTATATTGCAAGCCAGATTTGGGAGGAATGCCAAAGATGGATAAAAGTTCAATGGTACCGTACCACTGAACTTCAGTGCATCCCTCCAATTATGTAGTGCTATTTGTTAATATCAATAAAAACTCACATTAATTAGAGCCCACCTTGAATGGTTTAGGGACTAACTGATTGAAGGGATGTACTGAAGTTCAGTACTACCATACCACTAAACATCTCCTCGCCAAAGATACCTTTGTTAGACGTTTTATTATGAGCACAAAATTAATTATTTTTACTTCATCTAGTGCTAGCTTAATATTACCCTATGACCACACATATATTAATACCTTAATGTTCCTTATCATCAAATCTTTTAACATCCAAGACCAAGACATTGCATATATATGGTACGATTATGATTATAGTGTACTATATTCTCTTAAAAAATTCATGTCCGTTTTAGTATAATTTTGTTTTTGGCAGAGTCAAGGAACACATTTTATGTATCTAGCATATTTTGATTTTTGACTAGTAGGAAAAAAAAAATATTTGATAAAAGAAATTTTGAGAGTCACGGGATTTTTAAAGAAGCAACTTGCAAGACGGTAGAGTTTTCCATAATTTCATTTGACTTCAAATTCTTCCAAAAAAGGTCAACATCAGTCTTCATTTTAGCTGGGGACCACCCCCGCCAATGGGGTGATTCAAACTCAAGCCGAATGGATGTGTTAGCCTAATCGGTTTATTAGGCAGAAATAAAAATAAAAATAAAAATAAAATATATTCGATGTATTTAATAATAAAAATTTGATAATAGAAATAAAATAGAATGTATTAAAATGATTATTTACTTTTTATATTAAAATAATAAAAAAATTTATAATTATGTCAAATCAAAATATATAATAAATTTTTTGTATTTTCTTTTTCTTTTTTTTTAAAAGTTAATAAAAATAAAAAAATAAAAAATTAAGTTGAATCCAATAAACCTCACTTGAAAGCCCTATATTTCATTTGTGATCATTGGCTTCTCCAAGAAAATTGGTATCGACCCTAGTCTTTTTGCCGAGTTATATATGGGCAATTTGTCATAGTTTGAATATTGCTAAGGAGAATATTTTTTGTAACCTTAGTGTTCAATCCAGTGTTGTTTAGATCGGACCGGACAATTTGACCGGTTCAACCGCTACCCAAATACAAACGCAAGTCGATTGAACCTAAAAAACTATTTTCTAGTTAGACTGGATTTAACCGGGATCCAATTGGTCCATTTCTTTAATTAAAAAAATGAAAAATGAAAATAAAAAAGTAATATAAAAAAAGAAATCAGAAAAATCTTAAAAATTAAAATTAGAAAAGTCTTGAAAATTAAAATTTAAGAAGTTATGATTATCAAGAATTTCATATTTGGTTTGATCAAGTTCTTTCAGAGTTTATCAAGTCTTAAAAATTAAATTTTTGATAAGTCACGTAATTTAAAACTTCAAAATTATGTATGTTGAAACCTAAAACTTGAGTAATGTCATTTTATATATTAAGAATAATTAATATTTATTATTTATTGCGTCATTCAGTTCGACCGGTTAGACCGATCAGACCATAAACTAAACACTTGTCCAAGTCCTTATTCGATTCGATTCTTACAATATTACTTCAATCTAATTGCTTACTTGGAAATTGAGGGAGATGCAAATTAAAGGTGGTCCTCGATTTGTTGCTGCAAAATGAGGCGGCTCCTTCGTTGCCGGGTTCATGGTTTAGACGAATTTGGAGTCTTGTTAAATCTTTCATCAATTTCTCTTTTTCTTGGGTACCTAAGGACTCTAGCTCAAGCTCCTAAGTCCTATATGATGGTGTGATTATGTTCCTATTTTTCTTAGTGATTTATTGAACTTTGATTGCTATCGTTGAATAAATAAATAAATAAAATTGCTTGGTTGCTGTATGTTAATTTATTGGAGGAAGGATCCAAAGAACAATCAAATAGAAATATAATTTAATAATAAACAAATATTTAAAACAAAATATTTTCAAACACAAAAATATTCATAAAACTACATATGAAATACTATTTCCAAATAGAAACTATTTCTTTCTTATAAAATTTAATATAAAAAATTATTTGGGCTTCCAAATCCACAGTACACTTTCGAGTGTGATCCATATTGAAGTATATTGGGAGTTTGGTACTCACACAATTATAATTGGTCTAAGTAATTGATGGGATTAGTGATTGATTTGTTAAAGTATTGGACAAAAGTGTAATGGTACTTTTCTTTATAGTTTATAGTACTAAATAATAGAACTACATTTCTCACCCTTTCCCTTCCGGCCAGAATTACTTTGCTATTGTCATTACATCAAGTTTAATACATGGCTTTCATTTTTAGCTTTACTATTGTCATTACATCAAGTTTTTTTATTTTTAGATTTTGGTAATCAATATCCTAATTAAGGATGCAAGCAAATTGCACGGAAAAAAACTTAAATCAAGTTTCTTGTATCTTTACAATTAAATTCTTTAATATAAATAAGATACGTGGTAAAGTTTAATTGATCAATTACAATGGAGAAAAAATGTAAAAGACTATTTTTTATATGACCAATCATAAAAAAAAGAGAATATAAATGAAACATATGATTAGTAAAACTTGATGACAAAAATATAAAAAATTCGAATAAAGTAACCATATTATAGCTATTTAGTATTTATTTCTAACGCTGGTGATTTGGACCCACGAGGCATGATTCATGACCGGAGTCATACCAAACGTGTCAACCACAAACATAAAAATTGTATCCAATTTCTTTTTTATAAGAAAATTTTCTTTTTTATAAGAAAACAACATATGAAAGGAAGGAAGAGGTCAAGCGGAGCTCCTATTAAGTTTCATGCCTAGCATTTAAATTGGCCAACTGCAACTCATTATGGCACTGAAAAAATCCCAACCCAACCAAACAAACATATGCATGTGGTTAGCCATAGGATCTCTGAATTAAGATATGCTAAAGTGCAGATACGATAAAGTGCGTGAAGTGCACAATATGAGCCGTTGGATGAAATTATTATAGTACGGACACAAATTTCGATTTTAATTTAATGGTCTGGATCTATACTTCATACACTTTGCACTTTACTAGGTCCAAATCCCAGGATCTCTTGCTTCTGATTCAACCTATCGATATAATGTGTAGATGCTCTATGTTTCACATAATTTTCAAATCACTCCTTTATATTTTTAAAGTTTCAAAGTCTTCTATGTTTGTAAGTTGTTCTAAATAAGCCTTTCTGTGTGACACTGTTAGTGTTCAATGATAACGTGGATAATTGATGTGGACAAAATCTTTCTCCTATGTGTCCTTTTAAATTGATGTGGATGATGACTCAACCATAAACCATAAACACAATCGTATTGCCCAATCTCTCTCTCTCTCTCTACGTTGTCATGCAAAATGATTTATTTGAAATAATTTGTAAACATAGAGAATTAGGTTAAAACTTGAATGAAAGATAGTGAACTAAAATGAAATTTTGATATATATAAATATATATATCAAAACCAAAATGTTTGGTACATCATCATATTGGCCATGAGAACATTTAAAATACCTGTTTCATTCATATATTAATTCCTAGTATCATCCCAAATTCCAACAGACAACTTTCTACCGTTATTGCTGTAACAAAATATAGTTATTTTACAAGGGGATTATCAATTTGGTCCCTACAAAATACATATTATTTTAATTTAGCCTTTAAAAGATATATTTTGTCCCAATTTCATTCTTATTAAATAAAAGCACCCTTTATGTGGTCAAATTTTACATTGATTTTTAATTTCATCCCTAAAAATTTTATAGGGTCAATTATAAAAGTTCAATTGATTGCAATTGTTTTCCTCCCACCAACTTATAATTGTCCAAATGATAATACAATTAACATCAAACATTAATAGCTCTCGTCAATGGTGAAAAACATTAATAGTACGTGTACATGTATCCTCTCTTGGCGTCTATAAATAGTAAACGCCATAGGCTGAAAAATTAAAGCAGCACAGAATTAAGCAGAAGCGTGAGATCTAGTATTGGATCGGAGAAGAGAGAGAGCGATGGGCAAGTCATCAATGGCGATGAATTTGTTTTGGTTAGCAATACTAGTGTGGCTGCACCCACTTGCTTCTCCCAAGGCGGCCGCCGAAGCTGCCATCCCGTGCAACCAGGTGTACAGCTTGATACCATGCCTTACCTACATTAACGGCGGCACCACCGTCCCCGACATGTGCTGCAAAGGCTTCAGAACCCTCTGGGGCATGTGCAAGACCACGCCTGACCGTCAAGCCGTTTGCCGATGCGTCAAAAACGCCGTCAGTGGCATCCCTTACAGCAACAATGCTCTCACTCTTGCTGCTAGCCTTCCCAGGAAGTGTGGCATCAACATCCCTTACCAGATCACCCCTAAAGTTGACTGTAACAGGTATATATATATATATATATATTCTTACTATATATAAACTGACGTAATTCTCCCTCTTAAGAGCTCTTGTGATGAGTTAGACCTAAAGTACACAAAAGAATAAAAATAATGTATATTTTTTTATGAGGTAAAATACTATTTAGTTTTTAAATTGTTGGTCAAACTATTATTTAGTTCCCGAATTTGTAACTATATCAATTATTTAGTTCCCAAACTTAGCAAAAATACTATTTAATCATCGAATTTGCAATTCTGTGAACTATTTAGTCTCTTGACTGTTACCCGTTATAGTTGACAGAGTTACAAATTCGATGATTAAACCAATAATTCAGGGACTAAATAGTATTTTACCTTTTTTTATTGTAAGAGTAATATTGTTTGGTATGATGCACGTGCTTTGTTTTGATGCAGAGTGCCGTAAGGGTGAAGGAGGAAGTGAAGGATGCGGTAGGTTGTGTGTGAATATGTGGTGAGAAGCCACGTAGAGAAGGAGAAGCGAGTAGGGAAATTGGTCCTTGGAAGCGTGATGAGCTAGCTTTCTAGTATAGTAGGCAATTAGATGATGTAGTAGGCAAGTGAGGCAACTAATATGTTGTATGCTGTATTTAATTGGGAATGGATTTCGTGTTTGGCTCTTTTATGTATTAGTATGTTAGGCCGATTTTTTTCATAGTTTTTTTTTACTTCTTTTATTTAAATTTGAGAAATTATAAACTTTTTTTAAAGAATATCTAAAGTATGAAAGATATAGAACAAAAAAAAAAATTAAAAACTCCAAAAAAATCAAGATTTACTATGAGTGGATTAAGGAATAACTTTTTAATCCCTAATAAAGGTGGTCCCTAAACCATTCACGGTAGATCTTTATTTGTGTAAAATTTTTTATTTTTTTGTGTTTATAACTCTTATTCTTTAAAAAAAGTTTACAATTTTTTAAGTTTAAATAAAAATAGTGAAGAAAACTATGAAAAAAAATTAGCTTAGCATACTAATGCATAAAAGAGCCAAACACTGGATCCATTCTCGTACTGAATTTGTTTGTAGTTGATTGTGAGAAAGTTATATTACTCATGTTTTCATGGTTCGTAAAATATCCTTCTAAATGGAAGCTGAAATAGATTTTTAGCTTAGAAGTTAAAAATTACAACTTCTATTTCTAATTAAAAGTAAAAGCTACAAATTAAATTTGATGTCTTAGAATAAAGACACTTCCAAAAATTTCATATTTACCAAAATAACACTATTTTCTCTCTCTTTTTTTCTTCATTCCGCTAATGTTTATTTTTATAAAAAAAAAAACTTTTGTGAACTGCCAAAATCGATAAAACTTTCGATTTTTATCTATTTGACCAGTTTTTAACCGGTTCATTCCATTCTTTAAGAGTTTAGTTTTATAAATTATGCGGACTGGATGACTGATCAATTCATCGATTTTTCGGTTGAATCAGTCGATCTGAATTTTAAAACTATGCTTCTATACAAAGATAATTTCTCAAACTTCATTACTTCATACATGCTTTATTTAGAATAATAATAATATATATATCTAGCACTTCAACCATTAGACTTAGGATTGGATTAATTCCAAACAAGGAAAGAGCAATTTTTGGGACTAAATAATGAGTCCTCTTTTTTTATGAAGTGATTGATGTGGTTACAGATTATCTCAATCAACAATTTGTTGGCAAGATTATTGTATTTCAAAACAACGGATACGAGTCCTTCACCTTTGACTGTAATTATAGCCATTTGATTTGATGGTATTAAACATAATATATTAGTAGGGTTTGAATTCTTAATTCAATCTTGTATTTCCAATCATTCCATAGTGATGCATGTTTTAGTTTAAATCAATCCAGAATGAGTTTTCTTTTACTCTACATAATTGTATTATTTGGATTAAAATTGTGACTAACTGTAAAGAATAGGACTTTATTGTAAAGTTTTGAGTTTTATTAAAACGCTCCGTTTTGTTTCTTTTGTTTTTTAGCTAAACGCATCGTTTAGTTTTAGTAATTGGTTTTGTTAGTTAGGCTTTTCTTTCCGTTTTAGTCTAGCTTTGCTTTGTTGCTTTATACATATTTTGGGGCTTTCTTTTCTCTGTAACCTGATTGGTATTATCCAATTAATTCTACTGAATCAAATTACTCTGAAATTCTCATGGTATCAGAGCAGGTCTTGTGAATCAAGAACTCTGCAAAAAGAAAATTCAAGAAGCTCATTCGAGCTTTGCTTCTGTCGTTCTTTCCCCAATCTTAAAGGTTATTTCGAGGTTCTGACCATGGCAAGTGAATCAACTGTCGGTGAAAAGACGAAAGGCGGCAATGAAGTTTTTTATCGATTGCATAGCTCGGATCATCCAGGGATGGCCCTTGTCAACACAACTCTGGACGGAAAGAATTACTTCGGATGGAGCATAGCAGTGAAAACAGCCCTTGAAGCAAAAGAGAAGGTGGGTTTCATCGATGGAAGTCTTCCTCCACCTGAAGACCCCACTGAATACGCAAAATGGAAGGCAGTCGATTCCATGATCAAGTCATGGATAAGGAACTCGCTCACTAAGGAGCTTGCGGACACCTTCGTTTGTTGCCTTTCATCCAAGAGTCTCTGGGACATACTCGAGGAAAGGTTCGGGGCGAGCAATTACCCGCATCTTTATCGAGTTCAACAAGAAATAAGTTCCATCCGTCAGGGAGGAGACCTAGTTACAACTTACTATAATAAGCTTCATCGATGGTGGGACGAGATGGATAGAGTCATGCCCATCCCTGGATGCACATGTGGAAAGTGTGTCTGCGGGCTTAACAAGAAGATCACAGATTTGTTGACTTCTGTCAAGCTCATACAGTTTCTTATGGGCCTCAATCCTGCTTATGATGTGGTTAGGACCCAGATATTGAATTTGGATCCTTTGCCTTCTCTTAATAAGGCTTACAACATAGTAGTAACGGATGAGGTCCAAAGACAAGTAAACCGGAGTTACAGCAACGCCGCAGAAGGAGGCAGTATAATGATAGCCAAAGCTCCACCAGCCAGGACAGACAACAAAAGGAAAGATGCCTCCAAGAAAGATAAGTACTGTGAGCATTGTAATGTCAATGGCCACAATAAGGATGTTTGTTTCAAGATTCATGGCTACCCTGATTGGTGGAAAGAATTAAAGGAAAAGAGAGCAGGAACTCCAAAGAAACAGGTGGCTGCTACAGCAACAGAAAAAGTGGTGGCTGACACCCCACTGACTCAAGAATTGGATCAAGCATCCAAGGGAGACTTAGCTAGTGTGGTCTCTTATCTTATCAAGGAGGTGCATAGACTTGGGAAGACCAAGGGCAACGTTGCAAGAGAAGAACAAGTCAACTTTGCCAATCTTCATGAGTTCGCAGGTAACTCTCTCTGCTTTAATAAAGTACCAAATAATTCTTGGATAATCGACACTGGAGCCACCTCACACATGTGTTTTAACAAGAATCTTATGCTTGATCTTAAGGTTCTTAGCCACAATAGAACTATTCATCTTCCAGATAAAAGCACTAGAGCAATAAATGGTATTGGTAAAGTAAAACTGGATGAAAAATTATCTTTGAATGATGTGTTGTATATACCCTCTTTCAAATATAACTTGTTGTCTGTCTATAAACTAACTAAAGAAGCAAATGTCTTCTTCTCATTCTTCAAATCACATTGTGTCATACAGGAGCAGAAGATTAGGAAAATTCTAGCTAAAGGCATTGCAATTGGAAATCTTTACTACCTGAACCTCAATGACTGCATAGATATTGAGAACTGTACTGAAAAGGAGGAATCAAATTGTAATACTGTTTCTGTTACTAATAAGAAGGAATCTATTGAACTATGGCATGCTAGAGTGGGTCATGCTTCTCTGAAAGTACTCCAACACATTAATGGAATTTCCTTTTCTGATTCAAAATTTTCTGCATGTGATGTATGCCATTCTGCAAAACAACGTAGACTTCCTTTTTCTAATAGTGATAGTCATGCTAAGAATAACTTTGATCTTGTTCACATGGATCTATGGGGACCATATAGATACCTTAGTTTAACATCTGCACACTATTTTTTGACTATAGTTGATGATTGCTCCCGGGTAACTTGGACTTTTCTGATAAAAGATAAGACACAGGTATTAGATACAATTAAGACTTTTATTCAACTTGTTCAGACACAATATGATGCCAAAATCAAGATAATTAGGACAGACAATGGGACTGAATTCACAAGCACTCAATCACAACAACTCTTCCATAGTTTAAGGATAACTCACCAAAGAAGTTGTAATTACACACCCCAACAAAATGGGATAGTTGAAAGGAAACATAGGCACATATTAGAGTCAGCAAGGGCACTAATATTTCAATCGAAACTTCCTAAACATTTCTGGGGAGATGCCATTCTTGCAGCTACCTATCTAATAAACAAATTGCCTACTCCCATACTTAATTGGCATACGCCTTATGAAAAATTACAAGGTAGCAAACCTAAGTATTAATTAATTAGGACTTTTGGATGCCTGTGCTACGCTAGTAACACTACTCCCCACAAGGATAAGTTTGAGACTAGGTCCTTCAAATGTATTTTCATCGGGTATGTTACTGGACAAAAAGGGTACAGATTATATGATATAGGCAGCAAAAGGATCTTTGTTTCCAGGGATGTTATCTTTTATGAAGACCAATTCCCTTTTGCTTCTCCCCAAGGAGGCAGCACCACTATACCTAAGGTTTCATTAGAAGGAGATATAACTGAAAGTGATGATGAAGATCCCAGTTCTCAAGCACACTAAGATTTGACAGATGCTGTTCATAATCAAGAGCAAGGGGACTCTCCCATACCTATTCGTGAACCTGATAATGCCTCTGCTGATCAACCTCTAGAAGCAGTAAATCCTATGGAAATAGCCAGAACAAGCTCAAGACAGAGAAAGCCACCCGCTTGAATGGATGACTATGTGTGCCTATCTAAGAACAGTGAGTTGAAAGATCCTCTATCACACAACTATGTTGTCTCTACCAAATATTCAGCCTTCATGAGCCAAATTAACAAGGTACAAGAACCTTATACCTATCATCAAGCTGCTAAATCTCAACAATGGGTCAAGGCCATGAACGAAGAGTTGGAGGCATTAGAAAAGAATAAGACCTGGGAGATCACTGATCTACCCAGTGGCAAGAAGGCCATAGGATGTAGATGGGTTTATAAAATTAAGCGCAAACCAGATGGTAGTATTGAGAGGTTCAAAGCCAGGTTGGTGGCAAAGGGATATAGTCAAACAATGGGGATTGACTATTATGAAAGCTTCTCCCCAGTGGCCAAAATGGTAACTGTACGCATTTTTCTTGCTCTCTCATGCATTAAAGGCTGGAATGTTCATCAACTGGACATTAACAACGCTTTTTTACATGGATACCTAAAGGAGGAGGTTTATATGACTCCTCCTGAAGGATATCTCAAGGCTCAACTTCCCAAAGTTTGCAAATTAAAGAGATCACTTTATGGTCTCAAGCAGGCTTCTAGGGAATGGAATAGTGAATTCACTGCTCAAATAATTAATTTTGGTTTTTCCCAATCAAATCATGATCACTGTTTATTTATAAAACGGACCTCACGGTATTTTCTTGCTTTGTTAGTGTATGTAGACGATGTACTCCTTGCAGGTGACGATGAGAAACAGATTGCAGAAGTGAAGTCCTTCCTTGATTCAATCTTCACTATCAAAGACCTTGGTTTTGCCAAGTACTTTCTCGGAATTGAGATATTAAGGATGCCTAATGGTCTGTTTCTCTCTCAGAGGAAACACATCGAAGATATACTGCAAGATGTAAAGCTCACAGATGCTAAAACTCCTAACGTCCCCCTACCCAAAAATCATAAGTTCTCTGAAGACTCCCCCCCATTCCCAGAAGTGAATCAGTACAGGAGATTGGTTGGTCGCCTTCTTTATTTGAGTATGACTCGACCGGACATTTCCCACTGAGTCAGTTCGTGGCTGAGCCCCTTCTCACCCATTGGGAAGCTGCTATCCAGGTCACTAAATATCTTAAAGGCACTTCCAACCTTGGTCTTTTTTACAAATCCATATCTTCCATTCATCTCACAGCCTACTGTGATAGCGATTGGGCAGTGTGTCCAGTTAGCAAAAAGTCACTAACCGGCTATTGTGTGTTTTTAGGAGATTCTCTGATTTCTTGGAAGACCAAGAAACAAAACACGGTTTCAAGGTCTTCATGTGAGGCAGAATACCGAGCTATGGCTACCACTATGTGTGAACTTCAATGGATAAGCTATATTTTACAAGACTTTGGGTGTTCTGTGTCATTACCTATCCCTCTTTCATGTGATAATCAGTCAGCTTTGAACATAGCTGCTAATCCTGTATTTCATGAAAGAACACTACAAGAAAAAATAGGATTAGCTAGGGAAAAATCCGTAGCTAATTCGTAGCTAATCCCTAGCTAATCGGATTAGCTACGGATTTTTCCCTAGCTAATATTTGGACGCTAATTGCTAGGGATTTTTTTCGTAGCTAATCCGTAGCCAATCCCTAGCTAAATTCCCTAGCTAATAATCCCTAGCTAAATTCCCTAGCTAATCCGTAGCTAAAATTCCCTAGCTAAGCCGTAGCTAATCCCTAGCTAAGCCGTAGCTAAATCCCTAGCTAACTCACCCCCTCCAAAAATTATCGCCGGCGACCTCCTCCACCGGCCTCCGGTGGCCCCTCCGACGAAGCCTGCCGGCAACCCCCTCCGACGACGGCCACCGGTGACCTCCTCCACCGCCGGCCGGCGACCACTTTATATTTTTGAAAAATGGTCCTAGGAGGCCTCGAAGACGGGTCATCATGGATGGTAACATTTAGACCAACCACTAGGCCATTTATCACTTTCTGATTTATTAATGTAAAACATTTTATATATACACATATAATAAATTAGCTAGGGATTTTTTCCCTAGCTAATCCGTAGCTAAGGGATTTTTTTCCCTAGCTAATTAGCTTGGAAAAATCCGTAGCTAATCCCTAGCTAATTAGCTAGGGATTAGCTACGGTTTTTTTTCCTAGCTAAATTCCCTAGCTAAATTTTCCCGCCTTTTCGCGCCAAATTTTTTTACCAAATTAGCTAGGGATTTTATCCCTAGCTAATCCGTAGCTAATTAGCTAGGGATTAGCTCTGGATTTTTTTGCCTAGCTAATCCGTAGCTAATTAGCTAGGGAAATTTTCCCTAGCTAATTTCCGTAGCTAAATCCGTTTTTTCTTGTAGTGGAACCAAGCACCTCGATATCGATTGTCATGTTGTATGTAACAAGGCTAAAGAGGGATTTATTCAACCTAGATTTGTTCCTTCTCAGTTCCAGCTAGCGGATTTTTTCACCAAATCAGTAGCTTTTCCAGCATTTCAGGCTTTTCTCTTCAAGTTGGGTGTCATTGCCAATCCACTTCCAACTTGCGAGGGGGTGTAAAGAATAAGACTTTATTGTAAAGTTTTGAGTTTTATTAAAACGCTCCGTTTTGTTTCTTTTGTTTTTTAGCTAAACGCATCGTTTAGTTTATTAGTAATTGGTTTTGTTAGTTAGGCTTTTCTTTCCGTTTTAGTCTAGCTTTGCTTTGTTGCTCTATATATATTTTGAGGCTTTCTTTTCTCTGTAACCTGATTGGTATTATCCAATTAATTCTACTGAATCAAATTACTCTGAAATTCTCACTGATCAATAATAATAATTAAAAATGTAATTAAATTTTTTTAATCGATCAATTATATTTATAATCATAACTAACTGATCAGAACAATAGATCGATAGGGTATACCGTACATTTCACATCAAGTATCAATTATAATGAGTTTAGTGAAATATATCCCCACGGTATATTATTGCTGCTGAAAATAAATAATAAGTGTGCGTCATCTCGCTCATCAATCCTTGTCCAATTACTAATTATTTTCTTTCTTTAATTAGTAGGGCTTATATTATTTGTCTATTCAGTTGGTTAGACGTTGTTTTACTATGAGCACAATGTTAATTATTTTGACTTTATCGAGTACCTCTAGCTTAATATTATCCTATGATTATATGTATTACAATTTGAATTCAGTAAAGTGCACTTCATATATGTAGTGCAGAATATAAAACATCAGATAAAAGTATTACAGTATAAATACAAATCTCGATGTTTATTTAATGATCTAAATCTTATATTTTATGTACTTTTTTGTAAAATACACTTTAGCGAATCTATAATACTTTATTGTTCCTATCATCAAATCTTGTTAATATCCAAGACCAAGATTTACATATGGTAAGATTATAGTGTACTATATCTCTCTTAAAAAATTTATGTCCGTTTTAGAGCAAGATTATAGATGAACATTCATTTTTGTTCCTCCCTTCTTGTCTAATGCTTTCCTAGCCGATTTTTTGAGGGTTTATCGTCGCCAGCGTAGAAAAAGTATTGGCTAATTGAATAACGTTGTATCTACTACTATTTCTTTTATGTAATTTTACTTTTATGAAAAAATAAAAAGTGTCAAGGGAACATTAAAAAAGAAATATAATTTAATAATAAACAAAGACTTTCAAACACAAAAATATTCATAAAACTACATATGAAATAATATCTCCAAATAGAAATAATTTCTTTCTCATAAAATTTACTTTAAAAAGGTATTTGGGCTTCCAAATCCATAGTGCACTTGGAGTGTGATCCGTATTGAAGCATATGAAGTAATGGATTATTGATTGGTTCGCTCAAATACAAGTATATGAAGTATACGATATGAATTATTGAATAAAAATAAAATAATATTGATATAAATTTTAATTTTTATGTGACCGTTCAATTCTTGTATTTTATGCACTTTATACAAATTATATTTTAACGAATTCAAATTCTTAAATTTCTAGTCCAATGGATGACTTCGATCCAAGTCATAAAACTATACATCATGTATAGTAGGTTTAATTTTACGCCCGAATTTTAACATTGCTCCTATATAATATTAATCAAGTTATCTTAAACAAAAATGGTTGGTACATATTATTAAAAAAAAATGGTTCGTATATACTAAAGGAGTCTTCCTAAATATTTCAGAAGTTAGGGAAATCCATATTCGCTAAAGTATTATTTAGGTCCTCAATATTTGCATGAAGTTTAATGTTGGTCCTCAAAGTTTTTTTTTGGTTGATTTTGGTCCTCGAACGTAACACCGTTAACTTTTTGCCGTTAAATGATGACGTAGCATGCTTATGTGGCACACCCTCTCTCCTATATATCATATTTTAATGACGTGGCATGACAAATCACTGCCACGTCACCCCACATTGCCACAACATCATTTTCTCTCCTTCATCATCATATTTTAATGACGTGGCAATATATGATGTGTCATGCCACGTCATTAAAATATGACACGTAGGAGAGAGGGTGTGCCACATAAGCATGCCATGTCATCATTTACTGGCAAAAAGTTAACGGTATTATATATGCTCGAGGACCAAAATCGACAAAAAAAATTTTTTGGGTAAACTACAGTTGGCCCCCTGTGGTTTGACCTAATTTCAGTTTGCCCCCCTGTGGTTTAAAGTGCGACACTTAACTATCCTGTGGTTTGGCTTAAAATTAATGTGATCCCCTGTGGTTTAGAGTGTGACACTTGACCCCCCTGTGGTTTGTTATGTTATCACTTAACTACCTTCACCTACCTTCTATCCAAATTTTAGTCAAATTAATCATCATTTTTATACTTTTAATGTTTAAAATTTGTTATTCAACACTCTAGAATTATAAAATAATTCAAAAAAATTATAATTAATATAAAAAATTTATAATTTTAAAAAATCAATAATTTGAATATGTTAATACTTAATATGAAGTTGGATTGTCACTTTATTTTGGTACACTATTAACGTTATATGATTGGATAAATTGGATACTTTTCTAAGAAAATTATTGTTTAATGTTAGAGTTTCTAAGCTCAATAATGTTAACATTCAATTCAGGTATGTATGTTCCGAACTTGAACAATAAAAAACTTAAATTTAGTTATATATTTATATTATATTATTCTCTTACAATTTTATTTTGATTGATTTTATAATTCTAAAACATTAAAGATAAAAATAAAAATAAAATGAATAAATAACTAAATATAAATAATCAATAGAGTAAACAATAAATATTAAATTATTTTGTTGATTTTTTAAAATTATAATTTTATTTTTATATTAATTTATATTTTTTGAATTATTTTATAATTATAGAGTGTTGAATAACAAATTTTAAACATTAAAAGTATAAAAATGATGATTAATTTGACTAAAATTTGGATAGAAGGTAAGTGAAGGTAGTTAAGTGATAACATAACAAACCACAGGGGGGTCAAGTGTCACACTCTAAACCACAGGGGGGCACATTAATTTTAAGCCAAACCACAGGGTAGTTAAGTGTCGCACTTTAAACCACAGGGGGGCAAACTGGAATTAGGTCAAACCACAGGGGGGCAAACTGTAGTTTACCCAAAATTTTAAGGACTAACATTAAACTTCATGTAAATATTGAGGACCAAAATATTATTTTAGCCATTCATATTTAGGATTTTCAGTCAAAAACTTTTTCTTGTATACATATTTCTCTCATTTGTGATAATATAGACTGACCAAAAGAATTGAGGACATTTAATTATGATTAAATTAAGTTGGATCAAATTATTAGTGATATGATAGTATTGAAGTTCAGTATATCTCTTCAATGATTTAATTTCTAATCTATTTAATATGAGTTCTTACTAGTATAAATTTATATTAATGTTAAAAAATAACACTAAATAGTTAGACGGTCCACAGTACTGAACTTTTAGAAGCAATGGATTTTATGCGTGCAAAGAAAATTTCTGCGATAAAAAATTGTTTGATCAATATAATGGTGCCTAAACAAGTGTGATATCAGCAAGCCTTTAAATGGACTTAAATTGTTTTTCATAAACTCATAGACCAGAAGCTTGTTAAAGTGTGTGAAGTGCACATTTAAGGATCGTTGGATGAAACTGTTATAGTAAGACACGAATCTTGATTTTTATTTAACGATATGAAAAATGCACTTTATACACTTTACACTTTCTGCACTTCATTGGATCAATTTGAAGCCCATGTGATGAGCCTCTCTTTACTGATTCACTGAAATAGCAGCGATTTCCAATTTCCGGTGCTTCACTTCAGGACATTTTTGGTTTATAGTGTGTGTGTAATGTATGGAATGGAAATGAGTTTGGAATTCTCATGTTTGGTCTATGATTTTTACCATGCTTCTGAGAGTTTAGACAAATTCATCTATCAGTAAGGATTTAGAATAGGGGTGTTCACGAATTGAATAGTATCAATTTGAATACTTTGTCCAATCCATTGTCAGAATTGAATAATGAAAACATTATTATATTCAATTCAGTGCAAATCAGATTAAATTAGTTTGGATTGAATTAGTTGATTCGTTTTCAATGTAAAAAAAAGAAGAAGTTAAAATACATAGAATTTCCCTGAACTGTATATAGGATATTTGCACATAATCTCCCGAACTTCAAAAAGTTGCAAAGCACCTCCTTAAACTTTTCAATTTTTGCACATAAAGGATTCTGTTAATTTTTTCATCCAATTTTTAACACTTAATGTCACATCAGCTTCCACATCACATTTTAATTCCATGTCAGCTGGGCAAATAAGTAATTTCTCTATCATTAATTAATTAATTATTTTTATAAAAAAATTAATTATTTTTATGAAAATTAATTTCTCTACTGTCTATATTTTAATTAATTAATTAATTTTTTCATAAAAATAATTAATTTGGTTGATAAAAATTAATAATTAATTAATTAATGGTGGAGGAATTACTTATTTGCCCAGCTGACATGGAATTAAAATGTGATGTGGAAGCTGATGTGGCATTGAGTGTTAAAAATTGGATGGAAAAGTTAACATAATCCTTTATGCATGTGCAAAAGTTGAAAAGTTTAGGGAGGTGCTATACAACTTTTTGAAGTTCAGGGAGGTTATGTGCAAACACCCTATAGTTTAGGGGGATTCTGTACATTTTAGCCTAAAAAAAATTAAAAATCAAATTCATTCTTTACTTAATATGAAACGTATTTGTAGTATGAAATTCAAATACAATCCAAATAAAATAGAGAGCGAAAACTAAAAATTAACCATCCAAAAACTATTATACAATATTAAAAATTCAGTACTGAAATTCAAACATTCCATAATCAAAATTATTGCTTTTCAATCCAAAAATCACTACAAGAAAATGGACTTTCAGTGACGACTTTCAGTGGCGACTCAAAAAATTCGTCACTGAAAGTCGACCTTCAGTGGCGACTCAAAAAAGTCGTCACTGAAAGTCGACCTTCAGTGGCGACTCAAAAAATTCGTCACTGAAAGTCCAACTTCAGTGACGACTCAAAAAAGTCGACACCGAAGGTCCACCTTCCGTGGCGAAAAAAGTCGCCACTGAAAGTCCACCTTCAGTGGCGAAAAAATTCGCCATTGAAAGTCCACCTTCAGTGACGACAATTCCATGTCGCCACCGAAGGTCCACCTTCAGTGGCGAAAAAAGTCGCCACTGAACGTCCACCTTCAGTGGCGAAAAAAGTCGCCACTGAAAGCCCACCTTCAGAGACGACAAATCCATGTCGCCACCGAAGGCCACCTTCAGTGGCGAGAAAAGTCGCCACTGAAAGTCCACCTTCAGTGGCGAAAAAAGTTGCCACTGAAAGCCCACCTTCAGTGACGACTATTCCATGTCGCCACTGAAGGTCCACCTTTAGTGGCGAGAAAAGTCGCCACTGAAAGTTCACCTTCAGTGGCGAAAAAAGTCGCCACTGAAAGTCCACTTTCAGTGACGACATTTCCATGTCGCCACCGAAGGTCCACTACAAGAAAATCCACTTTTACTGAAAGTCCACCTTTAGTGACGACTCAAAAAAGTCGCCACTGAAGGCCCACCTTCAGTGACGAAAATTCCATGTCGCCACCGAAGGTCCACTACAAGAAAATCCACTTTTACTGAAAGTCCACCTTTAGTGACGACTCAAAAAAGTCGCCACTGAAGGCCCACCTTCAGTGACGAAAATTACATGTCGCCACCGAAGGTCCACCTTCAGTGGCGAAAAAAGTCGCCACTGAAAGTCCACTTTCAGTGACGACATTTCCATGTCGCCACCGAAGGTCCACTACAAAAAAATCTACTTTTACTGAAAGTCGACCTTCCGTGACGACTCAAAAATGTCGCCACTGAAGGTCCACCTTCAGTGACGACTCAAAAAAGTCGCCACTGAAGGTGCACCTTCAGTGACGACAATTCCAAGTCGCCACCGAAGGTCCTCCTTCAGTGACGACAATTCCATGTCGCCACCGAAGGTCCTCCTTCAGTGGCGAAAAAAGTCGCCACTGAAAGTCCACCTTCAGTGACGACTCAAAAAAGTCGCCACTGAAAGTCGACTTTCAGTGACGACAACTCCATGTCGCCACCAAAGGTAGGAAACATAATAAATATTTTAGAATGAAATTATATAACAAAAATTGACATATGCCTCAGTGGTTGCTATAGAAAACAATATGCATCATGTCCCACCTTCGAATCCGTCCATGCGCCAATTTTGAAAAATATAAGGTGGCCGGCGATCGGCGGCCAACGGCGTAGGTCCGGCAACCGGCCGCAGAGGTTCGGCGTCCGGTCGCGGAGGTGCGGCGGCCGATGGCAGAGGTCCGGCGGAGATCTTCACCGACCGTTGGAGTTCCGGCGAGTGGTTTCAGTGGCGACTAAAATTTGTCACAAAAAGTGGTTTTGGTGGCGACTTTCTAGTCGCCACTAAAAGTGGTTTCGGTGGCGACAATAAAAAGTCGCCACTAAAGGTCTTTTCAGTGGCGACAAAAAGTCCCCACCAAAAACTCCAACTTTTATTGCTGTTTTAGTGACGAAAATTAACCTTCTTTGGTGGCGACTTTTGTCGCCACTGAAAGTACCTTCAGTGGCGAATTTGAAAGTCGTCACTATAGGTCTTCAGTTGCGGACTTTTCAGTGACAACTTTTATGTCGCCACTGAAACCCTTCAGTGACGACTTTTGGACTTTCAGTGACGAAAAAAGTCGCCACTGAAACCCTTATTTGTTGTAGTGAATTTTGCAAGAGTGATACTTTTGATTCATTCCATATGAATACAAATATACAACAAATATTTTATTAGATATTGGAAATATATATTAACCAATCAACTAGAAAAAAAAACATAAAATAAAATCTTTTATTATAAAGTATATAAATATATACATATATAAAATATATATTATTTTTTTGAAGTTTATAAAATATATATTATTAAATTAAAATATTAACAATTTGATTGGATGAATTAAATTGGATCGGTTGGCATCCAGAGACATTCATAAACCGATCCAAGGGGATCAATTTTTCTCTTTGTATATCCAATTGATTCAATAGATGGTCGATTTTGATCGGATTTCATTGGATCGAATTGAATTAAATTGATTGGGATTGTATTTACACCCCTAATTTAGGTATCATTTATGAGTTTGTAATTTGCATATAATTCTATTTTCTCAACTAGGGATGATCAAAATATCCACAACGGATATCCTAATGTTACCTTGTGAGTCTGAGTATGGGTCCGAGTACAAAGTTAATGGGTTGAGAGACAAATAATACTTATTTATTTTTATATATAGAAAGGTAATACTTTTAAACTTCTTTTATTGAGAAAATATATCACAGTAAAAAAATGTTAAATATTTTATACATACTAAAGTAATTTAATAGTACATTTATATTAATGATTTGATTTTTTGTGGTTATAGATGAAAAAATGATAAAAATAAGTTTCAAATTAATAAAATAATATTTTATTTCAAATTTTATACGGGTCTGGGTCTGAATTTGAGGATTCAACTATTCCTAAGGTCCGAGAATAGAAATTGATTTTAATACCTACTCAAATCGAATCTAAAAATAAGAAATATAATATTCTACCCAAATCCTACTCATAATCATTCTTAGCCTCAACACATGAAAATGACCAGAATCTCCACAATTTTTTTTATTTTCTAAAAAATACATAATGTCAAATATGATTTAATTTAATTAATTTTTTATTTTAAAAATTATATTATTTAAAACATAAAAAAATTATACTTAATATTATTACACAACTTTTTGTAATTTATTTTTTACTAATAAAATTAATATTTTATACTACATATATTAGTTTACTAATAATTATATCTTACTATTTAGTATAAGATATTTTTGATAACCAAGGTAGTACTTGAGAGAATATCATAAATCAAATAACAAAGTGTCATCAAGCCGAATAAGAAGAGAATCAACCCAACAATAGTCCTGAGTTGATCTCTTAGCAAAATTAAACAAGCCGAACCATGAGCAGCCCATTAAAAAGTCTAAGGAACTAATCAAAATTACATTGAGTAAAATAAGCAGACCCAAAAGAAGACAAATTGGAACAAACAGAAGCTAATATAGAGGTAACAATTCCACAACCTCTTCCAAATACTATTTTCTATCACCATATCAATATTAGAAAGGAGATCCAATGCTTGCCATTTTTCCTTCATCACACATAGCAAGACTTAACTGAAAATATACCCTGAGAATCCACACCCCTATGACCACCTATCTCTGTCCATCTAGAAGTTAATAGGCACAATCATAATTTTGCTACATACATCGTCCTCAAACACTTGTTGTAATAAAGCCATATTCAATCCAACAAGTCACAAACATTAACTGTTATTTTTTGTTCAGACAATTTTAAGTTAAAAAAAAGGACTGTAAGAGGTCTTAACCTTGGAAGACTTGTCCTTAGGACGTGTGTAAGGTACTCCAGACGGGCGAGCCACTCGTTGGAGGTCGTCTTAGACTAGGAGAGAGCAAGGGTCTCTCTGAGCTACTAAGAGCTTTGCTGATGGAGATCCCAGGACGGAGATACGCTGGTTGATGGTGGAGCTTATGAGTTGATAGACCCAGCTCTAAGATTAAGGAGGTGGTGTATCGTATTTGGAGTGTCGAGTCTTACTTCCGTGTGTTTGGAGTTTATCTATCTGTTGAGTCTCTGGGTGAGGGTCTTTTTATACTAAGTGCGTAGGAGGACGTGGTCAACCCACGTTCCCGCTCGAGGTGGGTCGACCCATGACGTTCGAGGGCTTCCCATGTCTCTGGTGCGAGAGCTTAAGAGGGGAGACGTAGATATCAGCCACGTATGAAGCAAATGGATGGTACCACGTGTCATTAGCGTGAGCTCCTGTAACTCTTCTAAAAGGCTAGTGCCACGTGTCCAAAAGAGATAATATTCCGTAGTTACACAACATAAAGATTATGTTACATTCGGAGAAAAGCAGTAAAATTAATAGGAAAAAGGCATGGGAACCATGAGTCATTAAAAATACTTGTACTAGTCTCATCACTAATACACCTAATCACATTTGGGAACAATACCTCTCTACCTACCAATAAACTTCTCCATGTGTGTATGAAGGATTTCTACCTAGATTTGCATGTAGAAAATCATGATTTGGAATGAATTTTCATTACACATCAACCGCCAACCTTGCTTTGCTAGCAATGCTTTGTTAAACACATGGAGATCTTTAAACCCCATCCCTCCGGAACATTTTGGTACAGTAAGTTTCTCCCATGTCATCCAATGAATTTTTACTTGTTCTTGATTTGATCTCCATCAAAACTTGGCCATCAACTGAGTAAGGGCGTGACACAACCCTTGAGGTAACAAAAAATAGCTCATTGAGTATGTGGGAATAGACTACGCTATTGTGCAGTTGCTCCTTTCAACCTTGTATTTTTTTCCAAATCCTATCCTTGATGGATTGAAAAGAATTACCCCTATTCTTTCCGACCACAATAGGTAATCCCAGATACCTCTCATTGTATGCCTGATTCAGAATATTTAACTTATCCTGAATTAAATCACGGATATCCTGAGCACAATTTTTACCAAAAAAGAAAAAATTTGTCATTTTATCAAAAACTCATTCTTTTCTCATTGTTTTTTTATTAACCAAACATAGCAAAAATAACTTCTTCTTTTTTCCGTATGCCTAACTAGCCAAACGTAATAATGAAATTCTTATTCTTAGACACATTCTTTTTACTATTTCAACTCTCATTTTCATTTATGCAATTATTTTTTTTTGGAAATCAAGCGGGCGTAATCTTCTATTTGAGTATGGACTAAACTTTGGTAAAGTTTCTTACACCTTTGTTATAAAGTTTCTCGATATAAAAAAATACAAATGACAAAAAATTTATGCATAGTCAATCGCGATAGAAAAAAAATATAAAAAATCACATTTTTTATAATCAAACATAAAAGAAATAAGATAAATAGAGATTACATCGAAAAACTTTGTAATAAAGAGTGTGACCTAAATTTTTCCCTTTCAATATACTAAAATAGGGAGAGTTATGGTAGGGCTCATCTTCTTACATGACTATCATTAAAGTTGGCCAACCACAACTCATTATGGCACTGAACAGTCCCAACAACCAAATAAACATATGCATGTGGCCTGGTATGCCACATGATCTTCTATTTCCTCTTCAACCGATGGATATATATATATATTAAAACCAAGATGCATGTATGGCACATCATCATATTCGCCTTGATGACATTTAAAATTCCTATGTTTCAGATATTAATAAACTGAAATTTAATAGATCTCTATTAATTATTTATTTTTTAATTTATCCAATTTTATTAATATTAAAAAATATATTATGTGATTAAGAAGATGGATTGAAATTAAATACTTCCACAATACAAAACTTTTAAGTTTTATCCTAATTCCTAATATCATCCATATGCCAAAGTACAATTTTCTATCGTTATGGTAAACAAAAGAAACTCAAAATAATAGAGTATATTGTATATTAATATCTTATATCATCAAACTTTACATCAATTTTATTATACGGTTAATTTTGTCTTACAAGTTATAATTGCAATCAATTTTGTCCCAACATCTAATATCATCCAAATTACTAATTACAAATGACAATATGGCATCACACATGTAACGCTAATAACTCATCATCTCAAAGATATACCAGAATAACATCTTTTATTCTTTTAGTATAAAGATGCAACATCATTTTAAGTTGTGAGCAATTTAATTAGTGTTAAAGTGTCCAAATAAAATGGATTGCAATTCAAAATTTTTAAAGACAAAATTTTTTTTTAAAAAAAAAGAACAAAATTTAAGGCATTTGCACACCTATATAGCTAAAAAAAAGTTAAACACAAATTTAGCAACTTTTCAAAAGTATCTATAGATCTATACCACTTTTACTGTGTACCCTCAAAAGCGCCATCCGTGAGGGCGTTTTATTGATTTTTTTTTTACTAGAAAAACGCCCTAGTCAAAAAACCAACAAAACGCCTTCAGTGATGACGTTTTTAGATGTGCACAGTAAAAACAGTATAGATCTGAAGATACTTTTAAAAAGTTGTTAAATTTGTGTTTAACTTTTTTTTTTAAGTATATAGGTGTAAAAAACCAAAATTTAAAAACAATTAAAAAAGTACTTGAGCCCTTTTTACTTTTTAGCCCCCTCTCTCCCTCTATAAATAGTTAAATACCATACCCTCAAACCACAACCGACATAGCATCCCAAAACTAAGCCAATCTCAAGTTAGCATCTTGGAGAAGTAGAGAGAGTGATGGGTGGGTCAATAATGGTGAGGTTGTTTCTGTTGGCAATAGTGTGCGTCGCACTTGCTTCTCCCAAGGCCGAGGCAGCCGTGACATGCACCCAGGTCTACAACAACCTGAGCCCATGCATTTCCTACGTAGCCAATGGCGGAGCCGTGCCGGATCAGTGCTGCAGAGGGATCCGAACCCTTTTTGGCATGGCTCAGACAACACCTGACCGTCAAGCCGTTTGCAGCTGCATCAAGACCGCCGTTAATGGAATCCCTTACAATAACAACAATCTTAATCTTGCTGCTGGCCTTCCTAAGAAATGTGGGGTTAACATTCCTTACCAGATCAGCCCCTCTACTGACTGTAGCAGGTATTTTTACTATTCACTGCCTATCAGAATCGGACGGACTTGGATCAGCTGATTTGTATTGTAGTTGAACTTCAATTACAGTGCACATCAGCACCATTGGATTCATCTTTTTTGGGATTAACACAAAAAGTTGATGGATCCAATGGTGCTGATGTGCACTCTAGTTGCACTTTAACTATAATGCACTTCAGCTGATCCAAATTGATCAGAATCAGAGTCTTCACTACTAAACCATGCTTAAGTGGCATTTAGTAAGAGGGAGTAAGTTCGGTATAAGATATTCGAAAAGAGTAATTGCTACGCAACGAAATGTCATATTTGTCCCTACTTTTTATGATGTAAATACACACTCTTTGAAGGGCATTTTAGTCCACAAAAATTTGATTCCCTCTCCCACTTCCCTACCCACCAAGCAGAGAGCACTCATCACATACCAAACAAGCCCCAGTGTGTGTAGTGTGCTTTCAAATAAAACAAAAAAGAAATAAAGCTAGAGTTGTTAATATTTCTTTGTTGTTTCTGATGTGTTTTGTTTTGATGCAGTGTGCGGTAAGGGTGAAGGAGTAACTGAAGAATGCAGTAGCATGTGTGTGAATAAGTGGTCAGAACCCACATGGAGAACAGACTAGGAAAATTGCTTCTTTGAAGCAAGATCAGCCTAGTCTTCTAGTATAGTAGGTCACTGAATAGTAGTAGTAATGCTTGTCCTGCTTCTGTTAGCTGCTTTGCACTAGGCATTAGATGATGTAGTAGAGTACTGAAAATGAACTGATGTAAAAGCAGCAGTCGTAATTTTAATGATTTGCAGTATTTGTTGGTAGTGATTCTGAAGAAGTTATTACTCATGCTTTTTCATGGTTTGTATCTCACATGTCACTTCGTGGGTGTTTGGCTAAGCTTATATATTGGCATGAACAATTTCAGGAAATTGAGTGTTTGGCCAATTTCTAAAATACCTTCTAATTAAATGGAAGCTGAAATTAGATTTTTAGCTTTGTAATAGAACCTAAAAATTACAACTTATGTATCTAATTAAAAGTAGAAGCTAGAAAAAATGTCTTAGAATAAAATTACTCCTACTAAAAATTTCATATTTACCAAAATAATCTTATTTTTTTACCTAAACCATTTACCAAATCATGTTGCCTCTCATTTAGGGGTAAAGTTGTTGAAAAAACTCCTTATGTATGAATTAGTTTGAGAAGTATTGAAGCCACGTCGATTCTTAAAATTACAGGACACGACACGACATATATATATATATATATGTATACCTTGACGAAAAAAAATAGAGACAAAGTGTTGTAGAGGTGTCGCAAGTGTGTCAACGTGTCGGACACACAGACACGTATCCGACATGCAAGTTAGAGAAGTACAAATCAAAATATGAAGAATTTACATACAAATTTATGTGATTTAATTTATTCATAATATTTTGTTTAATTAATAATAATAATTTGGTAAAATTTAAAAATAATAAATATATATAATCATTTATCTATTTAAATAATAATTAATAATACATTAAATCTAAAATGTCCTTTCTAGTAATTTGACTATCAAAAGTATATCTTATACAAATTATACAATCATAAACTGCTTATTTCTCATAGTTTTTTTTTTTAAACTTCATTTGCGAATTCATTGCAAAATAAGTAAGTTTTAGAAAGTTGGTAAACGGGCCTTTTGACTATCTTTCCATGCTTCCTATCCTATAGTGGTTCTTTGAAAAATTATAGCACGTACTTTGCGGAAAAAAAGAAAGAAAGCATTTACTTTCTTTAGTAATAAAAATTTGAGAATAAAAACGAATGTGAATGTATTAAAATTATCACTTTATCTCTTATATTAAAATATTAAAAATAAAAATTATGATTGTGTCAAATCAAAAGATATAATAAACATTTTATATTTTATTTTATTTTTTTAATGGCACAATTTTCATGATGTAAATTTCATTTCCATCAATGGTGGAGCTCAAGGGGACCCACCACTGTTTAGTTTCCTTTCCATTCGTGTTTCCATGAAAAGAACACCGTCACACATATTTCAAGACTCCAAAAACATACCAGGGAAGAGAGTGAAGATCAGAAAGGGGCCAAATAAAACAAATGACAGTGGGGTAGAACTTCTACCGTAGAAGTGGCCAAAGATTGGCTTATAAAAATCAGTAAGAACAATATCCCAATTGTAAAATCACATCACAGCCAACTCCTGCGTTGCAGAATTATAAAAAATAAGATTATTATTATAAATAATCGTTTGGACTCCATTATCATCTAGTGTTAGCAAACTACTAGAGCAATCTGACACAAAATATACAGCAGTGGTGAAACTGAAAATAAATAATGCCATATATGGATTTACCTGCCAAGAACTCGTGGCTTCACAAAAGACCAACTTCTGTTTCAACTTCAAGCTCAACTCTGCACGGCAGATCCATCAGCTCCATATCGTATGTTTTCATAACAAATATATACAATATCAATCAATCAAAGCCTTTCCCCACTAAATGGGGTCGGCTATATAGATCAGACGACGCCAACATGTTTTGTCTTTGCAACAAATATACAATGCGCTACACAAATTTTGATGCTTTACCAAAGAGCTACGAATTGTTTGCATCGGTCGCAGCAGCAAGGTCTATGAGGATAGCATGAATGAAGTGATTTGAAAGCCATTACATTCAGCAGCCGCAGACCTCAAGGGTGAAGTCTACAGTTGATGCAGTAATACTTGTCAGCATCAAAATAGTCCAACAAGGGGAAACAAAAGCCATTATCTTATGATTTTCAAGTTAAGGGAAGGAAGTAGACTTACTTGATAAAAATTGCTTTCCCTTATATAGTGTAGGCAATGTTTATTCAGCTTCATTTGTTTCCGCAAACAAAATATGTCTATCCAATTGGTTCACATGATAATTTATTAAGTGTCTTAAACCTCGGTTTTCTTCTCTCAACATGTCCAGCTCTTTCTTCAACTCGGCGTTCTGTGCTTCATATTGTGAATTTGACAGAACCTGCCTACGTAGAACACTGTTTTCCTCCATTAATTGGCTCACTTTGTCTTTCAAGTCAACATTTTCCTCTTCTGAGATTGCAAATAATCTCTTTCTTAAATCATCCTGCTTCCCAAATAAGTTAAGTTTCTTGTTTAAAGACTCGATACAAACGTGTACATATAAAAACAAAAACAAGGATATTTAATCTCACATCACAATTGCTCAACTTGGCGGGACAGTCTTCCACCACAAGTGTTTGAAGGTTGAACTCTGGGTTGCTGTATACTTTACCATAAATGCTCCTTGTGAGGAGGTCCTCCGCTACAAGATTTTCAAGATTCACCTCTTTATGACAGCATACTTCATCACCAAAGCTCTTTGTGGGGGTCTCCTCCACTACAAGTTTGTCAAGGTTTACCTCTTTCTCACTGCATACTTCATCAAAAATGCTCTCTGTCGGTGAATCCTCCACTTGAAGTTTATCAAGATTGACCTCTTTCTCACTGCATACTTCATCGCAAATGCTCTGTGTGGGGGTCTCCTCCACTATAAGTTTATCAAGATTGACCTCTTTCTCACTGCATACTTCATCACAAATGCTCTCTGTGGGGGTCTCCTCCACTATAAGTTTATCAAGATTGACCTCTTTCTCACTGCATACTTCATCACAAATGCTCTCTGTGGGGGTCTCCTCCACTATAAGTTTATCAAGATTGACCTCTTGCTCGCAGCATACTTCACCAGAAATGCTCTTTGTGGGGGTTTCCTCCACTATCAGGTTTTCAAGATTTACCTCCTCTATATTAACTTCACAAGTGTTCAACTTCGTGGGAGTGTCTTCCACTACTTGGTTTTCAAAATTGATCTCGTGCACTCTATGTAATTCATTAGAATTAGAAGTACTAAGCTGTATCACTGAATCTACATCAGGAACCTGCGTACATTCAACTCTCAATCAAACGTCATAAAGAACAATAATATGCAGGCATAAGCATTGAAACTGAAGGTCCCGAAGGAAAGAATATTGATTTATCTAGATATCAAACAAAAGACTCCTGTTAATTCACACACTTCAATTAATAGCTTGAATTAATTTCTAACTAAATTCATCTCCTTCAATCAAATCTGAGCAAGTGAATTATGACATAATAAAAGTTGCAAAATATAACTCACGTTAATTGATGTGCTTGTTGAACAGCTTTGTGCACTTGGAAGCTCCTTACTGTCACCCTGCAACTTCATTGCCTTTTTTATTATATCTACTTCTAACTCTTGAGAAGTAGGTTGGAGAGTCCAAATTACCTTGCACGTGCAGAAAATAAAGTAATTATAAACCACTTTGTCCTCTTTTGGTTTCTAGGTTCTTGGCAGTTATAAGAAACAAATGAGAATGAAAAATAATTTTGGTGCAACCATCACCGGCAATAAAGAAAAACAACAATCAAAGTCTTTTCCCACTATGTGGGGTCGGCGATATGGATCAAGCGACGCCAACATGTTCTGTCTTTACACATTCTATTGTTAAGTTATTTATAGCCAAGTCCCTCCTAATAGTTTCTACTATTGTTTTCTTTGGTCTTCTCATACCTCTAGTTATTGGGCTATCTTCCATTTAGACAACTCTTCATATAGGAGCCTCTAACGGCCGTCTTTGTACATGACCAAACCACCTAAGGCGTGTTTCAACTAATTTTTCTACAATAGTGCTACCCCAACTTCCTCTCTAATGCAATAAAGAACAAAATCAATAAATTTAAAGCAAGTAGTCAAGTTACCTGGTCATCATGCAGGTCCTTAAACCTTGAAGTAAACCAATGTCTCTGGTGAAATTTACTATTATCCCATCGACATATACGAGGAAAGGTCACATTGTGGTCTTGTAAACCAGGCCGACCTATGTCAAAATGCTCGTAGGACCATGTCTGTTCACCATTCAAAAAAACAAAAAAAGACACAACTTAAAACTATAACATTTAATTTACAGAAACATATATATATTCTACACATGAAATTACAGAAATTTTTATTTCCAATACAGTGCATAATTGCATATAGGATATTACTTCATATCTACAACTAACAAGAAATCCAAAGGTGAAGGAAAGAAGCTTGTAATAGCAACATCATGACCAAAAAAAAAGTCCAAACTTTAACCAGTACAAGAATATGTTTGGCCATCATATATGTTATAAAATAGCCATCTGCTGAAACTTACTTGAAGAAGCATGAGACAACCACCCATATATTGCACATTATTTTCCTTCCTCTTGACCAACCACTGGGATAAATCTTCAATAACAGCTGCACCCCAGGCAAATTGACAAACATTGTCCAAATTTCTGAGAAACGACAAATATCGGGAATCTACTTTCCCATTTGGATTGGGGAAAAGGAAAGTTCCCATTGTATAGAGAAGAAATGCCCTGATGAAATCATCACAGACAGAATCTCCCAGGGAATCAAGTCTACTTTCCAACGATGCTATTGTGACCTTCCTCTTGGACACGGTTGCCCCATATTCCTCTTCCAATTCAGAAAAAGGTTCATCTTCTTTCAAAAGCACAGGATTCCCCACTACTCGTAACCCCAAAATCAACGCAACATCTAACAGAGTAATTGAAATTTCACCTAAATGAAGTACAAAAGTTTGCTTCTCACAGTCCCATCTGTCCATAAGCTCGGCTAACAAATTTTTGGTCAGCAAGTGATTAGGAACTAGTAAGACGCTGCCGAAACCCAGTCTTGTTACGGCAGATCTTTGCTCATTGGTGAGTCGCTCGACACGCCTCACATACGATTTTACGGAAAACCTAGTGCTGAAGGTCCTCACCTAAAGGAACAACGCAGGATCAAGTTATGAAAGGCGGAATTTGGAGAGAATTTAGGATTTATCAAGAAGCAATGAGATGTGTAAAATTGAGAAAGGATGAAAATGAAAGGGAAGGGAGAAAACATTACCGGATCTTGAAGTTGAGGCGGAGGGAGTAAAGATCTTCGGGTGGATTTTCTCATTGGGAAGAGAATACGTCGCAAGGGGAAGATTGGGGAGAAGACGCAGAAGCGAGAGCCTAAAGGGAGGGAAGGCGGGGAGGGAAGCTTGTCGAGAACGCTTGCTTCAAAATGGAGGACGTGTCCAAGGCGCCAAAATATCAAATGCTTCTTCTTTTTGAGTAAAATATTATTTTGGTCCTTTTTAGATAGCACTTTTTTCAATTTGGTCCTTCTTAGATGGTCTTTCTCAATTTAGTCTTTTTTAGATTAATCAGTTATCAATTTGGTCATTACCGTTAAAATTACTAACGGAGTTACCTGAGGTGGATAATTTGGGATAACTTTATAATTTTTAAATATTAAGAGGGTTTTTTAATGTAATTATTTTGGGAAATTTTATAATTTTCACAAATTGAAAATGGTACCATGTTTTTTTTCAATTTGTGAAAAATACAAAATTGTCCCAAAATAATTACATTAAAAAGCTCTACTATTATTTAAAAATTATAAATTTATCCCAAATTATCCACTTCAGCTAACTCCGTTAGTAATTTTAATGGTAAGGACCAAATTGATAATGGATTAATCTAAAAAGGACTAAATTGAGAAAAGTGATCTAAAAAGGATCAAATTGAGAAATGTGCACCAAAATGATATTTTACTCTCTTCTTTTTTATTATTTTTTGCTTTATTAAATTAGCAATTTAAAAGTGCCATATATTTCATGTACTGGGATAAGGATATTAAATATTAATAATCATATGATAACGTGAAGGGATTCGATCCTTAATTAGTACACAATGGTGTATATAGTAGAACTGTTTTGGTTTTTAAAGCCCAAGTTCGTCATAGTGGTCAGTGAGCTAAATAAAATAAGGGAGCCTGAAGTCACATTTTTTATTAATTTTTTATTATTCTTTAAATTATTTTTAATTAATTAAAATTATTGTTTAATAAAAGTAAAATGTAATGTTACTATTTTTTTATTTAATAAATTAAATCCAACTAAAATATTATTATAAAAATAATATATTTATTTCAAAAGTTCATTTTGGTCATCTATGTTTCACTCAAGTTTCAAATTAGTCTTTTATGTTTCAAAAGTTTTGAATTAGTCCTTTATGTTGCACAGAAGTTCCAAATTGGTCCTTCCATCCACTTCCGTCAATTTCTTAAGTTAATTGCTGACCATTTAAGCTGACGTGTCATGTCACACCATCGTCTCATTATCACATATGATGAATAGGAAATGATGTGACAATGATATGAAGTGACACGTCAACTTAAATAGACATATAAGAGAGATGATATGTCTACTTCAACACGCCACTTCAGCACTTAACGGAAGAAATTGACGGACTTGGATAGAAGGACCAATTTGAAACTTATGGGAAACATAAAAGATCAATTTAAAACTTTTGAAACATAAAAGCCTAATTTAGAACTTGAGTGAAACATAGAGGACCAAAATGGACATTTGACCTTAAAATTATTATCTTTACTTAAACATAATTTTGTGCATTTACATTACAAGAATAAGATTGTTACATAATACATAAATTCATCATAAAATTATATATCTATACTTATTTAAAACTAAATTATATCAATGTTTGATTTTTTTTCATTTTTTTTACTACTAGCACACAAGCTAAACAGGTCAATCAATTTAAGTATGTTTTTTTTAAATTGGCCTAATTTTTCATGCACAAGCCCATTCATTTGAGGGATTAAATGAGCTAGCCCACATGGTACTAGTTCTGTGGCACTAAAGCTTAGAGCGTGTTTGGTATTAGAGCGTGTTCAGTAGGGGTGAAAAAATGGGAAAGAATAAAAAATACGTAAACTCCACATGTTATTTATTTTTTTTTTTATCTTAAAAAATGTATATAATTAAAAAAATATTTTATTATATCCTTTGATTTGATACAATTATAACTTTTTTTCTTTTTATTATTTTAATATAAGGGATAAGTGGTAATTTTAATACATTTCCATTCTCAACTTTTACTAACAAAGACAATAAATGCATTCCCTTTCCCTTTCAGTTTATGCGTAAAGAACGTGAGATAGGATCCTCTAAAGTAATTCTCTACATTTATTGGTGGAGTTATGAGAGAGATAGAGATAAGAAAAATATTTTCTTTCTTGATTTTTTTTCTCTTCCATTTTTTCTTCTCTCTGTCTCTCCCATAACTCCACCAAAAAATGTAAAGAATTACTTTAGAGGATCCATTCTCAAAGAACGCAACCTTAGTTTTTTATTAGTCCAAAATCAAAATATAAAAAATAATACATTTTATACCATAGAGATAACTCCGTACACTTCACCAAATTCTAACTTCATTGAATCTAATTCATCAAAAAGTTTATGGTACAAGGAGATTAATCATTACAAACTTTAAGTTTAAAGAAAAAACTAATATCTTATAGCCACTCAAAAAAGACATTTGCACACGTATATACAAAAAAAAAAGGTTAAACACAAATTTAACAACTTTTCAAAACTATCTACAGATCTATACCACTTTTACTGTGCATCCCCAAAAAGCCATCCGTGAGGGCGTTTTGTTGATTTTTTTACTAGAAAAACGCCCTAAATGAGGGCGTTTATAGGGTCAAATGGTCAACCCTATAAACGCCATCAGTGAGGGCATTTTGTTGATTTTTTTTACTAGAAAAATGCCCTCACTAAGGGCAATTTATAGGGTTGACCATTTGACCCTATAAACGCTCTCACTGAGGGCGTTTTTCTTTCCAAAAAATAACAAAAACGCCCTCACGGATGGCTTTTTGGGGGTACACAGTAAAAATGGTATAGATCTATAGATAATTTTGAAAAGTTGTTGAATTTGTGTATAAGTTTTTTTTTATATACCTGTGCAAATGCCTTCAAAAAATTTGTTTGTCAAGTCCGAGTATTAAAAAATTGAGATTAGGTTCAAGTTCAAGTTCAAATCCAGATATTATTGGGAGAGTAATATTCAATTTTATTTAAATTTTATTCGATACAAAATATTTAAATATTATTTTTATATTATCAATATATTTATGTATATTTCTATTTTATTGAAGTATATATACATTATTTGTTTTAATTTTATTAATAAGATAGTTAACTTTAATATTAATTAATATATTACATGTGTGATAATTTTATAAGAATATATTTTTTAAGATTTTATATTAATTATATATAAGGATTTATATAATATAATTGATGTAACTTTTTTATATGCCACTATTGTAGTATAACCCAAAAGTGAATGTGATTGAATTTGCATTTTTTTTGTATTTTTTTTCACGCCCATTCTCATAATTGCCTTTAAAATTTTGATATTTGGAGTATTTTTTTTACCAAATTATAAGGGCATATTTAGTTGGTAAATTAATTTTGAGTGAGTGGGAATGGGAATATAAATGAGTAAATGATAATGATATGATTCTGTTTAGTATAAAATAAAATGAAGTGACGAAAAATTAATGAGATTTGAGTAAAATTGTATTTTACTCTTTATTATTAAAAATTAATAATGTTAAAGGAAAAATCAACATGTTAAAGTGTTGAGAACATATATTTAGTATGGTGAGAGGTTGGGAGGAGAGCTTCCGGTACATGTGATGATAATGTCTCACTGTTTAGATGTTAAAAAATGACAAATTAAACATTTCCTTCATGATTCCTTGGGCAACATCACAAAACCTTCATTTTTTGAGGTTTTGTACAAACCCTCATGTAAGGAAATGGGCTTAACCTTTACATGTTTGAAACCTTAATCAAACATAACAATCTTAATTAAACTCATTCAGATTCTCACTACCCAAATAAGATCGCTACCAACGCATACATATATATACACACTTATCAGTAACCCTTTAAAGTTTGAAGTGAACTGTTAAATAATATCACCAATAGCAAGAGTCTAATACTCGAAAGTTTTTCCCCGCAAGAAGGAGATGTTAAATGATGAATTATCATCCGGCCTTGTTTGAATTAAGAAGCGTTAACCAAAATCCTCCAAAATCTGTCCTTCCAAAATTTTAAAAACCAAACAAAGAGAGGGTCACTAAATACTCTCATCTTCCCTCCTCTTACCCTCCTTAATATGGTACGTCTGGATTAAGTATTAATGATGAGAAGAAAATAGAAGGGAAGAGAAGTAGGATATTTTTATTTTGTTTGAGAAGTTAAAAATTTAAGAGAGAAATTATAAAGTCCAATTTTATTATCCTTTACAATTTTAAAAACCCAAATTTAAAATATTATGAAAGATTCCAAAAAAAAAAAAAAAGATTAAGGAGAATAATCTTCCCATCACTTCCCTCTACCAACCTTTCAATCTCTTACTACCAAATGCCTCCTTGTTTTTGGAAGTTGAAAATTGTTTAGAGTTGGTAAACAATATATCAACTGACGTGTAAAGATTAAAGAGGATAGGAAGGTTCGAACAAAGTGGCTAACATATAATAATAATATTATGCCACAATTATCTTGTGTTAGTTACAAACATGAATGAAGTTAATTAGAGAGGAGTGGTTTGAAATAGCAGAACAGTATGTGCGTTGAATAAAGGGTCCACCTGCTACAACCTAAGTGACACAGTTTGATCCGACACATATACATGCCACTTTCTAGGTTGCTTTGGTTTGCTTTCAAAGATACTTGTTTGTCATAATTTAATCTTTTTAGTCCCCAAAATAAGCTTTACATATACTAACGAAAAAAATTAAAATGACTAAATTGGGAGTTTGGGACAGAAAAGCAACTTTCAGGGATTAAATTAGACATTTTCATCTTTTAGAGACTAAATTAAAACAATCTGTATATTGATAATTCTCTCTAAAATTTTTGTTAATACATATAATATTCTCTCATCATATTTCTATTGGTATATTAACTTATTAAGTATTAGATCAATAACACATTTTTTTTATCACACCAAATAACATACACCCACTTCACATACACATACACATACACCAAATTTCAAGAACCTCGGTAGGAAGTTTCATGCATTTTTGTCATATATACCTTTGAATTGAAGTTGGCTCATTCACGAGTTTCATGAAATTAGGGCATTTTTGTCTAATGTAAAACTATGCTAATTATCAATGATACCGAGATTAATTAGTAGATAGAAGTAGAACTACTATCTTAGAAGTCATAACATCACAAATTAAAATTTGAATCCTCATTAACACTACTTTTAAAACTCACACGGTTCAATCGGTTGAATAAGTAATCGTTTATGTACTTGGTTCGATTTTAACTAAAGATTCAGATTTTAGTTGTCAATTTAGACCGGTCAAAATTGGACAACCTGAGAAAAAAATTGGAAATCAAATAGTTTTTTATTAGCTCAAACCAATTTTTTTAAAATAATTAGACATAACATTTTGGACTAAATTTTACTCTGTGCATAGTATATTTTTTAATTTTAAATCTTATATATATATATATATATATATATAAGATTTAAAATTAAAAAATATATATATA
The DNA here is from genome assembly GCA_014851425.1 of Senna tora. NCBI lineage: Eukaryota > Viridiplantae > Streptophyta > Magnoliopsida > Fabales > Fabaceae > Senna > Senna tora. Next base: position 4,336,090 of record CM026265.1, on the reverse strand, counting down.
TACTAGAGGCCTCGCATGCACCAAGGTGCATGCAATCTTTTTTTTTTTGAAATTTAGTATAAAAATATTTTTATTATTAATAAATAATTCAATAACTACTTATATTTCTAACTTCTCTCTCCACTTTTATTAACTACCTTACCCATGATCTCTTTCTCTTTCATAACTCCTCCAATCATGTTTTATTTCATATTTTTTAATTATAAAATTTAACTATTTTGTGACCCCAATGACGAGAAGGGTTCAAAGCCATATATATATATATATACTAGAGGCTTCGCCTGCACCTTCGTGCATGCAATCTATCATTAATTTTTTAAAATATAATTATTATATTTTAAAATAATATATTTCATAGTTTTTAAAATTTTAAATTATAATTATTATCATAATTAATTAGAATTAAATGATGGGAAGTTATTTACTTCCCACTTTTTTAGTAACTACCATCATATATGCTTTCTCTCTCCCACTATCTTCCATTATATTTTTATATATCTCAACTTCCTCACTTACTTTTCCTCCAATCAATTTTTTTTTAATTAGAAAATATGGCTATTTTGTGACCCCAATGACCAGAAGGGGTCACAGCCATATATATATATATATATATATATATATATATATATAGATATGAGTAAGAAACAACCAATATAATATGTATATAGTATAAATGTTTTAATTGTTGTTATTATTATTTGAGCCTATTATTTTTTTCATATATATAGTTCAATCATATAAATTACTCTTTATATTTTAAATTCATAAATAAAAATATAATTTTGTAATATAAAATATATTATTTAAATTAAATTTTTTTAATAATTATATTTATATTTATGACGTTACTTAATTTGATCATCAGTTTAATTGATTGAAACAATTAATATGTAATTCAAAAGATTTTTTAATTTAATAACCGGTCTAATTCTTAAAACTTTGCGTGGTAATGTGTTATTTGATGCGCCACATCACGGAACTTCAAAGCAATATAAAAAACATGAGTTAGCATTTTGTTAATTTATAAAGAGAGATGATGAAATGATCTGAAAAAACATTTGAAGCTTTTTAACTAACAAAATAGAATTTTGCTTTATAAATATATTTCTACTATATATATATATATATATATTATGGAAGAACAAATATTTGATCAATGAATAACCCTCAAAATCCATTAAAAGATGCTAGAAAATATCAGGGTGGCTAATTCAAAACAGGGAAAAGTAGAGATATTTTTGTTGGTCGTATATTTTACTTTTTGTCTTCTTCTTTTCTTTGATTCAGTGTTTCTGTGATATTTTGATGCTTAATTATGTGGTGAAAAGTGAAGTGTGGACAATGAGAAAATGGCAACGAAGTTTCCACTATATATAGCTTACACTTGAAAGTTACAAGCATGATATAATGATATGCCTCGTCCTCCTTGCTTCGCCATTGTACAACCCTAATATCAAAGGGGATTAGCCCCAACATTTGGTACCAAACTCATTTACCTTCAACAACTTTCTTAATTATTATTATTTATTTTTATTAGGTAGGCAAACCCGCTACGCTCCTATTTCTTTTGGATACATAATTATTGAACTTTGTCCATTTTTTAAAAGTGATCAAATATAATTTTACTAAACCTAACACAAACTTGGTACAATTTACTATCATTAGGTAGGCAGACTTGCCATGACTCTGTTTCTTGCATTTCTTGTAACGTTTTGGTGCAATTTTAAGAATAACACTTTTTATTGATCATGTGCATTAAATATCTTACTGCGAAAATATATTGAAAATTCAAATTCTAAATTCTAAATTATCTCCTCTAACCATTTTTGTAAGGAGTAATTTTTTTTTAATTTCTGCTTTAATTAAAATAAATATGTGATTTGTTTTTTTAAAAAATCTAAAAATGAGAGAAATAAATTGTAATAGCAAAACTGCACTAATCTTTTTTTTTTAATTCGAACTATTTTCATTTGGCATCCTTGCTTTGCTTTTGTGATTTGTGTGTGGGCAAGTTGTATGAACGTGGATTCTCCGCAATAACGGTTATACTGTCCGTGTATCAAGACACAACCATGGTTAATATGGACAGCCATGGTTTTGTCTCGATTAATCACGATTTTTATCGTGACTAAATAAAGACAGCATGTGACCATGACATCAGAAAATCTAAACTCTTGGTGGTATAGTGAAACTTGACCTGACCCTTTGAATATATATATATATATATATATTATATGCCATTTACACCCATCAGTTAAGATGTCACATATCTCACCACCACCACCACTAGTTCACTACTACCTGTGTGACTAGGTAATGTAGCAAAAAGTGTTGATATTTTCTTTCGTTCTTTTTGTTTTTCCCAATTTCTCTTGCAATATTACTGAATTAAGAAGCCCAGCAAGAGGATAGAGAGGACCATTTATGATTAGGAAGCTGAGAATCAAACAGCAGAACGGTCCCCAGTTAGGATAACAGCACACCCACAAAACCAATTTCACCCTCCTTTCTTTTTCTTATCTCCATACCAAGAACAAAAGATGCTTCTCAATCTCACCTTGTTCTGTGTCCTTTTCCAAGTTGGAATCCACACAGCAAAGCAGTAACTCAAAAATCTATCACTTCCTCCTTCCTACCCAAGACACAATTCCATTTCTAGATTTCAAAGCTCAAGAACACTCATCACAATTCTTATTACCAGTTGGTACTTCCAGTTTTCCTATTTGGAATCCTCACAACACTACACTATACAGTAACTCAAATCAGTTTCTACCCAGGAAATATAGAGCAATACCATTTCTAGACTTCAAAGCTCAAGCATAAGAACACCCATCAGAATTCTTACCAGTGGGTCCCTTCAAATTTTCCTATTGGGAATCCTCACTACTCTAGAGTAGCTCAAATCTGTTTCTAGTTTCTACCCAGGAAACACAGAGCAATACAATTTCTAGATTTCAAAGCTCATACACAACAAATCCCATCATAATACTTACCAGTGAATCCTCCTCACAATTCTAGAGTAACTCAAATCAATTTCTAGGTGCCTAGGAAACAGAGAGCAATAGCGTTTCTGGGTTTCTCAGTTCATACACAAGCAAAACGCATCAAAATTGTTACCTGTGGGTGCTTCAAATTCAACTCAAAAATCAATTGCTACTCAAGAAGAAGAAGAAAACGCATAAGAATTGTTTACCTGTGTTTCTTCAAAGTTTGCTTGAAGACGCATCAGAAAACGAGAAACCAGTGGTGAATATGCCTCGCCGTCTTCTGGACGCCGAGCTAAGCATGCCTCCGGCGTATGGGAACAGGACGAACGAATCGTTCATCAGCGACGCGAACTTCGATGCGAACATGGTGATCATATTGGCGGCTCTATTGTGCGCATTGATATGCGCGCTAGGGTTGAACTCCATAGTGCGGTGCGCGATGCGTTGTAGCCGAAGATTTTCCGCAGAGACCACAGATCAAACAGCTTCAAGGCTTGCCTCGACGGGGCTGAAGAAGCGTCACCTGAGTCAGATTCCGGTGAAGGAGTACGGTTCCGGCGTGAATATTCCGGCGACGGAGTGCCCGATTTGCCTCGGGGAGTTCGAGAAAGGAGACAAGGTGCGAATGCTGCCAAAATGCAATCACGGGTTCCATGTGAGGTGCATAGACACATGGCTTCTGTCACATTCTTCTTGCCCTAATTGTCGCCATTCGCTGCTTGACAAATCCACAAATTCAAATTTAAATTCAACTTCAAGCAGTGACGGAGGAGTCGCCGGAGATCGGACGCCGGAAGAGGGGTCCGGCCGGCAAGGCAACGTTATAGCGGTGGTGGAGCAGGCAAGTTGAAGAAACCGTCAAAGATTTCAATAAATTTTAGAAAATTAATTAAATAATTAGTAATTTCTAGTTAGTATTAGGTGTAGCTAATAGTAATAGCTTGAGGGTTTTAGAGTTTTGACTTAAGCCATGGAAGCATTACAGAAAATGCAACTTCTTATTACGTTGGTTTTGGGTATCCGGTGTGCTTCCAAATGAACTGTGATTATATTGTTAAACTAGTCTTTGTACCCGTGCCCTGCACGGATTATATCTACAGATATGTACATATTATTCTAAACATTATATTTAGGCAAAATTAAAATACTTGAACTCAAAATCCGCAAACAATATGAATACAATAAATTTATAGGCAAAATTTGATAAGAATTTAGAAAGTGAAAATTCTAATATATTCAAACAAAAACCAACTCAACACATTAATATAGAGTTTGTTACTAATATTAACTCTATTTGATATTTTGGAACACTTTTTTGAAGACGACATTTGTAGTAGTTTTCAGCTGATGACAATCCGCATCGGACATCGGAATCTTCAAACCAGAGCGTTTACGGACACGTGAGACAACAACATATAGTTGGCCGCAACTGAACACAGGTCGAGGAAGATATATACCAACATTAGACAATGTTTGCCCATGACTTTTGTTGATTGTCATTGCAAATGAGAGAACAACAGAAAATTGACAGTATTGAAACTTGAAAGGCAATTCAAAATCGATCATAAGGACTTATTAACATACATGCTATAAGAACCTATTCACCTGCGAATTTCTCGGACATGATTAGTCTTGTTCCATTAAACAATCTCATTGAATGGTCAAATATTACGAAGAAGCATTATATGTGCACCCACCTTAGGTTTAAGATGATGATGTAGTAGACCATGTCAACTGATAATATTGGTTATATATTATCTTTTGTGTATTTCTTTATCTTATATTATATTAAATATTAACTCTCTCGTATAATTATAATATATATATATATATATTAAATATTAACTCTCTCGTATAATTATAATATATATATATATATATATATATTATATTGCATTTATAAATTTAAAAAATTTTGGCACCCTTTTTTGTTGGAGTTGTTTGAGTTACGATTTATTTGATGTATTTATTTTTTATTTAAATATCATGTAGTGTGGGATCAAAATTTAAGTGTTTAAGACTTATTATGTGTTATTATATATGTATTTTAGACTAATTATGTTCAATTTCAGCTTTGAATTTGAATTATAATTGCTTATTATGTGTTTTTCATATTTATTTGATTGATGTATATGTATAGATACATATATATACTTTTCTAATTTTTTAAAAATTTGACCGGGCTAACCGATTTTTTAGTGACCCCGCGGTTGAACCAGTGAATCAATGACCCGAGTCCTTAGCCAGGTTAATGACCGATCTGGATTTTCAAACATTGAAAAATAGAGAAAAGAGAAATTGTTAGGGAAATAACAAAATGCATAGTAGCACAGATATCTCTCTGTTTTGAACTTTGATGACAGTTGCTAACATAGCCGGATCTATATGAGCGAGAACCACACTATGTTGTTTGAAGCCTATCAGGAAGCACCACAAAAGATAACGTTTAACGAATGCTTGAAAAGAAATCACAAGAAATCACAATAAAACAGTGCATGAGTCGAAACAAAAGATATGGATATATTAATTATGCAAAAATAAGTTGATTTCTTCAAGTCATGGCTTCAATTATGAAGTATTAATTATATATGCACGATGCAGCCTATTGTAAAGATGGTTGTAACACCATCGACGATGCAATTTATATAGTGAAGGGTTGATAAAGTTAAGCCAGTGGTTATGAATTTGTATTTAAATTTGACTTTAGGATTTGATTGTGCTAATAAAAAAATATATGGATATATTATATATTATATCTATATTAATATGGTTGTGAGGTCTTCCCGTCAACGGTTATCCTAAAATAATCAATTAGTTAATTAAAAAAGAAAATAAAAATATGATGTGAGAAGATCATGGATGAGAGAAAATAAGAATAGTGATAAGTTCTAGGATTCTATTTATTATTTTAAATATAATAATTATTTTATTTTATATTTTAAAATTTTGAAATAATTTAATATTTAAATTTTTATTAATTTAAAGTATAATAATCATAATTTTATAATATATTCTTAAAAAAATTTAAAAAATAAATTACATGCACGGTACGTGCATGGGAAGCCTCTAGTATATCAATATGGCTCTGGGTCCTTCCCGTCAACTGTCTCTCAAAATAATTTTATTTTACATTTAAAAAATACAAATTAAATTAAGTCCCCTATAAATCAATTAATTAACTAATTAAATAAATATATCTAAAAACAACCCACCTTCTTTTAGGAAAAAATTTATATGCTGTTGCTTACATGTTTTTTCTAAGGTTAACCAATTAAAGAAAAACATGTGCCAATTTTTTTATGTCATCTTCTCAAAATTGACACATGTCTTTTTTTAATTGGTTAACCTTAAGAAAAGCATGTAAGTAACAACATATAAGTTTTGTCCCTTCTTTTACCCCACACATCCACCTCTCCATGATATAACACCACTACAATGAAATACTCACGTGCAGCACATAAAGAGAGATTTACCCCACTACTAATTTCACACCTCATCAATTAATAAATAAAAAAAATAGTCCACTAACTCTACTATTCATCCCACCTCTCTTAGTTTGCTCACACGTTCATTTGCTTATCAATTCACACCACGAACCCACGTAACATATCAGCTACTCACTTACTACACTTATCTATACATTTATATACACCACCAACCCACATATCAATTCATTTCCTCATCACAATAAAAATTGACATTTGCTCCATGGTGCCAACCCACATCTTTCTTTCAACAACCACGATTTGCTTCCTGGTTTGGAAGAAGACGCTGAAGTGCTTAAGAAGATTTTTCATTTGTTGCATCCGTGTTTATATTCTGGAATCTATGTCATGTTTATTTCTATCTATTCCAATTCTTATTTACATCTCTGCCAATGCGGTAACCAAAAAATAAGATGTTATAATTATTAAATTGGGAAAGAGTAGGTTTAGTACAATTCTTATTTCTAATCTTATATAAATATCATCAAACTGAAATTGTGACAACTTTATTTTTATTATACCTATAAAGTTTTATATGTTTATTGTACTAACTGATTTTTGTTCACAGTTTACTCTCATAAGTACTCATTACGTCTGTTGATTCACAATTTTGGATTGTTGGTAGTATACAGCATGTTCGTAAGTTCAAAGGTAAAATTTAAATAATATTTTCTGGTTCATAAGTATGGGTTGAATATTACTTCTTTAAATATTATTTACCCATACTCATTTTCTTTTTTTAATAGATTCGATGCTGATTTCATTGGTCTCACATTGTTACTTTTTAGATAGTATTGTCTGCATTATAAGGTATTCATATTTATACTTTGAGGTAAAGTACCCTTCCCGCCCCTAAACTTTGATGCAATGTTCATTCCTGCCCCTCAACTTTTTTTTTGTTCATGCCTACCCCTGAACTTTCAATTTTGTTCATGCCTACCCTTTTTGCTAACACCGTTAACTTTTTTGACAGAATTTGTTGACGTAGACGATGAATGTGTATTTCTTTTGCCACGTCATTGTCCACCTCACATTTAACTTTTTACTTTTATTAAAAAAAATTAACCTAATCCAAATAAAAAAATATTTTAAGGTAAAAGTTTGGTTTTTTTTTTGGATTATGTTACTTTTTTTTAATAAAAATAAAAAGTTAAATGTGAGGTGGACAATGACGTGGCAAAAGAGATGCACATTCATCGTACACGTCAGCAAATTCCGTCAAGCAAGTTAACGGTGTTAGCAAAAAGGGCAGACATGAACAAAATTGAAAGTTTGGGGGTAGGCATGAACAAAATTGAAAGTTTGGGGGTAGGCATGAACAAAAAAAAAGTTTGGGGGCAGGAATGAATATTGCAGCAAAGTTTGGGGGCAGCAAGGGTACTTTACCTTTATACTTTGTAAGTTAAATTTAGATGGAGTGTGGGAATTTAAATTTAAGAAAATGACGGGGGAATTATCGGGAATATATATATATATATATATATATATATATATATATTTTGCTAAATAATGATAATAGTTAAGAATTCCTTTTAATCATTAAGAAAGTTTATAAAATTATTTTAGGGTAAAGTACCCTTGCCGTCCTTAAACTTTGCTGCAATGTTCATTCCTGCCCCCAAACTTTTTTTTGGTTCATGCCTACCTCCAAACTTTCAATTTTGTTCATGCCTGCCCTTTTTGCTAACACCGTTAACTTGCTTGACGGAATTTGCTGACGTGAACTATGAATGTGTATCTCTTTTGCCACCTCATTTTACATCTCATATTTAACTTTTTACTTTTATTTAAAAAAAATTAACCTAATGCAAATTTTAAAAAAAAAAAATTATCCTAAAATATATATATATTATTTAGATTAGATTAATTTTTTTAATAAAAGTAAAAAGTTAAAAGTGAGGTGGACAAGGACGTGGCAAAAAAAATACACATTCATCATCCACGTCAGCAAATTCCGTCAAGCAAGTTAACGGTGTTAGAAAAAAGGGCAGGCATGAGCAAAACTGAAAGTTTGGGAGTATGCATGAACAAAACTGAAAGTTTGGGGGTAGGCATGAACCAAAAAAAAAAGTTTGGGGGCATAAATGAACATTGCAGTAAAGTTTGGGGGTAGCATGAGTACTTTACCCATTATTTTATTATTTTTTTACTGATGACTTTAAATAATAAATTATCTACCAACTAATAAAAAAAGACTTTAAAAGTATATTAAGAAAATTGTTAAACAAATGATATATGTCTAAGAGTATATATTAGATAAAAATTAAATCATATATATATATATATGACTCTGGGTCCTTCCCGTCAACGGTCTCGCAAAATAATTATTTCATTCATTAAAAAAAATGATGTGAGAAGATTATGAGAGAGAGAAAATAAGAATAGTGATAATGGTAGGTTTTTTTAAAGGATACTTACCGTAGTAGTTATCAAAGAAAATAATTTTCTAATTTTTAATTTATTATTTTAAAATTAATAATAATAGTAATTATAATATATTTTGTAAAATAAAATTTTTTTGACATGCGCGTACGCGCATGTGAAGTCTCTAGTATATATAACACATCGCGATCACAGAGGACCATTTGGATTTGAACACCATTAGATGCAGAACTGGAACCATTATTATTGTAAGGTGGCATAAACCAGTAAGGTGGCATAAACCATAACCTCACAACCCGAGCCTTCACACTGAGATCTTTAACCTCTGGTTCGATAGCAGAAATCAGTTGATTTCTTGGAGCCATATGGCTTCAATTATGAAGTATTAATTATGTACGATGCAGCCTATTGTAAATATGGTTGTAGCACCATGGACGATGCAATTTATATAGTGAAGGGTTGAGAAAGTTAAGCTAGTGGTTAAGAATTTGTATTTAAATTTGACTTCATGATTTGATTGTGCTAATAAAAAAAGATATTAATATATTATATTATATATATATATATATATTATATAATCTATACGTGGGTAGGAATATATATAGTATATATTATATAGGTGGAGTAAGTATATATTGTTTGAAAAAATAATTTATTAGTTTACAAATAAATTTAAAAAGTTGTTATTTATAATATATATGAAGGGATAATTTATATTAGATTTAGATTTGAATTATTAATATTTAATATAAATGCAAGTATCAAGGGATTCTCAGTAAATTAAAAGAAAAAAGATTTGACAATCAGATTCGGTTTAACTAACACACATCAGCAGTCAGCCAGATGCCAAGGTGGCGACCAGTCAGCGCCACATGCTTAAGAAATAGATGCTGAAAAAGCTTATGTGGCATGATGAGGCTTCACGCCTCTTCTTTTATTATATTATATAGATTTTGCTTTGAGTTGTTATTTTAATTTTTTTTTCTCATCCGATTTTTAAGGTATTATTTTGACTAATTCGAATTTGATCACAATTTTCTTAAATATTTACCTTTAAAATAAAATTTCTCACACTTTTTTTTTTAATTTGACATTCATAACATAATTTCTTTTTAAGTTTTTTCATAAATAAAATCTTTAATTTTTGTCTCAACGTTGCTTTTAAACCTTTCTGGTGAAATTAATAATTTTTTATACAAAATTTTATCAACATAGGAGTTTTTTTTTTTTGATAAGATCAACGTAGGAGTTGAAAGTGGGAGGTCTTTGCCTCTCATACGTGGATTTGTCTTAAATCACGGTTTGTTTGGTTTGGGCTCGAGGTAAAAATAGAATCGAGTCAATTAAAATTTAGCGGGTTAGATTGAGTCTAGTTTTAAAAATAAAAAGAATGTTGAACCCGAATCGAACTAATCCGCCAAATTCAACGGGTTGGGTTTATTCGGGTTTAACCCGTCAAATTTATTATTAATATCTTTTATTTTTTTACACTTTTTTTATTTTTCTTTTGATTTTTAAGCTATTTTCCTTCACCAAAAAGATTTATTTTCATTTAAAGAAAAGTCAAGAACTTAAAATAAACTAAAATTAGCATATTCAATAGAAGAACAATTTGTATTTGTTGCTTATATATTAATGATTTAATTTTTTAATTTTTTTAATAATAATATATACTTGAGTGGGTTGGACGAGTTTAAAATTTTCAAATCCACTAACCAAACCAATTGATGAGCGGATACCATCGGATACCCATTTTCTAACTAGCTGACGTGGCCGTTAAATGCTGATGTGGCATGTGTCCAGGCACTCAACGGTGCTACGTCAGCTAGTGCTATCTAACTGGTAATAGTCAATAGACTAAATAGTTGACAGAGTTGCAAATTCGAGGACTAAATAGTATTTTTGCCAAATTTAAGATCTAAAGAATTGATAGAGTTACAAAATCGAAAATTAAATAATATTTTTGACAAATTTAAAAACTAAATAATATTTTTTCTCCCAACTTTATATAGTACATCACATGCTATATTAATGAAAAGAAATTAATTTAATATTTTGCAGATTCGAATCTTATTGAGTAGGTAAAGATTTTTAGAGACAAATTAATGATAAATCAGATATAATTTTTTATTAGTATTATGAAAAAAAATGTTTTTAAAATCTACATTTTTTTATATATAAGCTTCATAATTAATCTTAAAATAGTTATTTATATATGAAATTCAACGCTGAATATGTATTAAAGATCCCTATATATATAGAACACTGTAGAATATTGAATGGTGCACACAAAAGATACATAAAGTAGGAGAAAGTTGGGTTGAATCTTCTGCAAATATGGTTAGCTTTCCTCTTCGTTCATAATTAAGAAACATATTGATCTTATATATATATAATCGTCTCTCGGGTTCGATCCTTGAGAGATAGGAACTAAGCATCATTCGTTAACAAGGTCGCCCAAATAATATTTCTTACAGTACTCCAAAAATTAATCATCAAACTCACTCTAATGGATATTTCAGTCATAGACCAATATATATATATAGTTTGTGTTGTTGTGAATAGATATGATATGAGAAATGGATCCAAAGTGTTGGAAATTTGTGTGAAATTAAAGAAGAAGTTGAATTAATGTATTAAGGAGTAATGAAGAATATGGCAGAAAGGTTTTTTTATGAGGAGAATCATGTGGTATACATGGGTAGATGCAAGTGTGTGTGATCCATAATGAAGGGCAAATGGCGACGCTTTTTGTCTCGTGTCCGCTGCCATATGCAATCTCTCAACACCTCTCGTCACAAAAAGTTGGGCCTTCCTCACCTAATGGGTAATGCCCATATCACTTCACCATCACTCCATCACTCTCATCATTTATCATAGTCACCCACCCACCTATCTTTATTTTCCAAAACAAACCCAAAAAAAAAAAACTTCTTTTGAAATTCCACGGCAGTAGATCCCACCAATACGTCTCTCTCTATCGTCCAACGCTGGAAGGTATAGAGTATAGACAACACCATATCCGTTCTCTTTTTTTTGGGTACCTATTTAGCTGCCCATATAATATATACTTCATTTACAGTTTTTTTTTAGATCAGGGTATCTATTATTGAGTACAGTGACTAATCCCTTCACTGAATTGTAGGCACTTCAAAGGGTGAGACAGTTGGTCCAAAGATTTAAAGTTGTTCCATAGCCAAGATAGGGATCAAACTCCTAACACTTAGTTAAAGATAAATAAGTCCCTCTCACTCAACTACACACCCTTAGATTATTTACAACGCAAGTTTAATTTGATGAAAACTTCTTTTATGCCCATAAAAGTGCAATTATATATTCTTAGTGTAATAGATGCACCAATTTAAGGGTCCGTTCCTTTGCACAAGAGGAAATAGAAAGGATTTGCTTTCCTTTAAAAAAAATATAAAATATAAAATATGGTCAAAACCTTAAATTGATCATTTATGTTTACACGAAGTTTCATATTGGTCCTTTATATAATTATATTTCAAAAAATCTAAATTGGTCCTTTATGTTTGCAAGAAGTTTCAAATTCGTCCGTACGTCCAAGTCCGTTTATTTTTTCCATTAAGTATTGACGTGGCGTGCTGATGTGAACATTCCATCTCTCTTACGTGTCCATCTAAACTGACGTGGCGCTAATGTGACGATGACGTGGCATGACACATCAGCTTAGATGGACACGTCAGCACTTAAAAAATTGACGGAAGTGGACGGAATGACCAATTTGGAACTTCTTGCAAACATAAAGGACCAATTTAGACTTTTTGAAACATAAGATCCAATATGAAACTTCGTGCAAACATAAAGGACCAATTGGGGTTTTGACCTATAAAATATCTATTATACTTTTGATTTGACACAATCATAATTTTTTTATTATTATCTTAATATAAGGGGTAAAATGGTAATTTTAATAAATTTCCATTCAATTTTCATCCTCAACTTTACTAGCAAATACAATAAATGTATTTCCTTTCTCTTTTCATTTCTGCATAAAGAACGTACCCTAAAAGTTTCGAGTCACTCTTAACTAGTCAACTTAATTATATTTACGAAGAATTTATACTATCAATTTTATAAACAAGTTCCTGCAATAACTTCATCAATTCTTAAATATTTATGGAAAATCCAGATGGAAACATATCCTCTACATTGGCAGGGTCCGGTGCGTTGTGTGGTGCGACTAAATGGAGCTTTTAAGTTTTAACTATTAATTTTTGCGCACAAATGATACCACCTAAAGTTACTTCATCTTATCAATTTGAATTGTTGATCGACTACAACATAATTCCATTGTATTCGATCAACAGTTAAGATTGATCAATAACTTCACGTAAAGTTAGTTCACCTGATCCTCTTACATTCAACCTCGTTATCAGGTCTACTCTCCATATGTTGCCTTCATCATCTCGTGCCTTTTTTTTCCCAAAATGTGCTCTGCTCTTCACTCAAATCTGCGTTTCTTCATCTATTTTCTACCTTCATCATCTGAACTTTGCTTTAATAAACCTTTGTGGCCTCGCTTTGTTTATTGCTAAGAAGTATGGAAAATTGGAAATGTTGTTCTCTTGCTCCTTTACTAACGTACTGTTTTGTGGCTTCATTTCCATCCTTCTAAACAGAGCATAAATAAATGCTAATGAAAAGAAATGCAAAGTTTTCATTCAAGAACAAATACTCCACAAATATAAAGGAATAATTAATTAAAATAGTGGAAATGATGAATAGAAAGCTAAACTGAGAGACAAAATGGCTTCAATGTGTAATAGACTTTACTAGAAGAAACATCATATGTAATGTATCATTATCATATTATATGTTCCCTCCCCCACACAACCCCTCGAAGTTCATATAAAACTTTTGCCGTCTATTCTGTTTTCAGTATATATTTTAAAAATAAAAGAAATACTAAGCAACTCAAAATGTTTTGAACTCATTTTTTAAAAAAAATAAACATATAAAAGGAGAAATTAGATTCGGTGCAATTCGCTTTCATACAATTACGATGCAATTCGCTTATAATACATATTTTTATTTCGGTCAAAACCACAAATTGGTCCCTTATATTTGCACGAAGTTTTATATTAGTCCTTTATGTTTCAAAAAGTTTAAATTCGTCCTTTATGTTTGTAAGAAGTTCCAAATTGGTCCTTCCGTCCAAGTCCGTTTATTTCTTCCGTTAAATGCTGACGTGGCGTGCTGAGGTGGATATATTATCTCTCCTACATGTCCATTTAAGCTGACGTGTCATGCCACGTCATCGCCAACCATATGTGATGACGTGGCGCTGATGTGGTAATGACATGGCGATGATGTGGCATGACACATCAGCACTTAACTTAAGAAATTGACAGAAGGACCAATTTGAAAATTCTTGCAAACATAAAGGACTAATATGAAATTTCGTGCAAACATAATGGACCAATTTGAGATTTTGACCTTTTTATTTTATTTCTGAAGTAATAACAAGCACTCACATTTATAAGAATTTACGTGAATGGATTATAAGTCAAATTTTTATCAATATTATAAGATAATACAGATTTAAAAAAAAAAAAAGCTCACCAACTCTCTACCCAAATAAATATATCTAAAACAAGGAAATCCAATCTCAAATGAACGAGTATCCATATGATTAAAAGATCGCATCCCCCAATAGTTATTTAGTTACAAATTTGTCAAAGGAAAAAACTTATGTACATTTCTTTATGTCCATTTCATCCAATTTTTCAATATAATTATGACACGTAGCAAAAAGTGTTTAAATGATCAATCACAGTAGAGAAAAAATATAGAAGACCACCTTTTATATGACTAATCATAGAAAAAAGCGTGTAAATACAATATATAATTAGTGGAATTAGATAAAATGAACATAAGAAAATAGACTTAAATTTTTTCCTTTTGTCAAATTGGTTACAATAACTAGGATTGGAGATCTCCATATAAATATCTTGAATAAAATTGATGCAGAAAAGAGAAAAAAAGTACTAGAGATAATTTCAATTTTAGAGACAAACATTTTTTTTAAGTTATAATAATATATATTGAACAAACTATCAAAAGATTAATTAATTTTGTAGTTAAATAATAGAGTATATAAACAATTTCGTCCCTGAAAGATTCGGAAGTGGTCAATTTGGTTCCTGAAAGATCATAAGTGTACAATTTGGTCCTTGAAAGATTGCACCATTACACAAATTGGTCTTTCTGTCATTAACATTTAAATTCTCTAAACGAACTTGCTAACGTGGCATGTTAATTGTAGACGAGGGCTATTAATTGCTTAGTAGGACATGCTTACATGGCACAAGCTAATATTCACCTCCAACTCAACACAAAACGCAGCGTTTTGAAGCTTCAATTTGCACACTTACACTAAGTTAGAAGTGGATTTTAGCTTGTGCTGCGTTTTGTCAACACAAGCCAAAGTCCACCTTCAACTTAGTGCAAGTGTGCAAATTGAAGCTTCAAAACGTTGCATTTTGTGCTGAGTTGGAGGTGGATTTTAGCTTGTACCATGTAAGCATGTCCTACTGAGCAACTAACAACCCACGTGTGCAATTAACGTGCCACGTCAGCAAGTCCATTAAGAGAATCTAACTGAAGATGACAGAAGGACTAATTTGTGTAAGAGTAGATGTTCAGTGGTACGGTAGTACTGAACTTCAGTACATCCCTCCAATCAGTTGATCCCTAAACCATTCAAGGTGGGCCCTAATTAATGTGAGTTTTTATTAATATTAACAAATGGCACTACATGATTGGAGGGATGCACTGAAGTTCAGTGGTACGGTACCATTGAACTTTTATCCTTTGTGTAACAGTGCAATCTTTTAGGGACTAAATTATACACTTATGATCTTTCAGGACCAAATTGATCACTTCCGAATCTTTCAGGGACGAAATTGTATATTTACTCTAAATAATATAAGCTTAAATTAGCAATTTCGTTTTGTGATTCTAAAAGCAAATGGATTTTAAGGTAAATCTTATTAGTTGTTACCCCATTTTAAACAAAAGTAGTTATTTGAATCTCTCGTTTATTTTTTTTCTTTAAATAGAGCTGATAAGCATATTTTTTTAAAAAAAAAAACTAAAAAATATACGTTACGTTTTGAAAAAAAAAAAGGTTCTAATTTATGTTACGCATAATAAAAATAATATTGATTACATTTACCAAAAAAATAATTAACATAAAAAGAAAAAACCTTCATTTTAAAAAAGAGGATAACTAAAATAAGCCAAAAGAAGAGAAGAAAATCCAAGAAAAAACAGTGAAGGAAACAATATTTGTTGGAATTCATAATTATATTTGTGAAGTAATGGCAAGTATTTTTTTAGCAGTTCAGGTGAGGTAAGTCCAAGCAGATGAAGATTTAATCGAACTTTCAAGCTGAAAATTTTTATTTTAATATTCTTCCTGAGACCTTGTCTTTTCACTTGAATGAAATAACTAGCAAAAACTACTTCTTCCTTCCATGTCTGGTTATTAGCTATTAAATAAAATATGACATAGTATTTACAAGTTATGCAAAGAATTATAACTATATATACTTCTCAAATAATTTACAAGTTACACAAAGAATTATAACTAATTAAAATTTTCAACTTTGTCTTAGCCTCTCCTTTCCTCTACTTTCTAGTTTCTACCTCCACTAAGCTTCCTCACCAAATCATAAATTTCAGCAAATGAGACTGAATAGCATTCACCATTTTCTCTTCCAACATTGGCTTCTGCTATCTGTTTCACAAGAGAGAAGGAAGGAAGATGTAATAAACAGTACAACAAACTCACGATTAAAACTTAATTAAGCCAATAAGGAGTGGCACAGTTGGTTAAGGTTCGGGCTCTTATCCCACAAGGGTGAGGGTTCGAACCCTATGACTGATGTGAGGGCCTTAGTGGTGGGTGATATGTAAATCCTCCAATAAATCCTCGAAGAGGTTGAGGTTGGGAGGTCTTCCTTGACTCCGGTGAGATACCGGTGCTTACCCCCACCTAAACTTTTTCTTACGAAAAAAAATAGTTAATTAATACTTAATCAAATTTTTCTATTTGATAATATCATGATCCGTGTACAGAACTATTGATTAAAGCATATTATGAAAACATTACCAAGGAAAAT
Source organism: Senna tora (assembly GCA_014851425.1). Classification (NCBI taxonomy): domain Eukaryota; kingdom Viridiplantae; phylum Streptophyta; class Magnoliopsida; order Fabales; family Fabaceae; genus Senna; species Senna tora. The sequence continues at coordinate 4,319,083 of CM026265.1, read as the reverse complement.
GGATATATAATGTCAACACTTAAAAAATTATGGAATAGTTACTAAACAAAATTAGCATGAAATTAATCAAAGAAACATATGTTGTGAGTCCAAAGACCCAAACATCTTCAACGAACAAACAATCCATTATGTAGTCTACATTATCCAACACAGAAATTCGCTAACCATTCAAGCAGCTAAACATAGCTTTATGTGTAACTAGGAATTAGAATTATAGTTCTTACCTTGTTTTATTTTTTAAATAAGCATTTATCTTTCATTTCAAGAAGAAATTCCTTGGCCTTGTCATTCTCCTTTTTTTCAAGAAGACCACAAAAAATTGTTTCAATAGTTACAAGATCTGGAAGGCAGCCATTCTCCTCCCTTTTATCAAGCAATGCCATTGCTTCATCATAGAATTGTGTAAGTAGACATCTAGACAATAGCCTTTAATCAAAAGATGCAAGTGAAGCAAGCGATTGAAAGAAGCAACAGCATAGTGGATGTTATTGGGATTTAGGAGAGAATGGGAATGAAAATAGAAGTTGAGATTGAGGGAACAGAGAAAAGAAGGAAGAATGGAAGAAGGATTAGAATGTACTAGAAAGAGACCAAATTGAGAGAAGGCATACCTTGAAGCCCAAAAAAACGACATCTTGGCCTGAGAAATCCAGAATCCAGATTCTTCAACAAACGGACAATTGAAAAAGGTTTCTCCTTGAAGAAAATGGCGAAGGCTGCAACAATGGAGCTATGTTAATGTGTTTACGCTGATTTAAAATGGCAATTGCGAACTTCTGCTACCAAAAATCCATGCAGGAACAAGATCCATGGTTGAAGTGGTGAAAACGATGGCGATCCCTTATCACAATTTCCCGATCAAATGCTTTGGAGATCAATTTGGCTGCAGCGTGGCAATCATTACATATTCTCAAATTCTTCATTATTCTAATTGGAGTTGGTGGAGCAATGGCAATTAGTCCAAAGGCAATAGCAAGTTTCTCACTATGTCTAAAAAGGGCAGTTTCCTTTTCTTCTTCATCTATGTCAAGTGAAACCTCATTTGTATCTGGTGCATATCCCTCAACCTTTAACTTCGTAGCCACTACATCTAACATATGCTCAATATCATTTATTTGAGGATGTGTTTTATCTCCAGCCAGGAATTCATGAACTATTCCATTTGCTTCAATCATGCTACAACCAGGTGTCTTCACCACTCCATGTTGCATCATCTTTCCTCTAATTTCAAGAACATCTTTCCAATTTCCTTTTGAAGCATATATATTTGATAATAACACATGAAAACCATCATGATCAGGCTGAAGCTGAATGAGCTTTCTCCCCACCCTCTCTCCCATTTCATTGTCACCATATTTCTTACAAGCCCCAAGTAAAGCACCCCAAGTAGCAACATCTGGAGCTACTGGCATACTCTCAATAAGTTCCTCTGCTTCTTTAAGCATACCTGCACGTCCTAGAAGATCGACCATGCATCCATAATGCTTAACATTAGGCTCTATTTTGTATTCATGGATCATAGAATGAAAGTGGCGGCGCCCCTCATCGACTAAGCCCATGTGTCGGCAGGCCCCAATAACTCCCATAAATGTTATCTTGTTAGGAAGTACCCCAGCATTTTTCATGTCTGCGAACATGTCTAGTGACTTCTCTACCATACCATTCATTCCCAACCCAAGAATGAGAGCATTCCAAGTAGAAACTCCTTTTTCTTGCATAGCATTGAATATCTCCAATGCATTTGTAACACACCCACATTTCATATACATATCTATAAGAGTTGTACCCACAATGACGTTAACCTTCAAATTGTTCTTACTAATGTAAGCATGAATCCATTTACCCAAGTCTAAAGCAGCTAGATGGGTGCATGCTGAGATGACACTTACTAATGTGGCCTCGTCTGGTCTTATTCCTTGAAGCTGCATTTCCTTGAACAGTGCCAGAGCCTCTGAGAAACGTTCATGTTGAGCATACCCCGATATCATAGCACCCCAAGACACAATATCCTTCTCTGGCATGGAGTTGAATAATGTCTCAGCATCTTCAATTGAACCACATTTTAAGTACCCAGATATCATAGAGTTCCAAGATATCTGATCCAAATGGATTCCTTCATTGAAAAGCTTTTTAGCATCCAATAATTCCCCACAACTTGAGTACAAATGTATGAAAGCATTTTGAAGGTTAACATAAGATTGAATTCCAATTTTCGCAGCCAGGCCATGAATTGATTTTCCTGCCTGGACAGCTAACAAGTGTGCACAGGCAGAAAGAACGCTGACTACCACTACCTCATCCACTGTTACTCCATTTGCAATCATATTCACATACAAAATCAATGCCTCCTCATACAACGTATTTTGTTCATAGCAAGAAATCAATGCACTCCACGAAACCATGTCTTTTCGTGGGATTTCATTAAATAGCTGACAAGCCTCAAAAACTTGACCAGTTCTTCCAAATAACGCAATCATTGAATTACAAGCAATTGTGTTTCTTTCTGGCATCCGATCATATATGTATCTTGCTTCCTTTACATCACCCATCCGAACATACCCGGCCAAAAGTGAATTCCAAGATACTAAATCCAGCACAGGACTTTCCTCAAATATCTTACGCGCATTCCTCGTGTTCCCACAAACCGCATACATATTGATCAATGTATTCCCAACATAAATATCTGAATTAAAACCCAATTTCAGAACATGATTATGCATTTGTTTTCCTTCAAATTCTGACAACCGGGCAGCGCAAGATTGAAGTAGAATTGGGAAGGTGTAGTTATCCGGAATGGCATCCTTAACGAGGAACACTTGGTATAAATATAAGGCTTCATGAGGAGATTTTCTTTCTAAGAATGCACGCATCATAGTGTTCCAAATGAACCCATTTGGGTTCTCAATGTGATTGAATATTTGGAGAGAATAACCAATGTGAATGAATTTTGAGTCAGCAGAAAACTTGATGATTCTGCTTGCAGCGTATGTATCTCTGATAAATCCAGTGAGTATCATCTGAGAGAAGATTTGATTGAACTGCTTTAGAAGTCGGCATTTGCACAAATGCGTCTCTAAGATAGAGAGGTTTATGGTTGGTCTGAAGCTTAATTTAAGATTTGCGCACGACTTCAAGGCTGAGGATATATGGTTCATAGAGAACCCCAAGTAATGAGCCTGGACAATACTCCAGTACTCCTTCCCTCACCTCCACCAGGTGCTGGCTTCAGTTCTCTTTTCTCACCATGATGAACATTGCAAACACAAAAATCAAGAAATTCTTAGAACAACCTACAGAAAGGATAGTGCACACCTATGGTCATGAGAAAACCAAGAAAGAAATAGACCAGCCCCAACTTTAAAAGGAAACGACAGTACAATATCCGAAACCTAAGCAGCATTAGCAACCTAAAAACACAACCCCCCTCCCCCCCCTAACAAATAGAACCCAAATCGTCGAAATCAGAGACAGATAGGACATAGAATCACTTACAACGACGGCACTAAAACCAAGAAACACCAGAAAATTTCACCAACGTCCAGCAACGAGAAAACTCTTAAATCGCAAGACCGTCAAAGGGTAAAATTGCAACCAGAATGAAACCACAAAGCATTACATCGACCACAAACCCAAAGCTGAAGCCCAAAAAACCCCCCATAGCGATTTACCTGCAAGGAGGAAAGAACCGCTTTGTCTAGGTATCAAAATCCCAGTAAATGCTCACTGTATCAGATGGGAGAGGAAGCATGGAGGCACTCCCTAATCCCTATTCCCGCATCACCTTCTTTTAAATTTTAAAAATATTTTTTTATATTTTTCATCTGTATTTAATTATTTAAATAATAAATATTAAAAAAATGGCCAAATAAATAAACAAATATAAAAATATATTGGTCAAAATAAATAAAATGAACTTTCCTTTAATTTTTTTTATCTGATTTCCTTTAATTTTTTAAAAGATGAATATGTAAGTTTTCATGTGTAGAATTCGCTACTGTATAATTACGCTGCAATTTTTTTAAAATGTTCATTTTTATTTTATTTATAAAGTATTAATAGAGACTCACACTCATAAGAATTCACTATGAATGGATTATTAGGAACCAAATTATTATTAGTATTGATAAATCTCATCACCTTAAATATATTAGGGACCAAATTGTATTAGTCTCACATTGGTATTTAGTGATGATATTTGTCAAGAATAACAATTTGATCTCTAATTTATTCATAGTAGGTCCTTATCAATATAAATTCCTATTAGTACTGATCAAAATATTCATATTTAATGGGTATCTTGAGATTTTATCTTGTGGGTATGGGTATGGGCATGGGTCCGGATATAAAGTTAACGGATCCGGATAAGGAGGTACCCTACCCGTATCCTACCTACAATAGTAATTATTTATATATATATATATATATATATATATATATATATATATAAAGTATTATTTTTAAAATTTTTTGTATTGAGAAAATATACAATTCTAAGAAAAAATGTTAAATATCTTATAGATATTATATTGGAGCAGCAACCTGAAAATAAGAATAAACACCAAAAAATTGGGAAATATAAATTTGTTAGAGAAATTATAATACGCGTGGTACCGGACTGAGGCACGGGTATCTCGTTATCTTTAAGGTAATTCACGCCTCCCACGGGTTGATTTTGCTATATCACCCGGTGCAGGGGTACTCAGACGTGTTACCTCCAGGATACAACAGCCCAGTACTCGCCTGTATGTCTACAACCTCTGCACATAGGAGGTAGACAGGACTCTGTCACCCACACCTTTCTCTACCCAATATGGACACACATATCTTATAAGTTGTTTCCATACCCATATCTTATCCTTACTAATTTTTGTTGGTTCTTCTTCTCGTGTATCCATGTATGCTTTCTTCTTATATTTATAGGTAAAGTATTCATTGCCTCATCAAGTAGCTAATAAAGTGGATTAATAATATGAAATTAAAACATATAAAAGTGCTTTCAATTTCCACCGTTTTTATTCATTAAAGAATAAAAAACTGATGCTGCAACGTCTAAATATATATTTTGATGTTAATAAGTTTTATAACTTATTAATTATTAATTTATTTATAATAATATTCCAACAATTCCCCACTTATTATTATAAATTAACACACACATTTTTATACTTGGGTAGAGACAGACTATTATGCATAATATAGATAGTTAAATTGCCTTGAATCTATATTTAGCAAAAATATATATCTTAATCCAGAGCCATGGTGGTATTCGCCTTGAACCATAACTGCTTAAGGGAGACAAGACATATACCTTGCACATAATAATCCAGGTGCAATATATGAGCTATAGCCCGCACATTATGCGGCCGTATGCGCACCCTGTTTCTTGAATGTGTTTCAAGAATATATGCCCTTTTATATTCTCATAGGAGCGGCCCCACTCCGTCACATTCAAATAGGTGAATTCTGTCAAGGGTATTCCTGCAATTAAGATACCCCACTCTTATAGAGCTACAGATTTCATTAAAGAGTTTTTGAAAACTCAACCTCACATATCATTGCAAGAAAATGCACCTACATCATAGGGATAAATTAAGAGTCGAAACTCTTTTAAATGTGCATTTCAACAGCCACTCTATGATTTGTTCGTCCCTTTGAACCAAGTTCTTAGGATCTTTAATCAAAAGGTAGGGTATCCTCATAGGTTGCTTTTAATCCATACGGGCTTTAAATATTTATCCCCCTCGATGTACACACCAAATTCTTTGACTATAGCTATAGTTTTATAAAATCACACAATTCAAAGAATCCAGTTATGACGGTATTTAACACAATAAGTGATCACAATTTATTGGCTCAAAAAAAAACGTAATTATTATCATTGGTAGGTATTCCAAAATTCATAAAATATATTTTTCAATATATTCTTCCACCAAATAATAATATTAGCCAATAAAAAAAAACATTAATCCATTTAAGGAACTTTTCAAACTCAATAATGTAACCACAAATTAATTATAATTGTACCTCTTTGTACAATAAAAAATAATTAATTAGCACCAAGTGCTTATTAAATTAAATTAAGCACATCATCATCTCTAATTTGAGATGGTATCATCAATTTAAAAAATTGATCACCAATAAACATATGCTTAATCTCACAATATAATTTGGGTTACATATTCACAATAAACTTAGTTCCAAAAAATGAATTACGTAATTCCTATTAAAAATTGCATAGCAATTTTTAATAAAAATAATATTCCGTCAAAAAACTTTGATGAACTCATTTTGGATATCCACAAAAAATATATACCCCCACTATTGATGGGTATTGTGCCTTTTTACAAGAATTTCACAAATTTTGTATGTTCACCCAAAATAAATAATATTCTTGTGGCACTATTAAAATATCACATATGAATTTTTAAATTCATTTTTGTGAAAATATCACAAAATCCACAATTATGCATGCATACATATCCTCAAATATTTTTCAAAATAAATATTGAGGTATTACCAAGTCTCATGACAAATTTCACTGTCACATATAGCTTAAATCAAAGCCCACAAAAAATATGGCTGTTAAAAGCCTCATACATTATAGAATAAAATTTCTATAAATCTATCTCTAGTATTTTTATGCTTTATCACATAAAATTAAGCTTATAAAAGCTTTTCACATTTCATGGAAATGTATCACATTTAATCTTGTAAAAGCTTTAAAAGCTATTACCACTTAATAAAATTTTATGGGATAATTCTATTACTCTTCTAAATATTAAACCCATAAAATATTCATTAACTCACAATTATATTGAATATAATTTGGCTTACAAATGAATGTAATATATGAATTTAAAGCCAGAAAACCAAAATATAAGCCAATTATTTTGTGCCCATCACAAAAATAACATAAAGTCTTTTATAGCACATATGGACATTATCTCACAAAAATATCTTAGTGTGTCCATAAGTATGTTTTTGCTCACATGACATATCAATGAAGCATTTAAAATATTATATAAAAAAGCTTCATTTTTTTTTTCACTTTATAAATATAAGAATTTTATATAAGATAAATTCTTAAATGAATATATTGTATGAGTCATACATACCTCAACATAAAATGAGAAGGAATTATTTTTCACAATTTTCATGTGAGCAAATTTGATCAAATATCACATATAAGATCCACAAAATTTACTAATTTTTATGGGTAATATCCATAAATAATAACAAAAAATATTATTCATAAAAAACATTCTCAATGCTTTTTAATATATATATAGCACATATATGAACTATTGTCATATAAAATAGGTCATTATATAAAGAGACCATATTTTTCCCAATAACAAATTATATTATGAAAAATATTATCTTCTTCCTGGAAAATTAAGTTGTCCTCACTATATAAAATATTTTGGTATACCATAACCCATTCTATAAATGAATTTTAAATTTGTGAGTCATCACCACACAAAATATAAATATATTAATATTTATATATAATCTCACAAAAATTATATACCAAAATATTTATATTTATTTATTTGAGTAATTTTATCAACTAGAAGTCAAATATATTCAATCCCATTATTCTTATTTTTCTTTCGCTGCTTTATGGGGATTAGACATGAATTACCTTAAATTTATTGGAACAGCAACCTGAAAATAAGAATAAACACCAAAAAATAGGGAAATATAAATTTGTTAGAGAAATTATAATACGCGTGGTACTGGACTGAGGCACGGGTATCTCGTTATCTTTAAGGTAATTCACGCCTCCCACGGGTTGATTTTGCTATATCACCCGGTGCAGGGGTACTCAGACGCGTTACCTCCAGGATACAACAGCCCAGTACTCGCCTGTATGTCTACAACCTCTGCACATAGGAGGTAAACAGGACTCTGTCACCCACACATTTCTCTACCCAATATGGACACACATATCTTATAAGTTGTTTCCATACCCACATCTTATCCTTACTAATTTTTGTTGGTTCTTCTTCTGGTGTATCCATGTATGCTTTCTTCTTATATTTATAGGTAAAGTATTCATTGCCTCATCAAGTAGCTAATAAAGTGGATTAATGATATGAAATTAAAACATATAAAAGTGCTTTCAATTTCCACCGTTTTTATTCATTAAAGAATAAAAAACTGATGCTGCAACGTCTAAATATATATTTTGATGTTAATAAGTTTTGTAACTTATTAATTATTAATTTATTTATAATAATATTCCAACATATTAAAGTAATTTATATTTATGATTTAATGTTTTTTATTTTTTATTTTTTGTGATTATGGATGAAAAAATTGATAAAAATAAATTTTATATTAATAAAATAATACTTTATTTTAAATTTTTATGGATCTGGGTCCGCGTATGAGGATTTAACTATCCGTAGGGTCCGAGAATGAAGATTGATTTTGATACTCATTCAAGTCTGAATCCAAGTTTAAAAATTATAGTACCCTACCAAATCCTATACATAATAATCTCACACGCACTAAATAATCTTCAAATTGGTTGAAATACAGAAAATATTTTTTAAGTTATGTATAAATATGTTAAACAAAATTTAAGGGTGAAAAAAGGGAAGGTGTTTGTAAAGATGAGGAAATTTGGTTTTAGGGAGTATTGAAAACTGGATAATTTTTTTATTTAATATTTATCATATATTAATATTTATATTAATATAAATTTAGTCCTAATTCATTTAAAATGAATCTCTATTAATATTTATAATAGTATTAAAAACTTAATATTAATATTATAGGACTAAACTAAACTTTTATTTAGATGAAAAAGAATAGTTGGATTCCAATCTAAGTTGGAGGGATCCCTATTCCCTCCGTCCGTGTAGTGTTATGAAATTCCAATCTAACATTTAAAATTTGGTTGTAAGTTGGATACATTTTTCAATATTATATGATGTAGAATGTCCAACACGTCCCTCCACCACAACAAACACGTTTACGTTTTCCATACCAAAACAAGCAACCATCAAAATTCTATAAATCTAATGATGTATTTAAATATTAAATAATATTATAATTTTATTTTCAAAAAAAATATATATATATATACACTAAAAGGTTTTGCATGTTTCAGGTGTATGTAATTATTTTTTTTATTTTTTAAATTTAATATAAAAATATTATTATTATGATTTAAAATAATAAATAATTTAATAATAAATTATATTTTTAACTCTTCTCTCGTTATTATTATTGACTATTTTACCTATGATCTCTTTCTCTCACATATATTCTTCAATTATGTTTTATTTTATATTTTTTAATTATAAAATATAACTATTTTGTGAGTCCAATGACTAGAAGACCCAACAGCCATATATAGATATTTTGTCTATATCAGGATATTCATTATTGAGCATAATAACTAATCCTTGTTTCATATTTAAGACTAGAGGTCAAACCCTTGATATTTACCTATCGTTTTTTGGATTCAATTCCTAGAACCTGGAGGGATGTGAATGAAGCATCATTTGTTAAGAGAGTCGCACCTCCAATTCTGCAGTACCTAAGGGCTTTGGTTGGGAGGATGGTTTAAAAATAGTGTGGGGTGGTTTGAGTTTATAAACTCTTGGTTGGATATTAAGTGAATAATGGAGTGTAATGGTTTTGGATAGTTTGAAAACCCTTCCAAAACCATCCAACACCTCAATTTTCAAACACTTCCAAATTAGGGGTTTAGGATGATTTGCATTTTTTATAATATTTAATTTCATTATTAACCCTCTTTTATTTTATTTTTGTTCATTAATTAATTATAAAGGTAATATTATCCACCACCTTCTTTATTTTTTTAAAACTCTCAACAATGGAATGGTTTGTTTAAACCATTCCACCCCCCCCCCCACCCCACTCTACTATCTTTAAAACTCCCAACCAAGCCCTAAACGATTAGTAACAAATTCCATTATGATGAATACTTCGGTCATAGACTATTAAGATATATATTTAGATTATATTAAAGTATATTGTTTCATATTAAATAATTAATATGAAGTGATTAAGATTAATGTTTGAATTAAAAAAACAAAAATATTAACCTTTTTTTTTCGGCAAGAACAAAAATGTAAACTTTAACCAATAGGAAATAGGAATAGGAGGAAATGATAAAAGGTGCGATCAAATTCAAAGGGTAAGCAGTCAAAGTCAAAGAGCATTGAAAGTGATTTGGGTAGGAAATCGTAACGCAGACAGAACAACAAAAATGGCAGCGACTGCGAGATGAAAAAATTAAAAATAAAAAAAGATTATTATGGTGATGAGTCATGGAGGACAAAATTGTCTCTTTCCATTAAAAATTCAATCTTTATTCTTTAATTAAATTTGGGTTTTCGTAGCTTTTGACCACTGTTCATTTATCTTTGACTCTCTCTCTCTCATTCTTTCTTTCCCTCTTCTCTCTCTAAAATCTTCACTTCCCAGACTTTCCCGTCTGCTTTCTTTGACTACTTGATAAGGGTTTTTCTTCTTCCAACCAAAACCACAACTTTCGATTTCACCATTTCCTCTACCGGAATCGCTCCACCCTCACCACTTGCATGAGCTGCTGCATCGCAGGTTTGATTCTTTCCTTCCTTTCATTTTGATTCCTGTAATTGGAAGCCTTTTGTATTGTGAATTTGCTTCAGAATTTCGTTTATGCTATTTGTTTTTCCTTCAAATTTTGGGGTTTCTATGGTCTGATTAGTTGCCATTTTGTTTTTTATTTTCTGCTCGATTTGTATTAGTTGTTTAAATGGAAATTTCTGGTGCGGTGAATTTTCCGGTGTGGCAGTTTCATTTGAGCTGATTGCCCTTTTTCATTTTCCCCCAAATTAAAAAAAAAAAGTTTTGTAGAATTAGTTTGATATTATGGATCTAAATTGTCTTTCATGTAATTCAGTGGATGCTGATTTATTGGAGTTGTGTTACTTTTGGAGACGAATTGTATATATACCTCATAATTGCATTACAATGGTTTACTTTATTGCATAATTAAAGGAATGTGATTATTCAAGGCAGTCCTTTTACGCGTAAGTTGTAACAAGTACATAATTGTTCATGAAGTGTTGAGGTTAATTGGGAGCAAATACTGAGAGGTGAGGGGAATGAAACTGAGGAGGAAGGAGAGAGATTGTATTCATAAAACAGGAGATAAATCCGAGAGGAAACCGATGGTATTCATAATTACCATTGTGCTGTTAATTTTGACACCTTTGATAGGAAGTGAGAGCCTCCACTTTAAATGGGAGTTCTGTGTCTCACCCAGCCAATATAAGACTCAAGCTGCTGAATTAGATAATGTGATTAATTAAGTAACTTTGCTTCTTTGCATTGACAAACATAGCATTGTCTTCGTAACCTCAACTTTGTGTTACTTTTGGGTGGAATTGAAAGAAACTTACTTTGGATCTGTTAACTGGTCAATTATGAGGGAATTATTACTTTGCATTTTCTTTCGTGGAAAACCTGTATTAGTGACTTTACAACCTGTTAACTGGTCAATAATGAGGGAATTATCGCATTCTAACGTGACCTTACCAAGTTTCTGCCTTACGTAAAAGATTAAAAGGAAATCAAATTAGGGTAACTGTAAAGGGACTACTTAAGTACTTATATGTTTTTCTCCTTAGAATCACATAGTGAAATATTGCAAAATCATGTTTATGGAAAACCTGTATTAGTGTCCTTTCTTGAGGCTTGTCATAATATGACTTATTGAATGAAATTTGAGCCATTATCTTATATGTATTCCTCTTATTTTGTTTTCGCAGAAATAGATATCTCCACACTACAGCCAAGTTCTGTATTCAGGATGAGATGTTTCTCTGTCTTGAAGAGTAAGAAGAAGAAGAAGTCTGAACAGATCATGCACGTAAAACGTGTCAACCATAAAGAGCATGTTGCTACAGTACTTCCTGAACCTCAAACTCATGCTCGTTCACTGCAGTCTGCACCTCCCAGTTTTAAGACGAGAGTGAAACCCATTCAACCTGTTAATAAAGTCACAAACATTAGAACACGAGCATTATCTGCTCCATCAACTCTTGATGGAGCAGAACAAGAAAATTTGGTGTCAGTTGAGTATGAGGAACAAGAAGAGTCAAAACACCAAGCTGGATTAATAAAGGAGCAACATTCATCCAGTCCACAACCTTTACCTCTCCCATCTCCTCAGGTTGGTGGTGTATTGAAGACTACTGGTAGCTTCAAGTCAGTGACAGCTAGTGGTCCTCTATATGCATCTGGACCTTTGCCGCTGCCACCTACTGGGACACTTAAGAACTTCCAGTATGAGGAAATTGCTGCTGCTTGCCACAATTTCTCTTCAGATCGATACATGTCGGAAAGTCTTTCTTCGACCATATATAAAGCTTCCTTTGGTGATGATGCTTCAAGTTCAAAGAATTTTGAAGCCACTGTGACTCGTCTTCACCCATCAAGTCAGGTACTTGAATCTCCACACTGCATTGCTTTAATCTTAGTTCCTAGTAATTGTTAACAGATTAAATCATTGCTAGGCTTATGCTGAGAGCTCTATGATTTTTCCCCCACAGAGAAATTTAAAGCCCAGATATTTTTCTGACATTCTCTAGTATTCTCTTTTTTTTTCAGGCCTTGAAAGAATTCATAAATGAGGTTAACACTCTTGCATCTTTGCAACATCCAAACCTCTGCAAATTGCTAGGTTATCATGCTCGGGAGGGCTCGGAACAGAGAATGTTGGTTTATGAGAGGCTATATCATGGAAGCTTGGACCGCCTATTGTATGGGAGATCTGATGGTCCACCTCTGGATTGGAATACAAGAATGAAAATTGCTTTGTGTGCTGCGCAAGGTCTTACTTTCTTGCATGAAGAAGGGCCTTTCCAGGTATTCAACCTTTGTACGAGTTTGTATGAAGTAAATAAAATTGTATCTGTCATATGATTTTTGTTATTTGGATTTTAGATATGAGTAAAGATTGTGTTTCCACCGTTTTGCTGACCCAATTTATTACATTAGATGTCAATTAAGTGGTATGTTTGTATGTTGCTGATATAATAACTCTTTATGTCTTCAGGCAATGTACAATGAGTTTTCAACAGTCAACATACAGATTGACAAAGATTTCAGTGCGAAGCTTTCGGGTTATGGTTGTGTTGGACATATTCCTGAAGACGAGATTCCAAGCAGTTCATCTGTAAGTTCAGACTTCCGACTTAATAGTATTTTATCTGTTTGATAATTGTTTAGCAGTGTTTGTTAAAAAAACCTACCGAAATTGAATCTAAGTGAAAAAAGTGCTGAAAACATTCAGCATATGGGAGGTCGCTAATGATTTCAGCACCAACTCTTTCCTTATTTATATTATTAAATAACAATTTTCACCTGGCCTCTTTATTTCATGAAATGCCAATAGTTTAAAACATTTTCAAATCTGTGATGAAAATTAATTGCAAAAGTTTTGTTCATACAATTTATGAATGCACAGGCTGTGGGAAACCTATCAGTGGAGACACTGGAAAGAAGATTGCTCACTCCAAAGAGCAACGTGTGGAGTTTTGGGATTTTTCTTCTGGAGCTACTTACTGGAAGAAAGAATCTGGACAGCCGTCACCCGAAGGAAGAGAGGAATTTAGTGAAGTGGAGCCGGCCGTTCCTAGCTGACGATTGTCGACTGTCATTGATCATGGATCCTCATCTGAAAGGTCGCTTTCCTTCCAAAGCCGCAAGAACAGTGGCTGATATTGCACTAAGATGCCTTCAGAAGGAGCCATCAGAAAGACCCACCATGAGAACTGTTGTTGAGCATCTCAAAGTCATACAGGATATGAAGTACTCTTGTCGGTTTCCTCTGCAAGAGCCGGCCACAATTTCTGGAAAATACATGTCAAGATCACCTAGTCTCAATGGCATTGTCTGTCCCCACCCTAGATCGAGTTTCTCTCCATCTCCACCACCAACTCAACCATCTGCTTCACCTCCGAGATGGTCCGGTTCGGGTGTGCCCGTCCTGCTTCCTTCGCATGCTTGTTCCTCCATTCTCTCATTGCAGGAGCTTGATAGGCAGTTAAGCCACAAGTCTTCTTCCTCAGCGTCTAGGAGGGCTAGTGTTGAAGGATATTGATTGTCTATAATGTTGATTTTTTTTTTTTTCAATTCTATTTATTTTGGTGTGATTCAGCACTAATTTATAGGAGATAAAGATGTGGCCCCCCCACCTTTTATTCCTCGGTGTGTTGCTGGGAGGATGTTCTTTTGTAGATAGTAAAAAAAGGTTATTTTAGAATTTATATGTTAGTTCCCTCTTCTTTCCCTTCAACTCTTTTGTATATATTGAAGTAATCAATAAAAACAATGTACATGTTGAAGTAAAGAGAAGTGGCTTGGAAAAATTTTAAATCGCAATGTTTACTGAGATGTATTTCGCGGCATAACATTTCCAATTCTTGCTACAGCTTGAAGAGATTAATCTTGTGAACTGCAGGTTTAATAGTTATTATAAAACTGTTGAGAGACATCTCAACAACTACGATTATTTAAGAATAAGATGACCTTATAAACCTAAGGTGAAATATTGGTCCCAAAAGTATGGGGTGAATTTTAAATTAGTTCTAAATATTTCATTTGTTTCATATTGGTCCTATACAATTTTATCGTGTTTCAAATTAGTCCAGCCGTTACAATTTCTCTGTTAACGATGATAAGATGATCAAAATGCCTATACTTTTGGGACCAATTTAAAATCCACCCCATACTTTTGGCACCGAGTAATTGACCTCAACTTAAACATGTATTATATACAAAGGAAATAGAGGTATATCATGAAGCTGGCATATTATGCAAATAATTTCTTTCAACCTCTTGAATCTGTAGTTTACAGCCTAAAAACACAATCTTCATTCAGCATATATAACTTATTAGCTTACACACCCTTACGATACAAATTACATATGGCAATGCAACAACAATATAGACATCCAGATTGAAACAGCCTTTAAATAACTTGAGGCAAGAAGACAACTTGTGTAGGGAGAAAAAGTGAAAAAAATAAGGTTAAGGAGTTCATGAAGGGGGATTGTTTTCGCTTTTATCTTGCCCACTGTTCTCTTCAGGACTGCTTTCCTGCTCCTGAACAGCAGAAGCAGCACAGCAATCCTCATTTTGTCTTCCCTCGCTTTCGTTCGTTGTCTGTAACTGAACATTGGAAGCAGAGTTTGCTTGTTGCTCTGATACCAAGCTAGTAAGACCATTTTGCTTCAGATATGTCTCCAGAGGAAGAGTTGCTTCTTGAAGTAGACTCATCATGCTTACATTGTTTGACCCAGCTTGAGTGTCTTCGCGATCAGGATGGCAGTTCAAGTCTAACTGTCCCTTGGAAGTTTCAGCAGCCATATCTGTTTGGCTTCTTGACTCCAACTCATTTGCAACCCTAGCTTCATTCTCTGAACCATCAACTGGAGTTAAATTTCTAGAGGTGCTCTCTACTTCTGATTCATCCCTAGGTCCACATGATTGCTGATTTCTCTGAGCAAGCTCTGCTTCACGTTCAGATTGACGCTTTTTCTTTCGCATCATCAGGGTTTTAAACCGGCGTTTAACTGTCATGCACACGTTGCAAGTGCATGTAGGTTTATGTTTTCCCTTCCCACTGGGTGGCTGGATACAGACAATGCAGGAGCAACCAGGTCTATGTCGAGGGTGTTTTGTAGTGGTAGCAACTGGTGTCCTACCAGATTCACCTGCATCTTCTCCAAGTATTGCAGCATTAGCCAACGCATCCAGTCCAGAAGATTCATGCTGCTCCAGGGTCGGCCTATGGCTTGCTACCATTCTTTGTTTTTTGAATTCTATACAAAAACGAAATATCACGACTCAGGAATTTGTTGAAAGAAAATACACATCCCCTTCCATGACCAAAGACCATGATTTGTAAAATACCTAGTTCTAATCAGTAAACATAAATATCCATGTTCTCCATCAGGTAGTTGGCTTTGATTTTTATCAACTAATGGCTTCCTTTTTTTTTTTCTTTTTAATAATATATAGAGGTACTTATAGGAACAGATCAATGATGCTTATTTCGGTGAGTGGAAAACAATTTCTCAGACAAAACGGCTTACACGGGCTTAACCATCATATATAGGTTTATTTATTAAATGAAATCTACCTATTATATTAGTACATGCCTTCACATACATGATTGCAGTGCTTCTAACTATCCAGTGAAAATGTTGTCACACAGAACCAAAGCTAAATTAATACTGAAAATATTGTAT
Source organism: Senna tora (assembly GCA_014851425.1). Classification (NCBI taxonomy): domain Eukaryota; kingdom Viridiplantae; phylum Streptophyta; class Magnoliopsida; order Fabales; family Fabaceae; genus Senna; species Senna tora. Next base: position 4,302,797 of record CM026265.1, on the reverse strand, counting down.
ATGAAAGTTGAAACCATTTTCTACCAGAAATAAGTAGCGTTGATTAAATACATTAACCAGAATTTACACTGAACCAAGAGTTTAATACATACCGTTATTCAATCTCAGAAGATTATCCAGTTCCCTTGGGGCCAGTTCATCCGGAGCAGAACATGAACACCTGGTGACAGGATTGCACAAAATTAAGGTCTTCTTTATTTATTTTTTTGTTAAACTTATAATGGTTTTGTTAAAAACATGATTTGTGAATAACTGCACTGCACTAAGCGGTCACCTGCTCTGATCCCATGAATTGTCCGCACATGTCCACTTAGGAGGAATAAGTACATCCACAGGCAACTTTCGCCATTTTGAGCAACTATCACACTGTGTCCATTGTTCATGTATCCTGAGTTCAAGCATATTACAAGTTGAAATATTAAATTAAAACCTTAATATATATACATATCTTTATCATGATTCTATTAATATATATATATATATATATATATATATATATATTAATGGAGATATTAAAGAAAATAAGGGAACGGTGAGTCAGTGAGAAAAACCATGACCCTCGCAATCACTAGCAGAAATGCTAACACATTCATCTTACCCAGTTGAGCGGACTACAAATATACTTCTCTTCCCAAATACAGGAGGTTCCTGCATGAAGTCAAGTATAGCTAATTACAAGTCAACTCAATCAGATCTTTTCAAAAGGGTGTATAACTAAGAACTCAATTTCATTTTTTTTTAAATAGAAAAAGAATAAGAACTCAATTTCATATGCTTCAGACTTACATGCACTCCACATACACACTCGCACACTATGATGCATGAAGCACAAGATATGAGCTGAGACACTAATATATGTGACCCTCATACTCAGTAGTGTCTGGTAACACATTGATGGATGTGGGTACCAAATCACTTTTCAGTTCTTTAATTTAAACACATTATTTGCTTAATAGTTAATAGGCAACGGAGAAAAAACAATCTAAATTGGAGGCTAGAAAACTGATGAGCATGCAAAAATTGCTATCCAATTGCATTTATTTCTGAAAATTTCCTTTCTTTTAGATTTTAGTTGCTATACTTATATTTTTATTTAGACTTCCCCTGAAGGAAGAGGTCAGGAGAGCAAAAGGATGCATAAAATCAATATAACAAACCACCAAAACCTACGTATTTGGAGCAATGTTAGTATCTCTGGCTCAAAAACAGAGACATAAAGGACATCATTTTAGCATCTTCCATATATTTAATATTTTGCATAGATGAGAACATAAAAGGAAAAATTAGTAAAGAATTCAGCAATTAAATGTGTGAATTTCATAAAATTTATAAATATTATGTATCCTTGTTAACAATTTACTCACTTCATATTCTTCAAATACATGATCTTCAATCATGACGATGCTTGGCTTAGCTGCTGGAGATGGACGGAGCAAATCCTGAGCCTCTTCCCACGTAAGTTTCAGCTCTAGTGCGTCCTGGCTATCAATAAGCAACCTTTTACTTTTTGGTCCAATATTTCGAGTCCTTTTCTTCTCAGGAACCAGTACTGGTGGCAGAAGCAATCCTTCTCTTTTCCTGCTTTCATGCATCTCATTGTTGTGCCAATTCATGTCACCACTAGCTGAATTCCACTTTTTAGACAGCGCATTTAGGTGGGTTTCTGAACTTCCCTTCAATGACTGAAGAAGGCCAGAGTAGCCACTTAATACAGGTAGATTCTCATAAACACCAGAATAGGAAGTTTCACTTGAACGAGAGCCATTGGGAATACTAGATGGATGAGATTCCTGCTTAATAGGCGATTGAATATCAAATTTATTTTGGGCATTTTTTGCCAGTATTTTTACCAAAGCATTTATCAATTCGATAAGCTTTAGTTTTCTATATGAAATTAAAAGTCACTGTTACCTGTACTCCAGAAGAATTTGTAGCCTTCCGAAACCCCATTATAAGTTTTCCCTCAGGATCCATACGGCTAAAGGTTACTGCATAGATTTTTATATAAAAAATTATTTATTTATATTTTACTTCCATAGTTTGAACCCTATATAGAAGTGCAATAAAGAAAAATCAACAAAGAAAAAAGTCCCTACAAATTCAGAAATGGTACAAAAATGAACTGCTTTTTATTTCACAGAGATATTTGACAATATTTGCACTTTGCAGCTTCATGAGCAACATTGACATCACATAGTTCACTGCAATCAACTTCTCAGAAAAAAATATCATTTTGTAAAAGACATGTAATGGCAGATGTTGTTTGTCCTACAAAAGCTTATTCTTAAGCTAAAGAAAACACAAGACTTGAAGGAAATTGGTTTGCAGCCAGTATCTTAAAGCATCAAGGTCACAAGCTATGCGCCTATGCATACTGGTTAGTTCTTTTTTTATATGGGTTATACGTCTTGTTTCTCACTAGAGATTAAGAAGGGTTATCCATTCCAGAATCCAGATAGTGCATCCTTCAGTGAATAAAGAAGAAAGAGTACATCCCATACATCCCACAGCAAGAATATCAAGAGGCGCTCAAAATGTTTTGTAGCAAACAGACAGACAAATATGGAATATGAAAATCTCCAAATTTTTCCATTGTTACAAACTGCATCAATTTTTTTCTTGTAGAAAAAGTTCATATCTATCTATTTGAATTGATTAATGCACAATAAAACATACCAGTATCTCCAGCTTGCAACTGCATAGACTGAATGCAGGGAGTTACACCTTCTAAAACATACATTCTGCTATTATTGTTTGGCCAGAATCTAAACTGAAATACCCATTCTTTCCCTTTCACATCTTGGATTCTCAGAGGAAGGCCCTCTGGTTGAGAGATAGGAGGAAAATATGCCTGCATAATGCCAACCTCATTCAGTTCAAACTGACTAGAACAAGACTCATCAAGAGAAAAAACCCCATTTGAAGATGCAGTGCTGTTAATGATTATATGGAATGACAACAATAGACGTAAAGTGGAATGCAAGCATACCTCAGCACATGCTTTTGGAAGAACCAAGCGACCAATTCGTCCAGCATCACTTGCACTAAGCATCTTCTCAAACAGTGGCACAATGATAGAATTTGAACTTGAACATATGATGAACTATGGTTAAGGAAATTTATTTTCCAAAGTAAAGAGTAATCATCAGAAAATAACAAGTGTACCAACACCAACAACGATCAAAGCCTTTTCCCACTAGGTGGGGTCGGCTATATGGATCAAATGATGCTAGCGTGTTATGGATGATAACAAGTGTACCATTCTACAAAAATTATCCTGCCAATAATCAACAATTTCAACAACTAACTACTATAATGGATACTCTCCAGATATTTGCTGTAACTCTTGATCTGTAATCCTTGGCCAATAACGGGGAAGTAACTGATTCCTTCCCCGTCCTTCAGCTGGTGGCCTGGCAACACGAATTTGAGACACCATGCCTGCATTTGCCTCCAAGCCATTGGTAAGGGCAGACCTAGGGGGCTTGGGTAAGAGATGGCGAGATCTGGGCCCATGTAATACCGAAGATGATGTCTTACTATGTTCTCTTTCATCAAAAACATCATTACGAAAGGGATTTGAATTTCCTAAAGGAACACCAAGAGTCATGCTCAAATTTGTTTGAGCCAATGATTCATACATATCTCTTATTTCCTTGTCTGTCTTGCAGCTGTCTAATTTGGCAGCCTTAGATAATCCATTGGACTCTGAATGAAATTGTGATGTTGAAGTGCTTCCAAATTCTCCAATGGAAGGCAAAACTTCTTGTTTCAATTGCATAGAAGGCCCATTTGTAGCACCATTACGAGTTTGGAGCCAACACCTAAGCCCATTATTCTCTGCATAATCCCCTACTTGAATACCACTAACTTTTTCAACAGTGCTTCCTTTTAGTTGGTTAGCCACAAAGGAGCATTGCACTTCACTGTCATTTTCAACTTTCGATTTACCAGATCCATTAGCCTTATCAATAGTTGAAATCTGTAAAACAACAATTATCAATTCCTGAAATGTAGCATTATACTAAAAAAATACAAGCATCAATGCATAGCTTCTTATTTTAATAATAACCTACTTTTCCCAAGTGGTGAATGTATATATATAGTTAAATAACTAAATTCATAAATTTATCTTACAGGATGAAGTCCAGAATCCCTTGTGCAGTTTATACAGCTTACACCACCTATATCTAGCAATTCAAGCAAATGCCGAGAAGCAATACATCCACAATGAAGACGCTGCATATTTTAAAACATATAGACGATGAACAAAAATGTAATATAAAAAAAAAGGACAGATAGTGAGGTAATGGGAAGTTAAGCAACTCTGTTGAATATTTTCCACCTTGCCACATGAAGTGCACTCCCTCCAACCAGAATCCTTTGAGTGGAAGACATAGCAAAACGTTGATTGCTCATAAGCAGAACTAGGAAGAAGGGAAAAAAAACAGAAAGAATATTACCATGAAACTGTCTTTTGGTAATGTCCAATTTGAATTCAGTAATAATGTCTATGTCTGCTTCTTCAAACATCAAAGTCAGGTATCCTAAAGGCCACATACAATCTAGATGAAGTTGTTAACAACTAATATGATTATAATTTGTGTGGATGAATTGAAATTATGAAAGCTACTAATATGATCAAAACTTTTACGGGTTAAGATAATTTATTATTGACGTATGTTATTTTGTAATTTTAACATTAGAAAAGCCCGTTCCTCTGTATCTAAGGTATGCTTCTTCATAATACCGATTGGTTTTTATAATTATCTGATTTTCCATTTTTTTTCCCTTTTTCATAAAGGAAAATGTTATGTTACTAAATAAAAATTACTAATAAAATATTTTAATTTTTGGCCACTTATTCAGCAAATCAGAAAATTTTATTTGGTAAAGTAACATAAGACCCTGTCCGTAAACATAGTCAGGAAAGGGAAAAAAATCCAAGTGTGTAATACCACTCCCATCTATAAAAGGAAAAACAGGAAGCCAAAAATCAAAACATGGGAAGTGAGTAGCACACACTATCGGACTTCGATAAAATAAAAACGAACGAAAATTAAAACTACATAGTAAATGAAAGGAAATAAAAATAGATCACGATAAAGCCACCAAAATTTCTAGTTTCTACCAAGCCTCTGTCCGTACAATCCCATGATATATATATCTACTATAAATATTTAATAGGAAATTAAGAGTACAATACCCGCACTTATCACAGAGATCGGCGAATTCGCCGGATCGGAGGGCCCAACCTTTGCGCCACAGAATCGACGTCGAGGCGGCGCATGCGACGTTCATGCAAGTCCTTGACGCCATTTTCAAACTCAATTCTTCAAGTTCCATTGCATCGAGTGAAAATCAAAAGAGGCGGAAACCCTAACAATTTCCTATCAGAGCCTCACGAACTGACCAATTTGAACACAAAATCTCGCGCGAGCAAAAAAGACACATGGACAGAGGAAGCCGAAGAGCGAAACACTAACCTTAAGCTAGCTTTAGCAGCAGTTGAAGCGCGGAATAAGGCGTTTATCGGGGAGTAATTTGAAAAAAGAGGCGCCGCCGCCGCACGCGCCGACCTTGAGGCGTGACATTCGGGAAAGGAGCAATAAGGTATAATCAGATCGGAGAAGGAAGGAAGGGAATGAGGAAGTAATGTGAATCTACGGTGACCGGAAAAGCATGAAGGGACCAATGAAAGAAGAGATGGAAGAGAAATTAAAGGAGGCGTGTGCATGCAGACTAAGAAATGAGAAAGAAAGAAGCACTTAATGCATGCACGATGATTATACTTCAAGACTCGGCCAACTCTCCCACTTACCCCCTCCCCTCATTCTCTTTATTATTATTATTATTATTATTATTATTATTATTTTAGTATATACTCTTTTTTTTTTAATAAAACTTCAGTATTATCGTAATTCTGACGGCGGTTACCTGAATGTTGGGTGTAATGAGAATGAGAATTAAAATGTAGAAGAGAATGGAAAAAATAATATGAAAGTGATGTAATGTGATGTGAATTAAATAAAAAATTGTAAAATAACCATTTTATCCTTATATTAAAAGTGATAATGGAATAAAGTGGGTAAAAAAATAAAAGTAAAAATATAATTTCATCACATTACAAAAAGTAAACTGTATTTGGTTGAAAGAATATAAAAAGATTACGTAAACAAAACACTTAATCAAATGTGCCTCAAATTTCGATATACTTTGAATGAAATAGAGAGCTAACTGATTGAAATGATGTATTAAAATTTAGTATTACTGAACTTCTTGTATTTTTATTTTTGTTTTCTTTGGAGTAAACGTCAATTTCAAGTTGATCATGAAATTATTAACGATAATCTTTAATATGATTTCTGTATTAAATTACCGACAAGCAATTATATGTTTTTTTTTCTTTCTAAATTTGATTTCCAGCTGAGTCATTGTTATGTTATATATATATAAATGATATGATTTGCTGTAATGATTTCGGTTTTGATTGTCATTTATTAAATTCAATGTACAAAGTATCAACCATTGTTTAAATCATGAGTTCGAATCTTATTTGATGATACACTGCTGATTTTCAAATCTTGGGTTAAGAAATTGTAAATGAACATCCCAATTTATTGAAAATAAATTAAGGAGATGAATTTTTATTGTTGCTCACACGGTTTTTGAGATATATTTTTTTAACTAATTTAGACTTATCCATGTCACGCGCCCACTAAAGAGATAAATTTGCTTTATAATATTGGTAATTCAAATTAAAGATATAATTTTATAGTATGTATATATGCTTATATATCTTGTATTTTGTTTTGTTTTATGATTCATTGAGATAATTAATGTTTCCAATCTACTATAATTTTTTACATTATTATTTGGTAATATAAATAATAAACACAAAATAATAATAAAAATTATAAACCAAGGCGGTACTGGAAACACTTCATTAATTAAGAATAATAATTGCTCATAAGAACATTACAATTTACAAATCTTCAAGCCAAACATGAGTATTCAAAGATGCATTAAAAAAATAAAAGCCGAATAAACAAGAATATGAACAACTATATTAGCGTCTCTATCTAACAACCCAATTAAAAGAAATATAATTAAAGTTTAGGTGACGTTTGGTACGTTATGATCTCATGTTATCTCAGATATCGTACTATCTTAGATAACATAGTATATGATACTATAGTATAACATACTATAGTATTTTTAATGCTGACGTTTGGTATAACAATGAACGATATCTCATATGTCAGACATGTAAGAAGCACATGTTTGGTATTTTTAATGATTAGCATAACTTATATTTTTTAACTTTCTTATTTATCCTTATAAAATTTAATAAGCTTCATTTTTTAAAATAATGTAAAAGATATTTCATTTAAAAAGAAAATATTGCATCATTCCTCAATTGAGGAAGAAGCCATAATATCATATGCTAAACGTAAAACAACACTAGAGAATATAATTGGCTATTGAAAAGAATATATAGAAAAAAAAAATTGGCTATTGAAAGGAATATATAGAAAAAAGAAGTGGCAATTGGGTATGTGGGAAGAAAAGTGACGCCAATTTAATAATTGGTGAGTGGGTATGTGATAAAAAGTGACGCTAAATAAAAAAATTGCGTCAAGTAAAAAAACTGAAAAAAAAGGATAAAAATGAAAGTTTTAATAAAAGTAATATCTTTTTTAACCCTGTGATCTGAGATGACATAGTTTTTGACTTGTCATCAAATCACACCCTTTTGGTTGTGATGTGATAATAGGGTGTTATCTCAGATGTCGTCATGTGATGAGATCACAGCATACCAAATGCGACATCCAACCCTGACATCTAAGATACTATAGTATGTAAGATAGCGGACATAGGATCACAGCGTACCAAAGGCCACCTTAATTTCAAAACTAAATATCATTCACAATTAAACCTAAATAAGAAAAATTAGGACTAGAACAATAAATAATTTTTATAAAAGTTAATTTGAGTAAAAAAATTATATTTTTACTTTTTACTATCAAGTCTTTAATGAAAATAATATATATGAAAAAAAACTTGTTTAAAAAATTCAATCCTAAAGTGTGGAGTTGAAAAACATAACATACATACATCATCTTGTGATTGGAAAATTATATATATGTCTTTTTTTTAAAAAATAATAGAAATCAAAATTTTAAAAATAGTAAGCAAATAAGAAAAGGGCATTACTGAAAAATATTTGTTAGACGCCTTTTTTTTCCTTTTTGTTTGATATTGGGAATTACAATTGGCAAAAGGGAAGGTGTACGAAGGAGTAGAGATTTATATCTTAATCTTATTTGAATTGTTTATTAATAAAGTATATATCTAAATAGAGAAAGTAATATATATATATAAATAAAAGCGTGGAAAGCGAAAATGAAACGGCTGGATAGGACCGGAAAATGCGCCACTTAATGAAGGTAGAATTACAATATAGTCCTCGGATTAGGAAGCTTTGGTTAGTTATATAATTTAACAACCACACAACAATATACTCTTGTCTCAAGAATATAATCTTAGTCTTATCGTATATTCGTATTAGATTAGAGTATTTTTTTAATGTTTTTAAAATTGGACCGATTATTAAACTGAAAAATTTTTTGAATCACAGATTAAATTCAATATCTCCTACTACATCTTGAAGGGAACAAATTTTAGTGTTGACTCTTTAACAAAATTTAGGGCATGTTTGCTTTGAGGAATGTTAGAAGTAATATAGCATTCCCTCTAATATTCTTCCTATCAAATATACTTGATTTTTTGCAATGTGATAAAATTATATGTTTTTTCTTATTTTTTTTACCCACTTTTAATATAAGGGTAAAATAGTCATTTTATTCACTTTTATTTCATTATCATTTCTATTCTATTCTCATTTCTTACTACCAAATATAGTAAACTATTTCTCATTCATATTCCCGTCACATTCTCCATACCGAGACTTTAATACAGACAAAAAAATAATTTTGTTGAGGGTTTGACTTCACAATTTATTTGAAATTTTTGTTTAAAAAGATAAGATTATGTCTCAGTGATGACAATGATATATATAAAGCATTTATATGTAGGTTTTTGGATAAAATGTGAGTCCAACATGAATTGTCAAGTGATGAGAAATTATAGCTCTAATTTGGGCAAATGTTTAGATACATAAAGTAAAAGCAAGTGACTATCAACATTTATTTAATAGGGTTAACTCATACCTGAACGGGATATATGATGTACTTTCTAATACAAAAACTAGATCACTTTTCTTTGTTTTTATATATATTTGTATATATTTTCAATTAATTCATCATTTATGTTTTATATTAAACATTTTGGCTTAAATGTAGTTTGAGTCCTTTTAATTTCAAAAAAATTTAATTTGATCCCTCTAGTTTAGGAATAAACACTTTAATTCTTATATTTTAAACCTAATCATGGATTCTAAAGTCTGTCGGTTCAACAGACTCACCTTGATAAAAAGTAAAATATGAGTCTAAAAATGGAAGCTCGACTAAAAAATTGTCAGAGCTCAACTATAAAATTGTCAGAGCTCAACTATAAAATAAGTTGGGCTCGAACTTTTCTCCAAGTTTGGCCCAAAGCCCAAAAGCCATAATTTTTTTTTAAAAAGAAATTTGTTTATATATGTAATAAATGAAATATAAAAAAAAAAGACAATTTCTTTAAATTTGATCTTTTTATAGGCAAAAAATACTTAATATTTTCTACTTTGTTTTTACTTCATAGAAATATATTATAGATCATATTATACAAAAAATGATCATACTTAATAATGTATTATGACTTATATATATATATGACAAGATAGTTAAACATAATACATATTTATTTTTTCATAAAAAAATACATATTTATTTTATTAAATCTTATATTTTAAGTTTATAACATGAAAGTACTATACTATATTTTACAATAATTTATGTTAATTAAAAATATTTAATATATAATTATTTTTTATTTTTTATTTTTAAATTCGAATTTTCAATCCAAATTGAATTTTTATCTTGTAAAATGGCCCCTTCCTCAAGTCTATTCCATTTTCTTTAATAATCTAATTTTATCATCTTATCATATAATTGATCCAATTTTAGTGTTGAATTTGACAATTCAGTTACTAATGGATTATTTATTTACAAACAATTATTAATCTACATTCATATTTATTATCTACTTTAGCCAATCATTAAAGTTTATGTCAAAATGTGATAGATGTAAAAGAATACATCTTATTTTTTTTATATATTAATTAAATACATATTAAATTATATAAACAATACGAATAAGAATATTTTGATTAAAATGAATTTCATTATAATTTTGTTTTTTCAATCAAGAGAGATTAATATAGTTTTTTAATAATAATAATAATAATAATAGAGAAATGAATAATGAGGTAATGTGATCCAAAAGATGACGTAGGGTTAGGAGATGAAGAAGGAGTCACGTCGAGGAGAGGAAGAGAGATACATGAGTTGTCAAAATGACATAAGAATGTGAGTGGGGAATGGCACGCGTGCTCAGTGCGGTGCACCAAACACAGTTTTTTTGTTTATGACCAAGGTATTTATAAAAATAGACGACTAATCTTTTAAATAAGCTAAAGTATTATTTTGATCCTTAATGTTTGTATGAAATTTAATGTTGGTCCTTAAAGTTTTATTTTTTGATCGATTTTGCTCCTCAAGCGTAACTCTATTAGCTTTTTGCCGTTAAATGATGACGTGGCATGCTTATGTGGCACACCCTATCCCCTACGTGTCATATTTTAATGACGTGGCATGTTACATCACTGCCACGTCACCCCACATTGCCACATCATTATCTTCTCTCCTTTATTATCATCATCTGGGTGACGTGACAGTGATGTGTCATGCCTCATCATTAAAATATGACACGTAGAAGAGAGGGTGTGCCACATAAGCATGTCACGTCATCATTTAATGACAAAAAGTTAACGGTGTTACGCTCGAGGACCAAAATCGATCAAAAAATAAAACTTTGAGGACCAACATTAAACTTTTGAAACATTCAGGACCAACATTAAATTTTATGCAAACATTGAGAACCAAAATAATACTTTAGCCCTTTTAAATATTATAGAGTCTATTAATAGAGGCAATTCTCTAGTACCACACCAAACAAAAACCACATTTAACAAAATTATACTTAATTCACTTCATATGATATTATCATATTTTATCTTCCTCCTCAGTCCTCATCTTCATCTTCATCATTCAACCAACGACTTTCTTCATTTCGGTTTTTGATTTTTGGTCGCCTTTCCTTTTTACATCATTTTTTGTGTGTGTGTACACATCATCGTTTTTTTTTTTTTTTTGCCTTTTGGTTAAAGCATGCGTTTCTCATCTCTCAAGTAAATAACAGTGCCATTCAATAAACGGATAACAACAAACTCCACTTTTCAATCTATCTTTTGCATTTCGGCTATGCTAACTTGAATAATATAAGTTGACTTACATATTATGTATTTTTTTTTTTAAGAAAAAACTAACTATTCAATTTCATGTTCAATTACGTTACTTTACAAAACAAAAGCTATTATATTACTTTTTGTACAAGCAATTAGTTTTTTTTTGTCACCCGGTGTCTAAGACACTGTCTCAACTAACCTGGACTTGACTCGTGTCGCACATCTGACTATATTGAAAGAGTCTTCCAATAGGATAGCTGCATTTACAAGGTCTTCAACTCAAAATCTTGTTTAAACAATATCAAACTATTTACTATTTGGATCAACTTATAACTTACAAACAATTAATTGAAATCCCGCATAAAATTCTTCCAACAACATTTTTTACTTGAACTCCGAATGTTAGTTAAAGAAAATGAAATATTTATCCTCCAATTAACTACTTATCTATATAAATGGTTTTTAACTGTGGTTGTATTATGTTGGTAGTTCTTTAAAATTGTTTATCTTGATTGAAATAGGGAATGAACTATAATGTGCTAGTGTGAAATTAAACATGATTGTTGAATGAAACATTTATTATTAGATCAAAAGTCATAATTATTAGTTATTGTACAACTCTTTTTATTTAATTTAATCCATTCTAAACATCACGCGATTTGACTATGACTCGAATCCTACCTAAATCTCGACAATTTCTGCACTAAATTCAAATAATGATTTGGATGAGACAGACAAGTTCACTGTTTCAAGAGAGGGATAAATCATTAGCTTCCTACACAGATAACTTTTTGTTATATGCATAATTAAAAGATCTTAAATAGATTGTATTTCCTCTTGTTATTCTTTTAAATCATTCAGCAAGGTTATGATTTATTACTCATATAATGCAATTTTGTTCTACAGTTGAGTAAAATTTTAAAGATTCAATAATTGGGATTTACACACAACTATACAAGTGGTTCCTCCATGGGTATAACCCCTAGCTTCATCGCAGAACCAAACAAATTGGAAGCACAGAACAATCTTCCTTGTGCATTGAGCTCATTGATTACTACATCAAAACAAAACCTACTGGGAATTCTTCCTTTTGCACACACCAAAACCAAAGTTGACACTGCTTCATCAGCCCTTCCTTGAGCACAAAGAGCCTGAATCATCACCTCATGTGTCCTCTCATCAATTGTTATATCTCTCTTGGCCATTTTCTCGAACACTTGGTAGGCATCTTCTAGCATACCTCTTTCCTTCCATGATCTTCTTGATAACCTCCTCACCAAAGTCCCCATCATTCTTGCATCCACTTCAAACCCAAATCTCTCCATCTCCTTGTAAATCCTCAAAGCTTGCTTAATCTCATTCCACTTCAGTAGCCCATGTAACAAAGTGCTGTAACTCACATAATCAGGAACACAATTTCTCTCCTTCATCAGTTTCAGAACAGATATACCCTCCAATGGCCTCCCCTCCCTAGAATACCCTTGGAACAGAGTGTTGAAGGTGACCACATTAGGTGTGAGACCCATTTTTACCTCAGCTTCATTCAGCAATTCCCTAGCTTCATCTGACCTACCCACTTTACATAATCCATCCATCACAGTGGTGTATGAATAAATATCAGGCTTCCAATGGTCCTCCTTCTTCTTCTTCTTCATGTTCATCAACATCTCAAATGCTTGTTCCACCTTCCCCACATAACACATCCCCTTCAACAAGCAATTGTACATTTGAACTGTGGGTTTGGTTCCAATTCCTCTCACGAGCTGAAAAATCTCCAGAGCCTTCTTCATTCTCCCCCTTTTGCAGAAGGAGTTGATGAGGATCGTGCTTGTTTCAACATCCGGGCGAAACCCATTTTCCAGCATTGTGTTCAGAACCCTCTCAGCTTCATCCAGATGATTTCTCTCACAGCAGCACCTTATCATGATGGAACAAGTCCAACAATCCGGTTCAACTCGATAAGATGGTAATAAGTCGTTGTGCACTGCGAAACAAATGTCGTGTTCTTTCGCGATGAGTAGAGCCATGAGAAGGAAATTGAAATCGGATGTGGTTTGTAATTGACCATCTTTCTGTAAAATTTGTAGAATCTTAATCCTATTGTTGGGGGATAAAGCCCTAATCCTATTTGCTAGGGTTTTTAGTCGGAGGTGCTTGAGGTCCCATTTGAATGGTAATTGGGAGGGTTGTTTTGTGCGTAGTGTAGCGTCATCGAGATTGAGTGTGGTTTGGGAAGGATTAGAAGTATAGAGGGAGAAATGGTTACCTGCTCGAATACTGGTACTATCTGCTTCGTAGTTGCTTCTGGTGTTACATTTGATGAGAAGAGGACTTTTTAGTGAAGCAGATTGGAGGGGGGATTGGAATACTTGAGAGGGGAGAAAAGATGGAGAAGCCATAGACGTGGGAAGAAGAGTAGCTACGTGCTTGTAGAAATGCCGAAGAAGGAAGAACTGACTATGACTCTTATGACTCATTTGAGAAATTCATGTAAAATATATATTTTTATTTTATTTTTGAAGTATTAATACATATTTAATTTAATAATAATTCATTATGAATGGATTAAGATGGAATTATTATTAATTTTGATAAATATTATCACTAAATAGTCTCGTGAGATTATTTTTTAATATCAATAACAATTTGGTCCCTAATCCATTTAAGGTGATGATATTTGTCAATATTGATATTAATTTGATCTCTAATTTATTTATAATGAATTATTATTAGTGCGAGTCCGTATTAATACTTCAAAAATGAAGTAAAAATATGTATTTTATAAGAATTGCACTGGATCCAATTTACTTAAAAAAATTAACATTTTGATAAGAAACGTATAATTTGACTCAATTTGATTATAAAAATATGAAAATGTTAAATTTAATTTTTAAGACATATAATCTATCTCAATCTAATTTTTAAATGATGATTTTTAAAAAAAATTGGGAAAACCATTGAAAGAATAAAAAAATTGAGTAAAATACCTATTAATTAACAATAGGCCATTGAAAGAATAATTAGAATTCCATCAAAAAAAAAAGAAGAAAGAATAATTAGAAAAAAGTTTAAGTGCAATTTATGAAATTGGATCCAGTGCAATTTCCTTCCTTGCAATTCCGATGCAATTCCTTTAAAATGTATATTTTTACTTCATTTTTGAAGCACTAATACGAACTTATTCAAACAATAACCCCTTATGAATGGATTAGGGACGAAATTATTATCAATTTTGACAAATATCATCACTAAATAGCCTTGTGAGACTATTTTTCAATATCAATAACAATTTGGTCCCTAATTCATTTAAAGTGATGATATTTGTCAATATTGATAATAATTTGGTCTCTAATCTATTCATGATGAATTATTGGTAGTATAAGCCCATATTAGTACTTCAAAAATGAAGTAAAAATGTGCATTTTAAAGGAATTGCACCGGAATTGCACGGAAGAGAATTGCACGGGATTCAATCTCGCAATTTATAAGTAGACTTTGTCCCTTGTCTTTGTATCTGATTTCAATTTCGTTCTCTTTATTTGGATGAAATAGTTTGATTAGTTGTAGACTTTGGTTAGCTGTGGTAAGAATTAAGATCAAAATTGCAAGAGGGAAAACCAATGTTTTGAAACTTAGATCGGATCAGTCGGGAATCGGTCAAATGTTCGATTCGATTGTAACTAAATAATCGTTTTACGTTCGAACTAGTCAAGTGTTTTATCCGATTGTAACTAAGAGCTCGTTTTTTAAGCAAAAAGGGAAAAGGAAAGGGAGAGGAAAAAGAAATGAGTTTGTTGTGTTTAGTAGTAAATATAATGAAAATGGAAAGGGAAAAGAAAAATGATGTGGTCAATTTACCACTTTACCCCTAAAAGATATATATATATATATATATATATATATATATATATATATATATATATATTTATTTATTTATTTATTTTAAATGTCCATTTCCATCATATATGAAATTTGGATTAGATGCGTTTGCTTTTTTGTTCTGTTTCACGCCTGTGGCTACATTTAAGGGCATTATAGAAATTTTGCTTAGCTTTTTCAGTTTCTCGCCAGACCTTGGATGTACAGTAATGAAAACACACTTTCCATTCCATTGGTTTTTCTTGCAAACGAACATGGGAGACGACTTTTCTACCAAGCAAACAAGCCCTAAATAATTATTTTATGATCGAACTGGTGACTCAAAAATTAATTGGGAATCGGACCGGATTTTGATTGACCCATTTTTTTTCTTTTGTTTTGGGATGGGCTTGACATTTTTTGGTCAAACTTAATTGTATATTTTATAATTTTAAATCTTATATAATTATAAACAATTAAGATGGTGTGTAAATGATATAAATGATTTAATTATTATTATTTGAACCTATCATTTTCTATATATATAGTTGAATCATATAAATTTCACATTATATTTAAAATTTATGTATAAATATATAAATTTTGTAATATATATATATATATATATATATATATATATATATATATTGATATAAAAATGATTCAAATATTATTATTTTATATTTATGATGTTATCCAGTCCGACCACTAGTTTAATCGATTGAACCAGTTAGCCTATGACCCAGATAGCTTTTCGGTTCAATGATCGATCCGATTTTTAAAACAAAAAACAGAGGGAACTGCACTACTAGAGCCTTGTCAAAAATTTCAACAGTTAAGTGAGGGTTAGAGTTTTACTTAGAGGCAAATAGGGAATTTACGTGTTGAGTTTATCATTTCACGTAATAAACTTGAAAAATCTAATCATGAATATAGTGTTGGAATTATTTTGTTAAAATAATTATATTATGGATTAGCACTAATCAAATTATTAAAATTAGTTTCACATAATTAAATTACCAATATGATAGCACTGCATAATTGGATTTGGTCATATTTTTGTTTGGGTGTATGGAGTCATTCTATGATAGAAAGGTTTGACCTTAAGTCCATTCAGAGAAAGAGGCACAACTTGCAATCCAAATTGAGACATACAATGACCATATCGCGTTGTCATATAACCCGATCACTCATAGCACCGACTATATGCCCCACATCCAAGCTCTATATAAAAGGACTTTGGGGGACCATTAAACACGCCAAAAAAGTGAAGTGTGTGAGAGTGAATTTGTGCGTTATCAAGTATTAGAGTCCAGCAGGTTGTACCATCTCTAGCTTGACGATCCAATGGAGAGGCTCATCTGACAATTATGCTTCAACCTCTCACATCCTCTAATTGAGGATCGGATCCTGTGCGGTATCCTATCGCACGAGGAGTGAGCGTGAGACCCACCCCTATCTTTTCTCTCTCATCATGCGGTACAGAATCTACTGACCTCTAATTGCAAACGCTGCTATCATATAGTAATTAAGTTTTTGTTCAAATTGGTTGTAATCTTATAATGCTTCCCTCTTCAACTTTACATGGAAGGAGAGGAATAAATAATTGGGGAAGCTAGAAAACCCAATACCATATATAATATAGTAGTAAAGACATGCAGATACTACATACACAGTTTAAGTAAGAACATCACATCACAAGAAAAAAGTAACAACATTTTATCAAAAAAAGAAAAAAGAAAAAGTAACAACAGAAGTAGAATTAGAAGGACAAGAATATGCAGAATTCAGAAGAAAGCCTTCCAATTAGAGAGTGAATGTTTAAGATGTTTTCTTGATCCACCCAGAATAGGATCGAGCATCTTGTTGAGGACATTGTGGAATCCTCCACACCCAGGCCCAGGCCCAGGCCCAACAAGAGCGAGCCGTGGCTCCAAGTGTGAGAGTGAGAGGGTTCGACTCAGCATGGCTCGGTTGAGGTGCGCCTCAAAGGCCTTTCTCTCAAACTCGTCCAAAAGATTGCTCTCTCCATCTCCTAATCTCTTGCCTCCAACCTTTTCCTCCATTGTTGCTTCAATGCTTCCCTTTTTTCCTTTTTTATATATTTTTTTTCTGTGACTCTCTAATTTGTGTTGTATTGATAACTTTATGGCTTGAGGAAGTAGATGAACAGTACAGAATAGAATGCGACGTTATAATTCAAGTGGGATGGTCAATCAAGCCACCAACTAACCCACCAAATAGCGTGGAAACCCAATTCACAAATTTGAGAATGGCCTCTCTCTCTCTCTCTCAATTCCCCTTTTACCTTCAAACAGTGACCAAATATTAACCACTTATTCTTAATCCTTTAACCATGCCTTTCTGCTGCCTTCCAATTTGAAAGTGACTTAATTTAAATTTTTTAACTTATTTAATTAAGAGGGTAAATATGACAAAGATAAAATTATTTTTTTCTCATGTGTATTATTACTAACTGAAATAAGTTTTTTTAAACTACTAATTGAAATGAGTTGACTTTTGAACATAAATATACCAAATAAAAAATATATAGACAAATTCAGTCATCTTTAAAAATTATCTACAGATATATACCACTTTTATTGTGCATATTAAAAAACACCCTCACTGAGGGCGTTTTTTTACACTAATATTTACATGAAAACAAATGTAATAAAATTGTAAAAAATGCCCTCACTGAGGGCGTTTATAGGGTTGACCATTTGACTCTATAAACGCCCTCACGAAGGGCATTTTTCTTGTTAAAAATTACAAAAAACGCCCTCGGTGAGGGCAAGGGCGTTTTTCAATGTGCACAGTAAAAATGGTATATATCTATATATAGTTTTTAAATGTGGCTGAATTTGTGTATATGTTTTTTATTTGGTATATTTATGTTCAAAAGCCGAAATGAGTTAGAAGAGAGGTTTGTGTAATATTGAAAAAAATATCAGTGGTATCGGATGTAATTTTTGAAACCAGTGGGGTAGTATATATAGTTTTATCAAACCTTATGAGAAGTTGATGTATTTTACTCCTTTTATTTTGATATTTTCTTTGAGTTAAAATAAAATTGCACAATTTTTTTCTCTTATAATATGTTGTATTGAAGAGATGAAAAGAACATAAAGAGAAGTCCGAAAATATTAAATTTAAATATAAACAAAAGAAAATGTCAAATAAACACTTTCACTTCCCTTGTATTTATATATATAATCTTTATTTATTTTAGGTTAAAGAATGTATTCATGCATGAAAAGTAGACTCAAGATTCAACAAGGCATAAATAGACCAACATTAAAAACATGCACCTCATTCCTCTCTGAGAAGAGAGATATATATAAAAATATTGTATTTCTTTAAAATACTTGTTAAAAGGGAGAAAGCTTTGCTAATAAATAAAAAAACTCCAAATTGGAATTTAATAATTTTGAAAACAAAAGGGAAGGAGGAAATAAAACTTAGAAAGAGCAAAAATAGACCATTATCCCACACCATGAAAAGGTGGAGCTATTAGCTCTTGTCAAACCCAAACCTCACCAGAAATGACCACTAAGTGCATTTATTGGCCCGGCCCGGCCCGGCCCGGCCCATCGAGCCCATTTAGGCGATCTGCTCTTGGATCTCTTCGTTCTCCTCTCTCACCGCCATTCACCTCTTCTGCTTCGAGTCTCTGCATGTAATTTTCTTGTCTCTGTTTTAACTCTATTCGTTATTCCAATTGCATGACGACTCCTAAGTCCTAACCTTCCTCAAAATTGGTTTCTAGTATTTTCTTTTATCTGATATCAACGAACTAGATAATTACACATATATTATAGTGAGATTTTCAATCATAGGCCTCTTTTTTGAGGGTTGCTGTTAAAGATTGCAATGTCCGGAAATGCAGTAATGGAAATGTTATTCTTGTTTCTGATCGTCTTCTTCTATAACTCCGATGCTTCCTTCGGTCGGGAGCTTAGGAAGCTGGTTGGTGTGGATCCTGAAGATAATAACAACACTGTATGTAATAATGCTGATGCATGTTATTTTTGTTCTTGTTTCTCTGTTTTCTCCTTCTAAATTAGTTTCATTATTTTCTTTAGGGTTCTTCTCCATTGCTAACTCCTGCTCCTGGTGACAACAAATCAGATCCTGTTCCCTCCAACGAAACACTGCAAGTGGTGGTTCCGAAGGGTTCCGAAAGTACTATTTCTCCAGCTCCACCTCCGCTAGCCCAATCGAACAATGCGAATGTGGATCCAAAAGGGTCTAGTAATTCAACTCCCTCAGCTCCACCTCCTAATCCTATGGCCGAAAGCGACGATGGCAAGAATCATGAAATCGAGAAGGAAAACGAGGGGGTAACAACTATTTCACTTTCCGACACCGATGAGAGTTGTAATGACATGAGTGCCAAATGCAAAGACGAGGAAGATATAGTTGCTTGCATTTCTGAAAGTGGTAATTCAGCTAGCTTTTGGTCATTTCAGTAAGACGCATTGATTCCTTATTTGTTCATATTAGCATTGTTTTATGCTTAATATAAGCGTTGTTGTTTGGAAAATTTCTTGTATAAGCACGTGCCTGTGGATGATCGGTTAGGTCACCGAAATAAGATTGAACAACTCAAACCTGTCAAGCATGTACTAAACACAAGCCCATGTTTTGTTCTGAGTACTAACTACTAACTCTCACCATAAGTATGTATATCTATCGTGGAATTGAGATGGAAATCAAGAGAAATTGTTTCTGCGGAAAATGTTTTCTCAATTGCAAGAACATCATATGCCACTGCTAACTTGATCTAATATGATGCTACTGCTAAAATGAGCAGTGTCTACACAATTGAAATGGTTCTATGTGGACTAAGAAGTTATTAGAAAGAATAATAGTAGTTACACATCATTTGAAGAAAATGTGTTGGGTGGCATATATTGATTTATGTGCTGCTGATCCATAGATACAACAGAAAATCAAAATGTGCTACCCTACATAGGTATATGATTTCTAATTTTCTAGATAGATGGACTCAAAAAAATTTGCATGTGATTGAAAAATAGATTCTTCTAGATGCTAATATAGTCTTTAACTCTTCATACTTTTAGCAATAGATTGAAGAAATGAGGGGTAACTTTTCCAAGTACTATTTGATAGATTTAACTACGGTTTTTGGAATGTAGTGGGTGCTACAATGTGAAGAATGACTGTCGTAGTACGTGGCTTGTAGTATTAGTAGTAATGGACGTCAAAGGATCACTGTACAACATTCTTGAGTCTTTCAAAAATATTTCTATTCTCCCTCACTTTCTCTATATCTTATTCCCCTCATCCCCAGCTTGCCCTTAAGCTTCTGTGTTCTGTGCCCTTTGGGATGTGTCTTCAAATCTCCACAGTAAAAAACCATAAAATTTTAAACTGAGGGGTGCTTCTTTAAATGGAGGAACTAATTCACTCCCTTGAATAAGGACTGACTATGGTTGGCCAGCTGGTTCAGGACTATGATGCCCCCTTCAGGCTAGTTGGATAACCACTATAACGTCCAGTTTCTATTTCAACCTGTTGGACCAGCCAGTCTGATCTGGTCAGGCTTTTAGCTAGAACTGTAATTTTTTTGTGTATGTGTGTTTGGTGGTGGTTAGATCCTGGATTAGTATGTGAAGAGAAAACAAGAAGAAAAAGAAAAACAGTGCTGCAACTCCACTCTATTTCATTTGATTAAAGATATAGTGAAAAAAGTTTTTAGGCCAATTATCTTTTAGCAGTTTGGTATTACTTGGTTTGACAGAATTCAAATATATGAACGTATTTGCATTTTATATATCTCTTATAAATTAACAGGGCCCAAATACTTGGTTATTCTCGTTCAAAATGAAGGAGATAGCACCCTCAAAGTGAACTTTTATACGGATATTAATCTTGGAGATATTGAAGTTCCCAAACACAAAACAGAAAAGGTAGCAATACTTTTTATCTTTAAGCTGTCATAATATTTTCAATTTGATGTTGTCTTTTATGAATGGAGGCCCATCTTTCTTTCTTTTCTTTTCTTTTTTTCAAAAAAAAAAAAAAAACCTTGAGCAAAAGTCTCTGTGATGTTCCTGCTTCTGAGCCACTGTATAGATCTCATCCTATATGTTTTTAAGGCTTTGAATACGTGGCTGGGCATTTTCTTTGGGAAAATAAGAGAGAAATACTGTCACAAAATATTTAATTAGGTAAGTTATTATATGTTACAAATTGTTATTTTAATCTGTTATTCTAGACATTATTGGTGGGTGAAATTGGAATTTCGTTGAAGTGCATTAATATCCTTCCTTTCTCTCCTTGTTTTAGTCCATCCAAATGATATTTTCCATTTCAGTCCATTTTGTCCAATCCATATCTACGAGCTATTAGGCATATTAAGATAAAAGAATTGCATAAGCTATTACAGTTCTAGACATTGTTTGCCATGGGCTGTATTAGAAATCTGTTTTATATGCTATATCTTGAGTAGATTTAGGATCCCTGATGACCTCACTATTTTTGCATTCTTATATTTCAGGTCAACATCTCGCTAATTAGCAGCGGGAGTGCCCAACTATCTTTAAATGCTGGAAGAGGGAATTGTGTGCTTCACCCAGGTACTCGTGTACCTCAAGAGAAGATGTTCCCACAATTTGCTTCTCATGACAAATTTTTAACCCCAATAAACGGTGCCTACTTCCTCATATTGATAGTGATAGTGTTTGGAGGGACATGGGCTTGCTGGGGATTCAGGAATAAAAAACAGCATGATGGTGTAGCATATCAACAGCTTGAAATGGCATTTCCCGAGTCTGTTTCAGCTACTGGTTTAGATAACTCTGAAGGTTGGGATCAGGTTTGGGACGACGATTGGGACGAAGAAGAGGCGGTGAAGTCGCCGGGGAGACCTCATGCAGGAAGCATCTCAGCTGATGGTCTTACCTCTAGATCATCAAACAGAGATGGATGGGAAAATAACTGGGATGATTAGTTTATCAACAGCCAAATTAAATTAGGAAATGGATATTTACCTTGAAGGTGAAGGTGAGAAGCAAGGAGAAGCACAAGAGCTGGAAGGGATGTAAATATATATACCAATGGTAGGGGTATATAATAGGAGAAATTCTTATGTACAACATGGTGCTGAATTCAATCCATGTATAAGCACCGTATTGTATCTAAGAATTTCTCTATACAATAAATAGTCTTGAGGTGAATTGAAATGGTGAAGTGCAGAACCTAAGGATCGAAAAAGCTGTCAAGATAGTAAGGTTTTGGGGAAGGCTGTGTGACTGGAAAGAAAGAAAAATGGAATATGTAAACGAAGTAATGAACTATAGGACAAAGGATTTAGTGAAGCCATTTGAAAATGGCCTTGTCCTCTGTGATTCCCATGTTCTCTTCTAACTTAATGAAACAAGAACGATGTGGATGAAGATAAGTTGGAAAAAGTTGCTATGGTCCAATAATGAAGGGAATCAAATTTGTGAAATATTTTTGAATAGTAGTTTAAGTTTTTGTGCTTTCAAGTGTTTATAATCAAATTCTTCTATTAATACATAATATTATTAATATATGGAGAATGTTTTCTTGAAAAGAGACAGTAAAGTTTTTACCCCTTTTCCCTTTTCTTTGATCATTAAAGTTACGTGGCATTTCAATATATAATATCCACTTAATTTAACTTTTTGGTTAGTGACGTCCATGAGTTGCTATGGCATTATAATGCATAGATCTACTCTAAACCAAATTCCTCATATAATATAATTGTAGTAAGTCTTGTCTTGTCCCTCAAGTGAAGAGATATCAAATACATATCATTAGTCAAAGAACTTAGAGGTTTTAGTTTTTGAATTTTAAAAAAAATATTATGTAGTCCTTGAATTTACAATTGTGTCAACTATTTAGTTATCTGGATGTTACTTGTTAGATAATCGAGTCACATGGTCGTTAACTGCTGACGCGGTTGGACTCCTCTCCTCGCTCCTTCTCCCTCATTGTCGAAAATTGAGTCAATGACCCATTTCCCCTATTTTCAGAGTCAAGTTTTACTTAATGTGCAACTATGGCAGTCACATCATGTCTCATCCTCACGACAAGATCCTTTCCTATGTCGGCCGCAACACTCGCATCGTCGTCATTAACAATACCACGTCGCTTGATTATCTAAGAGGTAACGTCTATGAGACTAAATAATTAAGATAGTTGTAAATTAGGGGAATAGTATTTTTTTTCCAAAATTTAAGTATTAAATAATAGTTTAACCAATAATTTAGAGACTAAAAAATAATTTATCTCCTCCTTCTCTCAAAAGGAATTTTGCGGATCCATGATAATTAAGTATGAAGAGTGAAGAAATGAATAATAATAATACATTGAAAATCCTTGTGCATATACACGCATGCGCAAGCAAAAGCATAGGGCACTTAATATTTTAATGTGGTTCCATACAGAGATATATGATCTATTCCAAAGGGCAAGAGTGAGTTTGTTTAATTTTTTTGGTTTTTCAAGGTATCTCTAGTTGACAGGCCAAGGATTAATCTTCTGCAGATCTGAGCTTCATTTAAGGGTTTGCCGCTGGCTAATTGGTTGCTGCATACACAAAGTGGGATTCGAACCCCAAAGCCAAAGCGTGAGTTTGTTTAATTTTGTTAGCACAAAGTTTGTGCTTTCCCATCATGTAGACCTGCATCTTCTTATTGAGGCTATGGGTTTACTATCATTCTGTCTCCACAATGTAAACCCAAAAGCTGGGATTTTTCTGCAACCCTTCAATTACAAATTATTATTATTCTATTGGGTGCATTTGATTACCTACCTTCAACTTCTGCTTCAAACTTCATATTAATTATTTTTTCTTCACTAATCATTATTACTGCTTTTTATTTTTTGGTTAAGAACAAAGTGTCAATATAAAAACCACATTGTGTATTAAAAAAATTAGTAAATTAAACATTTGGCGTTTAGAAGAATACCCTTCTTTCATATTAGTTTTTTTAAAAGATAAAATCTTTCAATTTACTCCCTCTCTAAGATTATGAGTTTACATGATCACCTATAATTATGAAACTAATTGCAAAACATATAAACATTCTCTTGATCTAACCAACACAACATCGTAGACAACATGGAATGGAAGGGTGTCTCTGAAAAAGTATATCATGCACTTACAGTGGTGAGTGATGGTTATGATTCACAGTGTCTCCCAACAAACTTTATAGATCACAGCCTAATTATTCAATTCTTAGTTCTATTAGAATACATAATCTTTACAATAATAAATAATTCAATTAATTCAAAACACCTAAAAAAATACAAATCTTCTCCTTAACTTGAATTTTTTGTCTTAGCAAGATACTGTTAGTTGTATTCCGTATTTATATATTTATTATGAGTAGTTAGATGTTGATAGATAGCCAATATAGTTTAGATACAACTAAATTCAAGGCACTTGGAAAACAACAAATCTTTTTCTCGACTTGAATTTTCTATCCTACTAGGATGCAACTGAATTCAAGACACTTAAAAAATAACAATAGTTTATAGTGCCGTGCATAATTTTGTTTGTGTGTTGTATGAGTGGGCACAATGATACAAGTAAAACTTAAAATGTCTACACTTTAGCCGCCTAACAAATTTGAATTATAACTTAAGTGATTACTTTATATTTTGGGCTTTTATTTTATTGAACCGCCTATTAACTTTTTTATTTTAGAAAACCCAAAATTAAACAAATGTTAGGCAAATACAATTAATATGAGCCATATATATAAGAACATTTTTTTTCCTAACAGTGGGCACAATGATGTAAGTTATAATGTGGTAGAGCGTGAATGAATGTATGTACATGAATAAACAAGAATTACAGAAAACAGAGTAAGGGGATATTGAAAGTGTATGATGCTTATTTGCTTGAAATAGACATTAATCACAAACAGTTCACATTGTTGGAACATGCATCATTACCTCCTCCACTTCACCATTTGTTGCCACTCGAATAAAGATTTTTATTTGGTTATGCTTTTAAGGACTCCTTCTCTTCGGATCCGTATCTCTTAAAAGTATAAATTCGATAAAGTGCACAATTTAAACAGTTGGATAAAAATGTTATAATACAGACACAAATTTTAATTTTTATTTGACAGTCTAAATTTTATACTTTATACACTTACACTTCATTGGATCCAAATCCCTTCGTAACTCATGCACCTTCATCATCTCCAACCGATTTCATCACAATCTCTTATTTAATCAATAATATTTTAATTTGAGTAAATTACACCAAACATCTCCTAAGATTTGGTAATATTTTTAGTTTAAAAAATTATACTCAAAACTCCTAAAATTTGATATAATGTTATGCAAATTCCTCTTCTAATTTGTTTTCTATGAATAAAATAATATTGTACATTATATATGTGTATTCCAAAATAATAAAATTACTTTCCTGTTATATTAAGAATTCCATGCCGAATCTTAATATAAATTTAATTGCGTTTCTTATATGAAAAAAAATCATGATTTTATTTTGCATAAAAAAATTATCTCTATTTCTCAGAAAATAAATTAGAAGAATTAGTGTGACTTTTTAAAACCAGAGGAGTGATAAATATAATTCAACTAAACCTCAAGGGAAGTAAATATAACTTCCTCTTACATTTTAATGATATGCTTCACATCCAAACTTTTGTTGCTGAATTCAGGGAAGTAATATTATTATTTTTAGAAATTCTTAAGGTCTTCTAATTTTATTTGTAAAAAATTGAATTTGTATATGTAAAAATTATTTAAGACAAACCATACATATTTTAAATTTTTATTATATTTCATTTAAATATTTAATCACATGAATTTTCATATAATTAAGAAATTAGAATTTCCATGCTACAAATAGAGAGATAAAAATACTAATCCAAGCTTAAAAGTGCCAATAAAGCAAGATTGTGCTTTTCCACTTTACTTTTTCTTTAATTCTCTCTACCCCTTTGCTGCATTATTTGTGGTCATGGCCTATCATTTGACCTTACTCCTGTCTGCTTTGTTTCCCCATTTCTTTTGGTTTATTCTAAATCTCAACTTCAGTTTCATTTTAGAAAGAAAAAGTGAAAGCTTGACTTTTTCACTCCCATGGTAATAAAATATATTTAATTTGAATGTCTCAGTCATTCAAAATCAAACCTCACTTTCAAAGTCAGAACTAGCTAGTTGTTGTTTCCTTGTAAAGAAAGAAAAATCAAGCAACTCAATGCAGAAAATGCAATTTAGCCTTGAAGGGAAAGGGAGTAATGTAAACAATATCAAACTGATGAAGAAAAATCCAGTAATTCAAAGTTGGGCCGAGCATTAAATAAACAAAAGAAGTAAAAAAATATATATGAAAGGGGGAAAAAATACACCAACTCAAACAAGAAAGAAAAGTTATGGGGAGAAGCTGATTGAACATTCTTTGCCTGTATATAGCTTTAGAGCAAAAGCTAACTGGATTGTTCTTCACCAGGTATTGCAATATTATATTTTTTTTTTTTTTGTTTCTCAAACTCTACATCTAACATTCATGCTAATTCCTCTTGTCCTTCTGAAGGGCATTGGATCAACTCTAATATATTGATTACCTCAGCCATGTCTGGACGATTTGATGGTACTTGTGATGCACAAATTAATCCCAATTTTATCACTGGAATTGCTTCTTCTGCAGCAAAATTACCCAGAAGCCTCACATCAACACATTGCTCCACCTTGCCTTTCTCCAATGCACCCCTTACCATGTCACACAGAACAATCACATCATCCTCCATATATTCCACAGGTCTTTTCCCAGTCACTACTTCCAAAACTAGGATACCGAAACCGTATACATCACATTTCTCGGTTATCTTCACCGTGCGACAGGCAAACTCAGGAGCCATGTATCCAAGTGCACTTTGAATTTTGCTGCTCAAAACACAATGGTCTAGCATTGGCAATAGCTTCACCAAACCGAAATCTCCTATTTTCGGCTCGCCCGAGCAGTCAATCAGAACATTTGTTGATTTTAGATTGTAGTGGATTATGTTCGTTTGGTGTAAATGAGCCAATCCCTTTGCCATGCCAAGAATAATCTTGAACCTTCGTCGCCAAGAAAGGATGTCTCTGCTGTTTTCATCATGTAGAAGCTTATGCAAACTTCCTTTGGATAGGTATTCATAGATAAGGAGATGCAAGGATGAAGTCCAGTAGTAACCTTCTAGTGCCACAAGATTCTGGTGCCTCATCTTCCCAAGCTTTTTCACTTCCTCCTCAAAGTCTTCTTGGGACTTGATCAAGCTGGAGATTGTAAGCTTCTTGATTGCAACAGAACGCCCGTCTCGAAGGACAGTGTGATAAACAACTCCAAATCCACCACGGCCAATTTCATTGTCTTTATTGAGAATATTATGGGCATCATTAGCAAATTCAGCATCACCAGAAAACATTACTAGTTTGCCACATTTTGGATCATTTTGGGGTGAACAACTATAGTCTTCGCCACCAGAAAATGTAAATGGAGCAGCAGAACGTGACATTGAATAACGAACATGGACATTTAAGACAGTAACAGCCACCACACCAATAGTAATGAAAGCAGCCGCACTAATGGCAATAAGGGCAGAGATACTGAGAATGACCTTTTTATGACGCCGGTTTTGAGAGGAAGTGCCAGAATTGGAGCCAGAGGAATTGGGGTTAAGGACAATTGGTTTAGGATGAACAGAAGGGCAGGAATGATTGACAACAGAACCACATAACATTGGATTCGCAGAGATAGATGAGGGTGAGATACTATTGAAGAAGCCACCCACTGGTAGCTCACCATGAAGGTGATTGTAGGATACATTGAAGGAGAAAAGGTGGGAAAGATTTGTCAGCTCCTTTGGTAAGCTTCCAGAGAGTTCATTCCATGACAAGTCTATATGCTGAAGATTGGTTAAGTTTGCAATGGCTGAAGGGATTGAACCAGTAAGCTTGTTGTGAGAGAGATTCCTGTACCATTCAAAACATGGACGAACAGAAATATTATTTTTCCAAAAAAAAAAAAAAAGTTGCATACTCGTCAATCTGATATTTGAGTTTCACAACAGAAAGAAGTTATGGTAGAGACTAGAGAGCTTACAAAGATGTCAGGGATGAACACTTCTCAATTTGGGCAGGAATTCTCCCGCTTAGGAAATTTTTCTGTAGTTTCAGTTCACCAAGTGAAATCAAACCTTCTAAATCAGAAGGAATGCTTCCATTTAGCTTGTTGTGACTTAAGTCAAGAATGTACAAAGATTTAAGTTCTCCTATACTCACTGGAATAGCACCACTGATATTATTGGTGGACATATTGAAAACTTGCAAGCTACTAAGACCCCCAACAGTAGATGGAAGATTACCAGAAAACGAATTTGATGACAAATCCAAAACCTGGAGGCCATGATAAGATGCAGGCATGGATGTAAGCGATGAAGGATTACCGCGCCGAGTGAAGCTACTTTCTGTAAGATAGATATTTTGTAAACCCATCTTAAAAATCCATGAAGGAAGATGACCTGATAAGTGGTTGTGGCTTATGTCCAGAGACAACAGCTTAATACAATTACTCATTGATTCTGGTAAGTTTCCTGTAAATTGATTCCTTGATAGGTTTAAACTACTCAGTGAATCAAGATTTCCTATTGACCTAGGAATCCATCCTGAGAATCTATTAGCAGAGAGGTCCAACATCTCTAGATTTTTCAATTCTCCAATCCAATCAGGAATGCCTCCTGTGAATGAATTTCCCTTCAAACTGAGGGAAATGCATGAGCTGAGTCTCTTCATTGACTCAGGAAGTCTCCCAGAGAGAAAATTATCACTAAAATCAAGTGATTTCAGAAGCAAGCAGCCTCCAATATCTCCAGGAAGCCTTCCACTGAAGCGATTCTTCTGCAGATTCAACTCCTTCAAATCATACAAGTCCTGAATTCCCTCAGGAACCTCTCCCTCCAACAAGTTATTTGAGAGATCAAGAGACTGTAATCCCCTCAAATACCATATCCCAGATGGCAATTCTCCGTATAACTGATTAGAGGAAAAGTTCAGAGTAGCCAACGAAGAGCAAGAGGTTAAGGAATCAGGAACCTTACCAGTAAGCTTGTTCTTAGCAAATGAAACTGCTCTCAAGGACCCACATTGCTGGAAAAACTCCTGTGGGATCGACCCGGAGAGATTGTTCTCGCTCAAATCAACGATTTGCAAACTCCCGAGGCGAGGAAGATGAGGGTTTATGGTCCCACTGAAGTTGTTTCGGGAAAGCGAAAGAACTTGGAGGCATTGCAATCTCAGGAGCCCTCGATCAATATGGCCGGAGAGGGAAAAGCCGTCGAGGACTAAAGCGGAGACCCGATTGGTTGTCGGGTCGCACTTGACTCCGACCCAATTGCAGGGAGTGTCGTCGTCTTCGTTCCAGGTGGAGAGTTTGGAATTGGGGTCTCGCAGAGCGGCTTTGAACACAATCAACCCCAATACGTCGTCGTTGAAGGCGGAGTCGGCGGAGACGAGTAGAATTGGAGCGAAAAGAAGAAATAAGAAATGGGGGGTGAAGTGCATTTTCATGAAGAGTGATGTTATAGGAAGAAAAAGAGAAGATGAAACATCAACGAAGCGTGTGAGGATGAAAAGAGAGAACAGAGTGGCAATGTAGTGAAGGCAGAAAGAGAGAATAGAGAATGAAGTGAGAAAATGGGGGAAGAAGGAGGGCCATTAAAGAGTGAAGAGTGAAGAGTGTGAGAGAAAAGCATATAAACGAATGATAGTGGATGATGAAGGCCCTTTGGCAGAAGCAGAGAGAGAGAGAGAGAGAGAGAGAAGAGAAACAGCATTATAGCAGCAAAGGCTTCTCTTTTACGGTATGTATGTATGCATCTATGTGCATGCTGTGAAATGGGCAATTTGGTAAATAATAGAGGGCAAACTACTTTTTTGTCCTTGAATTGTTAGTCAAATTATTATTTAGTCCCTGAATTTTGAAAATAGACGATTTGATCTTTGAATTTACACTCCGTCAACTATATAGTCTCTGTGAAGTTACACGTTAAGTCACAGTGTCACGTGTGTGTTGACGTGACGCAGTTAATTTGTCATCATGTTACCATCTTACCTTGCCACATAATTAGAATATTTAAAAGCATTACTGAATAGTCCTTGTATTAGTTAAAAGTAATATTAAGTAGTATCTGTATTAATTAAAAATGACAAATACACAGACTATTTAATATTACTTTTAAATATTTAAATGATGTGACAAAGTAAAGAAATAAAATGATGACAAATTAATGGCGTCATGTCAGTAAATAATGATCACTTCACTCGATAACTTAACATATAACATCTCAATGACTAAATAGTTGAGAAGAGTATAAATTCAAGAATTAAATAATCTATTTTTAAAATTGATGGACTAAATAGTAATTTCTTCAATAATTAGCATTGAATAGAGTAAATTATTATTTGAAAGGGAGATTCTATCTGAACATACTCCTATAAATGAAAAAGATCAATTTTACTATAAATACCATTGATGGTAATCTTTTTTGGTAGATTGCCATTTCTCACAATTAAACCAAGAAAACGTGACATTCCTCTGATCATTGAAGTTTAATTTTAATTTAAAGCTGACATAAATGAAGAATAGAGACACAAGTATTCATGGAAGAAAGATGGTGGCGTTCACTATCGCTAACTTAAATAGTCTTATACTCAGGCCAAAAAAACAAAATTAAATAGTCTTTATACAGTATTATTATTGACAGAAACAAACAGCAAGGCGTGAAAATGGGATTTCAAATATATATCTATAAATTTGGAATTTGTATGTATTGTACAAATTGCATTTGTTTAATATTATTGTGGTCTTTGACTTTAGAAACTACACAGAACTGATACTGGTCAGAGAATCCCTCTCTCAACATGTACACATCTGAATCGTACCACACATTTACCAAAAAAGTCAATCTTATACATCAGTCAACCCAATTGTTATCCCTTGATTTCTATCTATATGTTTTGTTTTCTTATGCTTTTTTAAGAGGTAAATTACATTTTTGTCCTTCAACTACTGGTAAAATTATTATTTAGTTCTTAAATTTAATTCATAAATTTATACTCTCGTCAATTATTTAATCAGTGTCCATGTGACGTGGTTGTTTGTGCTGAAGTAACACCATTAATTTGTCATTATGTTTCTATCTCATTTTATTAAATCATCTAAATATTTAAAAATAATTGTAAATAGTTATTGTATTAGTTAAAAGTAATACTAAGTAGTCTTTGTATAAGTTTTTTTTTGGCCAATAGTCTTTGTATAAGTTAAAACTTAAAAGTGACAACAGAAGCATTTTGCCTCGTTTGGTAGGATGGAAGTTAGGGGAGGTGAATATTCTCACCACTTATGAGCTTGTTTGCTACATGGTGAGGCTTCTTCCATAGGGAGCTAAGTTCCATCATAGGAGGGGAGGTAAGTGCTATGGGTGAGGAGAGAGAAGTTGTGGTGAGGTGAGGTTTAAAGACCAAAATGCCCTTAAAAAATTTGTGACTTTTAAAAAAATAAGGGCAAAAAAGGTATTTTATACTTTTATCTTCTATTTTTCTATCTTCTTTCCACCATACCAAACAATATTACTTTTACATTCCCCTTCCATTTCCTTGCATACCAAACATACTTTTTATCACTTACTTCCATTTTCACTAAAATACTCACCAGGTACCAAACGCCACCAAAGACTATTTAGTATTACTTTTAAATATTTAGATGATGTGACAAGGTGAGGGGTAACATGGTGGCAAATTAACGATGTCATGTCAGCACATAACAATCACGTTACGCGATGACTTAACGGATAATGTTCCAAGAACTAAATAATTGACGAAAGTGTAAATTTAAAAGCCAAACACTCTATTTATAAAATTCAAAGACTAAATCATAGTTTGACCAACTATTAAAAAAGTAATATACCTCTTTTTTTATGTATTTCTATTTTTTTTCTAGTTGTATGAATCATGTATGTTCTTGAAGCTTCAAAGCAATGTTGTAAGAATCAGATCGGACCAGACGGTTCGACCGGTCCAACCACCAACCGAATATAAAGGTGAGTCAGTTGAACCAAGAAAATCATTTTTCTGGTTGGACCGGATTTAACCGGGATCCAACTGGTCAACCGGATTGGATCGTCCAACCGGTCTAATTTTATTTAAAAAATAAATAATAAAAAATTCCATTAAAAAAAATTAGAGAAATCTTAAAAATTAAAATTAGAAAAGTCATGATTATCAAGAATTTTATGTTTGGTTTGATTAAGTTCTTTCAGAGTTTGACAAGTCTTGAAAATTAAAACTCTGAGAAGTCATATAATTTAAAACTTTAAAATTATGTATATTGAAACCTAAAATTTGAGTGATATCATTTTATATATTAAGAATAATTAATATTTATTATTTTTTGCGTCATTCGGTTCAACCGGTTAAACCGATCAAATCATAAATTAAACATTTATCCGAATCTTTGTACGATTCGATTCTTACGACATTCCTTTCAAAGTCAAATTCATCCACAAGCTTTGTATATGGTTTTGGAGCTGTGGCACACTTAGCTTCATTTCCATTTGACTGTGTGTATCCAAATTTCAACATAGATGGCCAAATCAATTGACTAATAGTGTCTGTGTTGTCTCTAATCTCTGTTTTTGGCTTGAAAGGGAAGCAAGCAAATACAAGAAAGAGTAATGAAGAGGTATGATTCTTCTGGTTTCCACACTTGAACAACTCTCATTC
Source organism: Senna tora (assembly GCA_014851425.1). Lineage (NCBI taxonomy): Eukaryota > Viridiplantae > Streptophyta > Magnoliopsida > Fabales > Fabaceae > Senna > Senna tora. Next base: position 4,269,673 of record CM026265.1, on the reverse strand, counting down.
CTTATAATTCACATGCTATACTATTATTTATTGCTCATCATTTTTTTTTCTGTAAAAGTGTTTTTTTTTTGTTTATTTGGATTTCTATTTATTGCTTGTCAGTGCCGGAAATGGCGCTGCTCATAAAAAAATAATTAAGTAAAAGCAATGCTTTATGCTTGCGGATTTAACAAATCAAAAAAAAAAAAGGAAGAAAAATCAGAATAATGATGGACCCATTGGACATTTTGGGTTCAACTCATAATTATGATATTGGTTCAATTTCTAAGGGCCCAATAGTTTGTACAAAACACAACTATGGTGAAAAGTGAAAAGCTACTTGGGCTTTGGGCCCATATGTATATATGGATTCACAAACAAGTTATTGTCTCCAACATCACAATGACATAACGAAAGTAGTTGATCAAAACTCAAAAATTTCATGACAAAATTTTTTTTGAAATATAATAATGGGATTGGATATTTGCCTCCACTGAAAATACTTATGATTTGATGCTAATACTCAAACTATAATCTGCTAATGTTGTGAGATGGTGGTGTACACTAATTATCAGTGTTTTCAAAATCGGATCGGATCGGCCGGTCGGACTGGAAAATTGGTAAACCGCCTGCCAATCCGATCCGGAATAACCAAAGATCCGGTCAGATATAAAACCGGTCAATAACCGAAAAAACTGGTTAAGAACCGTCCAAACCGGTGGTTTAGACGGTTTGACTGGTTGTTCTTTAAAAAAAAATTTTTGTGTTGTTTATGATTTAGTATTTATTGAGAATTTGTTGTGACTTGTAGTTGTAAGGATTGTTCTATTTCAGTATTTATTGTTTGGTTTGTGATAAGACTTGAGACTTAAATATGTTGATCCTTGAACTTATTTGAAGAGTTTAATATGATATTGTGGTAATTTGCAACTTGTTCTATTTCTTATCATGTTTAGATCGAGATGGAGACATATAATTATGAAGTATATAATTTTTTTTATATATTTTAGTATATTTAATTAAAAATATATATTTTAAATGCCACCGGTTCGACCACGATTCGACCATGGTTAGACCATTGAACCGTGAACCAGTACCTCAACCGGTCCGATTTTAAAAACATTGCTAATTAATGACTTGTGATCCCTGGCAATTGAATCTTGGTAGATACTAGATAGGCAGTAATGAAAAATGGCCTTAAATAAATGGTTAAAATGCATAGAATATTTTAATTTTTAGGTCATGGACATATAATACCCCTGAATTTTCAAACATTATATTCAACCCCCTTTGAACTTTTAATTTTGGACATAAGACCCCCTCAGTGAAGAACCCCATTCAATTTTTAACAGATTTTTGTTTGTTTTTTTAAGAGAGTTCCGTCATACAATCAAATAATTCGTCCAATCAACCTTTTTTAGCTCATTGAAAGTTATTTTGGTTATTCCAAAAAAAAAACTCCAGTAAAATTACTTGCAGGTTCAAACAATTAGCATCGAAATACTCTTTAATTAGTTAAAATAATACTGATGTGACAAGATGTTTGTTGATATCACAAAATTCTATTAAAAAATGAATGAAATTCCTTACGAAGGGGTCCATATGCCCAAAATTAAAAGTTTTAGAAGATTGAGTGTAATGTTTAAAAGCTCATCTATGACCTAAATCTCAAAGTTGTTTTATGTCTTTTAGCTTGAACAAATCATTCCTACAAATTGTAGGCAAACACTTTTTCTTTTGGGACAGAAAAAGGAGCATTTGTATTTTTCTCATTAACATAGATACTTTGTTTAGGACACGCTTGGTATAAATGGATAGATGTAAAGTACTGTAAAAAAAATATTGTAAAAAAAAAGTACTGTAGAGAAAAGTGAAGAGAGAGATAGAGAGAAAAATTAAGAGAGATAAAAAGTATGTTTGGTATGTAAAAAATATAATGTAAATTTTTTTTAGAAATCGTAAGAATACATAAAATGCATTGTGTACATCCTTACCAAACGAGCCCTTAGTTTTAAGTAATTTAGAGACACCTTGTTACCTTTAAAAAGCACTAAATTATTCTATCAATTATCTTTTTGCAGCATTTTAATGATTCTTGATGATCAAGTGACCAATGGGAATGTCCCTAGATGGTAAGTGTATTTAATTTGAATCAAGCTTATTAAAAAAAAAAATAGACTGGACTTTTATAACAATGTAAATAAAATGAACAATTTATACCAATATAAATAATATTTATCATTCTATTTATTTTCTTAACTTTGTCACTAATAATTCAAGCTCAGAATCTGTTATTTGTTGATATGTCATAACAAATATATGGAATAATAAGGATATAAGATATTATATATTTTTATATCCAGATCAACGAAAAATTATATGAACATATAAATTTAAATTATATGAAGGGTGATAATTATTTTTGATTGAATTGTGATATAGCTTTAACTTTTGAGATGTAAAATCAAGATTTTCCCTATGATGATTAGTAACTCAGCATCTTTAGTATTGCTTTTGAGGGGATTGAACACTACAGGTTCCTTGCTTTGTATTGCTATATACATAGATTCAGTGGTTAGTGGAATCTATTTATGCTTTTCTTGCATCCTTAGTCCTTAATTTTTTTTCTATCCCCTTTTTAGGCTTCCACACTTCACAACACACCAATATATATATATATATATATATATATATACACTAATATGGTATGACACAGATAATAAAGATTTTGTATTCTTTTAATTATTATTTTTTAAGTTCGATCCTTAGAGAATAAGAATTGAGTGTCATCTGTTTGGAGGGTCGCTCCTAGTAATATACCTTAAGTATTAGTCATCAGGTCAACTCTGATAGATACTTCGGTCATAGAAAGAAAAACATCATCAATGCTTATGTGTTACCAATATATAGTTATCTCATTACACAAATTCTTCTATCAGATTGAATTATAATCAAAATGTGTAGATGAAAAAAGGGGAAGGAAAAAGGAAGTCTCTCGTACATTCTTCCTACTAAATAAACTTTACTTTTTACAATATGATGAAATTATGTTGTTGTCCTTACTTTTTTACCCACTTTTATTCTATTTTTACTTTTAATGTAAGAATAAAATGGTCATTTTTACCAACTTTATTCCATTCACATCACATCACATTACATTGACATAACATTTTCATTCCCTCTTATATTCCCATTCCTATTCTTATTTTTATTCCCTCCAACATTCTACTAAATGAGAATGGGAATGTTGGAGGGAATGAAAATATCATGTCAATGTGATGTGAAGTGAATGGAATAAAAGTGAGTAAAATGATTATTTTACCCTTACATTAAAAGTAAAATAGAATAAAAGTGAGTAAAAAAATAAGAACAAAAATATAATTTCATCAAATTGCAAAAAGTAAAATTTGTTTAGTAAGAAGAATATTGAAGAGAACGTTAAATTACTTTTAAGATTATCTAATTAATTCTTGTTAGCAATAGTTTTAAAAGTTATTGTATTAAAAAGACAAAGCAACAAAAACATACGAGTGTAAGAAGATTTAACATTAACTATCTAATCATCATTAATGAACTTCTAATTGTTACTTAGCAATTAAAAGATTAAAATAAAAATCTCACGACATATCTAATTATCAATCTCTCAAAAGATCTATAATTATACATAATTAGTTGCTTTGAAAATGTGTTTCACATATTTGAAAAAAAATGATAATCAACGGTTAAGAATTTTTGGTTAATTTTGTTGAAGTGTGTACTAAAAGGCCCTGTTTGGTTGCTTATTTTAAGGTTGTAATCCAATATTTCCTTCAATATTTTTCATACAAAACATATCTTACTTTACTTAACCAACATATGGTTGGTTAGAGTGGTAGGTACTCTATTCTTCTTAAGCAAAGTCTCAGGTTCGAGTCTTGTGTATGAAAAAACCTTTGCTGGGAGAGCTTTACTCCTATTATGGGACCTTAGTTATCTCGAATAGAATTGCCTCCAATAAGAGGATACCTGTAGGAAACCAAAAAACATACCTTACTTTTTGTAATCTAATAAAATTATATTTTTGCCTTTACTTTTTTACGGACTTTTATTTCATTCCCACTTTTAATACAATGGTTTATTCTATTCACATCACAGTTTCATCACATTCTCATTTTCTCCAACGACCAACATTCTCATTCTCATTCTCAGGTAGATGTTCAGTAGTACGGTAGTATTGAATTTTAGTACATCCCTCCAATCAGTTAATTCCTAATCCATTCAAGGTGAGTCCTTATTAATGTGAGTTTTTATTAATATTAACAAATGATACTACATAATTAGAGGAATGAATTGGTCTATGATGCAACTTGTTGCATGCATGTAATGCAAATTCGGCCGATAGGATTGTAACACGTGGAAAATTGCATTGCATCTCAAGTCATCCTACCCACATGTCACAATCCTATCAGCCGAAATTACATTGCATGCATGCAATAAGTTGCATATTCAGTAGTATAGTAGTACTGAATTTTTTTCCTTATTTTTTCACATATTTTTGTAACCAAACGAAGCATAAATCTAATGCACAAAATATATAGTGGTGAGTACGTGTCACTTTCCTAGGACGAGTTCTCACGCTCACGCCCTGGTTCCCAAACAACAACGACACACACACACACACACACAGGGCTTCTCTGTTTTGGACGTCCTTTCTTCCTCTGGAGAATCCCAATTTTAATAATCGCACACTCCTCCTTCCTACCTTCCTCTTTTCTTTTTCGTTTTTATTCTCAAAAATCTTTTCTTTTTCCTTCATATTTAAACCCCACCCAGCAACCTCCTCGTCAGCTTCGCCTCCTTTCCAAACTCTCTCTTTCATTCTCCCTCGTTTGGTAGGAAGGAGCGCAGAAATGATTTCCTCTGTGGATTCGGTTTCGCTCTTAAACCCTAATCTCGCCCATCCCTCAATGCCGTTCAGGAAGCTTGCTCGCTGTCTCAACTTCCATCCCTTGCTCACAACTCGCGCTTCAACGCTCTCTCTTGTCTCCCACGGCGTTTCCCCCAATGGTCTACCACTTCATCGGCGGACTCCGTTAATTGTGGCTTTTGCAGCTCAGCACGAGGACTCGGTAAGATTGAAGAAAGGAAAATGGAGGGTTTTATGATTGTGTTGATTTTATTGAAGTTCTTGCAAAATGGAAATGCTTGTGAAATGGGGTAGTGTGATTGAGTATAACTAGGCAATGTATTGTACGATATTCTCATCGGGGGTTTATTGTTCTTTTTCTCTTAATCATCTCACAGTGCCTATGTAATTGTTAGTTTATATTATCTGAAGCATAAGCCTATGGTGTTGTCCCATCTAATAACAGAAAAAAAAGAGAAAGATATATGCAAAGGCATCCAACTTCACACACTCAAACAGACAAACACAACTCATTTTGGGTAACCCGTTATTTGAATTTCTTTTTCACTCAGACATGCTCTTGAGTGCAGCTTGCATAATTGTTCTTCCTACTAATCTGAATTGGAACTGTATATTGATATTTCTCTTCTGCACCTCAAACTTAGAAGCATAGGGAAATCGAAGTGGATGATGGAAAGGAAAAGCCTGACATTGGATCTGAAGAATCACAGGAAGCGTGGAAGCAAGCTGTGGAGACCTTCAGAGAACAAGCCAAAAAGATTCAAGGTGTTTCTCAAGAAGCATATGAAGTATATTCTAAGAAGGCAATTATCATTTTAAAAGATACTTCAGAACAGTTGAAAGTACAAGCTGAGAAGGCAAGGCAGGATTTGAGTGTGGCTGCAAAGGAAATCAGTGAAGAAGGCAAAGAGTATCTCACCACAGCTACTGAAAACTCCCCTGAGGTTAAGGAGATTGTCGAAACATTTACCTCCCCAACTGATGATCTCAACCAAATTTCTGAAGTGCGAGACTTCTATGTTGGTATACCATATGGTATGTATGCTGTTTTGTAAAATTAATTAAATGAATTGTTCTCTGAATTTTACTCCTATTCTAGAAAGTCTATTCCTTAACAGAAAACTGAAACTAAGAGTATAAGAATTTGAACCTAACCCTTATAGGGATGCCATGCCATTGAACAGTTTAACAGACATATCCTGATTCCTGACTCTAATGATATGACTTTTTTTGTGCTAAGGGCAAACATTTATTACCCCTTGCCCCCACCTTATACTTAAGCTTAATATTTCTATGGTATTCCTGTATTTTGCAGGTTTGATACTTTCTCTTGGTGGCTTTCTTTCCTTTATGGTGACGGGAAGCACTGCAGCCATTAGGTTTGGGATGATTTTAGGTGGTGTGCTCTTAGCTTTGGGCATTTCAAGTCTAAAAGCATACAAAAGAGGAGAAACGTCTCCTCTAGCTTTTAAGGGCCAGGCAGGTAAGATCGTATGACTGAAATTACAATTTGAAGAAAAGGAAAAAAGAAAAGAAAAGAAACCACATCTACAAGAATAAAAAAAGGACTAAACTTAAGTGAAGTTACTTAGGTGTTTGCTATGAAGTTCTCTAATAAAAAGAAGACATGGCAAAAAGTACTTATATGACCAATTATGGGTGGAGAGAGAATATAGAAAACTAAATTGTGCATGACCAATCATTGAAGAAAGAGAGTATAAATAAAGCCTATGCTTAGTGGAACTTCATGGCAAACACCTTAGTAACTTCACCTTGGTTTTTTCCAAAAAATAATTATTAAAATACAAATTAAATAATCATCCTGAAGATTTTTTGCAATAGTATAATACTATCATTTTATTTATCAATTTAATACCTTATCAGGTATGTTTGAATTCAATGTACTCATAAGACTTACTGCATAAACTGACTGTAATTAGATGAAGTATTAGTTGGTTGTTTTTTGCGTCGCTTGATCTATATAGCCGGCCCGACCTAATGGGAAAAGGCTTTGATTGTTGTTGTTGTTATTAATTGGTTGTTTTTGCAAAAGGGGAGTGGAGGCAGGACTGGCAAACTATTAAATTAAAATTTTTTCGGTGCTTAAATAGGAGCTGCAAGTATTAAAATGTTTATGATTGTTATGCAAAGAAAAAATTCGCTAATGTTCTAACTGATAGTTCATTCGGCTAAAGTTAGAACTTAGAAGATGTTACTATTATTGCCGTAGCATTTTTTTTATTGATTCGGTACTCAGTGCTCATCCATAATTTGCTATGACAGCTTCTGGGGAATTCCATATAGTTCAATTTTGTTTTCTATGTCAACAGAAGTGATTCCAAGTCTCTTATTCTTTTTCTCTAACTTTTCCATGATAGCAATCTATTGATATAGTTTTAAGTTTAACCAACTTGGATGGAACAGTCAGAAAGAAAATGAATCTGTTAGCATGCTAACCTGTCCTTCTAGAATTTGGAGAGGCTAGAGAGTTGATTAGGCAATGGCAGTCTGAAATGGATTAACTTTTTAGGTCTATTTCAGTTTTCCACTGTCATCTTTGGGTGTATTTGTAACGTCCCCTTATTTGTCAAATTGAGCAATTTTGTCACCTTGTTCTTGTTTCATTTTGACACATAACTAATTGTTCGATTTTGGGATTAAAATTAACTGGAGAACTCCTCACATGACCCACACTTTATATTTTCAGAATTGATAAGAGAATCTAGTGAAATTGAGCAATTTTCCCAAGACATAAGAGAAATTGGGGGATTTGATGTTCTTTCTTCTTAAAAGATCTTTCAATTTTGAGATTACAAAGGGTAAGATTTTAAAAGCCAGCTTATGTGATGTAACATGGGGTGAAATACTATATAATTATTAATTAATACCCTCAATTTGCTTTTTTAGGATTTTTTACACTTAAAAAATTGCAGTTTTTTTTTTTGAAAAAAATTGATAGTCAACACTGTCTAGTTATTGGAGCCCCGGGAAAGGAGAGCAGTATTTACATTAGCATCAATCGCATGGCGGTGTCACTGTTTTAAATTCTTAACACAATATCTATTTGATTAGTACTTTCCCTTTTTTAAATTATGTTTTAATGGTTTCTTCCTATTATTTAAGCTTACTCTAAATTAATTGTTTGACTTGCAGCAATAGCAAGCATATTATTCTTGCGGGAGATAAACTTGCTAGCCAAGGTATGACATTATTTGTATTTTACTTCCATAAAATTATAATGGTGTATAAATAGGGCAACAAGAAGTCAAGAACACCTTTAAAGGTGGCTCACACTGCAGTAAAACTTGTTTAACATTTAAAATTCTGATAGTTTCTATTCCTTTCACTCCTTTTCCCAGGGATCGGCTCTCATAACTTGGTTCACTGCCTTGATCAGGTTCATAAAAACTTCTTGTTTTCTTCGTTTTTAGTATTATTACCTTGCTGTTTGCTTTACCTTTAGTCTCTTAGATGTGCACATATTTGAGTAGGCATTCCTTTTAGTATATAAGGGTCTCTTAAGTCATATTAATTGAAGGGTGTCATTACCATGCTAAGTGGATGATTACTGATTATCAGTATCTCATAAATTGAAGCTGTTTCAGAAGTTCTGGAAGTAAAATAAGTTGTCATTGCTTTCAAAACCCCTAATGTAGTAGCATTTCGACTGGAACTTAGCTTTTTCAAGAAATTCAAGCATTGAATTCTGCAGACCAATTAGATTAGGCACTAATGCAGGGTCTGGAATTACTCAAGGCGGATGAGTTATGGCTGTTCTGTTCTTTAACCTTAATCCCCATAGTCTATAATTTATTTTCTCTTGAACTAGTGCTTTGAGTATCAGCTTTCCTGATTAGCCAAGTATTTGATAAGTCTTTTATTGGAAGCTCTTTTGTCCACTGTAAAGCACTAAAGCCTTCTTGTCCTTCACCTTCTACCCATATAAATTGAGCCTTAGCATATTCTGAAGCTATGCTGGTTGTTTCTTAGTAAGATTGGTTTTGTATGGTAACCAAGTAAGAAGGTTTTTGGTGTATGCAATGCAGTGGTGCGGTGGTGGCATTTTACGTGTATAGATGGGTAATGGACGGTAAACCACAAAAGGACACCAACTTGGAAAGTGGAGCACAAAGTTAATTAGTTGTATTACATTCATAATCATAATCATAGGTTAGCCTTTTGATGTTTAATAGACAATGCAAGCAAAGCTGTGTTTTCAACATAAGATCTCTTCTCTACTTTCAGCTTTTACTTTATTATTTGAAGATCTGTATCTGCTTCAAGATTGTCAGGCTAAATTTCCTCTTTTTTTTTGGTGAAAAAACCTGGCCTCTATTCAGTTGTGAGGGTAAATTTTTATGTTTATGTATTATTTAATTTATTTTTCTGGTTGATCAGGATGAATTCCTGCATGGAAATTAGACTTGGAGAACCTGGATCCAATTTAACAATTTCGTTCATGTATTATTGTGATTTCAAGTGAGAGAGCATAAGTGGGTAAATATGGCCTGTTTTCACTTTTGTTTTGGGTACACGTTTTCACTAATTTTAAAAATAGGATAAAATATATTTTACCTTCACCAAGTAAAGTTTAGATTAAATTAGTAATTAGTAATTTGATCGTGAAAAAAATCAATAATTTAATCTTTGAAAGATGTATGTTCTCTTCATTTATTTTTTAAATGATAAAATGTTTCATGATATATTAAATGTTTAATTAATTTGATTAATAATTAAAAATTCCCATAAAAAATATTTTTAATTAGTTTGATTAATAATTAAAAATTTAATTTATAATAATATTAATGAATGTTAATTAATTGATAAACTGTTTCATGATATATTAAATATTTTTAATTAATTTGATTAATAATTAAAAAGTTAATTTATAATAATGTTAATTAATTGTTAAATGATAAATTGAATTTTATTCCTTATAAAAATGCAAGACCTAATGCTGTCGATGTATATAATCAAATGTATGAGTATGATTCTTCATTTCCTCTTCAACATATAATGAGAGATGTCTTGGGTTTTTAAGCTCCTCGGATCCCAAAAACATCAACAAAATTTATTTGAGTTAGCTATTAAGACTAGTGAGTTTTATGACTAGTGAGTTTTATGATAAACTCATTAATTATAATTTTGTTTAGCGCCATTAGGAACTTAACTAGTTTTATTATCAAAATAATTTGTTCTGATTTGAGGGAAAAAATAACCAACTTGGTACAGAAATAACAATGGGCTATGTACCTTGATTAATTCCAAAAGATATACATATTGATAAAAGGAAAAACCACAAAAAAGATAATTTTTTCCTTTAAACTAGGCTTCCATAGCAATTTAACATTCCGAGTTTGTCACATTTTTATTACATAATTTAATAATAAATACCTAAATTTTGTGTACAAGAAAAAGAAACAATTCAAAGAAAAAGATGATACTACATTGCCTCATTTATAAATATATCTGACTCTTTCTAGTAATTAACTAATAGAAATTTAAGTAATATTCCTTATATCTTTGCCATAAGGTTCAATACAAAGATGATACGTGGCCAAAAATTTTCGCTAAGACCAATCACGGAAGAGAAACAATATAAAAAATCACCTTTTACATGATCAATCATAAAAGAGAAAGAATATAAATGAAGTTTATGATTGAAGAACCTTATGGCAAACATATAAACAACTTCACCTAAATTTTTTCCATCACTAAATAGGTGCAAAGGATGTGTGGTCTCAAGCATCTGAATAATGGAAACAGCTTTCCAACAACATGTTTCTAGGTTCTAGAGTTCATTATGAGGGTGATTAGGGGCCTCAGGTTGATTATCCAACGGCATATATTGGGCCATGATTGCCCGTATTTCAGAGTCCATATATCTCTGCAGTTAATTCATTCCAAAACAATTTTAGCGTCTATATTCTTTTGTTAGTATGATCCATAAATGACATTGTTGAAAGAAGAATACCTGAATTCTGTACTTGTAAAATGCATATCCCCCAGCAGCAGCAGCAAGCAAGATGAAAATGAACATCCAAATGAAGCCTCCGTTGCCCCCTGAAGTACTATATTTACCTGCATTTACAACACATAAAACAAGAGTGATAAATAAATAAATAAAGCTTCTGAGTTCTCAGAAATGAATAAAAAAAAGTGTGAAAGCTGACCAATACACATGTCATTTTCTCGTATGTAGAACAAACCACCACTACAGCTGCAGTCATAACTTCCCCAAGTATTCTTGCATTTGCACTCTGGGCACTGGCATGCCAACTTCTCTTCGCACTCATCTATATCTGTATGTACCATACCCAACACAAGAAACAATATCAAAAAGGTTTCACTAGTATATATAGAGCTAACAATATATAGCATCACTGAAACTACTGCACAATGCACATTCATGCACTCTACCTTCACAGGACTTGACTCCATCACCCCTGAACCCAGGTGGACACTTGCAACCTTTTGTACGGTCATCCTGCATAATCAATTAAACACACAGGGAAATATGAGACAACTAATATCACCATCCATCACCTGTTCTTGGCTTAACGAACATGTAAAAACAACTAAAAAGTAGTACTTAAGATGCTTATATTTTCATTCATAATGAGATTGATATTCATAATTAGTATAGTCTATTTATTTTTAGTAGACCAGGTCAATTTAAGAATACAAGTATACTTTTTCATCTTCACCACCTCCAAAATATACGAACATGGGGAGAAAGAGATTATACAAGTGGATACATAAAACTACTTACAATACAAGCTGAGTATGTCCTGCCACTTTGGGTTCCCTTCCAGCAACCTCCATTGTTGATTTCACACCGCAAGGCTCCTGAAGCTGTTAGATTCAACAAGCTGTTACTCATAAGGATTGATTAATAAATGCATTCTACAAAATAACGAGTGAGACTGTTTTACTTAATATTTTTGACATTTTTAGAATGTAGAGAATGGGGATAATTCACCTAATTCTTAGTCAATTATTTACCTTCACAGTGGGTATATCCATCACCAACAAACTTCACATTTTGAACAATAGGGCATTCACAAACTCTTCCTCTGAAAGTATCCTATAGTACAAAAACAAAAATAACATGTAGTTGAAATCAGAAGAACCAGACCCCATGAGAAGTAATTAGAAAAATTTTCTCAAAAATGTGATGGACAGTAAAGTATATACCCTGCATGCAGTAATGTTAGCGGATTTGTCATGCCAGCAGCCACCATTGTTGTCCAAACACTCATTTGTTTCCATATCTACAGAGAAAAATTAGCAACATCATTAGCTTTTAAACAAGGTTCAATTTCGACAAGTCACTTGCATAAACAAAATTTCTGCCTCCACAACCATAAAACTCATTTTTCAGAAAGAAATGCAACATTCATGGATGTCAAAAAAGTTCACTTGTTCAGAGTTGCGATGGGAAAGAAATGAAATAAGGACCTGGAGTCAAACAAATTGATGGCTCTGTGGTCTCTTGGAAGCCAGAACAAATTGCCTTAAGAACTGCTGCTTTTTCCAACTTACCTAAAAGCAGTTAAAGACAAATGTTATGAAGTAGAATATAGTTAAATGGCCGTAAAGATATCTAGAAAAGCTGTCTCACACCTCTATACTGTCTATTGTTTATAACTAGTGTAGGCAGTATAGTAACATCACCACGAGAACCTTTGCCAATCTGAAACCAAACGTGGAATCAAATGTGATATTGTAATAATAATAGAATTAACATAAATGCCTAATTAAAAAAAATGCAAAAAAAAAAAAAAAACTTGCAATTTAAAATGCCAACCTGTGCATCCTGTTCGGCTTTGAGAACAGGATTTTCAGCATCTGCTTGAGGATTTCCAACACAATCTTTAATTTTTTTCAGGTCAGCACCTATTAAGTGTAAAAAGGTAAACTGACATTTCTCAGCTTAGAATGATGTGATAACAAAGAAAAGAAAAATGTGAGGCTATATATACTAAAGTGAATGCAAAAAAGGAATGAAGTGTCCAAACTCCAACCTACCTAGAGATTTAATAACTTCATCTGAGCATTCTTCAGAGTACTTGTTTTCTTTCATGGGGCAACGGATTGAGAAGTCAGTGACGTAGTCCCACCATTGCCAAGGCTTTCCACTTTCATTTGCCACTCTAAAGAAGCAAGCTTGACGCAAGTTCTGAATGACAACATCTTTGCCATCATAGCCTCTACTGAAATCTAGCTCAGGATCTGGAGCACAGTACCTTCCATGGTTGATGCACTCAGACTTGCATTGCTTGCTATTTATAAAAGCTTCAGGGCAATACCAAGTTATATAGTGAGGGGTGAACTGTGTGAACCCTTTCCTCTCAAGTAGCTGAGCTGCCCCTTTGAAGTTTATCACAAAATCGATTTGACTGTCACACTTTGGCCCACACTCATCGTTGCTATTTGTCCAGAATTCATACTCAACTCTATCATCAGGATGTGGAAGAGCCTCCCTCCAATCAAGGTTTACCTTAACCATGTCTCCATTCAAGAGGGCCTTTTTCATCTTATCCCCTAGGGTTTTAGTGATGAGGGCAGAAGGAATGCTAATCTTTTCCACATAATCGTCATTTGCATTCCCTCCTTCTTCAGGGGTGTCCATGGTTATTAGTGGCTCCATCCTATTATCCACAACCAGAATAGCTGCTGCTCCACCATTCTGTGCATTCCACGCCTTTAAAGTGAAGAAGCAATCTACCATATAACATAACAATGGCCAAAAAGAGGGATTATAGACATAACTATTTTTTATATCACATTGGTATTAAATAGGCTCATTTTGTTTCAATCTTCCATAAGAAAATACGCCATTAAATCCGTTAATGAAAAGTACATGTCTCTGAAAATTTTACTTGCTATTTTTTAGCAACCAAACAAAACTAGGCAAAAAACTTTAGAAAAGTACTATGCATTTCTAAGAGGCGAAAACTAAATAGTTAAGAAGTGTATCTTTCAGGACTAAAGAGTATATTATCGTATGGTTTGAAGATCAAATATTAATTTGATATGACAGAAAACAAAATGAATGAAGAGATGAAAGGAAGAAAGCAGACCTCCACGATCAATGAGAAGAAAGCTGGGAAAACCTCCGGCCCTGGACCTGAAAGCAGCATCATCAAATTTCCTGCATCCTTTCTGATTTTCATTGGGGTACACGACGGAGCCAACCATAGTTCCTCCATACTTGGGAACCCCAAAATTCCCAATCGCACACTGATATGTACCTTTTAACGAATTGGGCGTAGTGATTTTTATACTGTTCTTCTCCACCACAAACCTACCCATACAATTCCCCCAAAGCAGAACCAAAATCCCTACACTTAACAGAAAACTCAGCTCCTCCTTCATATTATTCCGAAAGCACAAAGATTCGAATCAAATGTTGACGCAAGAGAGCAAAGCCAAAATACAAATGGCATCAAAGGAGAGTGTCATTCAAGTCCAGTTGGAATTGAATGAATGAAATGGAGATCGGAAAAAGAAATGAAGAATGGGTTTTGTGTGGGAGTGAAGATTGGAGTAATGGAAAGTAAGAGATCGAGAGAAGAGGATCGAAAGACATGGACAAAGGAAGAGGAGATTGGAATGAGTAGTAGAGAAGAGAGAGACGTACGTGTCAGTTACGTTCAAACCGTAATAGCAATCCTCGCCGTAGAAAGCAGAGCTCGCGAGCGATTGATTCGATTTTGCATTTGCCATAAATAGCAGATCATCCTTCGTCTATATATCTATTTATATATATATATATATATATATATGCATGCACCATGTGCTCACCTCAACTACTACTATACATTCAAAAAATTACGTGCGACTTGCTGCAATTTTAGCAATAAGATTGTGACACATGGATATAATGGGATTAATTGTATCGATGCAACAAATTATATCATATACTCATCTAATAATTAAAGAATATCAATGCAATTTTCTTTTTTCACACATTTGGCTCCTTCTTAATATATATGTCAAAACCACAAATTAGTCTTTTATGTTTGCACAAAATTTCATATTGGTCCTTTATGTTTCAAAAAGTTTAAATTGGTTCTTTATGTTTGCAAGAAGTTCCAAATTGGTCCTTTCGTCCAAGTCCGTTTATTTCTTCCATTAAGTGCTGACGTGACGTGCTGAGGTGGACATATCATCTCTCCTACATGTCCATTTTAAGTTGACGTGTCATGCCACGTCATTAACACATCATCGCCACGTCATCATCTACTATCATATGTGATGACATGTCAGCTTAGATGGACACGTCATTACGCCACGTCAGCACTTAACTTAAGAAATTGACAAAAGTGGACGGAAGGACCAATTTAGAACTTCTTGAAAACATAAAGGACCAATTTAAACTTTTTGAAACATAAAGGACTAAAATAAAACTTCGTACAAACATAACTAACTAATTTAGGATTTTGACTTTTGACCTAGTATATAATTACAAACTGTTCTAGAATTCATTAAAGAAATCAATCTCATTATTTTTGGCCCAAAAAATAAGAGATAAAAAAAAAACCTTTTATTTGATCATGCTTGCATGCAATTGAAAATTACACGTGCATGGTGTAATTTATTAAATGTTTCGACTTTCAACAATTCAACTAACAGCGTTTTAATTTTCTTTCTTCAATTTTTGTAATTTTACAACTACATTGTTTTTATGATAATTAGACGCTAAATCGTTCATATCAATGTTGTAAGAACCCGATCGGACCGGACGGTCCGACCGGTTCAACCGCCAACCGAATACAAAGGCGAGTCGGTTGGACCAAAAAATCGTTTTTGCAGTTGGATCGAATTTAACCGGAGTTGGACCGGTCAACCGGTGGTCCAACCGGTCCAATTTTATTTTTAAAAAAAAATTAAAAGGAAAAATAACATAAAAAAAAATTAGAAAAATCTTAAAAATTAAAATTTAAAAGTTATGATTATCAATAATTTAATATTTGGTTTAATTAAGTTCTTTCAAAGCTTAACAAGTCTTAAAAATTAAAACTTTGAGAAGTTATGTAATTTAAAACTATAAAATTATGTATATTGAAACCTAAAATTTGAGTGATGTCATTTTATATATTAAGAATATTTATTATTTATTATTTTTTACGTCATCCGGTTCGACCGACGGTTCGACCGGTTAAACCGATCAAACCATGAACCGAACACTTGTTCGAGTCTTTGTCCGATTCGGTTCTTACAACATTGATTCATATCCTTGTCATAACACTCAGCTTAGTTAACCACAAAAAACATACATCAGTATCAGAATAGAAAATGCCACAAGCACATTCCAATTTATTATAGTTTCATCAAATTTACAACACTAGGGCTTTGTACACGTATATACACATTAAAAAATTTATACATAAATTTAGTCATCATTAAAAACTATTCACAGATAT
Organism: Senna tora; assembly: GCA_014851425.1. Classification (NCBI taxonomy): domain Eukaryota; kingdom Viridiplantae; phylum Streptophyta; class Magnoliopsida; order Fabales; family Fabaceae; genus Senna; species Senna tora. The sequence continues at coordinate 4,253,356 of CM026265.1, read as the reverse complement.
ATATTATTTTCACTGTGCACGTTCAAAAATGCCATCAGTAAGAGCGTTTTTAATGGTATTGGTCAAACATTGTGGGACCCATAAGACACGTTGGCAGGCCAAATGTGACTGGTAAGTGCACAAAAAACGCCTTCAATGAGAACGTTTATTGAAGGAGAAATGACGTCGTATACGTGGCACGTTATTAACCCCGTCGTTTTCCCCTTTTCCCCCAACCTTCATTTAACCTAAATTCAAAACACCCAAATCGATTTCCCCTCTTCCCTCCCAAATGTTCACGGCAGCTTGACTGTTGTTTTCCGGTGACGGCGGCACGACGGCAGTTTAGGACTTCGTTCACGAGTTCGTCTTCAATCTCCTCTTGAATCCTGGTATTGCATTTTAGAATTAGGTTTTGTTTTACTGATGTTGGTTTTCTTGATTCCCTTGCTTCACATTATCATATAATTTAAGACTATTGTAATTTTGTTGCCAATATAGGTTCGTCTTCATTGATTTTGGTTTTGGTTCATCATTTTCACTTAGATAATTAACTATGAGATACCCTGAAACTCCTTTCTTCTTTCTAGCATTTTCAAATTTCAACTATGAGATACCCTTTCTTATTTTATTTACTTTCCATTTTCAAAGTAATTGAACATAATAGAGCAAACCCATAGAATAAAATTGGAGGAATTAACTGGACCGGCGACAATCTACCCTAGAAAAGAATTGGAGGAAATGAAAATTTAAAGGGATAAGGAAAAGAAATCAAAATACACAAACTCATAATTTAGAGAGTAAACATGAATAAATTTAAAATTATTTGTTCCTACTTACATGTAGAATGTGTTGAACTCATTAGAGTGCGATGAATCAGCTATTTCAATTCTATAAAGTTTATTTTACGGGTGACTTTCGTAAGTTTAGGATTATTCGGGACTTGAAAAAGATCATTGGAAGAGTTTGATACAATGACATCTTTGTAAATATAAGCAATGAATGACTGACTCATGTTTGTTAGTGCAAAATGATGTTACACAATAACAAGGGCTCCAAAATGTTGAAAATTTGTTTGAATGTTGTGGGTTGCAAGGACAAGTTGAAGCAAGATATAGCAAATTAGCAGCTAAAAAATGCCGTCACTGAGGGCATTTATTAAAAGAAAAGTGCTCTCAGTGAGGGCGATTTTTTGTCCAATCAAATCATGCCCAGGTCTGTTCTAATAGGCCTGAAAATTCAACTAGCCTAAATTTGACCATCTGTCCACTAAAACGCCTTTGCTGATGACGTTTTTCTGTAAATATACCACTCACGTGGCTGCCAACGTGTTTTATGGGCCCCACCACGTTTAACCAGTACCGTTAAAAATGTCCTCACTCAGGGCGTTTATAGGATTGACCATTTGACTCAATAAACGCCCTCACTGAGGGCGTTTTTCTTGTAAAAAATTCAGGAAAATGCCCTCAGTGAGGGCATTTTTGAATATGCACAATAAAAGTGATATATATCTTTGGATAATTTTTAAAGGTTTTGTGTATATATTTTTTTTAATGTGTATATACACTTGCAAAAGCCCAATACTAAGAATATTTGTATTTTGAATATTATATTCCTCTCAGTTGTTTTCTTTTGATGAATAACATTTTAAGATATTATTATTGGCCAAAAAAAATTATAGAATATTATGTTGAAGTGTCAAAACGAATTAGTCAAGCTTGATCCGATTCTAGCCCGTTTTAATCCTATTTTATTTTTATTTAAAATTAAAAATAATAAAATATACTAATAAAATATGAATTGAAATAATAAAATAAATTAAATAAAATCTCAAAATACTTAACATAATTTGAATTAAAGTAAAAATTATAAAATTAATTTAATATATAAATATTAAAAATAAAATAAAAGTAGACTAATCCAGCCCTAACCTAACTTTATCCTATTCTTTTTAAAGATAGATTGAACTGACCTGTTTTTAATTAGGGACAAAAATACTCTAATCCGACCATATATATTTTATAGAACCAAATGAGTACACCTCTAATATTATGTGCTAGTCAAGTCAAGAATTTTTAACATTATTTTCATATTTTGGTATATTATGCTTCATGATTACTAGTTCCATTAAAAATCTTTGGAGAAATCATCTTAAAGGAAAAAAAAAGGATTGAATGGTAGAGGGAAATTAAGGCATGTAAATGCAAATGTAAGGATGGTAAGATGTGAAGCTAAGACATGGTTTATCACACCATATGTCCCTAAACCTGCATTTCAACAATTTTAGCACTGAGACTACTATCTAGTTTCCCTTTACCAACTGGTCCATTTTACATACAACAACACATGTATATGACTATAGAAGGGCCTCAAGAAAGAAGTGAGGTCATATAAAGGATCCATGGCTATACAGGGTTAGATTACTCTCGCTTGTCTTCCTCAATATCTTCAACATAGGTGAGATCTGTGGCACTAGACGCTTTCCTTTCTTTCCTGTCCAGCTTAGTTGCCACATCCCCACTCATCTTCATTACACCACTTGTCAGAGAGACACCCTCCTCATCAAAGTCATCTCCTGTTTCCTCTGAGTATGCATATCTACAAATCAAGATGCCAATGCAATCAATTTTTGGGGCTACATACCACTCAGGAAACACAACAGAAAGAAAGAAAGAAAGGAGATGGAAAACCCAGATAACTTAGATGTAGAAATCATGATGCTGGAAAAATTAAACTCTAGTTTAAAGTCAAGGGAGGTTAGTGTCATATCAAAACCAGAGGGGGTGTGAGTGTGGGCTTTATAAACAGCGGGGAGGTTTTAGTTTAAATTGAAGTTAGAAGGAGGAGTATAAGAATAGGTTTCAGGAAGAACCTCAAAGAAGATGAATGTAATTTACTCTAATATTAAATTAAATAGACGCAGAGATATATCCTTTAAGTAGTTCATCAGGATGTTTTTTTTATTGTGAAACTGCATAGAAGTAGTCAAGTAGGATAATGGATTACGTCAAAAAAACAAAATAATAAATTGAAAGGACAGGACAAGCATCACACTCAAGTAAACTCAGCAAGAATACCAGCTTTAAAAGGGCCATAGAAAGGATGGTACCTGGTAGGGTTACGGGAAGGAGCCCAAAGCACACATATCATCACCAAAAGAGCATATGCAAGCAGAGTCCAGAAAGCAGGAATAATCCAAGCAATTTGCCACAGCTCACTCAACGGGTCAGTTGCATTAAAGTATAGCTGGTTCAATTCAACACATTCAACACAATAAGAATCTCTAGTTAGCAAAACCGACTCAAACCAAATACAAAAAAAGTAATACTATAACGCAGGACATTTAATCTAATTGCACCCGTAAAACTTATTATCATTTTCCATAAAATACCTCAAATCCAATCCATGCAATGGAGAGTAGCACAGACACTGCAAGAGTATTTGTAAATTTTCGGTAAAGCTCCAATTTAGCCATGTTTCTCCTCATCTGCATCCACAAATAGAAATGTCTCTTTAATATAGTCCCACACAGCACACACTTCATTGCTGAAAGCATTAGAAAACACACTGCCTGTCACTCAACACTAAACAGGGTGTCGATATTGGCATGCAAACAAGCATTTACACAAGCACAGAGAGACTGACACAAAAACACGAACACAGAGGGATAGAGAGGGTTAACACTCATACTGAAGCTAAGGCAGCAATGATATGATAGAATCATAGAAATACAGAAACAGAAATTACCTGAAGCTTCTCCAAGGTTTTGGATAATGATGAGAAAATCCAGATAATAAAACAGGAGTCTAGGAAAACAACAGGTAGGACTAATACTAACTTTGTTTTCCCAGAAAAGTCATTGATATTTCCCAGATGTTCAACAAGCTCAAGTGCCTCTGAGGCAACAAAGTATACCAGCCCAAGAAGAAGAACCTTTGAAGTGATACCACCAAGGGTTGGCCTCACCACACCAAAACCCATTGAGACAACCAATAGAAGAAGACGAGAAAGAGTCTTTTTGACAGAACTACATGTTACAGCCCACAAAGTGATTGCCATCGGCCTAGTTCCAGTTGAATTAAAATTGGCATATTCAAAGTACCAGATTGCCATTTCACACATTCCAAGAGCAATTACTGCAGTAATGTGATAGTGCAGCTGAATAATATCCTTCCAGAACTGAACAAACCGCAGAAACCAGACAAGACCAAGCAGGAGGTATGCTAATGACATAAAGCCATAGAAAGTCATTAGAGGAGCCATCTTCCCTGGTAGATAACCATCAGGATTCCTCCATACAGTTCTTCCTTTTACAATTGTCCCTTTAAGCTGGGGGTCGCAAAACATAAAGTAAAGGTAGTACATTCCCGTGCTGTTTATTTGAATGCTTTGTGTTTCCATTTTAACTTCTTCACTATTTCCTTGAAAGAAAGTCTTAATTCGTTTAGGCAATTCAGAATTTTCTTGGTTTTTTTGGATGATAACTTCACCAACATTGCAGTATCCTTTATTAGAAAGTTCAGGAGAGCAGCAGATTAAATCAGACTTCAGAAAAGAACCTCCAATTCTTTCCCTATCCTTTACCTCAAGTATGATGGCTTCCACCAAGCCAGTGTTTTGCTGCATGTCATTTTGCTTACTGGCAGATTCCTTTGGCCTTATAAAAGTGACGGTTTCAAACCTGCAGTTCTATAAGTGAGAATGAAATCATCCTCAAAATTAAATCAACTATGATGAAATGTTAGAGCAGAGATAATTATAAGTAACAGCTAACGGTCTCTTAAAGTAAAATTTTCTATTGACAAAGCCAACATTAATGAACCAAATCTGACACTCACCCTATCACAAACTTGTAATCAACATCAAGTGTAGATGTTCCCCTAGAAGATAGTTTCTGCTCGGAAGCACAGATATGGGATAAGATATGGATATGGGGATATGACAATCCTTTTTTAAATCAAGATATAATATTTCTCAGATACAGTAATAAATTATATAAAAATATTTAAAAGATTTTAAAATACCAATATTATGCAATTGATAATATAATATCGGTGTTGGAAAATGGATACTCCTGGGATATCGGTGTTGGATTCGTATCCGACACCAATTCGAGGGGGCCTTTGCAAGTATCCAAGACATATGATGTCAGATACCGAGTATTCGACACCAATTTGGGGGGCTTTAGCAAATTTCCGTGCTTCCTAGGAAGTATCTACTAGATACAAGTTATGTCTAGTGCTAGGAGTGACAGATAAAAGCAGTGAAAATGTTATTTATTTCTTTTAAAAAAACAAAATTGGATGCGCACAGAGTAAGTATCCAAGGCCTATTGGTGTTGCCATGTTGGATACATATACCGGGGAATTTTTACAAGTATCCAAGGCATATTGGTGTCAGATACGTACCCGACATGGCAACACTGACTTGGGGGGGTTTTTGCAAGTATCCGTGCTTCCTAAGAAGTTTAGCTATCTGCTAGGAGTGACAGGTAGATGTAGTAAACAAGGTAATTGTCTTTCAGATTACTTTTAGAAAATCCTACTGTTTAGAATGCAGGTAAATAAATAGCATAAAGAGCTATTCAAACTACATTAGACAATGAGTAGTTGAGAATCTAAGGACTTAATCGTTCTGCAAGTGTGGGCGTTCAGACTCTACGCAATAAAGAATGTCAAGGTAATAGGGATCATTCCGTAACAAAAGCATTTTAAGAAATTAAAAAGCAGAATTGAAAAGAGAAAAAAAAAAAAGGAACCCTAGTAAAGGACGAAAGATTCGCGATGTAAGAAAAGAAAAAAAAAAAAAGTACCTGATGAAGGATTTGCCCTTGAGCGGCTTGTCTTGGGGAGCAGGAGTAGAAGAATCGGGAATCTTAGAAGCGTAAAGACCTTCGCTGCCGCCGTGGAAGAAGAAAGCATTGGACCTGTGAGTGAAGGGCTCGTTAGAGTAGTCGTGGACGGAAGCATTATTGAGTTGGGGGATCAAGATGCAGAGAGAAATGAGGAGAAACTCAAATCTCAGAGGGTGTTTCATGCTCTTCTTGATTAGCGTGTGATTCTTCTTCTGGGATTCAGTAGAACACACAGTGATCAGTGATGCGAAAGGGAAAGAGGTAGTAAAACCCAAGTCTTACAAATTTCACAACAAAATCAACTATTCATTATTCATTAATGCATTATAGAATCACCCAAAGCGGCGTCGTTCCTGTGTTTGTCTGCGCTTAAGCCCATGATTAGCTTCGCGGATCCAGCCCATCCAAATTTATTTTCGGCCCAAGGTACGTAAGGTAACTGATAAAAATCTGTAATTTATTTTTATACGAGCTAAAAACTACTTTTTGTTTTTTGAATTGTTGATTAAACTATTATTTAATTTTTGAATTTTAGAAATAGACTATTTGATCCCTGAATTTACACTCCTGTGAAACATTTAGTTCTTGGGACATTACCCGTTAAGTCATCGTATAACGTGGCCGTTATGTGCTGGCGTGGTAACATATATAATAGCAAAACACAGACTATTTAATATTACTTTTAAATATTTAAATGATGTGACAAGGTGAGGGGTGACATGGTGGCAAATTAACAACGCCACATCAGCACATAATGGTCACGTCACGCAGTGACTTAATGGGCAACGTTTCAGGAACTAAATAGTTGACAGGAGTAAGTTCAGGGACCAAATAGTCTATTTCCAAAATTCAATGACTAAATAGTAAATAATTCAAAGACAAAAAAATAGTTTACCTCCAATTTATTTCTCCACTTAAGGTAAGGTAACTAATTTATTTTTGGCCCAAGGTACGTAAGGTAAGTGTAACAAATAAAAATCTGTAATTTATTTTTATGTAGCCAATTTAACTATAAAAATAAGTCAAAATAGAACAAATTAATCTCGTTTCATCTATGTAATTGACTATCTCCTTTGTATAAAAAAACTTTGTCTCGTTGATATATAAAATAAGTTTCTCTTGATCTAATGTGTGGTTAATTTTCATTTGTTAGAAATTAAAAATTAAAAAAAAATAGTAAGTCAGAGCAATTAGGTCCTTATTTTACAAAGTAGATCACATGAAATGCACTGTGGCTAAAGTGCAACCACAATGCACATCTTCATCATTCATTTATATATACCTTTTTTATTGTTGACATCAACAATTAAATTTTTGTTAAAAGAATAGTAGCTAGAGATGTACATCCGGTTTCCTTTGTAGAGGGTCACTCAAATTGTGAAATTGAAATGTTGCAAGACAGGAACAAAAGTTTTGGTACCCAAATATAGGAATCTCTCATTCATATGATAATGTACTTAATTTGGAAGCAAACGATATTATCTACAACCACTAAAATAGCACAATTGCATATATAATTCAACATTATGAACAGCTGTCCATGTCATACAATTTAATTTGTCCACTCACCTAATATTCAAATATATATATATATATGTGTGTGTATCCCCAGATTCAAAACTAACACTGAATACTCTATTGCATGTTCATATTGAACAAATATAATATAAGGTATATATATCATAACAGTTAAAATATTCAACTTCAATATATATATAATGTAATGCCCTAGGGTTTGGTTTGGTTTTAATTTCTGGAGGTAATTTGAAAAGAGAATTTAATTAGGTCACTAAGTATATATGAATATGAGTTATGAGTCAGACCCCACATCTCAAAACTTAGTAGTGTCCATTATAGAATGTCCACTATTGGATATGTTAGAACAAAGAATTTATATATATATATATGTGTGTGTGTTGCATGACTGAGTATATAGCACTTATTTTTGTTCACGTACGTGACCCACCCACTATCTTTTCACTATGTATATATAAGGAGGAGCTGATGGATGATTAGTGCTGAGTAATTAGAAATCAAAAGATGGGACTAGTTGTTTATTTGGATACCATTCTGGTGCCTATGAGTGTGTTTGTGATAGTAGGATATCATGCCTATCTCTCCCACTCCATCAAGAACAACCCTTCTTCTACTACTTTTGGAACCAATAAGCTCAAGAGATCGGCTTGGCGACTCAACTTGGATCAGGTGATTAATTATCTAAGTAGGTCTTTTGAATTTTAGGCTGAGGACACGTATACTTCTTAAATTTTAAATCTTGCGGATAGACCTCCTGATATTTTAATTTGGGGCGCTCGGCACCCTTCCGTCCACGTTCAATCATTATATGTCACGTAAGTACATTTTGTGAGGGTATTTTAGCCGTTATGATCGGCCATGTAAGTACATTTGTGGGGGTATTTTTAATTATTATAATGCTATTTTAGTCATTCAATCAATTTGAAGCCAGTAAAATGTGAAATGACTAAAACACCCTCACTCACAAAATGTGTTTACATGGTAGATAACGGCTGAATATGGACATAAGGGTGTTGGGTGCCCCAAGTTGAAAAATCAGGAGATCTGTCTGCAAGGAATTGAAACTCAAAGTAGTGTATGTGCCCCTTGCCTAATTAAACTCAGGAGCTTCTTCGTGTTTGGACGGACTCGATCTGTCACTTTGCTCATTTCTGATGCTTGTAGAAATGATCTTTTGTAAATGAATTTCTCCGGTACCGCCCTGGTTCCCTCGATAATCAATTAATTAACTATGATTGTGATTGTGATAGAGCAGGGAGATGATAAGAAGGGTATGCTGGTAATACAAAGCTTGAGAAACACCCTAATGGCCACCATATTCACAGCAACCATAACCATTCTCATGAGCCTGGCTTTGGCAGCTTTGAACAACAACGCCTACACAGCAAGCCATCATCATCATCATATGATGAGCAGCAAATTGTTTGGCTCAAAATCAGACATCCTTAGTGTTCTCAAATATGCCTCTGCATCACTTTTTCTGGCCATCAGCTTCATGTTCAGCTCCATGGCCATAGCCTTTCTCATTGATGCCAATTTCTGGATGAATGCTCATCATCATCATCATCAGCAATTGATCTTGTGTGAAGAAGAGGGATACACCAAAACTATATTGGAGAGAGCTTTTACTTTGCCTCTTATTGCTAACAGACTCTTGTGTTCTTCTCTTCCTCTCTTCCTCTGGATGCTGGGCCCCATTCCTCTCTTCTTCTCCTCTTTGGCTTTGGTCTGGTGGTTGCATCACCTTGATTTTCTCCCTAATTTTTCAAAATAATTATTATATATATTTAGTGCATATATATATATATATATATGTGTTGCCCAAAATATATATGGGATATGTGTACTTGACTAATAAGCAAACTTCATTACTATTTACTAATATCCACAGTTGAGGGTATGTTTGGTATGTTGAATATCTATGTAAAGGGGAGGGATGTAACGGTATAGAGAAAAAATATGTTTAGTATGAAAAGAAATTGAAAGGAAGAAACTTTATAAAGTAAAAATTTGTCAATAGATGATTTGCCCTTAATATTTTATTTGTAAGATAAAAATGTCCTTAGAAACTAGAAAGTGTACAATTGGGAGGGTATTTCGGTCTTTTCAGGTCAAATTCCTTTTGCAGGTAATGTTTACATAGTATTTATGGCGTAAAGTGGATACATATGGTTGTTGAAAAGATTAATTACGGCGATGCATTCTCATTGCATGCTTTCAAATTTATACCAAATAAGTGTTTTTTTTTTGAAAATTGAGCTCTTTGCATACTTTATTAGTCTAAAAAATTTGGTAACAACGAACGAAGCATCACTTATGAATTATTACTCTAAGCATTTAGGGCCTTTTTTAAAAAGAAAAAAGAAAATACCAACTTGATTATTCAAACGCCAAAATGGATTAAAAAATAATATAATATACAGAACATAACAATGAAACTCCAAGAATCCAAGTAATTAAAGGTGTGTTTAATTAGTGGAATGGAGGATGTAATGGGAATACAGAAGGGAATGAAAAAGGTAATATAAAAATGATGTGATATGATATATAGACTAAACGGTAACCAAACGTGCCCTATGTGTCAATTAACCCCAACATCTAGAGACTAGAGATAAGAGAGCTTAAGCTTCTACAAAAAGCATTGGACTTCCTCATCTAAATTGAGCTATCATAAAAAGTTAAAAACCACAAAAGATTAAGAGATGTAAATATAAAACACTAATATATAATAAAACTATTAATTTAAAATTTTAGTTGAAATAAACAAATATATATATATAGTATCGGAGTTTACATATGTCCAACTAATTTGAATTAATAGCTTGCGTGTTTCATTAGTGATGACTCTTTATTTAAAAGCTTCTCAAAGGATGTTTAACTCATGTTGTTACTCTTAGCTTATGAAGTGAAGACATGTTTGCATAATTGCATTGAATAATTAGGCCATCTTTGGTGGGCCGGAACAAATGTGAAGGAAATAGATGTAAAGTTGAGTAATTTTGAGTAAAGGAATGTAGAAAACAAAAAATGTGTTTGGTACATAAAAATATGATGTAAAGTTTGTAAAGTAAAGAATTGGAAAAAGACAAAAATTTCCTTACTTTATAATTAAAGTGTTTCGTGATAGGTAAGAAAGTAAATAGAGAGAATAATTAGAAATGACATTTTGGACATTTCTCTTTCAATCATCAAAGGATAAACAATGTTTTACAAGTAAAGTATATCAAATAATGTAATTTTTTGGGATCTAAAAGTTTGCATCCCTTCCCTTCATTATAGTTTTTTTAAGTGCTATCTAACTATCTTATGCTTATTTGCCAAAAACAAAAAGTAGCTCCTTTTTATTTTTTGTTGCAATTGCTAGTCCAATTTTTTCAAGCTAATATTTAACTAAAGTTTTTTTTTTCTGAACTTAAGATTTTGGGCCAACAGCTTAATTGATCATATATGGGCCTCATGCCTCATTGATAGTCACAGCTACTTGGCCCATAAAGATGAATATGGGTCAACCAGTGATAATCTCTACTAAAGATAGTCCATATTCAAGAATTTTATAAAATTTAGCCACTAAAAAAATACAAATATCAAATTTAGTCCCTAAAAATATAATTTGTTTCAGTTTACTCCCTAAAAAAAATTTCTATTAGTTGTGTTATGAAGATTCCCACTTCACAGGGACTAAATTGATATTAATTATATTTTTTAGGGACTGAATTTAATGTTTTCATATTTCATAAACTAAATTAAGACAAATAACATATTTTATTTGTCATTTTCATTTTTTACTAACTAAATTGAGAGGTACATCTTTCGAGAATTAAAATAATAATTTATTCAAATTTAAATTTAGATACATTAAATTTATTTTTTTCTTCACTATATCAATAATGGATCCGGATTCTCTCATATGTGAGAGAAACATGACATTGTCACGTTAGCAAATCTTATCCATTCTTTTTTATTAAGTATCCTTTCTAATTACACATGGTTTCATTTATTGAAAATTTCCCACCCCTCCTCGTAAATTTTATTTCCCTTTCTCTTACTAACAAACACTTAAGATGGAAAATTTTCCCACAAAAAATTAGATTTCTTTAGTGCCAACATCTAAAATTCATTTGTTCTACTTCCGTTTGCGCCAACATCAATTTTATTCCCTTATTAACCATTAATTAATTTGCATTTAATAAAAATGTATGGATAAAATTTGGTCACATGACAATGTCATGTATTTGTTTGCATGAGAGGATCTGGATCCATCAATATTAATTAACTGAGATATATATAAATTAAAATTTAGAGTTCAAATATTATATTCAAGTGGAGAATATTAATGGGGTGGCTGAGAAGTGAGAATGAACAATGAACACAAACCTATTGATTCTTGAATGTGACTCATTTATGTTTAGCTGTCAATACTAATGGAGACAAAGCATAAGTATATATATGTATGAAATAAGCAAATATACGTATTTTGTCACTCCATTTAATTAATTTTAATTTAGACTATATTATACTGGATCTCTTAATTATATTGAAGACACTTACACTCTCTGATCTCTAATAAAGATATAAACAAATTTTGAATTAATATAATTAAAATAATGTACATATATATGAATACACATGTCTGTTTCACACTGGGGTGATCCATGTATGTCTTGAAAGACTTGAATGGCGCAGGTTATGTAGGGTCAACCCACCCAAGTCTTCCATCTAGATCTACAATATCTTAATATATACTAGCTTTATCTATATATACATATATATATATATATATATATATATATATATATATATATATATATATATATATATATATATATTCCTTTAAATTTCTTGCATTTTTATATATATATACGTGTGTGTGTGTAAATATATCCACATTTATACTTTTATAACAGCAAGCTATAGTCATCCCTAAGCCATTGATTAATTAATGGATCCTTTTTTACTAATTAATTATGGTTGTTGGTTGTTGAGGGAAATTAAAAAGAAATGTAGTGTGTATATATATATAGATGGATGAATTTAGGAAAAAAAAAAAAAAAAAGAGGTGGTTGAAGCGATTTTAAAGATAAATCAACATGATTCTTGGTAATTAGTATTTTTAAGGTACTGATTAAAAAGTTTAAAGATAATAACTGTTTACAGTTTAGGCATGTGCAGTAATTCTTTGGGTTAGGTTTGAAATTGGGTCCAGTGCAATTACTTCAAAATGTACATTTTTACTTTATTTTGAAGTACTAATACGGACTTACTCTAACAATAACTCACTATGAATGGATTAGGGACAAAATTTTTATCAATTTTGACAAATATCATCACTAAATAGCCTTGTGAGACTATTTTTCAATATCAATTACAATTTGGTCTCTAATCCATTTAAGGTGATGATATTTGCTAATAATTTGGTCTCTAATCTATATATTCATGGTGGATTATTGTTAGTGTGAATCCGTATTAGTACTTCAAAAATGAAGTAAAAATATGCATTTTAAAAGAATTACACCGGAATTGCACGGAAGCGAATTGTATCGGATCCAATTTCGTTAAGTTTATGTTGATCTTTCCGACATGCCACTGACGTTATGTCCGGTAGTATTTTTTAGTGCCTTTCGTGACTCTCATTTAATAATAATAAAAAATTATTAACTAACAAAATATTTAGTAATTTAAAATTTGAAAATTTCAATAAAACTTAGAAGCACTAATCAACAAAATTCAATTAATATACAAATTGGTGTTATTCAAAGAATGGTTGTCCTATAGTTAGTGTGAAATGTCAAGTGTGAACGCTCATCCATGTTGAAGACTAAACTTCTTTTTTTTTTTGGTAGTTTGTTGAAAGACTAAGCTGAGAACCAACAAAATGAGGCTATCCTAATTATATTTAATTTGTAGCACTTGCTTGAATTCAAAGGACTCTCTTTATCCCTACTAAATATTAATTAGTAATTACTAAATATCAAATATATATAGTTGGTATATTTGAAGCTATAAATATTTCCAATTTCTTCATTGGGCATTGTTGGAAAAGAAATGTTTTTTTCGCATTTTTCTAATTAATAAAAATAGATTAGCTTAATTAAGATCATTTTTTTATGAACATATTCTTTGTAGAGAACTTTGATAATCATTAGGGCTCGTTTTTGCTAGACAAAATATAATGGAAATGAAAATGAGAATAAAAATAGAATAAAAATGAAATAAAATTTGATAAAATGATTATTTTATTCTTATATTAAGATATTTTAAAAAAATATAGACAAAAATATAATTTCATCATATTATAAAAAATAAAATAAATTTTTTTTAAAAAAAATATTAAATTACCTCCTATATTACTTGTATCAAATATGTCCTAACATTCTAAAGTGACGCCTTTTAAAAAGGAGGAAGCAGAAAAATGAAAAGGATATATATATTTGAAAATTGGAAATTTTCTTGTCTCAAGTCTGAACCCATCCACACGTCTAGGACTCTTGGTCAACCTCATTTACCAGTAATCGCTTTATAAATTAAATTATATGTGATTAATTAATTAATTAAATTGATGGCGAAGAATATTTTCTGGCACTCAAAGACTAGTTAAGTAATTGCAATTGGGTAAAAGTGCTTGCGGTTTAGGCCAGTGCAATAATCCTTTGGATTGGGCCTCTCTTCGTATTCCCAACATACCACTGGCGTCTTGCCCAGTAATACTTGAGAGTGTCTTCCCTTACTACCATTTTTTACCAAAAATAAAATAAAATACAAAATAAATTGATGGTGATGATCAGGGTGTGTTTGGTTGTGCATATTAATTGTTGCTTCATCATCACATTGCATATTCCAAATTATTCACTATCATCAATGACCAATTTTTCCTTTCATTTAATTTAATTTACTATATGGGGGCTGTCTTTATTAATACTTTTCCTTTATGGTGGTAGTAGATAAGCATGAGAAACCCCTTTCTGCCTTCTTTGCAATTTCTAGACTCCTCCCTTTACTTAATTCACATGTACAAGATTTTAGACCATATGTCTCTGTGTTTGAACTTTGAATAATTCTTTTTTTCTTATTTCTAAATTCTGTGGTCCTAATTATCTCATCAATTTATGCTCACTTCAACCAACTCACCTTTTTGCTCTAATAAAATTGACATGATTAAAATATATATATATATATATATATATATATATATATATATATATATATATATATATATATATACTCGTTTGTGTGTGACAATTTATCTAGTTATATGTGTGTATAATTAGTTTTATATACATCCTACAAATTTAAAACCAATATAAGGGAAGGGAAGTTGTTAGAGGATTTTATGTAATCTCTTCTTAATATGTTTTGTTTGTTAATTTGAATTATTTTAAATTAAGATTTTGGAAGATTCAAATTAAATAAGAGAAAGATAATCTAATATTTAACCTTCATTTCACTTCCCTTTGTTTCAATCTCTCCTCCTCTCCCTCCTAATTGCAAGAAGGGAAAAAAGGGGGAGAAGTTAAATAATAGATTATCCTCCCTTTCTTTAATTTCAATCCTCCAAAATCTATTAATTTGTAATAATTTAATTAACAAAGGGAGAGAATTAAAGAGGGCTAACATAAAATCTTTAAATATTTTTCTTTCAAAATTTTGAAAATCAAACAAGAAGAAGGTTAACTAAGTTTGGTTTGTCTAGTGGTTAGCTCACTAGGTCACTTAAGCAAGTGTTGGGAGTTCGAATCCCACCTACCTTGTGTATGCAGCAACCAATTGGCCAGCAACAAACCCTTAAATGGAGCTCAGATCCGCGGAGGATTAGTCTTTGGCCTATCCAGCTGAAAGATACTTTAGGAAACAAAAAAAAACGAGAAGTCACTAAATACTCTTTCCTTCCCTCCATTTTCCCTCCTTAATACGGTGATACCCATTTCATTGGCAATATTTAGGAGGGAGAAGGAAGGGAGAAAATTGGAAAGGAGAGTTGTTTTGCACTTGAAATTAGAATTGGAATTGGAAGTGTTAGAATTGAAATTGTATGGAAATCGAGAAATTTTAATGTTTGGTATGGCATTTAAAATTGAAATTTGGATTCTTAGGATTACCCTGCGTTTGGTTGTAATTTCAAATTGGAATTGGAATTGCATGAAAATCAAGAAATTTTAATATTTGTTATAGCATTTGGAATTAAAATTTGGATTCTTAGAATTACCCTGCATTTGATTGCAATTTGGAATTAGAATTGGAGGAGTTAGAATTGAAATTACACGAAAATCGAATAATTGGAATTGGAGTTCTTAAAATTGCCCCAATTATAAGATTTTATTAAATTGGAATTCCAAGAATGAGATATGGAATTACTAGTTGGAATTGGAATTCAGGTAGGAAAAGATTTTTTTTGCCCTCCTAGTTAATTTTTTTTTTTTTTTTGATGAAGCCCTCCTAGTTAATTAATGTAATAAGGTATGGATATATTTTATTAAAAATATATTATGAAAGGTAATTTGGTCTTTTTAATTCACTTTCCTTCACAAGTTTTTCATTCTATTTTTTACATACCAAACATATAATTTTCAATTACAATTCCAATTCAAAATCTACCAATTTCAATTCTAATTTTCTTTCTAATTCATTTCAATTCCAAAACCCAAAACAACGTGCATTTCAATTCCAACAGACAAAGTTTGGAATGTCTTACGCATAACCGGAAGCTATAAATTACGCTCCATGTCCCTAATCATCAATTATTTTCGCTTTTAACATATATTCATAAGGTTCCTTCTCAGATTGCGATCCTTTGCGCTGATATCCAGATTCTTAGGAGTTTTTTTCCTGTTTATAATGTTATCTTAATTTCTGAACATATTAGGACTATAGATGCTACCCATTATATATGGCCTAGGTATGCATATTCTGTACTCTTATTGACTATTGCCAACAATGCAAAAAAAAAAAAAATCCAATTCCAAACCCACCAATTTTAATTTTCTTTTCAATTCAATTCAATTCCAAAACCTAATCGTAACCAAAGGCAAATAGAGAGTACTCAAGTGTTATTTCATCTTATTCAAGTGTTATTTTAACTTATATGTAATTTTTTAAGTATGACAAATTACTTTTATTTATCATTATTATCAATTTTTTTTTCAATTTATCATTTTTAATTAGTTTATAAATCAATGCATTGTATTTTAAAATAATACTATGATAAATATTGAATAATTTATGTAACATTACATAATAAAAACAATGGTATGCGTCCTATGAGCGCTATTAATTTATTTAATTGAATTTATGTCACGTTACATAAGTAGAAATAATGGTGCGCGCCCCTATTAATTTATTTAATTTTAATATAATATATTATTTTATATAGGCATTTGCACGGGTATATACAAAAAAAAAACATACACAAATTCAGCAACTTTTCAAAACTATCTATAGATCTATACCACTTTTATTGTGCACCCCCAAAAACGCCATTCGTAAGGGCGTTTTATTGATTTTTTGGGAAGAAAAACGCCCTCAGTGAGGGCGTTATAGGGTCAAATGGTCAACCCTATAAATGCCCTCAGTAAGGGCGTTTTGTTGATTTTTTTACTAAAAAAATGCCCTCACTGAGGGCAATTTATAGAGTTGACCATTTGACCCTATAAACACCCTCACTGAGAGCATTTTTCTAGTCAAAAAATCAACAAAACGCCCTCACGGATGGCATTTTTTGGATGCACAGTAAAAGTGGTATAGATCTGTAGATAGTTTTGAAAAGTTGCTAAATTTGTGTTTAACTTTTTTTGGGTATATACGTGTGCAAATGACATTTTATATATATACATTTTATAAAACAAATAATATTTTTTTAAAAAAATCATCATGTATTATAATTTATTTTATCTCGGCCCCCTTTAGAAAAATTTCAAGCTCCGCCCTGTTAATACTCAATCCAAATATACTCTTAGAGTTAAAATATTTTATTAGGGTAAAGTATCATTGATACCCCAACGTTTGAGCATTCGATCAAATTATATGGCCCTAACATTTGATTATGGTCAATTATATATCCCAAACGATTCATTTTTCGAACAATCTTACAATTTTCACTAACATCGTTAAAATAGATAATGGTTGTGACTTACGTGGCTTGACACCTTTAGAGAGAAACTTATTGCGTTGAAGATCCGTCAATTTGTCAAGTTTTAGAGCAAAACGATTATGATAAAAATTGTGCGTCTAAGGTGATTCTCTACAAAATTTGAGATATAAAAGGTTAGGCGTGCCATTTTTGCTATCGGTTTGCTCTGAAACTCTTGGCAAATCGACTCATCAATTCAACAACGGACGAAATTTCTCTCTAACGATACCACATCACGTAAGTCACAATCGTTATCTATTTTAACGGTGTTAGTGAAAATGGTAAGATTGTTCAAAAAATAAAACGTTGGGGTGCATAATTTATAAACATTAGGAGCCGACATATTTGACCAAAAACTCAAACGTCGGTATACCAAAAGTACTTTACCTCATCAATTTATATTGATTACATGATTTTACCAGTCAAATGAATTCTAGCATATTAACTTGAGGTTAATTAGGGGTTAGTGAGATTTAGGATAATAAAGCCAGTGATTCCTTGTACCAATATTCTAATGAAAAAGAAATTCAAAGGATAAAAGTTTGAAGTTTGAACAAAAATTGTTGATATTTTGATGACCTAATTAAACAACATGATCAAGATTCTGATTTGGGATAATCATAATAATGATCGCTTGCTCTATTTGTCCAATCTGGCTTGGAAAATAATGCCTATTCTGCTTCGTTTTCCATTATTGATTGTGATTTATTATCTAGAAGCTAATTAAGCTTACCTCTCTTGTACACCTTTTCTTTTTTCTTTTTCTTTTCTTTTTTGCTAATATATAAATAACTCCCATCAATTACAAAATTTGACACACAAACCGCACAAATTATGTAGTTTATGCAAGAAACCATTCCATATTTATATTAACTGTACTTTTTCATTCAAAATCTTTACAAAATAATATGTCAATAAAATCAAGTTATACCAAGATATAAGTAATACTTATGGGAAAATTTTCTGCATTTTAATCCAAGTATTATTATTAATCATTTTATATCTTCTTTGTTTTTTTATTCCTTTCATTAACAGTTGTAACTGTCATTTTTTGTTCAGACAATTCTAACTTGTAAATAAGGACCGTAAGGGGTCGTAACCTTGGGGGACTTGTCCATAGGTGGGAACCTAGGTGCCTACGTACCCTTGTAAAGGGATCAAAGTCCACGTAGTTCGTCATGGTGACGTCTGTAGGAGTCATTAGGCAAGGTGATTACCTGTATGGGGCCGTGTGCGGCTAAGACGTGTATAAGGTATCCCGGGCGGGCGAGCCACTAGTAGGAGGTTGCCTTAGATTATGAGAGAGCAAAGGTCTCTAGGAGCTGTCGGGAGCTCTGCTGGTGGAGGTCTCCGAGATGGAGATGCGTCTGTTAATGTCGGAGCTTTAGTGGTGCCGTATAGGTTAAGCTCTTAAGTTAACTAGCAGGTGTATAGCATAAGGAAAGCTGAGTCTAGCTTTTGTGTGATCAGAGTCTGTGTTACTTGCCTCTTGTTCGGATGTCCTTGAGTCCCCTGGGTAAGGGCCTTTTATACTAAGTGTGTGGGGGAAGACGTGGTCGACCCACGTTCCTGCTGGACTTGGTCAACCCATGTTCCTGCTGGACGTGGGTCGTCCCACAATGCTTGGAGGTTTCCCACGTCCCTTGGACAGGAGCCTAGAAGGAAAAACGTGGGTACCGGCCACGTTGGGGATAGATGAATGGTGCCACGTGTCACTGGTGCAAGCTAGTGCGGAGCTTCTAGAAGCCCAATGCCATGTGTCCCTAGGAAAAATATTCCATAGTTACAACAGTTAACCACAAATTAAAGCGCAATGTGTGTGTGAATTATTATACAAGTGATTAAGACGGTTTTGGTTAGGGTTTTAAATTGCATTCTGCAATTGCGATCACAATATTGCTAATGTGACACTTGTCGCAATCACATCACACCGCAATTGCGATATGTGATGCAAATTCACATATAGAAACACTACAACAAAACGTTAATGCAGTCACAATTTACCTCAATGTTGTTTGTTAAGACGTAAATAAGATAAAAAACATGAGGGTAGTGTGATTGTGTGAGTTTGTGACCGTTTAAGTAGGTGTAGGATGAGTGTATATATGTTTTTTTTTTTGCTAAAAGAGTGTATATATGTTCATGAAAGAAAAAGAGGGAAAAAACATGGTAGTATAGTATAAAAATAATATATATTTTATGTATTTAATGTTATAATATATAAAAAATAAATTCATAGTTTTTATAACTAATTAAAATTTCACGGCCGCAGCAGTCGCAACCCGCATTGTAGCGACCGCAATACTCGTAATCGCAATTTAAAACCTTGGTTGTGGCTTTGCCCTTAGGGGCACGTTTGGTTGGCAGTTTTGTCAACGTAATCATAAACATAATCCCTTTACATTCTTCCAATCAAATCCACTTTACTTTTTGTAATGTGATGAAATTATATTTTTACCCTTACTTTTTACCAACTTTATTTCATTCTCACTTTTAATATAAAGGTAAAATGGTCATTTTATCCACTTTTATTTCATTCACATCACTTTCATATTACTTTTTTTATTTCCTTCTGCAATCCTATTATATCCTCTGTCTTAGTAACCAAACACCCAAATGTGTTATATTATATACAAGTCACACTCAGATTACTGGCCATCATCACCTTTTAACACCAGACAAAATCAATGTATATATATTGGACCGGCAATATATTACTTTAATTAGCTCTTCATCACACTATTGATTTTCAAAAAGCAAAAGAAAATATGTCACATTGATTATTTATATAAAAAAATTAAATCATATATATTATTTAGATTTTTTGAGCCAATTATATATGTCAGAGTCCTGTTAATTTGATCTATTAGACACATTGATTTTAGTGTTTGTGCTTTACATCAGTTTTAGTTTACATGAGATCAATCATGCATGTGATGTAGTATATATAGTTGTCTTATCAGGCAAATAGAGATAATAATTTTCAATCACAGCTCTTCTAGAATCTAAATACAATTTTTTAGTTTTTTTTATATCTTTTTATTGGAGGCAATCTTGTTCGAGACACTGTTAAACATTAAATATGGACACCTGTCTCAGCTAAGATTTGAATCTAGATTCATCACATTATGAGGGACTAGTTCCTTCTACTAAACTCAACCTCTGTTGGTGAAATCTAAATACAATTGATATTATATATAATTGACTCTAAAGCCTTGTTCTTTAACAAGAGATGGGGATGGAAATGAGGAAGGAATAGGTGGAGCCCATTGGGTCTCACCTATTTTTTACTTTTTTATTTCCATCAACTTTTTTTAAAAAAAAATACAAAATCTCTATTATACCCTTTGATTTGACATAATCATAACTTTTTTTTTATTATTTTAATGTAAGGGGTAAAGTGGTAATTTTAATACATTCTCATTCAATTTCTATTCACAAACTTTTACTAAAAAACACAATAAACGCATTCCGTTTCTGTTTCCCTTTTCATTTTCATTTCTGCGTAAACAACTTATCCTCACTCATTAATTATTAAAAAAAGAAAAATAAAAATACAAAGTTTACCGGTGAAGAAGCTAAAGCTACATCTAGCTAGCTAGTGATGACTTGTATGTATCTATATCTCTATCTTGGCTAAAAAGAAGTACACACACATACATACATATATATATAAATCAAAGTTCATAGGGATTAAAGATGAGAGCATCAAGGTCGTCGTCATGATGATGAAGAAGAAGATCAGGATGATCATAGAAGAGTGGTGAAGAAATGAGATCCCCATAATCATATTGATGTGTTGAGAATAATGAAGAAGAGGGAACATTATTATTACTATCATTATAAGTAGTATTATTGTCTTGAATGGTATTAGGAAACGATGATGATATTGATGATGAGATAAAGGGGTTTGGGATTGGAATGTTATTGTTGGTGTTGGTTTTATGATGATGATCAGAAAAACTAAGTAAGAAGGAAGAATTAGAATTAGAAAGATGATGAGGATGAGGAGAGTCCAAAATGATGTGTGGGTTGAGGAAGTTAGTGCAAGTGTGGTGCCCATAATATGTGGTTCTATAGAGTGGAGGCTCATCCTGGATTCTTTGGACTTGTTTGGTTGCTTTGCATCCTTGGTCAAATTTGTGAGTGCATCTATAGTAGTTCCTGCATCAATATATATATATGCATGCCCAATTATTAATTAATTCATTGTTATGATACATAGTATAATTAATTAATAATATACACAGAGAATTACTAATTTGGTCTCTCAAAGATATGAATTGTTTCAATTTTGTCCTGAAAGATGTTTTTTTTTTGTCTCTATATATATCTAGTCCATTTAGTAACTAAAAGAAGCTACATATATGCTGACAAGAAACTTAAGAGGATCAAATTGGGACAAAGAACATATTTCAGAGACTAAATTAAGTATTTTCATCTTTCAGGACTAAATTGAAACAATATGTACCTTTCAGGATGAAATTGATAATTTATATATATATACCTTGGGTGTTTGTTATTGAGTATCATTTTTTGACCATACTTTCTCCATGTATGCCCATCATCTGTTGTACTAATCTCTGAGACCTGCTCCCATGAATGTGAACTTTTCCTGCAATATATATATATATATATAGAAATTAAAATCTTAATTAAAGTGGTTAAATATAGGAAATGAATTAAAATTAAAAAATATACCTTCTTTTGTGAGATGGTGTAGGGGGGGAGGTGGGGTTGTTGGAAGTGCTGAGTTGAGAATCTTGGGAGTTAGAGGGAATAATAATGGAAAAAGAAGAAGAAGAAGAAGAAGAAGAAAGATTATTAATTAGATGAGTATTATTATTGTTGAGGAGAAAAAGGGTATTTGTGAAGGAGGCCATGACATTGGCCACCAGATCCTCAGCACCACACACTTTTCCCTTATTGGAGGAATTATCAAAGGATGTCTTCTTCTTCATCATCAATAATTCTCGAAGCTGCTTCGCCAGTTCACGCCCTCTCTCTAGCTCTTCCTCCATTGCCTTTAATTTCCCCATTCTTCTCTCTCTCTAATCTTTCTATTATGTCTTCTATTATTGTATTGTAAGTAGTAAAGAACCACACATCACTTCACATGCCCTTTTATATATATACATACATACATATATATATATATATATATATATATATATGTTGGACTCAAATTACACCACAAAACGTTGCTATTTTGAGATTGGATCCATGCTGCACAGTATAGAAAAGTAAGAAGAGAGAGTAACACATAAGTGAATCTCACACATGGTAAGTCCCACATGTAGGACTCGTTTATGTATCACTCTCTCTCCTTGCTGTAGCATAGGATCCATTCTCTACTATTTTACCCTACGTACCCCACTTTTCAACGGCTCAAACTCACTATCTATCAGTCATTGGATCTATTTTGAGATCTGTGTCAAAATATTTTTTTTTTAAAAAAAACATAAGATGACAAAAATCGATCCCAAAACAGATTCAATGACTTGCAACTAGTCAATTTTAACTATTGATAGCGGTAAAAACTGGCGCTGTTTTCTTTTGTTTTTTTGGGCACATGCGAGGAAATGTGGGAGGAAGGTTATAGGAAAATTTCAAATGGAGATTAATTTAGGTTTCTCACGCGCGACGATGTGGCGTGTGGGGCACCAAGGGTGTGGATCACCCAATGCTGGTTTTGGTTCCGCGGGTTTGGCTCAAGGAAAGTGGTATTTGGGTGTTTATGAAGTTCAGGTGACGTCATTACGCTTACGTCAATGGATAACGCGTTCACACGTGGCCTCACATCTAAACTATATTAGCTTAGCCGCCACGCATAAGAGCCTCTATGTGGAAGGACCATATTGCCCTCGCTTAGCCTAACTTTGTGCTGACAGAAAGCAAGGCTATTTCCGTATTCACATGCAAGTGCACTAGCAATACTTTTTTTCAAATAGTGTTTTTTAATACTAAAAGTACTGTTTTTACTAAATTTAAATTATAAAATCCCTCTTTTAAAAGAAAAAAAAATTTAACGAGTGTCTTAGACAATTAAACCCTATTTATATCTAAGTATATATATGATAGCTAGTAGGATACAATTCTATTTTTAAGTTATAATGGCTAAATTGGCATGGTAAGTTTATACATGTTAGGAGAGCGTCAGATAAAAATTAAAATTTATATTCATATTGTAATAATCTCATCCAAAAATTTAGATTGTGCAATTTTTACATTTTATCGAATATGTTAGCATATTCGAATCATAGAAGATTCTCATAGGTATGTGTTATAAATGATTTAATTTTCAAATAACAAGTGTTGTAAATTAAGTTAACAAAATTGAATTTATGAAGAAATTTCCAGGTTCAATTTCAATACTATGTGCATATGAAAGATTCTCATACTATTACGTATACTTTTTTATTATTATTATTTTTTTTTTCATCGATAACAATAATAAATAGAGGTAAAATACTATTTAATCCTTAAATTGTTGGTCAAACTATTATTTAGTCCCTAAATTTATCAAACATATTATTTAGTCCCCGAAATTTATAATTATATCAACTATTTAGTCCCCGAATTTGTAACTATGTCAACTATTTACTCCCCAAACTTGGCAAAAATACTATTTAATAACCGAATTTACAACTCTGTCAACTCTAACAAGTAACAGTCAGGAGACTAAATAGTTGACAGAGTTACAAATTCGGCTATTAAATAGTATTTTTACCAAGTTTGAGGACTAAATAGTTGACATAGTTACAAATTCGGGGACTAAATAGTATTTTTGATAAATTTAAAGATTAAATAATAGTTTGACCAACAATGCAATGGCACAAACATGTCTCTCAATACATGCACAAGGACTTCAGGAAGACGAATTCAAAAAATGATCAAAACCAAACAAATGGAAGTTTGGTATTGAGATCAAATTAAAGAGTAGGGATATTTTTAATGTTGCAAAATAGAGATAGAGCCTAAAGTTAAAATAAAATGAAGTCAATGCATCTAAGGTGAAGTGGACAAGAAAATCTCGTCTTTAAACATGATAGGATTCCTAATGCTACCGCTAGCTGTACATTTTTCAATAAAGTCAAGTATGAAAGCAACTAAAATAATAGTATACATGGAAAATCAACACGTGGGTATAATTATTATATTAATTATGTGCATCCTTAATTTTTGTAAGAAATTATATATGTTTGTTAATTTACTGGAGGTTGTTAACCATAATTAGATGTTCAAAGCATACCCTACTTGTATTGGTATTGCCTCGAGGTAAAAATGTATTGTTTCACATGCCACCATATTAAAACATAATTTTCATTAATTATGTCGACTCTTGTTTAATTTTTTATTTATTTTAATTTATCTTGAAATGCTTTCGATACAAAAAAAAAAAATATATGTGGATTGATTATCTATTTAAACAAAATCTTCAGCACTATGGTCAATAAAACAGGATTCTAACTACGCAATAGATTAAAAAATAATTGACTTTTTCTTTGTATAAATTGATTTGATTTCACGTCAATTACTCAATTTAATTAATCGGCATGGGGTTGGTACCATGAGTAATGAGTCAATGAAAGCGTTTACTGTGAAGTGTGAACAATGTAGTCTTTACATTGTAGAAACATAAAGAAACACAATGGGCCAAAGTTCCCTCGACCTTTCCGGTTCTATTTTATTTAATTTAGTTAAGCTTTAAATATAAGAAGTCAAGAAACAGAAATGGAGAGCTCCGGTCTAAGTGCATAAAGTGTACAATTCATATTATCATATAAAAATTGATATTTGTATCCACACCATAATAGTATCTTTCAGCGATTAAAATTGTATAATATACACTTTATTCAATCTGCACTTTAACAAATCCAAATCTCTCTAGCTAACCTTTTGTTTTTTCAAATTTAGGCATTTGTGTGCTATTTCCCACTCCCATGAACAAGAATATTGTGGGGCAACCTTTAAGTAGAAATGTATAATACTACTAGAGTAAATTACACTGCCCTCCCCTGAGAGATGCTGAAATTACACTGCCCTCCCCTCTCATTTGAAAAATGACACTCCCCTCCCTTCACACATGATAATGGCATACAATTCAGTCCAAAGTGCATTTTTAGTTGACTTTTCCATCCCAATTTATTGATTTATGTGTAGATCATTAATTCAACTTATTTTTTTACCATTTTGTCCTCACTTTGTGATTGAAATATTATGCTTACTCAAATGGCCCTAGTGAACTCTCTAACATAATTTTGCTTCCTATTTATGATTAAATATAATTCATTTGTTTATTATTTTTTATTGTATTTTACAATAATTATTATTATTATTTTATTTCATTATATTTTATGATAATTCTATATTAACTAACTAATTAGTTAGTCATTTTTTGTAATATTGTCTATTATTATTATTTTATTAAATATATTTTCTCATTTTTTAAAAACGGTTAAAAGTAATTTTTGTAATTAATCAGTAATTTTTTATAATTTTATAACGTGTAATTATTTTTACAAATTTGATAATGAGTAATTTATGTAATTAGTAATTTTTCTATAAATTATTTTATTATAACTAGTATACTTTATAAAATTATTAATATGTAATTTATGTAATTAATAAATATTTTTTAAAAAACTGTAACTTGTATTTACGAATTTTTTATAACAAGAAATTTATGTAATTAAAATTTTTATAAATTTATAAATTTACAAAGATATTTATTCGTTTTTATTTTTATTTTTATTTTAAATTTATAAAAATTTTAATTACGTAAATTTCTTGTTATAAAAAATTCGTAAATACAAGTTACAGTTTTTTAAAAATATTTATTAATTACATAAATTACATGTTAATAATTTTGTAAAGTATATTAGTTATAAGAAAATAATTTATAAAAAAATTAGTAATTTTGTTATCAAATTTGTAAAAATAATTACTTGTTATGAAATTATAAAAAATTATTGACTAATTACAAAAATTACATTTTTAACTGTTTTTGTAAAAAACTAGAAAATATATTTAATAAAATAATAATAGAGAGTATTATAAAAAAATGACTAACTAATTAGTTAATTAATATAGAATTATCATAAAATTTAATGAAATAAAATTATTATTATTATAAAATACAATAAAAAATAATAACATTGACAAATGAATTATATTTAATCGCAAATAGGAAGCAAAATTATGTTGGAGAATTCACTAAGGGACATTTGGGTAAGCATAATATTTCAATCACAAAGTGAGGGCAAAATGGTAAAAAAAATAAGCTGAATTGATGATCTACACATAAATCAATAAATTTGGATGGAAAAGTCAACCAAAAGTGCACTTTGGACTGAATTGCAAGTAATTATCATGTGTGAGAGGAAGGGAGTGTCATTTTTCAACTGAGAGGGGAGGGCAATGTAATTTCAGCATCTCTCAAGGGAGGACTTTGTAATTTACTCATACTACTATTTGTCAACACCTACAAGTCTACAACTATGCATCGATTTTATGCAATTGAGCTATAATTTAAAAAACTGATATTTATTAGGCCAATAAGAACATAAATTTGAAGATTTAATGAAAAAAGTAATAGAACGTGAGTTTATTACCTACTAAAAATGCGTTCATGATGAGAATAACATGTTCCTCTGATAATAAAACCATAATACCTGACTTACTAATTTTCCTACTCAAACAAAAGCACAAACACAAAACAAAAGCCGAAAACCACGTTTTTGTGGTAAAGTTTCTTCATTATGTAATATACAATCCAAGTCAAATCAAAGGCAAGTAACTAAAAATTACCTTTCTTTCTTTCATTTTTTTTAACCTTTCTAGAAAGACAAATCTCTTGAAAGAAAAGTGCCTGATATTTTACACAACTATTATACAATTTAGTAACGTGTATCTCCCAATCCCCCTCTGTTGGGACCCATGGCCTATACCCTTCTTGTTCTCACCCCTGCCATCGTCTATCCCTCTCTTTCTCACTCTCACCCTCAACAAATATATGGTCGTTTCATTCCTCACGAGAGGTGTTTGGTGACTTGCCTGCGATCCCCGTCACCTCAACACATCTTGCTTTACCATGTTACGTTGGATGCCCAGCATTTGTCTCACATCATGCAATCTCCTTCTGCAACTCATCTGATACATCAAAAACCACAACAGATCAGGACCAAGCACAAACAGATTTGCAAGTGTTTAAAACTTAGGTGAGGCTCCTTGTATACCTGTCATAAGGTTCTCCAATCATATGTTTCATTTATACTCTCTCCCTTCTACGATTGGTTATATAAAAAGTTATTTTCTATATTTTCTCTACTGTGATTGGTCATGCATAAACTTTTCGCCAGTGTCTTCTATGTATTGGAGAACCTTATAGCAAAAATATAAGGATTCTTACCTAAGTTTACTCCTAAGAATAAAGGGATGCCTCATGAAATTTTCTGGTTTCTGAACATTTTGTCATTCAAGTAACAAATAACAATTATAGAAGTCAATATAAGCTTCAGACACAACCAGCAAGTCTTAAGGGAAATAGTTTCAAACAACTAAGTGGAAAAAAACACAAATATGAACAAAATGATTTAGAATAACAATAAAAATTCTAGCAAAATGCTCTTACCAGGTGACCTTTACAACCGACTGCCACAAGAATGCAATGTGATGGACAAATACCAGGGATGCCAATTCAGTTGAGATCTCTCTAGTTTTTAGAAGATAAACAAAAGTTAACTAGAAACTCCTTGCCTTGACCCAAGATGACCATGCTGTTTTCTCATTATCTCAGCTTCTCTTGCTATCTGGATATCTGATGGCCAGAATACTTGATAAACCACTTTACAAATAAAGCGAGGGAGCATTCCCACAACAATAATAAGCAAAATCGTGATCCAATATGTAGGGGATTTAGCCACATGATAAAATGTCCTGCAATAATGGAGGAACATTAGCTATCTATTCTATTGTACTTCTTGGACTATAAAATAGGATACATATTGGCAGATACAAGTTAGACTAACCAATAATTGGGAAGGACAGGTACAGAATCCAATACCACCATGCAACCAAATGTAATGACTATTGATCCCCATACAGCAACATGCGTAATTAATACCCAATGCTTAATGTCCATAGCCAAATGTACATTTACAAGAATAACAACTGCGATTGTCCACAAGCTGCCCATGCTCCATATATCAATTGTGCTATCCTTATAGGTGAACAAGGGTATGTAGAAGAGAACAAGACTCTGCCATAGCGTGTCAATCATTGTGATCCAAAATAAATGCATATTATAAGCCTCATGCCTGTGACCTGCACCATACAATTTTGGATACTGCAAGAGTGTCCTACTACTCAAGTCTTTGTCCAGGACACCAACAACAATAGTAGGGACAGACGTGTATATCACAGAATAGAATACACTACTCCAATCTGTCAATGCAGAAGTTGTAGAAAAAGCAGTGCATAATATATACCTACAGAAAAAGGAGACACTGTATTAGAATCAATGAAACTTCATAACCTGCTACTACTATTAAAAGATAGCCTATACAATGAAGATTCTACTCCAATTTTGAGCCCAAAAAAATTGTGTTCCACCGTGCATGTCACAAGTTTCAACTAGGATAGAATACAGAGGGGAAAGAACATAAGATTCATAGAGATGATAATACTACAACTTGATATTTTTGTTTTTTTTTTAAAATATAGATTTTAAGCCAAAGTTAACATACAAGAAAAGGAAAGCCATCCTCAAATATCGAAGTCCATATAGCCCATTTAGGGGTAGAAATTATGTAAGTCACAGTTTTATAACTATAAGTTTCCGCACAAAGAGACATTAGTATTGCCATTTGGTAAGTGTACACCTTAATTCCCCGAGTATCTGAAAATCTATTTATCTAAAATTTGAGAATGAAATATATAAGAAAATGAGCATTCACGTGTTGGTTATGGCATATCAAACACAACTTTTGAACTTTCCACACACCTAAGGGCAAATATCCTATAAGTAGGCCTCCAAGTACTTAGGAAATGATAATATCCATATGTAAGAACTATCAAAAGTATAACACAGATAATTAAGTGAAAACTTCATAGCAATAAATTTGCGTATGTCTACTAACATTAATTTGTTCCCTTCTATATATAGGTTATAGGTTCAAGGAAGAAAAGGCATTTGTAAAATTTTAATTAACCTACAAAATAAATTTTTTTAAATGTTATCAATTTGGTTCCATGCCAGGGAGGTCAACCATAGAGGCAATATATCTGTTAAGAAGATTGATGGAGAGATACCAAAGATCTCATAAGAATCTATATATGGTTTTCACTGATTTGGAAAAGGCCTATGATAGAGTACCGAGGGAAGTATTATGGAAGGTTTTGGAAAAGAAAGGAGTACGTGTGGCTTATATTCGAGTAATCAAAGACATGTATGATGGAGTCGCGACTTGTGTGAAAACACAAGGTGGGGCCACAACGGATTTCCCTACAATCATAGGACTACATCAAGGTTTAGCTTTGAGCCCTTACCTCTTTAATTTGGCATTGGATGTGCTCATTGAACATATACAAGAGGCAACACCAAGGTGTATGCTTTTTACTAATGATATAGTCTTGGTTGGAGATTCCAAAGAAGTAGTAAACGAAAAATTAAAGACATGGAGACAAGCTTTGGAGACATAAGGATTTCGTACAAGTCGAAGCAAAACGGAGTATATGGAATGTAAATTTAGTGATAGGAACGCTGATGCTAGGAATGAAGTGAAACTTGGAGATCATCCTATACAAGAAGTCACAAGTTTTAAGTATTTGAGAACGGTAATACAAAATAATGGAGAAATAGAGGAGGATGTAAACCATAGGATCCAAGCAGGATGGATGAAATGGAAGAAGGCTTCAAATCTTATTTGTGATAAAAAAGTACCACTTAAGCTTAAGGGGAAATTTTATCGCACAGCTATAAGACCTACTTTACTATATAGTACTGAATGTTGGGCGATAAAAAGCTAGCATGAGCATAAATTCAACGTGGCATAAATGAGAATGTTATGTTGGATAAGTGGTCACACTAGAATGGATAAATATTGGAGAAAGTTAGGGTAGTACCTATTATAGAAAAAATAGTTGAAACACACCTTAGGTGGTTTGGTCATGTACAAAGAAGGCCATTAGAGGCTCTTGTACGCAAAGTTGACCAGATGGAAGATAGCCCAATAACTAGAGGTAGGGGAAGGCCAAAGAAAACGATAGGAGAAACTATTAGGAGGGACTTAGCTATAAATAACCTAACCATAGAAATGTATAAAGTCAGAACATGTTGGCGTGATGGCGTCGATTGGTTCATATAGCCGACCCCACCTAGTGGAAAAACATTGGCGGCGATTAGTGCATCAAGTTTAAAACATTGGCGTCGCTATTATAGCTAACCCCACCTAATGGTAAAAGCTTGTTTTTTATTGCAATCTATTCTCTCTTTTTTTCAATTATATTTTTGCTAAAAAATATTTCCAACTGTTTCAAATTATTGGTAAGGATATTTGTATTTATATATTATAAAAAAAACATATAAAGCCTATATTCATTAGCAAATAGGTTAAATACAAAGTACGGTGACCTTTTGGTTAGGCCACTTGATTTTCAAGTGAATGACAAGCAAACTCACAGGTTACCATGTCACACTACTTACAAGTTACAAACCAGCCCAATCACCCT
The DNA here is from genome assembly GCA_014851425.1 of Senna tora. Taxonomy (NCBI): domain Eukaryota; kingdom Viridiplantae; phylum Streptophyta; class Magnoliopsida; order Fabales; family Fabaceae; genus Senna; species Senna tora. Next base: position 4,222,136 of record CM026265.1, on the reverse strand, counting down.
AACCGGTCTGTCTCACCAGTTCATACATTATGCAAAAATGGTCATTTCTTAATTGTTTTTTACCATATCTGGTAAAGAGGTCTGAAGTGAACAGATAGCAGGTCCAGTTTTTCCAGTTCTACTGGAAAAACCAGCCAGTTCAGTCTAGTATGAGAACACATCATAAAACACAAAAGAGACCTTCAGCCTGTAATTGTGAAGAAAACTATACTTACCAGAATAGCATCAATACAAAGACAGCATTACGGTAGAAATTGTAGAGAACCAAATAACCGACACGCTGATAATTCCAGTGTCCATGAACCAGAAGCAATCTTTTCAAGAACTGAAATTGTCCCATAGCAAAATCTGATGCCATCACTGCTTGGCGCCCTTCCTGCCCACATATTCCGACACCAACATCTGCCATTTGGATCATCGAAACATCATTGGCCCCTGTCAAATGTTAGAGAAATAGAAGGTCAAATTGAATCGCATCTCATTTATAAGTTCATCCAGTTACACTAACCTACCACAAAACAATCTTTATATCTTCAATATAGAGGAGCCATTAGTGTTATTTTCATCTTGGCATCTTGGAAATCAAGAAGTATAATATGCGTTTGATATTAAACATTTTCATGGCAGAAGAGACGAATCAAAATGTGAGGGGCAATCAAGTCTTTTCACCCTCAATTCCAATTCTATGGGTAGAAGACTGGAATCCAGATTCAAAAATTGTTTGGAATTGCCATTCGGCCATTCCAAGTTGTTTATGCCCATACCAAACATGAGAATTTTTGGGGAAGTGTACAATTCCAATTCCAAGGCTTGATTTTCAGCCACCAAACACAGAATGTCTAGGTTGGATATATTGTTATCAAAGATGCCAAAAGGCATAGGATGCCACCATTTTTGAGGTACCTCACATCACCCAAAAACCATGGGGAACTCACATTCATGAACTTTTAATTCTGCAGACTTCTATAAAATGCCAATTGTATCTTTCTTTTGACAACTTTTAACTATCATACATAGCATGGAAATTTTAAATACCGCAGCATCTCATACCATGATATCTAAGATGCAGGGAAACATAAGATGATGTATCACACAAATTTATAAGTAATTCCATCGTCAGCCAAATTCCAACAGAAACCAAATGAAAATTATAATCAATAATGAAAAACCTACCATCGCCTATAGCCAGTGTCATATCATCGGTGCGGCTCTTTATTAGATCAACAATTCCTGCTTTCTGCAGGGGTGCAACACGACAGCATAGCACAACCCTACAAAATGTTGCAAGGTCGAAAAGCTGTTGACAAGGAAAGAAAACGGTAAATATTTACCAAGAAGTTGAATGTAATAACTCCAACCTAAAACAGAAGTATGGGCACCTAGAAGCTATAACAAGTCTGATATAAAGCAAGCTTTAGCAGTTCAATGCACATGAATATTCCAAACAAAACTTAAAATGAAGAGAAATGATCTTGCCTCGGACTCCAGTTCCTTCTCCAATATATAAACCAAACTGTTTCCATCAATTATGAGTGCCAAAGGAGCAGTGATTCCTTCTTCCCTTGGTGGGCCCCGTTTAGGCAAATTCAATGACTTTGTTTGATTGGGAATCTCAAGATCACCATGTCCATCGTTGGTTTTGTGCCTCAGACTCTGGTATCTTCTACTTAAAGATCTCACACCATATTTGGCTTTAGCATCAGCCAAAAGATTTCTGCATTCAATCTCTGATGTGCCATTTATAATAATCTGCTGCATATCAGGTGTCAGAAGTTTGCAGGAGAGACCGATGGAAATTGCAGTCTCTTGCTTATCACCAGTAAGAACCCAGACTTTAATTCCAGCTTGTCGCAAGGACTCAATGGCTTCTGGTACACCCTCTTGCAGTTTGTCCTCAATCCCAGTTGCTCCAAGTAGATTTAAGTTGCATTCAATAAGAGCTGCTGTTTGCCGTAGTTTTGTACCTCTATCAGTTAATGAAGTGCTTGCTTCTTCATACCGGCTCTGCCACTGCTCAAGTTCCACATCTGAAAGCTTCCTAGAGGCAACTACTAGGGTGCGTAAACCTAGCATAGAATATTCAGTCAAATGACCCTGAGTTGCATGTTGAATATCCTCATTGCCATCTGCTAAGATGCTAAACATTGATGTATCAGCACCTTTAACTAACACCTTTACAACATTGTCTGGAAATCGAATAACCACAGACATCCTTTTTCGAACACTATCAAACTCATGCAGGCCCAATACGTCCAACCTATATTGCATAAAAATAATTAAGTTAATGAACAGCCTAGATATAAGCCCTGCACAAATTACAAGACCATAATAAATTATCCCAAAGATTTTAGGAAAAATTAAAAAAAAAAAAATTGGGTTTTACAAGCTCAAGATTCTCAACTAAAAAAGAGAATGCAGCCTCCCACCAAATGGAATTCAATATCTACCTGAGTTTCTCACCATTGACATCAATAACAATATGTCCAGATGTCCGCTCAAAAAGAGTATATCCATATGCAGAGGCTGCAGCAACTAAAGCTTGCTCATCAGGAGATTCTCCTTGATAATCAATACCTTTTATATCCTCATTTGATTCAATTGTACCACAACTAAGGATAGGAATCACAGTATTACAAGCAGCCAACGTAAGGAAAAACTCATGTGCAGCAATCCTTTCATCTCTGTTAGAGTCTGTGTGCAACAGTGTCGATAGTTCAGAATCAACAGCAATATCAGATTTGAGCTTCCATCTCCGTTGGCCACTAACTGCTACGTCTGTAAACATCACAATGCAGCTTTGTTAAAATTATGCCCATAAGCTTACAGAAAAGTGTATCACTAAGAACTCATGGCCATTCAATGAAAAAGCAAACAATGTCAGACACAAGGATTCCAAAGTATGTTAACACTATCATTATAAGAGATAATAGCATCATACCACGCTCTCAATCAGTAAAGAATACAAAATTATCTTAGAGAAAAATGAATACCTATTGTATTGTCAGCCATAACAATGGAATTCCCATAATTCTTTCCATGTACACTAGCTCTTCGAAATTCCATCTTGTTTTCTGTTAGTGTTCCTGTCTTGTCTGAAAACACATATCGTATTTGACCCAAATCTTCATTGATATTCAATGACCTACACTGAAACCTTGATCCGGAGTTGGCATCATACATATCCCCGTCTTCAATCATGAAATATGACTGGCCCAAACGAACCAACTCCATGGTAATGTAAAGAGATATGGGTATCATGATCTGAAACACTATAATAGAGCTCAAAAACGAGAAAAAGATTTCCATTGGTATCCCATAATATCTGTATCTTTTTCCATTATCTGGCCCCTCTGTGAAGAATCTTTTTCTGTAGTAAGGTAAGGTATCAAGCTGGTCCTTATGACGTACCAGCCAAAGACCCATGCCAAGGGCCACAACTAAACACATGATAAAGAGAAAAATTGATAACCAAAGGGTTTCTCTATTCATGTAACCTTCCAGTTTGCTTCTCTTGGCAGGGGAAGCTGCACTGTTCAACATCGCTTTTGTTTCTTGCCCCGCATAAACCACAACACCAATTATCCAATCAGTATTCTTCAGTTGGCAACCACGCAGGACAATGTTAGATTGGCTAAGCGGAAACCTATGCCCATTGAACTCCATGTTGGCTGTGAATTCATAAATGTTCCTGTTAGGTTGTTCACACCTAATAACCCCAGTAACAGCACAACATTCAGATGATACTGCTGAAGCCATTTCCTGCCGAGCATACCTTGTCTTTAAATTTGATTCTCCATCTAAATTCATTGTTTGAATATAGGCAAGCCCACTTTGATCACTTGTTCCCAACAAGACCATGTCAACTGGGATTGTCTCATCAGCAAAGATCTTAACAACCTCACCAACTTCAATATTCTTCCACTTTTTTGGAAGGAAATCACCAGATTGAAGTACTAGAGACTCTCTGTTGTTCTCATTACGGTCTGACCTATGCCTCCGCCAATCCTCATACCCATCCTTAATAGCTGTGACACAAAGCACAAACAAAAGAGGGAAAAGAGATACCGTTCTACCAAAGACAGCCAGTGGAGGGAGCTGATTTAGAGCCGCGATAGCAAGGAAATACAAATAAGCAACCCGATGAAACTGAATGAAAAGATTCTTAGGAAGGAAGGTGATAATTGTGTATTTACTGGTTCGTATCTCATTCCCTGTGAACTCATACTTGTCATTTGTCTTCTTGGGATCATTGATATAGATTGACCTTGAATTGTCATCAGGTAAGAGGTTATCTTCAAATTGCACACTTTTGTGACGAACTCTCTGTGATTTATTCAACTTTTCCTGCACTCGAGATGGAGTACTAGATATTTCAAATGGCACAATGTTGTTATTTATATCATGCTGTTCCATTGCACCCTGCAATACTAGACGCCTCCTGTCTCGAGTGGGGCATTCCAAAGGTAGCTGCTGGCAAAACTGAGATTCAGAAGACTTTAAGTCCTTTTCTGTTGCAGAAGTGTAATGTTCAACTGCAGAATGAAAACTAGAATCTCCAGCAGATGTAGTGTCAATGTCCTTCACGTCATAGTTGTTACCACTTTGAACATCATAAAAGATAGAAGATGGGAAGGAGATATGGCGGCTGAATGATCCTGATTTCCGGCGACGAATCACCAAAGACTCTGATTCAGAAAGCAGTGGCTTATCAGGACTCATAAAAAGTACTCCGCCCGCATTGGAGAATCACATATAACTCAGAACAGTACTACTACTAACCACCATCAACAACAATTAACAAACCAGAAGGTGTGCATATCCAAGTTAGCTCGGACCAAGATTTCTGGTCCGGCAATTATTCTCTTCATGTTCCTTCCCTATCTTTCTTGATATTCGGAAAATCTTAACATTCAAACAAATATTATTGCAGACCTGCGTTACCTGACGGCCATTAACGTTCTGAATATTATACCAGTAGGAAGACAAAAATTCAAAAACAAATGTAGCTCTACAACAATTTTAACGCCCGATCCAGATTTCAATCAGAGAGGATCAGCAAGGCTTCAAACGCACGCAAAACTGCGGAGGCCAACAAACATACCAAAAAGTCACGAAATAAACATTGAGAAACGTCTCAATAAATCCAAATATAATCAGTAATGAACAGCGCCACAACTTAAAAAAACAGATAAAACACCGCATTACACTCTAAAACGTATCTAACAAACGGATCACTGCCTTCCATAACCCTAGTCTAATGTCGCAGCCATGAAGGAAAGTGCGAACAACATTTTCTATATAAAAACAAAAACCAAAAAACCCCTCCGGTAAATTCGCTTCGCAGACATACCAAACGTCACGAAAACGTGCTAGATTTCCTCAGGAATCAAGAAAAGGACGAAAAAGCAAACCTGCGTGCGTTGAGTGATTGAGCAACAGGGAAGGGAAATGCGGCGAAAGGAAGGTTGGCAGAGACCGAGAGACGACGACCCAGGGGATCGGATCTCACCCCAGAAGTTTTTCAGAGCAGCATGAACCAGATCGGATCGAAGTATGATTGAGACAAGAATTGCGGCACGGAGAGGCGGTTCATGTGGGAGCAAAACCTTCAGGGCTCGACAAAGGGGAGGAATCGGAGAGGGGATTAGCTTTGTATTTCGTCGAAACGGAGAGGCGTCGATGGCATTGGAAGAGAGAGAAAGAGAGGGGAGGAGGCAGGGGGCACGATGAGCGAGAAAATCGCAGGCCGAGGATTTGACAGTGAGAGAAAGGAGCGGTAAACCACGAATCCTTGAGAGGCTTTTGCCTGCTCATTCATTCATTCATTCATCACAATCACATTGATTCACATTTCATTCACACTACTCTCTCTCTCTCTCTCTCTCTTCTCAAACCTTCTTCTTCCTCTTCTACTTCTTCTTCTACCTCTTTCTTCCTTTCCTTTCTACCCACTCAATGCCACGTACACCTTCTCTCTCTCTTACCTTTTTACCCTTTATTATTTTCAGTGTGTTCTCAATTAATTTTCCCCCTCACCTTTCTTCATTAATATGTTGTACGTATACTGATCCTTTCAAGGTCTCATCCATTTCATTTTGCACAATTCATATATGAATTATGTGAAGTAAAATGATAATAAGATATTAAGGGGATTGGAACTAGTGAAACTATAATTTTTCTTTGAATTCTTGATTATTTCTATTAATTCATATTTATGTTGGAATCCTTTCTTGTAAGTGAAGTGAGAATTTTTTTTTAAATTTTCTATCATTTGTGCTAAAATGGTGAGAAAAAAAATTAGGTAATTCAACATTCCCTCACACATTCTTTTTACCAAACAAATTTTAATTTTTGTAATTTTGATGAAATTATATTTTTATTTTTATTTTTTTACTCACTTTTATTCTATTTACATCACATCATATTACATTGATATGATATTTTCATTATCATTCCCTCCTCATTTATAGCAAACAATCACAACCTAATAGAATTGATATCCCTTATTAACTTAAAAGGAAAATGTGAACCATTGCCCATTTGTTCCCGTGTCTATAATCTTAATTTTAAATGGAATGTATTTTGTTCACAATGGATCGGATCATATACTCTAATAAAGGTTATATTGCTTTTGCTTTCCAATTATTTTCACAATAGCTTTTCACTAACACACAATTTGCTTATAGCTTTTTCCCCAAATACCCAAAACACGTCATCATACAACATACTTCTTCATATATTTTCTCAAGTTAATTTGTTTATAATTTTATAATTGGTAAAACGAGTCATTTAGATGCATTCCTTCATTATTCACCTTTCTTTTTGGTAAAGTAAGGACTTAGAAGTCAAAAGCAGACAAACTACACAGTAATATATGGAGGCAAAAATATTCCCACAAAAAAGAAAAAAAAAATTATTTCCTGAAGAGGCCGGCTAAATAAAACTAATGTATTTTTTCTATTACTATTAGCTTCGAATCGAAGGTAGTAAGGGAAGTCAATACAAGTATATGCTTCAGTCAATTTATGTTAGAATCTAACCTACCAATCCTCGTTAACCAACAATTGTTTACTTATATTTATATCTTCAACCAGGAAGGATCCAAATATCCATATTTTATTGAAAATTTGTTCGTTGAGTTTGAGTTCAAATACTAAACGAGTATATGTATGAATCTAGGTCCATCTACTCAACATCAGTATATTATATTTGGATAAAAGTTTAGTATTATAGTATATTACTAAACTTTAGTATGTTCCTTAATTTATTTATATAATGTTAATAGAAATTCATATTAAGCAAAAGTGGGTTGGCACAAATGATCAAGGATCCGGAGGAAAGTTCTCGCTTCAACTATGGGCGAGGGTTCGAATCCCCCTGAAGCCATCCAAAATCCTACTTTGGTGGTCATCCCTCCTCAAGGAGATCCCCTGGCACCCAAGGGCTAGTTGAGTAGCTGGGACTGGGTAAAACTGCTTGCGGTTTAGGCCTGTGCAGTAATCCTTTGGGTTGGGCCTCGGTTGGTCTCCCCAACATGCCACTGGCGCCCTGCCCGGTAGTACTTGGGAGTGCCTTCCCTTACTACCATTTTGCTTAAAAAAATAGAAACTCACATTAATAAAAATTCACCTTAAATGAATTAGAGACGGTTGAAATTGAAGTAACTTTAAGATTTTATATCTCTAATACTCCCCATCATGTCCAACTGTTCTTTTCTTACTTGACCCCCTTTTTTATTATTCTTGATTTGTGTTCTTTTGAGTCTCAAATACCTCTTTTATTTCTTTTGGGCTTGTACTTTTTTTTCAATCTCAGCGACCACACATTTTTTTCTCCTTTTTCTATTGTGGTATTTTTTTCACATCTTATATTTAGATCATCATGGGTTGCGAGACCGTTGAGCTCTAATATCATGTTGAAACTCAAGTAACTTGGGGAACTTACCCTAAAAAATTAGCTCGTAAGAGGGAAGAACCAAGCTCCTTAAATACTCTATTGAGTATCGCATTCTATCAGATATGAAACTATTACCGTACTACTTAATATGTGCTCATTATATTTCTACTCAACTCACTTCAACTTAAAAAAAAAAGGGCAAAAGATCCATTTTGGTTCTCTACATATGTTTTATCCAATTTTCAAATATGTCATTGATGTTTAAAAAAAATCAAATCAATCCTCTATGTTTATAAGTTGTTTCAAATAAGCCATTCTACCTGTACCTGACACTGTTGGTGTTCTCCGTTAAATGATGACGTTGACACCTGATGTGGACAAAATCTGTCATTTATTTTAAAAAATTTCAAATCAATCCTTTATATTTGTAAGTTGTTTCAAATAAGCCATTCTACCTGACACTGTTGGTGTTCTACTGTTCTCCGTTAAATGATGACGTTGGTAGCTGATGTGGACAAAATCTCTTACTTACACATTTGACCTCTATTTAGTTTATTTTGTGTTCTACGTAGTTCAATACCATTCACATCAGTTTCAAAACAACACGTAGAAGAGAGATTTTGTCTATATCAGCTATCGACATCATCATTTAACGAAGGACACTAACGGCATCAGGCAAAATGACTCATTTAAAATAACTTGGACTGATTTGAAACTTAAACGAAACATCAATAACCAAAATAAAATTTTTACCAAAAAAAATGAAACAGTCTTTTCCAGGACAAAATTGAAACAGGTAAGTTAAAACTTAACTCAGATGCGCGTCTCATGTGATAATTTTAGATCTCGATATAAAAAGTTTGATAACAAAATATTAAAGTAAAAAAAAAATTGGCTAATTGTAGGCCGTATTACTATTATACAGCTATTTTGCGATAAGAAAGGAATTGATGGCTATGATTTAAAGGACAAAGTGGAAGTGGGAAGAGAGAGAGGGATAAAAGTTCAATGGTATCGTACTATTGAACTTCAGTGTATCCCTCCAATCATGTAGTGCCATTTGTTAATATTAATAAAAATTCACATTAATTAGGGGCCCACCTTGAATGGTTTAGGAACCAACTGATTGAAAGGATGTATTGAAGTTCAGTACTACCGTACCACTGAACATATACTCGAGACGGAGATGGGGGGCATGAAAATATAACAACAACACGTGCGCGTGATACACGTTGTTGTGTGTACTTATGATGGTTGTTTTTGCCGTTTTGCTCCTTGCCGTAACAGACACACAGGGGGGCAAACGCAAATATACAAAACTTAAATTACTTTTTCGGCTTTGGTAGTTGTAGTTTCCTGAATTTACAGGGAGGCCCCTGCCTGCCATTTTTCCTGTGACTGTGAGCCTGTGTTGTAAATTGTACGGTAAGTACGGAAAGGATCACTGATATGAACGGAACGGAGTGAGCGTATTGACAAGAATCCTCTAAAATATTTTTTTTTTTTTTTTGAGTTATGAGAGAGATAAAAAAAAATTAAGGTTACGTTTGGTTCAATTCCATAAAAAACAAAATTTTCTAGTGTTTGGTTTGCTCCCTAAAATTGAGAATTAGATCCATGGAATCCAATTCTCAATTCCATAAAGTGGGTTTTGTTTGGTTGGACATAGAATTAGATTCCACATGGAATTGTACAATATTCTAGGGATTATTTAGTTTGGTTGAGTTATGTGGAATTGGAATTGAATTACGTGGAATTGGTTTTTTAGAATTGGGTGTGTAAATTTTGTGGAATTAGATTGTGGGATATTTTAGAGGAATTGAGATACATTTTGCGGAATTGGGTTTAAAAGACATTTTTGTCGCTACTTTCTTTCTCTCTCTTTACTGTATTTTATTTTTTAATAAATATAAAAAAATAATTATATACTAAAAAATATAATTAAAAAGATAATTACTTAATATTTATTAAAGAGTAAATTAGTCTTTTTATCTCACATTTTTTTATAAACTTTCAATTCCATCTTTTTATACTAAACACACTTTTTCAATTCAAATAATTCAATTCCAATTCCATCTTTTCATACCAAACAAACTTTTTCAATTCAAATAATTCAATTCCAATTCCATATTTTTTTCAACCAAACGTAGCCTAAGAGAAAAAAATTAAGAAAGAGAAAATAGCAAAAGTATCTTTCCTGCTCCTAACGTTTGGGGTATTGTCACTTTCGCCCTTAACGTTTTTTCGCTGTCAATTGTACTCCTAATGTTTTGTATTTCTCTCAATGTCGGGCTTTTGGCTAACACCGTCAATTTGTGAACTATTTTTTATAACGTTACATCCTATATGGCCAAAAGTTTTAACTTGACTTTATTTTTTCAATTCAGTAATATATTTTAGAGGTACAATGGACTCCAAAAAATCATTACATCAGTAAATTCAGTATACCAAAATACTCACTACATCAGTAAAATAGACTTCAAAAACTCAGTAATATTGACTACTGATGTGGAAGAAATTAAGTCTAGTCAGAATTGTTGACCACATAGGATGTCACGTCATCAAAAACCGTTCAAAAATTGACGGTGTTAGTTAAAAGCCTGACATTGAGAGAGAAACACAAAACGTTACGTGTACAATTGACAGCGAAAATACGTTAGGAGTGAAAGTGACAAAACTTCCAAACATTGGGAGCAGAAAAAATACTTTTACCTAAAAAATATAGAGAATTAACGTAGAGATTCATTTTTCGAACGGGTTACCCGTACCTGACACAGAGCCACAGGTGTAGGATTGTCCCTTTCATCCCTGTGATTTTCCCAAAATGCCCTGGGATCCTAAATGATTGCGTTTGAGAAATTAATTTGGATTTTGGAGAGTGTAGAGTAGATTGTAAATTCACGTAACGTGGTGTGAAATTGGGAATGCGGCATTCACGGATTAGCATTTTAGCAGGTTAACGTAAGTAGGGATACATTGCTATCATTAGGTGGGGGACCTTTGTTATGCTTAGGCTTTTTGGTTTTTTGATCAATTATGTGTGAGCTCAATTATCTTTTTCAATTATTATTTAATTTTGAATTTTTGATACCTTTATCAGCTATTTAGTGGGACTAAGACATTACCCGTTAAATCACTCAGTAACGTCGTTGTGACCGATATACATATATATTGACATAACACTGTTAATTTGTTACCATTTTATTATCTTACCTTATAATATTATCTGAATATTAAAAAACAAAATATAGATTAAAAATTGTCTTTTGGGTCTCTCGAAAATTTACCTCCCATAAGAGTAGGGGTGACAATGGATACGGGTATTTTTGGTATCCGTGGGTACTCGTCCGAAAAAATATCCGATATCTATTGGATATCGGATATCGGGTATTTCGGATATCGGATATTTGAAATACCCATAGGATATTGGTCGGATTAGGATATTAGCCTCGGATACTCTATATCCGTCCGATTGAATGGGCGGATCGGGTATCCGATATCCGTTTTTATATAATATATTAATTAAATATTAAATAAAATATATTTTATTAAATAAAATTTTATGGTTCAATTAATAAAATTAGTATTGTTAATTTTAATTTATAAAAATTATCTTTATTTTTTAGAAAATTTAACTTTTTTATAGTAATTTATTTAGTAGATGGATATCGGGTAATGGATATCGAATATTGGGTAATGGATATAGGATATTGGATATCCTATATTCGTTATTTTTTCGGATATCGAGTAATTTCGAGTATTTCGGGTATCGGATAGTTTCGAATACGGATATTGAAAATGTAATTTTTTTCGGATTTGGTTAGGTTTCGGATATTGGGTGTAATGAGCAGATTCAGATTCGGATAGTAAAAAAATGAGCGGGTACCCGCCCAATGCCACCCCTACATAAGAGTCCATATGGTGGTAGCTTGAGGATGGAAGATCATAAGATGGTGAGGTGGGTTGAGGAATAGTTTGCTAAAAATTCCTAAATCCATTTTGTTCAACTATTTCGGCTTTACTTTTAATTTTTAATTTACATTTTTTTTTAATGTCCATCTGATGTGGTAAAGTGAGGTAGCAAGTAATAAATTAACGGTGTCATATCAGCGCATAACAATCACATCATCATGCAGTGACTTAATGGATAACCTTTTAGAGATTAAATAATTGACGGGAATGTTAAATTAATTAATCAAATCGTCTATATCTAAAATTTAGAGAGTAAATAAAAGTTTGATAAAAAAATAATCTATCTCATTATTTATTCCTTTTTGTTAAAACTATGTTTATTAAATTTAAAAATTTAATTGTTAAAAAAATTACTAATTTTCAAATATATATCTAATTGACGTATATATGAATTGCTTTGAAAAGTTTTTTTTCTCCCCTATTTGGTTCCTAAAAGTAGTGATAACTAATTTTTATAAATCCTAAAATTTACAGGGACTAATATGTATAAATTGAGTTAAAATATTATAGAAACTAAACTGTATATATAATACTAATTTGAGGAGAACTAAAAATGAGAGAGAAACTTATTTTCAAAAATTAAATTGTTAATATCTATATCTATATATATATACTAGAGGCTTCGCATGCACCTTCGTGCATGCAATCTATCATTAATTTTTTAAAACATAATTATTATATTTTAAAATAATATATTTCATAGTTTTTAAAATTTTAAATTAGAATTATTATCATAATTAATTATAATTAAATGATGGGAAGTTATTTACTTCCCACTTTTTTAGTAACTAACATCATATATGTTTTCTTTCTCCCACTACCTTCTATTATATTTTTATATATCTCAACTTCCTCACTTACCTTTCCTCCAATCAAAATTTTTATTATTATTTTTTAATTAGAAAATATGGTTATTTTGTGACCCCAATGACCAGAAGGGGTCACAGCCATATTAATATAGATATGGCTTTGGAGTTTTTGGTGTCACACAATTAAAGTGTGACACCAAAAAAATAACTTCCTCCCAACTTCCTAATAAATAATCAAGTATGATAGGTGGTTACTAAAAAAATGGAGAAGTGCATAACTTCTCATTTTTTTAAAATTTTTTTTAATTTTAAATTATGATAAAAATTCTATTTAAAAAATTAAAATTATCAAATTTTTAATTTTTAATGATTTAAAAAAAAATTTAAGAACAAATTACATATATACACATAGGTGCATGCGAAGCCTCTAATATATATAATGTAAAAAGATGGGGAAGAGGAATATAATAAATAGGCGATGCAAGATACATGTGTTTTGCCATAACCTTTTCCAACTTTAATTTCAATCTTAATAACTTGTTCAGCTTGGAAGGAAGCTGCCTTCTCATTTTCTTTTCTTCCCAATTAATTACTCTTTCTTTTCCATTTTTAACACGTCAAATATATATATATCAAATAATAAATCCTGCATATATATATATATATATATATATATATATATATACAGATTTATGTAATTATTAGATATATAAATCATCATCAGTACTGAAATTTATTTTATTGTTAAAGCTCTTGAAAACGAAATACAACTACCCACATGCCTATCTTCTCTATTTACTAAAGTTATATTTAGAAGAAAAGAAACTCATTCAATTTCCCGTTAATAATTATAATGATGAATTGTGAGCCTCTCATTCACAAAATCACAAATATTTACAAAGATATTATTTTTTTAAAAAAAATGGTAATAAAGAAGGCACTCCGAAATACTTTCGGGCGGGGCGCCAATGGCATGTTGGAGAGACCAACAGAGGCTCAACCCAAATGATTACTGCACAGGCCTAAATCGCAAACAGTTTTACCCAGTCACAGCTACTTAACTAGCCCTTGGGTGCCAGAGGATCTCTTTGAGGAGAGATGCCCACCAAACCAGGATTTTGAATGGCTTCAGGGGATTCGAATCCTCGCCCATGAGTGAGGCGAGAGCTTTCCTCCGGATCCTTGACAATTTGTGCCAACCCACTTTGGCACAAAGATATTAGATAGGGTAAACTACAATTTGCCCCCTGTGATTTGGCCTAAATTTAGTTTGCCCCCCTTTGGTTTAAAATTCGACACTTAACCACCATGTGGTTTGGTTTAAAAGTAATGTGCCCCCTGTGGTTTAGAGTATGACACTTGACCCCCGTGTGGTTTGTTATGTTATCACTTAACTACCTTCACCTATCTTCTATCCAAATTTTAGTCAAATTAATCATCATTTAATACTTTTAATGTTTAAAATTTGTCATTTAACACTCTAGAATTATAAAATGATTCAAAAAAAATTATAATTAATATAAAAATAAAATTATAATTTTAAAAAGCCAATAAAATAATTTAATATTTATTGTTTACTCTATTGATTATTTATATTTAGTTATTTATTTATTTTATTGTTATTTTTTTATCTTTAATATTTTAAAATTATTAAATCAATCAAAATAAAATTGTAAAAGAATAATATAATACAAATATATAACTAAATTTAAATTGTTTTTATTGTTCAAGTTTAGAACATACATATCTGGATTGAATGTTAACATTGTTGAGCTTAGAAACTCTAACATTAAACAATCATTTTCTTAGAAAAGTATCCTTAGACTATGAGCATAACAGTACTCTTGGATATAGTGGAGAGATTAGAGGAAAGAAAGAGTTTAAAGGAAACGCTAAAAAGAGTTGAAAGTAGAAGATTAGAGTTTATTATTATTATTATTATTATTATTTTAGAGATAAAATAAATATTTAATAAAATAATTAATTAATTCAAATATTTTTAGGTAATTTCGTTATATTAAATGTTAAATTTTGAGAAACAAATAATATAGGGTAGTTAAGTGATAACATAACAAACCACATGGAGGTCAAGTGTCACACTCTACCACAGGGGGACACATTAATTTTAAACCAAACCATATGGTAGTTAAGTATCGCATTTTAAACCGCATGAGACAAACTGGATTTAGACCAAACCACATGGAGCAAACTTTAGTTAATTAGCAAAATTAGTGCCACTAAAATATTACAAAGTAATTAGATTAGTGTTCTTTAATTTTTGGCCAAAATGCATATAACACTTAAATTGTAAGGGATGTATACAAAATTCCCGTGAACATATTTGTTTTTACAATAAAAATCTTTGCACAAAATAGGTTAAAACCCCAAATTAGTTCTTTATGTTTGCACGAAGTTTCATATTGGTCCTTTATGTTTCAAAAAGTCCAAATTGGTCCTTTATGTTTGCAAGAAGTTCCAAATTGGTCCTTCTGTCAATTTTTTAAGTTAAGTGCTGACGTGTCACTGCCACGTCATCACATATGATCTTGGATGATGACGTGGCAGTGACGTGGCGATGACGTGGCATGCCACGTCAGCTTCAATTGACACGTAGGAGAGATGGTGTGTCCACGTCAGCATGCCACGTCAGCACTTAACTTAAAAAATAAACGGACTTGGACGGAATGATCAATTTAGAACTTCTTGCAAACATAAAGGACCAATTTGGACTTTTTGAAACATAAAGGACCAATATAAAAATTCGTGCAAACATAAAGGACCAATTTAAGGTTTTGACCCAGAAAATAAAAATTTACTCGAGCTTGTGTCAAGTTTTAAAGTTCACGGGAATTTTGTATACAAAATTCCCTTTTATTCCGTGAATTTGGTTTCGAAAATTTTGGATTTACATGTTATCAGCTGAGCTAGCTATTGGGCCAAGCCCAACAGTCACACCTTAACACATTGGACTTTTTCTAAGCAATTCTTTCTACATTTTCTGTATATTATGTTATTTTATCGAAAGTTTTTTTTTAAATAAAAATGATATGTAAATAGTTTTATGCTGTGTTTGGTAGATACCGCATAGAAAATATTATGAAAAAAAGAGGGAGACCACTTCTCCCTCCTCTTCTCTTCCTACTAAACAAATTCCATTTTTTAGAATGTAATGAAATTATATTTTTATCCATACTTTTTTATTCACTTTTAATGTAAGGGTAAAATAGTCATTTTATCCATTTTGATTCAATTCACATTACATCACATCATATTGACATGACATTTTCATTTCTTCTTCTTTTCTCATTCTCATTTCTATTTCCTCCTTTTTTTTCTCCCTACTAAACACACCTTAATTTTTTTATAATTAATCAATTTATAGTTGACTTTTCGAAAACTTTGTACATATTAAAATATTTTTATTATAATAAATATGTAAAAAGTTATACTTAAGTACACTTCTCTCTATATTCAAAATTCATTATAAAAAATGCGAGTAACTTTAACAACTTTTTTTCGATGGTTAATGTTAATTGTTTAAAAATTAATAATTTTTTAATAATTAAATTTTGATTGTCAAAATAAATAAATTTTTTTCAATAACTAAATTTTAGCCATCGAATGATAGTATTTTCCATTGTTTTGAAAACCGGACCGGACCGGAAAACCGATAAACCGCCAGCCAGTCCGGTCCGGAATAACCAATGAACCGGTCAGATATAAAATCGGTCAAGAACCGGTCAAAATCGGCCAGAACCGGTGGTTTAGACGGTTCGACCGGTTGTTCATTTTTTTTTTTTAAATTTGTGTTGTTTATGATTTAATATTTATTGAAAATTTGTTGTGACTTGTAGTTGTAAGGATTGTTCTATTTCAGTATTTATTGTTGGGTTTGTGATAAGATTTGAGACTTAAATATGTTGATCCTTGAACTTATTTGAAGAGTTTAATATGATATTGTGGTAATTTGCAACTTGTTCTATTTCTTATCATGTTTAGATCGAGATGGAAACATATAATTATGAAATATATAATTTTTTTATGATATATTTTAGTATATTTAATTAAAAATATATATTTTAAATGCCACCGGTTCGACCACGGTTCAACCATTGAACCGTGAACCAGTGCCTCGACCGGTTCAATGACCGGTCCGATTTTAAAAACATTGGTATTTTCGACGATTAATCATTGTCGATATATGTTAATAATATTGTTTTTGACAATATATTTGTTAACGACGACTGTAAAAAAATACTATTGAGAAATGTATTATAAAAAAGTATTATCCACAATTATTGATCGTAAAAAATATTATTATTGTCTTTTTTTCAACAATTTATTTCGATGGCCAAAATTTGATTATTGAAAAAAGTACATCTTTTTGTCAATTAAGTGGCCGTCAAAATAAATGTTGTAGAAAATATTCATGTTTCTTGTCACATCACATTCCCTCTCTTTGTTGGGAGGCTCTTTTATCATGGCCAAAGTTGAATATATATTAATTGGCTCAGTGCCTCAAAAATTGGACGGACAAAAAATCACATTCCCTCTTTATTTTGAAAGGTCAAAGGCTTATTTTGGTCATCTATTTTTCACTCAAGTTTCAAATTAGTCCTTTATGTTTCAAAAATTTTAAATTAGTCATTTATCTTTTCCAGAAGTTCTAAATTGGTTCTTTCGTCCAAGTCCGTCAATTTCTTAAGTTAATTGCTGACGTGACGTGCCGAGTTGGACACATAATCTTTCATACGTGCATCAAATAGCTGACGTGGTCTTATACACATTAAAAACATCCAAACGACGTCGTTTAAGCAAAAAATAAAACCATGTTGAGAGGACCAATACGAAACTCTAATGAAACATAAAGAACTAATATAAAACTTTAATGAAACATAAATGACCAATATAGAACTTCAATGAAAATAAAGGAGTAATATAGAACTTGAATGAAACATAAATGACTAATATAAAACTTTAATGAAACATGAAGGGTAAATATAAAATTTTTGGGAAACATAAAGAACCAATATATAACTTTTGAAAGATAAAGAACTAATTTAAAACTTAAGTAAAACATAAAGAACCAAAATAGGAGTGTAAATGTTGACCGTAAACTATTATTACAAAATTAATATAGGCGTCAAGATGGACTATTAGGGCATGTTCACTTACAAGAATTGGTTTCCATGGAAACCAATCTCAACCCACTTACTTTTCCACTTTTTTATTTCCATCAACTTTAAAAAGAAAAAAAAAGAAAAAAAAATACAAAATATATATTATACCCCTTTGATTTGACACGATTTGATATAATTATAACATTCTTTTCTTTTTATTATTTTAATATAAGTGGTAAAATGGTCATTTTAATACATTCTCATCCCATTTCAATTACCAAACTTTAATTACTAAACACATCAAATGCATTCCGTTTCCATTTCCGTTTTCATTTCTATTTTTATTTTTGCCTAATGAACGTACCCTTATTCTGTTACTTTATTTTTAAAAAATAATACTAACAGATTACAGGTTGACTATTACTTTACTTAATTTCCATGCAAATACTACTTTAATTATGAATGTAATTAATTATTAAACAGAATTAGGATTGGCATGCACCGAAAATATTAATAAAACCCAATCTAACAAAGAGCGTACGCAATTGGAAGCCAAATCCGAAAAGTAGCATATTCTTGTTATTATTCATTTATTATTCTACGAGCTGTGAGTGGGGCCCAAGTGCACCATCTCCAACAGAGTCCTTCATCCAATGCCTTCACGCCACGTGTTAGCAAGGGAAATAACGCACACCATGAGTTTTCAATATTCTATAAGTGGCGACGCGAGTTGTTCCCAAAAGAATTTCGTGAAAAGACGCCCTTCCGATTGATTCCTCTCGCAATTCTCCGCAACCTTCCCAGGTACTCCTCCTTCCTCTCCTTTCGTTTCGATTCGATTTTCCCGCTGTAATTCTATTTTCTTATTTTCGACTAAATTTTCCTACTTGAAGAAACCCTTGACCGAATTTGTATTGGAATTGAAAAAAGAAAGAAAGAAGTAAACAAGTTTGATTTTGTGTAAGTTCAATTCTGAATTGCTGGCGTTGTAGTTACACTTACAACATCTTAACCGAGTTTATGCTCCTTGTTATCTGGCTCAACACAGTTTTTGCTGATGATTTATGTGTTTTGTCCTGACGTGATTGGGTTTTGGGCTACTGGATCCGCGATCGAAATTTAGACTTTTTCATGTAGATCTTGACTTCTGCTTTGATTTATTTTTGTTTTTTTTTTCTGGATTACCTGTGATATATTTAGCCTGGCTATCAGTCTTATCTTTTTTTCTTGTGATGATCATTGAATAATATATTATTCTTGGTGCTTGTTTGTATCTCCTTTGCCCAGCAAGACTTTATTATTTTTCTGCTCAGGTTATATTGTATAGCAGTGATGGATATTATGATTAATTCAAAATTTTACCTTATGTTTTATGAGAAACCAAATGGTAACCAGACCAAAAAAAATTTTCTTTCCTGGGTTGATATGCAGATTGTCAATTGAATCTTCATGAATTCAACAACTGCTGGATCATACTCCGTTTCCTGTGTATCGGGAAACAAGAACTGCCTCTTCTGCTGGATTTTGCTCTCCTTATTGCCAAAATATTTGGGAACACCATTTGCACGCATCAACTTTCTTCTCATTCAGGCAATTGATAGGAGTCCATCAGCAGTAGGGGGAATTTAGGGGTGATTAAAATATATCATTCATTAGTGTGGCCATCAGCATATTTGGATCCCTTTTTGTTACATGGTAAAATGGTTTCCTCTCAGTATTCTGGTTTGACAAAGACTGGCACATGCAAACCATTCCAGACCAAGATACACTTTCCTGCACCCCTCGCTGATACCGTAATTACAGATCACGTTGAGCTTGACTTCTCTGATGTCTTTGGTCCAGTTACGGTGCCTTCCCCAATAGAAGTGAATAATGTTGATTCTGCTACTGCTGAGCCCATAGAAGAATTGAGTGAACTCGTTTATGATGACCCAGCTGTCATTTTCACCCGCTCACATTCTTTGGTTGGCCCTTCTACTTGTGTTAGTCAATCACTGAAGCTTGGCAAACTCACCTTACATGAGACTGAGGATTCATTGGAACTAGTGCAGCATGTCGCTGGAGAGACCATTAAAGAAGTTGAGGAATCTTACATCGACAATGTCATTGTTGAGGAACCTATTGAAGATGATAATGGGCTTCTCATGAAGATCCAAAGAGTGAGCAAAGAAGATTTTGATATTTTGAAGGTTGTGGGTCAGGGAGCATTTGCAAAAGTGTATCAAGTGAGGAAAAAGGGTACTTCAGAAATATATGCAATGAAGGTAATGAGAAAGGACAAAATTATGGAAAAGAACCATGCTGAATATATGAAAGCAGAGAGGGATATTTTGACCAAAATAGAACACCCCTTTGTTGTTCAACTCAGATATTCTTTTCAGGTACTTCTTTTCAAATTTTTAATACTTCAGTTTTATATATGCTGTTTGGGTTATCATTTGTGTAATTATTTCTATTGAATGATATATAAGTTCTTTCAATTCAACCTTGCTTATGTTCTTTAGTCTATATTATATTTTTAATTCTCACTTTACATCAGCATCTGCCTCATTATTTAAGTTACTTTAAATCTATATTATATTTTTCTTGTAGCTTTATAGGCAAGTTGAAAAATAATGTGTTATTTTTTATATTTTGTTCAGACAAAATACCGATTGTATCTTGTCCTGGATTTTGTAAATGGGGGCCATCTCTTCTTTCAGCTTTATCACCATGGCCTTTTCAGGTACTTTATTGTTTTGCCTTTTGTAAAAATTTATTGCACAAAGAGGGAAATAATGCTTTATTTTCTGGTTCTATTCTTGTGTCTGGATTTTCAGAGAGGATCTAGCACGCATATATGCTGCTGAGATTGTTTCTGCAGTTTCCCATCTCCATGCAAATGGAATAATGCACAGGGATCTAAAACCTGAAAATATTCTGCTGGATGCTGATGGCCACGTACTCTCTGTTCCTTCCCTCTTGTTTGTATGACTTCTGGCCCTGCTTTATACATGTAATATGCTAACTGAATTTATTTGTCGATCAACTAGGTTATGCTAACGGATTTTGGCTTGGCTAAGCAATTTGAAAATAATACAAGGTCTAATTCCATGTGTGGAACAATAGAGTACATGGCACCTGAAATTATTCTTGGTAAGGGCCATGATAAGGCAGCTGACTGGTGGAGTGTAGGAATCCTACTGTTTGAGATGCTCACTGGAAAGGTCTGTATCCTGCTTTTTGTAGTATTGGTGTTTGTTCATTTGGATCTTCTAAGTTAGATGATTGTTTTAATGGATGGTAGTACATACATGTTGATTTCTTTTGGTGAGTATACTATAGCTGCAAGCAAGTTTCTTTACAAAAAGTACCTTCTTCAGAAGCTGTAGACCTAATCTGATAGACATTGATAGACCCCATGGCCCTCCACTGTCAGTAAGAATTGTGCAGATAAAGCTGAATGGAAACATGAAAGCTTCGTTAGGAGGTTCTAGAGAAAGTTTGTTAAAAGAATGGGGATAATAAAAGGGTGAAGGCTGAGTGAGAGATGGATAAATGTTGGGTAAAAGTTGTGGGTGGGGGGTTTAGCCCCCCAAGAGCTTGGGATCTCTTTGTTTTCCTTCTGTTTTCTTTTTCCTATTTCTTACAGTTATTTCAGATGGAACCCTAGGCCCAACTCCCAAGCATTCCCATCAGACATATATTTATAATAATAATAACTAACTATTGGTTTTTTTTTATTCTGAAGTTAGGCTTCAGTTAAGACAGTTAGATGCAATCTTATATAATCTTTTCCGAAGGGCTTTTATAACTGTAATTTAACTGTAAAAATATGGCTTGTACATGTTTTCCAGTCGCGTTGAAGTTTTTATGGTTACAAGGTATATAATGCTTAAATTATTGATTCTTTTCACTTCTTTTGAGTCAAGCTGACCATTGAGGAGCTTGAACTTAACTGTTCTTGGATTTTTAGCTTTAATGAAGCTCTGTGGCCCCAGCCAAGCTTCCAATAATCATGTTCTTTATGTTCTCCCCTCCCATTGATGTCATTTTGGTTTTGATTAGGAAATGATTGTTTTTTTTTTCTTGTTTTAAATTTCACCTCTTCTGCAGCCTCCCTTTTGTGGTGGGAACCGTGAGAAGATTCAGCAGAAAATAGTCAAAGACAAGATCAAGCTGCCAGCATTTTTGTCAAGTGAAGCACATTCTCTGTTAAAAGGGGTAATAATTAATTCAAGAGAACACATATCTATTTCTAATAATTATCCTTGCTCAAAAACAGACTTCATCAGTGCATGGATTATCATTCAAAATGATAAACAATTACCTGGCGCACATATCTTAAACTCCTCTTACTTTTTCTGGCACCAAGTGCTGTGATCAGTTTAGGCATACTGTACTGTGATGTTACAGTTATTTCAGGTAGAAAGGTTAAATAACAGTTAGCTACTTTTAAGCATGATATCTATACAAGTGTTCTGAAAAATATTGTGTAGATGTTCCTTCATTTCTAGGTGGTGTTTGTTAATTTGACCTTTAATGTCTTACATATTTGGAAATCTATTTATAAGATACATGCCCCTTTGAATTACCAAAAACAGAAATGTCAACCCACCCATTAATTTGTGTTTGTTCTGATATATTGCTTGTTAATAGAAGTTAAATAAAATTGATTGCCTGTGTTACAGCTGCTGCAGAAGGACGCAAGTAAGCGCTTAGGTAGTGGAACAAAGGGGATCCAGGAAATTAAAGATCACAGGTGGTTTAAGCCAATCAATTGGAGGAAGTTGGATGCACGAGAGATCCAACCCAGCTTTCGTCCTGACGTCGCTGGGAAGCACTGTGTTGCCAACTTTGAGAAGCGCTGGACTGATATGCCTGTTGTGGACTCTCCAGCTGCTAGCCCCAATGGTGGAAATCCTTTCAAAGACTTCAGTTATGTGAGGCCTGCTGCCTCTTTCCTTCAGAGGAATAGCCCTGCTTTCTAGCTTAACTTGCACTACTCAGTTATTCTCTCACTAGCTAGGAATGAATGGTATTTATTTAGTTACACGTGAAAAATGTAGTACAATGGCACTCCACTCGACTTGCTAATAATTTATTGTGATGTGGGCACTTCTATTTTGAATTCTTGTATTCTTGTCCTTTGAATGCCGAGTTCATCTCTATTTATGAGTAGGTTGAATATGGTGAACCATATTTTTTAATTGGTATTAATTTGTGGTGTTCTCGTTCAAAAAGTGTTTGCGTGATTTGCTTTTGGTTGAAACAGAGAATTGGTTATAGGTTAGAAACGTTATTTTGTTTGGCTTAGGTACCTTATCCGTTACCATTTTTCGTTTCTTCAAAATTATTTCACCGATTATATATGTACAGTTTATACACATCTCATTTGTACATGTATATATATTATTTGAAAGCTTCACGTGTCAATGTCAACAAAAGCTATTTATCACAACAGAAAAATAAAGAGATAAAACTATTAATGAGCAGCATACAATTTTCATGCTATTTTTCCCCTGTAATTCTCATTTTAACTAGCTATTTTCTTCCCCAAAAAAAAAACTGCATGGCTTTATCGGCCTTAATTTTTGGTCCAAGAAATAGAAGTCACGGATAAAGAAGGAACAGATGGCCAGAGAGTTGGCCACGTTTCTTCTTCTCTTCAAAACAACCAAAGTTGTGATCATAGCCATCTTTCCTCATGACACTCATGGCTTCTCTGCTTCGTCCAACTACACCCACCCTTCACCATAATCGAATGACAATCTCCTTCCCTCCTCTGAAACCCACTTCTCCAAATAACCTCCCTTTCTTCACAACCCGTTTCAAAAGCAATTCCGCAAAGTGCAAAGCCTTTTTAGATAACATTCCCAAAGATTTGTTGGAGAACACTATATATCTGAATCAATTCCCCGTTCTCCGATCAGGACTAGTCCAATTCCAGAGAGTAACTGAGGAGTTATCGGATTTTCAGAAATGGGGTTTCCTAGTTTTTGCAGGACTGACGTGGGTTTATTTGACTGCAAGGCCAGGTGTTCTTATAGGTGCCATTGATGCCTACCTTCTGGCTCCACTTCAACTAGGTTTGGACAATTTAACAGGAAGAAGGAATCTCAAGAGAACTGATTTTAGGATTGGCGATAAGCTTGGAGAAGGGTCATTCGGTGTTGTTTATTCGGGTGTTGTGGTTCCCAAGAATGGGAATATAGAAGAGGAGGAGCAGAAGAGGGGAAGGAGCAAGGCAACAAATTTGAATGTGAAATCTAAGGATAAAGTTATTCTTAAAAAGGTATTCTTATGCTTTGCATTTACAGTGAGCTTTACTTATCCCATGTTTCCTTCGCCAATGTAGCCATTGCTGGATCATTTTCTTTCTACAAATACAAGTATCAATGATAATAAATATATAAATTTAGAATTGTAATAATGGGTTTTACACTTTAACAGGATTTGAACCACTTGCTAAATATGTTTCTTTCCTAACTGTACCTGACTGTGCTATAATTATTCATTCCTCTTTGTTTGGAGAGACTTTGTTATTAAATGTATTCAGCAGTTGATTGGATAGCATGTGCATGTGCAGGTGAAGGTTGGTATCCAAAAGGCTGAAGAATTTGGTGATTTTGAGGAGTGGTTCAATTACAGGCTTTCCAGAGCAGCTCCTGAAACATGTGCTGAGTTCCTTGGAAGTTTTGTAGCTGATAAAACAAATTCACAGTTCATAAAAGGCGGAAAATGGCTCGTTTGGAAGTTTGAGGTGCTGTACCTTGTATTTTTATTTTGTATACAATAGGCCATATATTACTCATGCATTCACCAATTACTCCTCAGTCCTCACATGTTTCTTGTTCTGTTATGGAGGTGTTAATTATGATCTTATAAAGAAGATAATTACAATTAAAATTGTAGTCTGGTCTATTCCTTGTTTTCTTTAGATTCACTAAAATAAATCAAGCAAATTTGCTGCAAATACACGCACTCCCACGCCATTACTGTTTATTTTACCAACTAATTGCTGGTTGTATATGACACAGGGAGATCGCTCTCTTGCTGATTACATGAAAGATCGTAACTTTCCTTCGAACTTAGAGTCTATCATGTTTGGAAGTGTCTTGCAAGGTGTAGACTCTTCTAAACGGAATGCATTGATTATCAAGCAAATAATGCGCCAGATCATTACGTCTCTTAGGAAAATTCACGACACTGGCATTGTTCACAGAGATGTAAAGCCAGCCAACTTAGTAGTCACTAAACGAGGGCAGATTAAACTCATAGATTTTGGTGCAGCAACAGACCTTCGGATTGGAAAGAATTATGTGCCAAACAGTACCTTACTGGATCCAGACTACTGCCCCCCAGAATTATATGTACTCCCAGAAGAAACACCAAATCCTCCTCCAGAGCCAATTGCAGCTTTACTTTCACCAATCTTGTGGCAGGTTCTATTGCTGATACCTTTTTTTATGAAGTTGAAACCTATAGTTTTAAGTAACAAAACAAAATTCTGGAGCCAATCATTTTGTCGAATTAGTTTTAGAAAGTATAAGCTAAGATTTATTTGTGCACAGTGATAAATTCTTCTTCTATCTTGTGGAGTTTCTGTATTAGCTAGGAATCTCCAGATTGTGATGTCACCATTTCATCTTTAATTCTTTATGAAGCTATTTTCTTCCAGCAGACTCACTTTTGAATTTGTTTGCATTACATCCTTTGCATTTTTTCCTACATATATATCTTGCATAAGAAGTGGAATTATGTCATTGTTGTTGCAGTTGAACAGTCCTGATCTTTTTGATATGTATTCTGCTGGAATTGTACTCCTGCAAATGGCAATACCAACCTTACGGTCTCCAGCTGCTTTAAAGAACTTCAATTTGGAAGTGAAAACGTGTAGATATGACTTGAACAAATGGAGAGAATACACCCGCCTCAGACCCGACTTCCAAATTCTTGACAGTGACTCGGGTAGAGGATGGGACTTAGCGACAAAGCTTGTCTGTGAGAGAGGTTCCCTAAGAAGAGGACGTTTATCTGCTGCTGATGCTTTGAGGCATCCTTATTTTCTTCTGGGTGGTGATCAAGCAGCTGCAGTCCTTTCAAAATTGAGCTTAAGCAGAAAGTGAGATGCTTAGTGATGTGAGTACATTTGTTCTGTTTTATGATTCTTTCTTCTTCTTCTTCTTCTTTTTTTCCACAGGTTAGTAATCTTTCTGATTTATGCAGGTAAGTTTCATTTTCTATTTTCACGGTCCTTTGTTTCTGAAGCTGTAAATGATAGAGTTGCTTTCCTGTTTCCATGACAAGAAACTAAGTAAATAGTTTCAATATGAATATGAAAATTCTGTTACTCTTTGACTTAGTTAAACAAGGATGAAAGGATACCATCTATGTGCACAACTCAATTTTCCTATGTTCGGCTCTTCCTCTCCAAGTCGGCCAGATGTATATCTTCCAAGTAATCTATATTCTATATGATAGCAAATCCTTTGTGAAATACGGCTTAATCAGATTCAGGCAGGAGCACTCAGAGTCAGTGTTGTAAGAGCTTAATCAATCTTCTCTCATGAGGCATGGTTCCTTCCTTCCAGCACTTGGGTGGTTCTTAACTTCTATGGCTTGGAACAAGAGACCAAGAACTAAGTGAAGCCGCAATTTATTGCTATTCTGGTATCTGATTTTTTACTTATTTTGGTGAAACTGGTTGACATTCAAGAGAACACGATTTCAATTCTATATGACAGAGAGCCGATTCATTTGATCAGTGTTTTGTTAGGAAATGGTGCTTCTTTTCTCTGTGACTCTGATACAAATGTGTATTTTTTTTTTCTTGTGAAGAGGAGTAAAAAATAGTATAATGATAATGTGGAATTGTGGATCACGATATTGATCCCCTCATTTCAAACTGAAGATGATACTTGATGCTCTTGCATCATCCATTATACAATAAACATGCATGCCCATCTATGTAGCCATAACATCATGTTAAAAACTTTCAATGTACGGTTTTAGAGTTCATCATAATAGAGTATTTTTTCCATTACATGTTTCTTATTACAACTCCAATGGCATCTCCAAGAACACATAGAGTTGAATAGAGCAAGCCTTGTGGATTGAAGGGATATAATGCTTGAGGTGGAAGGAGATTTTGAGAGAACAATTGCATACCCATCATCCATATAATCTGTTCCATCAGGAAAGAGCTGCCACAAAAGGCTTCCAGCCCCACTCCCTCCTTTCTTCGTAGAGTTTAAGATTGTCTTGTACACTGTGTTTATAAGTGTGTTCCTGAATGATGAATTGAAGCCAGGATCTTTTGCAGATACACCAAACTCAGCAAAAATAACAGGCATTTCTAGATACTTCTCAGCATCCTCTATGTGAGCTTCCATCCAAGATTTTATAAATGGGAGGTGGTTGTCAGAAATTGCTTGTGAAATCCTTCACAACACATAGTTAATTCTTAACCAGAAACTGTAAGATTCTTGTCTAAATGTGTGTAGTGTGCACATTAGGAAAATAGAAGAGTAGTGTAGGCAAAGAAGAAGATTAGTATATGACAAGATGAACAACTCTTGTATACAACACATGTACATATATACAGCTATCAAATCTAGACCATTGCTTGTATGTACATAACTGCATATGGTGTATATGAGAATTTCTCATGATAACCACAATTAAATGCAAACAGTACTGTTTATAGTAAGAGTAGACTGGTGTGCATAAATGGTAGGAGGAAGTTCAAGTAAATAATGATTTCAGGACTTTAGTTTAGAATAGAAATAAATTACTTTTTAGTCTTTGAATTATTGGTCAAGTTACTATTTAATCTCTGAATTTTAGAAAAATACTATTTGCTACCTAAATTTTCACCTTTGTCAATTATTTAGTCCCTGAATTTTAAAAATAGACTATTTAGTCCTCAAATTTTAGAAATAGACTATTTGGTACCTGAATTTTTACTTTTGTCAACTATTTGGTCCCTGAGATGTTAGCCATTACCTAATTGAGTTACATGACCGTTGAATGTTAATATATCACTGTTTTCTAAAATTTAAGGACTAAATAGTTGATAAAGGTGAAAATTTAGAGAGTAAATAGTATTTTTTCAAAATTCAGGAACCAAAAAGTAATTTCCATTGTTTAGAATATAAACCATGATTGTTGAACTGACTTACCAAGAGTCTGCATATATGTGAACAGAAGCAAAGTCTACCCCAAGAACCTGATGGTTCCTCACAAAATCAGTCCCAACCAGTTGAGCATATGTATTTGGATTGAACTGAAACCTCTGAGGTGTGGAGGGGCCATAAAATCCTTCCAACCCAATCTCCACTAGGTGTTTTGGATCAATGCTTTTCACATAGACGGCCATTTCTTGAATCCAATCCTACGATATATTCAATATGGGTTATCTTGGAAAGAAGGTGACTATCTAAATTCAGCTGTATGATATGATTCCTATATAATAAACTGCATATTAGAGTTTCTGTTCAATAACACTAGACCCTATAAAAAATTTAGATATGATGACTTGGTCATGAAGATTACTGTAATATTTTGTCAAAAGCTTTTGCCATCAAGTAAATGGCCAATTAATGAATAGTTTTAGAGGAAAATTACATTTTTGTTCCCTAAATTTACATTCCCGTCAACTATTTAGTTCTTAAGACGTTATCCGTTTAGTCATCACGTGACGTGACCGTTATGTGTGGCACTGTTAATTTGTTACCATGTTGCCTTTTCATCCTGCTACATCATCTAAATATTTAAAAGTAATACTAAGTAGTCAATGTATTTGCCACCATGTTGCCACTTTTAAGTTTTAACTAATACAGACACTACTTAGTATTACTTTTAACTAATACACTATTTAGTATTACTTTTAAATATTCAAATAATGTGACAAGGTGAAGTGGCAACACGGTGACAAATTAATGGTGCCACATCAACACATAACTGCCATGTCACGTGATGACTTAACGGGTAACATCTCATGAACTAAATAGTTGACGGGAGTATAAACTCAGGAATTAAATAGTAGTTTAACTAATAATTCAAGGATCAAAAAGTAGTTTACCTCACAATTTTATCAATTACTAATTGAAGATGTAAAGGGATCAAACCTGTAATTTGTCGCCTGAGGGATCTGAGGTGCATCGAGGCTCATTCATGAGTTCCCAAGCAAAAATTGTTGGATCTTCCTTGTAAGTGATATTTGTAAATGTGTTGACTCTATTGAGGACCGTCTACACAGTGAAAATATATTACTGAAACCAAATAGTCTTGTCTTGAGGAATCCAAAAAAAGAGAGCAAGTAGTAATATTTTAAGCATTTTGATTATTGCAGCATATTTTAGGGATTTGGATCAAGTAAAAGTGCAAGAGCATAAAGTATACTATCCAGACCGTCAGATAAAAATTGAGATTCGTATCCGCACGGTAACAGTCTTATTCATCGATTCGAAATGTGTAATTTATGCACTTTACCGGATCTGCACTTTAGCATATTCGAATCCCAGGTGTGTGATATGTAGAATTGTGAGAAACTTGCCTTAACATGGGCCTTGTAGTAGCTTCTTAGAGTTGGGTGTGAAAAGAAGTCATCATCAGAGGTCAAGTTAAGGCCAGCAGCTTTACCCCATTTCACATATTGTGCTTTGCCACCATAGGCCTCCCAGTTGTTAATCAATGATAATATCAGTCTGATTTTGTGTTTCCTTGCTTCACTTACCACAAAGTCCAAGGCCTGTTATTCAAGTATTAATGACATGGAAAATATGTGAAGAAAGTTATTAAGTTACAACTTGAGGGGCATGTGAGACTATCAAAATTAAATCTTATGTGAGAGAGACAATAAAAAAAGATAATTAATGACCAAATCCCCATTTTCGTCTCTAACGTTTGCTTGGTTTCTTACGTTTGCAATTGATATCAATTTGGTTCCATGTGATTAGTACCAATTTGATTCCTCACGTTTCCTTTTTTACTCCTCAAGTTTGTTAATACTTGGATCATATAGAGGGACCAAAATGGCACCAATTGCATACGTAAAGGACCATATTAAATGTGAGCAAACGTTAGGGACCAAATTGGTATCAATTGCAAATGTGAGAGACTAAATTGAGACTGAGCAAACATTAGGGACCAAATTGAGAAATGTGCTAAAGTTAAGGACCAAAATAGAATTTTTGTCGATCATTAATCATAAAAACACGGAAGAAAAAATAGTTTACATTTATGTCTCTTACATGATGATGTCTAAATCTGAAATGTCATCCAAGCATTTTGGTATCTTAAATTAATGCTTCTTGATATCTCAAAAGGTAAAAGTAAAGATGACAATGTAGCTACAACTTCCATACATGCAATGAACAAAGAGTTGATGACACTACACCAGAGGAGCTATAATGAAAATGCTGTTTTGTATGTGAAAGAAAAAGAGAGTTAACCAAAAGGAGACCTGGAATACTTGTTCATCATAAATGGATGGAGATTTCTGAAGGGCTCTCCATTGGCCATCATTGAAGGCCCAAGTCCTACAAACTGTCATACCCACAGAGGAAGCTTGCTTGAAGAGGTCAGTGACCTTTCCTCTGGTGGACTCATCAGCACCAAACATCATCAGCCAGTATGTGTTGAATCCATTCACAGAGAATGGTTGGCCATTCACCACAAATTGCTTCCCTTTCTTTTGCACCATCTCCCATGCATCCTCTTCCATGTCTTTCATCTCACTGCTTAACAAAATAACCAAAACCAAACATGTCAATGCCAATGCAAAGCCAAACCCCAAATGAAAAGGGTTATCAATATAGAACAACAAGAAGAAGAATTGCAGTTAATGGAGTTAATAAAAAGGGGTTGTGACTGAAATAGGAATTTTGAGGTTGGAGAAGGGCTGAAATTATGATTTTTGAAAAGTTCTAGCATGTCATGTCATCGTTTAATGAAAAATTTTGGACAAAATGACTAATTTGGAACAAATTGCAAAGATAAATGACTGATTTAAAACTTTTGAAAGATAAAGAACCAATATGAAACTAGTGAAAAAGATAAGGGACCAAAAAAGCATTTGATTTATTCTGTATTCACATAGTGTATTTGTTTCCCTATAATATTTTTTGGCTAAAATGCACTGAGACCCTTTGAGTTTTGAATCATGGGCACATACACCCCCTAAGTTTCAAAATCTTGCAGACAGACCCCCTGAACTTTCAATTTAAGGCACATAGAACCCTTCTGTCAAACTTCTGTTCACATTCAGCCATTATTTGCCATATAAGCACATTTTGTAAGGGTATTGTAATTGTTATCTGTCACGTAAGCACATTTTGTGAGGGTATTTTAGCCGTTATTTACTATTTAAGCACATTTTGTAAGGGTATTTTAATCATTATAATGTTATTTTAGCTATTTTAGTCATTCAATTTAGAGCCACTAAAATATGAAATGATGAAATTATCCCTACAAAATGTGCTTACGTGGTAAATAACGGCTGAATGTGGACAGAAGGGTGCTATGTGCCCCAAATTGAAAGTTCAAGGGATCTATCTGGAAGGTTTCGGTCCCTAATGTTTAGCATCTTGCTCAATGTGGTCCTTAATGTTTGCTTAGTTTCAATTTAGTCCCTTATATTTGTGATTAGTATCAATTTGGTCCCTAGCTTTTGTTTAGTTTCAACTTAGTCTTTCACATTTGCAATTAATACTAATTTGGTCCCTTCATTAACCAAGTATTAAAATTACTTAACAAAATTGAGGGGTAAAGAAGGAAATGTGAGGAACCAAATTGGTACCAATCACAAAACGAGAAATCAAATTGAGACTGAACAAACGTCAGAGACCAAATTAAAAGAAATGCTATAGGTTATTAGGGATAAAAAAATCGTTTTGTGTTTTGTAATACATACCTGTGTGTGTAACTTAAGCTAGATTTTGATATGTGGTTATGAGCTTTCCTTTGAGTGCTCCAATAATTTTCATAACGAATGCCATCAAATGATGCTGAACTTAAATTTTCAGTAAGAGTGAGGAAGAAAAGGATCAAAGAAATAATGAATGATCCCACTCTCTTCTGCCTCTCCATAATGTCTATTCTGAAAATTTCTGCATCATTGTATTTATTTATATATACATATATGTATTCGTCTAAGTTTCCTTTGCTTTTGTTCCTTCTATAGAGAAATGTTTGAAATCTAGCTTTAAAGCTAAGATAAAAGTTTGCATTTAATTATATTTCAATGCTGGCCGAACAGACAAATGAAGGGTAGGACTTAGGAGTAAAGTTGCAACATGTCCTAACTTCAAATGGGTTCCACAAATAAACCACACATTGCCTAATGCCTAGCCTGGGGTTGATTTGTATACTATTTTTCTATTGGGCTGCCCTAAGCCCAAATCATGTCAAGGGGTTTCTTCTCAAGTAGTTGTGGCCCATGATCCAAAACGCCCGCAACGGGTTGGTTGGAGTGGTAGGTACTTCATTTCCCTTAAGCAATATTTCAGATTCAAGTATTGCGTAGGGAAAAACTTTTGTTGGGAGAGCTCTACTCTTATTATGGGACCTCAGCTAGCTCGATTAAGGATGGAAGTAGTATATATAAATAGTAATTAAATCATTTATAATAAAATAAATAAAAAATTTTGTTTAAAAAAAATCTATGACATTGGGTACAAGTTGAGAAAGGATGGGAAAGGGAATGAGGGAAGTATTCCATGTTTATTTGAAATTTATACATTCTGTGGTTTAGATGAAACCCTTATACAAGAACTATATCTAAACCTTTGCAAAGGCTTGAAATGTGTTTGGTAAAAGATGATGGAAAAAGGGAGGGAATTGTTGAAGTCCCACATTGCTTAGTTAAATAGTTAATAAGTTGTATATATATAATAAGGTAATCCTCTCCCTTTGAGAGCTATTTTGGGGTGAGTTAGGCCTCTTAAGAGAAACCACTTCTTCCTCCTTTTTTCTTCCTATCAAACAAACTCTATCTTTTGCAATGTGATGAAATTATGTTTTTGTCCTTATTTTCGTACTTACTTTTATTCCATTTCCACTTTTAATGTAAGGGTAGAATTGTCATTTTATCTACTTTTATTTCATTCACATCACATCACATTGACATAACATTTTAATTACATCCTCTTTTTCTATTCCCATTCTCATTTTCTCATCTTTTCTCCCTACCAAACACATCAAAAAAATTGTAAAACAAAATATCTATTTGGTCCCCACTTTACTACATCAATTTACAAAATCGTCCTCTCTTTTTCGGAACCTCTACCCCCACCCCCTCTAACACTTTAATGCAAGTGTATGTATATGTGAATTTAATATTTTTTAATGAACGGTAAAATTTCATTTTACTTGAATCTTATTCCTCTCTCATCCTTTTTAAACGTTGAGGATCAATATTAAACTTGATGTAAACATTGAGGACCAAAATAGTAATTTGGCCTATATGAAGAATCATATTAGTTAAAATTTTGATTTTCTCTATAAACTCCATCTTCCGAAAAGAACTAAGGGTATGTTTGATAAAGAAACCAAACAGTAAAATCATGGTGTATCACGATTCTCAAAAAAACTTTACATCATATTTTATACATACCAAACACATTTTTTATCATACTTTTTCTCTCTCCTAATTTTTCTCTCTATCTCTCTCATCACTTTTCTCTACAGTACTTTCTTTTATTCTGCAGTATTTTACTCTACAGTACTTTCTTTACAATACTTTACATCTGTACATTTATAGCAAACGTAACCTAAAAATTACAAGAGATCCTGTAGAAAGAGGTTTAGCGCTCTACGGCGCTCTTGAATTTCATTTTTCAGTTGCCCCATTTCGGCATCAATTTCAAAAAGTAGCCATGGCCATACGACCATACGTACGTGCTATGCCTATTACTTTCTTTTCTTTTATTTGAATTTAATTTATTGAGCCTCCATTTATAGAGTAGAAGTAGAGTAATCCCGCCATGCGGCACGAATTGGATGATAGGCACAATTCTTACTAGTTCTCCGCACTACACTGAAAACGAACGCACATCCTCTGCTGTCCGGTTCTCCACAAATTAAATTTGGCCACGGTGTTTTAATCTGTTAGCCACGATAATAATTATAGTTAAATCGAACAGTACAATCGTAAACAATAAAAGATTCGAACTCAGTGAAAACTATCATACCTATTTGATTTGATGAGCAAACTAGAACGCTTTTACACCATACACCATTATGGACGCCAGATGAACCTTAACAATTCTTTAATTTTTTTTAAATACCAACGTTGATAAGATAAGTCTTCAGTTAGATCAAAGATGATATGTTATGCAACACCCACGAGCTTTCTAACAAAATCACAAGTTCTCCATAAGAAAATTAATATTATTTTAAACTTTACATAAATAAACATATGTAACAATACTCTTGATATATTTTACAAATTAAACACACAATTTTTTTTTAAAAAAAATTACCAGTTAAGAGAGGGTGAAGATAATGGTGGTGTGACCTACGGTTTTGAGGAATAATTTTTTAAAGGGAGAAATGGTATGATGGTAGTGATGGCAAGCACAATGTGGTCCTACAAATATTTGAAGAGGATGAGGAGTGAAAGAGGAGACATAGAAGTAGAAGAAGAGTGTGGTGTCTAGGGAATAAAGAAAGAAGTAGAAGTCAAAATAGAGTGTGGTGTTGTGAGGAATAAAAAATGAAGTGGAAGTTGAAGAGTTGGTTTGGATGAGTATTGTGGTGGTGGCCCTCCATATATATATATATATATATATATATAAAAGGTGAAATGTCCATTTTGGTCTTCTGTGTTTCACCCAAGTTTCAAATTAGTCATTTATGTTTCAAAAGTTTTAAATTGGTCCTTTATGTTTCTCAGAAGTTCCAAATTGGTCCTTTCGTCCAAGTCCGTCCATTTCTTCCGTTAAATACCGACGTGACGTGCTGAGGTGGATATACCATATCTCGTACGTGTCAATTTAAGATGGCGTGTCATGCCACGTCATCGCCTAGTCATCATATGTGATGGCGTGGCGATGACATGTCAATTTAAATGGACACGTCAGCACGCCATGTCAGCAATTAACTTAAGAAATTGGCGGAAGTGGAGGAAGGACTAATTTGGAACTTATGTGCAACATAAAGGACCAATTTAAAACTTTTGAAACATAAATGACTAATTTGAAACTTGAGTGAAATATAAATGACCAAAATGAACCTTTAACCTCTATATAAAAGGATTAGAATGAGGGAGTATTTGAATTTTGATTCATGGATTTAAAAAGTTTATTATTATCTTTAAACTTTTAATCCTATAGGCAGGGTAGTTTGACTATAAAGGGAATTCGGCTAGGTTATTGGGATCGTGACCGATGGCCTGTGACAAGGCACAATCCCCAACTGGGATTTGGCTGGATGTCAGTCAAGTCCCAATTCTGATTGACTCGATTGGGTATCAACCAAATCAATCATTTATGTAAAAAGGAATAAAAAATTACCAAGATCCATCTCTAAATGTTTTTTTTAAGTGTAGGTCCATTTTGGTACCAAAAATTTGGGAGTCCAGGTGTAAAAAAAGAAATACATTTTTAAGAATCATATCACATTTGCCCGTAGATAACTAACTTTTCATAACTAGCTTCATCGATTTTGCTTAAGGAAAGGATGGCATGATTAATTAGT
The DNA here is from genome assembly GCA_014851425.1 of Senna tora. Classification (NCBI taxonomy): domain Eukaryota; kingdom Viridiplantae; phylum Streptophyta; class Magnoliopsida; order Fabales; family Fabaceae; genus Senna; species Senna tora. The sequence goes on along the minus strand of CM026265.1, from coordinate 4,186,657 downwards.
CGAATATGTTTTGGATCATGGGCCATAGCCACTGTGGTAGAGACCATTCACCATCATTTGGGCTGGGTTAAGCCCATATAGCCTACACTTGAAACTTAGGGTATTAAACTCAATGAAGATTATAACTATTGTATGTGTATGTATGTATTGATGTGGCCTCAAGTTTCTTGAACCAGATTGATTTTACTAAATTTTATTCTTGTATGAAAGACTTTTAGTATTACCTTAGTATTATGAGAGTTTGATTTTGTTTCAATCCCAAACAAACATTTTATCTTTCAGAGATTGTATAATATCATTTTATTATTTTTAGAGGATAAAAATTGAAACCAAAGTATGTTTTGGGTAGGGATTTTAGTCTTTAAATAAAGACAATCATCTCTTGGATTTGATGGTGCTTCTGCTATTAGCTGCTCCTTGTTAGCTTCATGGTTAAGGCATATGGGGGCGTTTGGGACATTGATAGGTAGGTTTTTTTTTTTTTTTGGTTAGGAATCTTAATCTTGAAAATAACATTCCTAATAATAGAATTCTTCTCAAGACTATTTTATAAGATTCTCATTCCATAGTTGAAAATAATCACATTCCATGGAATTATAATAATACCACCCTTTATATGGAATTAAAAAAGTGAAAAAACATTAGTTTACAAGATTCCCAGACTTAGTTTTTCAATCAGTGTACCAAATACGGGATTACGAGATATCGAAATTCATAATCCCAAAACTATTTTTTTTAAATCTTGTACCGAACGCCTCCATCTCCATGGTTCATAAGTAAAAAATAAACAAATAAATCATTTACTTAGGGCATTTTGTTTAGTAGAATGTTGGAAAGAATGGAAATGAAAATAAAAATAAGAATGGAAATGTTGGGGGGAATAAGAATATCATGTGAATGGAATAAAAATAGATAAAATAACCATTTTATCTTTATATTAAACGTGGGAATGAAATAAAAATAGGTAAAAACTAAAATATACTTTAATTAGATTGCAAAAAATAAAATTTGTTCGATATACAAAATATTAAGAAAATGTTGAATTATTTCAAACATTACCTCGCAAACTTTTACTAACAAATACACCCTTAGGCCTTAAGCACGAATATCACTGAATTGTGTTTACTCTCTGCGAATTCTTATTTCCCTCTCAAATGTATCAAGAGAAACAGCTTTACTCAGTTATATTTAATTTGTGGATATCATATTCACTTTTGATCCAGAGAAATTACCAACTATTAATTAGCCATGACAGCCTACACTAAACTTCTCAATCTCTTAACTCAGTTTTACATTTACTAAATACAAACTCTCCAAAAATAGCAACATTCGGATAGGGTCACATCACATGAGAATCCATTAAAAAAAACTAAAGCAGGTTCATCAAATTTTTTAAAGAAAATTTTAAACTAAAAATATTTTTACAACTTTGCCCTGAAGACACCCCTTCCGATTGTATTTGTAATCATCAACTGATATGAGTTGAGTTATGACAGTAGTTACCACTTACCAATGTAGATTGAACAAACAACATGGCTTTATTATCCAAAAAAGACTACAACAATAGAATTCAAATACATCTAAATCAATCAATCAGGGCAAGGTTTCAGATTCGAGACCTTGTGAATATAACTATCCTCGTTGAGAAACTCTCCCACCATAGCCAAGTGCGCGACTCAGGTCGAGACTGAATTAATCGAGGCAGTGCCTCAAAAACCGGGCGGACAACAAAAAAAACATCTAAATCAAATAAAGTAATAAACAGAAGACATTTGAGACAAAATTGGATCTAGTGCAATTTTTTTTCCTACAATTCTTTCAAAATGCTTCATATGTGAAGTAATAATAATTTTTCTAATATTGACTCACACTAACAGAGACCTACCAAATTGTTATTAATATTGACAATGACTCACTATGAATGGATTAAGGACCAAATTATTATTAATATTCCCTAATTTATTCATGATGGGTCCTTAATAAAAAAAATCATTATTACTTCACAAATGAAACATTTTGAAGGAATTGAATAAGAATTACAAGAAAAGAAATTGCACCGAATCCAATTTCAAAACGAAACACAACAGTAAAGTAGATCACATCCCAGCTTTTCGTCGCTCAACCTTAGCAACATATCCAGTCTTGAAGGGACCTAAAGATCTTTCAGACCCACACTGCAGGAGAAAGAATTATTATATAGTAAAAACATAGTAAGTTATGTACACTTAAAACCTATAATTACAAGTTCTAAAACTTGGTATCATTGAGCTACATCTCAATTGATTTATACCCTATTTAGCTCTCACTCCAGTAAATTTTGTCAAGTATGCCATTTCACTCATCCTCTAATCATATTTCCATTTTGCAGTATAACTAATAAAAAAAGGTACATGAAGATTGACCATGAATTTTGATATTAATCACTTCACTATCTTCGCCTATTTCTCATTTGGCATGTAATGAACATCCTTCAGTATGAACAGAGAAGAAACAATTACAATAAATTTTGAAAGTTCATCAGTTGCATCTTGACATGAACTTTGAAAAATGAGGTAAACTACTTTTTGGTCCCTGAATTGTTAGTCAAATTACTATTTAATTCCTGAATTTTGGAAATAAACTATTTGGTCCCCAAATTTACACTCCCTTCAATTATTTAATCCCTGAGTGGAGTGGTTGTTATATGCTGACGTGATGCCGTTAATTTGTCACCATGTTGTCCCTCACCTTGCCACATCATCTAAATATTTAAAAGTACTACTAAAATCTCTGTATTTTTCACCGTGTTGCCACTTTTAACTAATACAAAAACTACTTAATATTACTTTTAACTACAAAAACTATTTAGTATTACTTTTAAATATTCAAATGATGTGGCAATGTGAGGTGGCAAATTAACGGTGTCACGTCAGCACATAACAACCACGTCACGCGGCGACTTAACCTGTAACGTTCCAAAGACTAAATAGTTGTCAGGACTCTAAATTTAGGAACTAAATAGTAATTTGACTAATAATTCAATGACCAAAAAGTAGTTTAGCTCTTGAAAAATCAAGCACCAAAAGTAAACTACAATTAGAATTCAGAGCACCGACATATATATAATGTGCTGAGTACAAATTATATAGATTCTTTACCTGCTCACATCTAAGAAAAAAGAGGCGGTTTTCGTTGGAGATAATTGTATCTGGACTTTTGCAGCAACTGCATAAAACATATTCATCTACAACCACAAATAAAATGATTACTTGGATAAATCAATGTATAGAATAGCAAACATATATAGGGTTGCAATTGTTGAAATGTGAAACCTATCATTTCATCCAGCAGGAAAAGAATATCATCTCAGATTTTTTAAGCTTGGAAGACAAGCAAATAAACAAACAAAAGGAAAACGCTCAAAACATTATAAAAAAGAGAGAATTACCAATTTGGTCCCTAAAAGATACAGATTATTCCACTTTAGTCCTTGAAAGATGATTTTTTGTCCCAATTTGGTCCTTTTAGTCACTGAAAGAAACCATACATACACTAACAGAAAAAATTAAAAGGACGAAAAAAGCATCTTTCAAAGACTAAACGAGGTATTTTCATCTTTCAAGGACTAAATTGAAACAATCTATATCTTTCAAGGACCACTTCCAAATTGATAATTCTCTCTAAAAAAAATGAGAGGTAACAACTTACTTATATATTTTCTTACTATTCCTTCAAAGATTTTAGGAGAAAATTGGCCCTTCACAGCCAAACGTTGTTGCTCATCAAGTGATCCACTTGTTCCCATTTCAGCAAGTAAGAATGCCATGACATGCTCTGGCTGTCTATGCATCCTGCAATGTTTTAATTACTTTAAGAATTAGGATTACAATAATGGAAGATGACATGAGCTCATAAAAATTCAAGAAACGATGAATTTAAGTGTACATATTAGACACAAAAAAGATCAAATTCACAGAATATGGTAAATCTCATCAGGTGTGTGAATACTCAAGATGAAGAACAATAGAAAGTAAACAGAACAGAAACTGTCAATACGTTTTGCAGAGATCCATAAAATTTACAAAAACTGTCTTCTTGGTTCCCTCTTGAAGAACTTGTGGAGGCCTGAGAATTGTCCGGCATTTATCTCCAGCTAGCTCAGGATTATCCTCACGAAGTACACAGAAAATTCTATTTAGAAGCTGCAATTGGAACATCCATATCATATGCTACTAGAAAAAATTTGGAAAAACATAAGCAAAAGAATAAAATAAATGTGAAAACAACACAAATTGCAAATTCAACTGCATTTAAATAGAGACCTGACAGAACATAATGATATAGACAGCAAGCAATCAAGAACATTGGAAGCTTTAACTTAGTAGGTGGGCTAAAGCTTTGAGAATATATATATATATATATTCTTTGGTTGCTAGTTAACATGTTTAGGTTATCTTCAATGTTGAAGTGAAGTTTGTTGAGTATCTGTAAGATGTTCCAACTTCTAATCAAATCATGCAAAAAAGGGCTTTGGACAGAGTTTTTCTGAACTTCATACCTCCTCATACTTATAATCTCTCTCTGATCCATCCCCACAATACCATGATTGAGCAAACCCATTCCCTATTCTATCCGCATCTGCATTGAAGAAAATGTAAAAGAAAATTTATGAGCCAGACAGAAGGAAATTGGGTGAGTCACTTGCAATAGATATATCTTTACAGGATTACCTTCTAAATCCTCTCCAGAATCAGCATTGTCATCACTAAAATCAATGGACTTCACCTACAGAGGCATAATCTCAAACAGTTAGCTTGCACTCTTTTACTCTTACTCTCCTGGTAAAGGGATTGAACTTACAGATGCTATATTCTTCCTTTTCAAGCAACTGAAGGCATCTTCTGCTCCATCATATACTGCAAATGAAGTACTTTGTAGTGAAGCAGATTATATGCTGATGGGTAAAGAAAAAAGGAAGGGGGAGGGAATTATGAGTTATCACTTGTTATTCTTGATTAACATGTACTTGTTAACTTGTCTGTTTTCTTGGTCAACTTCTCAACAGAATCATCAGCTCGAACTGGGAATTTCTTCTTTTTCTTCTTCATTTTAGTAGGAACAAATGAAGTAATCTGTGATATAACAGAGAAATTATGCAGTGGAGTTACCAAATAAAGTAATTGCATATTTCTGACATACTAACTATTAAGTGAAATCTCTTCATCAGAAGAACTTAGAAATCGTCACAACTAAAATAAAACAAGATGACTCAAAGTGATTAAATGGGATTAGATTAGTATTCACATCATATCAGAAAAACCCTTTTGCACAAAATAGAATTTTGCAAACAATTAGAGGATAAAATGAAAGGAAGCTTACATCTGGAATATGTTGATTGGTTTCTTCGAAGTTTTGATCTGCCATAACTGATTTCAAAAGGGGGAAAAAGGGTAAAGCAAAGTATGCTATCGATGAATTTAGGTTTTCAAAAGAAAATCATTAACAAAAGAGAAGAAGAAGAAGAAGAAGAAGAAGAAGAAGAAGAGGCATAGTTAGCGGCGTAAGTAGAATAAGGTTGTAAAGGTTTGACCTTTGTTCAGTTGTTTGCTTGTGTAAGCGCTAAGCTGCGAATGAGACTGTCCCACACTTTACTCAGCTCACAATCCTAGTTTACGTCATTTATATAAGAGGTAAAATATTATTTAGTCTCTGAATTATTGGTCAAATTATTAGTCCCTAAATTTATTAAAAATACTATTTAGTCCCCAAAATGTTTAACTATGTCAACTATTTAGTCCCCAAACTTGGTAAAAATACTATTTAATTATCAAATTTGCAACTCTGTCAATTATTTAGTCTCCTGACTGTTACTTGTTATAGTTAAAAGAGTTGCAAATTCGGTGATTAAATAATATTTTTTGCTAAGTTTGGGGACTAAATAGTTGCCATAGTTAAACATTTCAGGGACTAAATAGTATTTTGTCAAATTCGGAGACTAAATAGTTGACATAGTTAAACATTTCAGGGACTAAATAGTACTTTTGATAAATTCGAAGACTAAACAGTATTTTGCCTCTTTATATAATTTTGTATAACTTCAAAAATTGAAATTGAATCTTTTAAAAGAAAATCCAACATTTAGGGCATGTTTGTATAACTCATTTTTGGGAGTCGATCACAAAAAATAATTTTATGTAAAGTTATATTATGCAATCGATTTGAATTATTAATCGATTGTAATAAAATTATATTTTAATTTATCAATGATTCAAATTAATTGCACGAAATTATTTCATGTAATCCAAAATTTTCTCACCAAATTTAAATAAGAATTTTGGATAAAAAAAAACTCAACCAAATCCTCCCTTGATATCTATGGCAAACACTCAAAAACTTCTCATTTGTGTATATGATCTAGAATTTATGGACGGTCAGAACTTAGAAATAAATATATTGGAGATTTGAATCGAGGAATGGTAAATGAAATCTTTCGTCGTAACTAAATATGACTTGTAGCTTTCCCGGTAACTACTATAGTTATAATATATATATAGATATATATATATATATATATATATAATCATCTTTCCTTCAGATCTGTCACAAAAAAAGTTATGCAAATTGCTGTGAGGAAAGCTTTTGAATTTGTTTTTGTAGACCCACCCCCACCTTGGCTAAAATTAACCTTGAATGGGAACCCCTCCCCACCGGTGGTCTAAGCTGAACACTTTCAGATGGAGCATGCACACATAAATTAATGGGTGCTGGTGGTGTCATTAGGGATGAGTTTGGAAATTGGACAAAAAGGGTATGTTTGCATTTAGGATTAAGAAAGAGGAAGGGAGGGGAGGATGGAAAAAGTATCGTGATCTTTTCCTTCTTTAAGGCTTGTTTGAGAATTAAAAGGAAAAGAGAAGTGATTAGAGGAGAAAGTGAGAGGAGGGGAAGGGAAGAGAATGAATCATATGCTGTACAGTAAGAGCATATGATCCATTCTCAGAAGGGAATGCGAGCTTTCCATACGTCTCCATTTGTTTGAGTGTTGATACCTTTTTCAAAATATCTCAATTTGGGGTATCTTGAATTTGTGAAGGGAAAGGATAATGGAGGATTAATGATTGATTATTCATTTTCCATTCCAATTTTCATCTTTTCGAACAAGGATGAGATATCTTAAAAGTCTTCAATTCCCTTCCTTTCTCCTCCTTAATCCACAATCCAATAGTCGAGCTTAGTAGTGTCAAAACGGGCCGGCATTAAACGGGCTAACCCGTTTACTTGGCGGGCTTGGAAAGTGATGCCCAAGCCCGCCCGTATTGGCCCGGGCTAGCCCGCGTGCCACTTTTTTTTAAATATATTTTTTTAAAAAAATAATTATAAAATTATATATTTACTTAAAAATTAGTATTTTTATTATTTTAAATTAATATTTTATTAATTTTAATTATTATTTAAATTATTTATACACATTATTAGAAAAAAATTATTATTTAACATATAAAATTACATAAAACATATATATATTTATACATATTTTAAACAAATAAATATTAATTTTTCATTTTCTTTTTTTTTTTTTAATTTTTAACGGGCCACCCGCGGGCTAGCCCGTTTAGCCCGTGGGCTTAAACGGGCCAACCCGTTTAAGCACGTTTTTAAACGGGCTTATTTTTCAATGCCCAAGCCCGCCATGGATAAGGGTTAGGGAGGTGTTTGGATTATTTTGACCATTTTGCCCTCTCACCACCACCACTATCAAATTTTAATTACATGGATAAATTGATTATTGTGTCCCTTTTATATTTTTATTGTCAATCTCATTTCCACATTTCTTATGTCAAAGCAAATATATAGTCTTATTCAATCTCATTTACATTCCCATTCTTTCAAAATAATTTCACTAGAGACATAAAAGTTTTACATGCTTCATAGGTTGTGGTTGTGGAACTTAGTATACTTGCCATGAGTTTAAATATGGCAAGAAATTTACACATTAATCCATAGTGTAACTTGACTCTCTTGTTTTGATTTGATTAATGAGGTAAATTTGGATACGAATCAACACCTTATAGTCCCTTTTTTTAAAAAAAATTTGTAACATGTAATCTTTGATGATATTGAACCCTTCTTGTTTGTTGTAACTATTTATTGACTTAATGAAATTTCTCTTCTAAAAAAAATAAAATAAAATTGTTATTTTACATTATATTCTAAGTTACAGAAGACCAAGGTTATCAAACTCAAAAATATAAGTAAAACTTGTGAGAATAAGATAAACTTGTATTATAAAATCATAAGAATTTACTTATGATAATAAATAACTATATATATATATACATAATAACTTCAAATTCTTGAAAAGTAAACCACTTAATATAAATATACTTAATTCATAAATTTTTAAAGTTGGCCCTAGAAGGGAAACACAATTCGAAAATTGGTGGTATCTCTCTTGTACGCACATAATAGATGCAGTGACATATTATTTTTGTCAAAATTAATTTATTTAATTAATTATTTTGATTAACTACTTATCAAAAAAACCTCATTTGAAAAAAAAAATAGACGTTATTCATCTTGGAATAAAAAAAAACTTTCAAAATTGTTGACTCAATCCTAGATTCACGAGTGTACTAGACCTTGTCACATTTATATGAGTTTTCATGCGAGAAGACTAGTTTTTGCTGGGTAAAAACATAAATTCGAATGGGTTTATAAGTTGACTCGCGAGTTTGAACAATACCCACCTTCGAAAAAGCCATTGCCTCAGGAGAAACTTTTGTTCCTTGGGTTGGATTTTTCTTTCTCCCTCACTTGCCACTTTGAATTTTTGTTTTTGTAGAAGCCAACGAGCATCTAATACTATAAAGCTATCGATAGTTCAAGTTCATCATTTATCAACTGTTAGATTTGTTTAGAGATTTGTGTCAAAATATTTTTTAAAAAATTATTAGCATCCAACCCCAACCAGCTATAACGCAAAAGAAGACAGAATCACCAATATTGGTGGAATAAGTGGGAAAGGTTGAAAGTGCCAAACCTCTAATTTGAAAGATTATAATCACTTCACACTTCTTTTCCGTTCATCTCTTCCCATCTTCTTTTCCTACCTCTAATTATGCAATAATGCAACCTCTATTTTCCCTTAGATATTCATATAATTAATATGCTATGCCTATTACAAGTTGGATCTTCCAGACGTCGAATTAAATTTTCTTGATATGTGCAGGCAGGGTAAAGTGGTGTAATAATGGATTATGACATTTTATGGGAATTTAATTTTACAGTAAAAATTAAATGTATTTGTATGGATGATATGATGTATTATCAAAGGTAATACCTAAATAGTAATATACATCAGGAAAGGAAACCATCATTATTAATTTATTGAGATATTGATTAATGCTACGGAGATATTGAAAGAATTGGATCCAAGTTGGCATTAGGTGAAAATCATAAAATTATCTCTATAGTTATAAAAGTATTATTATTGAGACAATTTTATGAAGGTCAAAACTCTAAATTGGTCTCTTATATTTGCATGAAATTTTATATTGGTCCTTTATGTTTGGAAGAAATTTCAAATTGGTCATTCTGTCCAAGTTCGTTTATTTCTTCTATTAAGTGCTAACGTGGCGTGCTGAGGTGGATATATCATCTCTCCTACGTGTCCATTTAAGATGACGTGACATGCCACGTTATCGCCTACTATCATATGTGATGACGTGGCGCTGATGTGGCAATGTCGTGGTATGACATGTCAGCTTAGATGGATACGTCAACACGCCACGTCAGCACTTAACTTAAGAAATTGACGGAAGTGGACAGAAGGACCAATTTAAAACTTCTTGCAAATATAAAAGGACCAATTTATAGTTTTGACCATTTTATGAATTTCACCAAATTTTAATTTCATGGAATCCAAACTCAACATTGATAGTCCTGACTCATTACTTTTTAACTATTAGATCTCAAAACAAATTTAATAACCTGACAATAATCAACTTTAATTCACTATAATTCTAAAATATTATCCTAATTTATTGTCTTAGAAGAAGAATAATAATGAAGTCACCAAATATGACAGTGAGGCATAAATGGAAATGGAAGAGCAGTGAGAAGTTGCAAAACAGTGCAGAATATATAGTGAGAATAAAAAGGAAAACGCGTTTTTTTTTTTTATATGAAGGAATCCGCGTGGGCCCTTCTCCTCCATCCCATTCTGCCTTCACAGCTACTATGATCTGTATAGGTGGCCCCCCTCGCAAATATTCCGCCGTTTCAAGGTCACAACCGTCATTTCACCTCTCCTTCTTAATTTTCTGATTACTCCCTCCCTCACTTAGCTTACCGTCGTTTTCTTCATACTCTTTTGGGTAATCAAATTGGGCTTAGCAACCAAATCTCTCTCTCTACTCATAACAGCTACATAACAGTAACGTCTTAGCCTCTCATATTTAACGCTCTTTCTTTCTTTCCTTCTCTCTGCTTTCTTCTCTTCATCTTCTCCATTTTCGTATCCTATTTCATTCCTCTTCTTCTCCCTCATTCATTCTCTGTTTCTTCACGTTTACGAATCTGGGTTTCATTCCTGATCTGCGGGTCATGAGGAACATCAATGGGTGTTTCTCATCATTCTTTCTTTACTTGGTGTTGGCTCTTCGTCTTGTTCGAGCTGCCGACTACATACCCTCCGATAAGATTCTCTTGAACTGTGGGGGTCCTCCAGATTCAACCGACACCGATGGCCGGAAATGGACCTCCGATGTCGGCTCCAAGTTCACATCCTCCGCGGCCAACTCCACCACATCTCCTGCCGCAACCCAGAACCCCGCCGTGCCGGAAGTTCCCTTCATGACGGCGCGTGTTTTTCGCTCCCAGTTCACCTACACTTTCCCGGTGGCCTCTGGCCGGAAGTTTCTCCGGCTGTACTTCTACCCGGCTTCCTACGCCGGCCTCAACGCCTCCAATGCTCTCTTCTCCGTCACCGCACAGTCCTACACTCTCCTTAGGAACTTCAGCGTCTCGCAAACCACGCTGGCTCTGAATTACGACTCTATTGTGAAAGAATACTTGATCAATGTTGAGGGGGAATCGCTCAAGGTAACTTTTACTCCATCTTCCAATGCTTCTAATGCCTACGCTTTTGTTAATGGGATTGAGATTGTGTCTATGCCTCCTGATGTTTATGGTTCTACCGATGGAACTACTATGATTGTGGGTACGGATACTCCTTACACTATTGATAATAGTACTACCCTAGAGAATGTTTATAGGTTAAATGTTGGTGGGAATGTGATCTCGCCTTCCCAGGATACTGGTTTGTTTAGGTCATGGTCTGATGATACTAAGTTTCTCTATGGGGCTGCTTTTGGAGTTACTGAACCTGCTGATCCAGAGGTTAAGATTAATTATCCTCCAGGCACACCCACTTATGTTGCTCCAGTGGATGTCTACTCTACAGCTAGATCCATGGGACCAACGGCTAAGATCAATGAGAATTACAACTTGACTTGGATTTTGTCTATTGATTCAGGGTTTTCTTATTTAGTGAGATTACATTTTTGTGAGGGAACCACCAACGTGACCAAGGTTAATCAAAGGGTGTTTGATATATTCCTCAATAATCAAACTGCTCAACCGGGGGCGGATGTGATCGCTTGGGCGAGCCAGTATGATCTTCCGCAATCAAATGGTGTTCCGGTGTATAAGGATTTTGTTGTGTTTCTTCCTGAAGGGCAGCCTCAGCAGGATCTGTGGCTTGCGCTGCATCCGGATACGAGTTCGAAGCCTCAGTATTATGATGCGATATTGAACGGATTGGAGGTATTTAAAATTAATGATACAACTGGTAATCTTGCAGGGGCAAATCCTATTCCTGCTCCTCAGCAAGATACCATTGATCCATCATTGGCTAGACATTCCAGTAAATCCAAATCAAAGAATCACACAGGACTTATTGCTGGAGCTGTCAGTGGAGGAGTTGTTCTAGCACTTGTTATAGGACTATTTGCTTTCGCTGCCTCTCGTCGTAGGAGGCATGGCAAGGATTCTAGTGCAAGCGACGGGCCATCTGGTTGGCTCCCACTTTCTCTCTATGGTAATTCACATTCTGCTGGTTCTGCCAAGACCAACACCACAGGAAGTTATGCATCCTCGCTCCCATCAAACCTTTGTCGTCATTTCTCATTTGCTGAAATTAAGGCTGCCACAAAGAACTTTGACGAGGCTTTGGTCCTTGGTGTGGGAGGATTTGGTAAAGTTTACAAAGGAGAAATTGATGGTGGAACAACCAAAGTCGCAATCAAACGTGGGAACCCACTCTCTGAGCAGGGGGTACATGAGTTCCAAACGGAGATTGAAATGCTCTCTAAACTTCGCCACCGTCATCTTGTTTCACTGATTGGCTACTGTGAAGAGAACTGTGAAATGATCCTTGTCTATGACTATATGGCTTATGGAACTCTCCGGGAGCATCTATACAAGACCCAAAAACCTCCACTGCCATGGAAGCAAAGGCTTGAGATATGCATTGGAGCTGCTCGAGGCTTACACTATCTACACACTGGCGCCAAGCACACTATTATCCACCGAGATGTGAAGACTACTAACATTTTACTGGATGAGAAGTGGGTGGCTAAGGTTTCTGATTTCGGATTGTCCAAAACAGGCCCAACACTGGATAACACACATGTAAGCACCGTAGTAAAGGGTAGTTTTGGGTACTTGGATCCAGAATACTTCAGGAGGCAACAACTAACTGATAAATCCGATGTTTACTCCTTTGGGGTGGTTCTTTTCGAGATATTGTGTGCCCGGCCAGCTCTGAACCCAACCCTTCCCAAGGAGCAAGTGAGCTTAGCAGAGTGGGCTGCTCATTGCCACATCAAAGGCACTCTGGACCAACTTCTTGATCCTTATCTGAAGGGCAAGATAGCACCGGAGTGCTTTAAGAAATTTGCTGAGACTGCAATGAAGTGTGTGGCTGATCAGGGCATTGAGAGGCCATCAATGGGGGATGTGCTGTGGAACCTTGAGTTCGCTTTGCAGCTACAAGAGAGTGCAGAGGAGAGTGGGAAGGGCATTAGTGGAATGCATCACATCGATGAGGAGGAGCCACTCTATGTAAATTCCAAAGGAAAGAAGGACCCCAACGATGCATTACCGGGTTTCGATGGTAATGTAAGCGACTCGAGGAGCACCGGTATGAGTATGAGCATCGGTGGTCGGAGCTTGGCCAGTGAAGACTCAGATGGATTAACGCCTAGTACTGTATTTTCTCAGATCATGAATCCAAAAGGGCGTTAATGCCATTGCCATGTAAGAAAGAAATCCATACAATACAAGGGCGCTTGCATTGCTCAAAAGTTTGGTAGTGCAACTGCAATCTACTTTCATCTTGTAATTTTAGTGAATGAAAATCAAAGTTGAATTCTTTCGTATTCTCATTTATTTTGTTGATGTTATATTTTCTCTGATTTGTTTTGGTCATATGTAAGTTGTAAGTTTGACTACATTACTTGAGGAGCAAACATATTGTACAAGCAGCCACTCTTTTATGATACCCTGAAATATTGATTCTTAGCAATGAATAAGGCTGTAGGACTTTGGTCTGTCTAAGGAACGTAAGATTTCCCTTCTTTTCTGTTCCACTGTATTTTGTTTTGGTAATTCTAATGCATTGGAAGGACAGAGTTATAAATGGAAGAAAGCATAATGAGCAACAAAAAGGGGTACGCATTTGCATAATTTATGGCGTAATGCATGTGAAGTGGGACCCCTCTTCAGCTGTAACCATGTGGAGTAGTCTAGCTTCCAATAAATGCTTTATTTATTTTTGAGTTATTTGTAGAACACAGTGGAAAGGAACATAACACCGGCACGAATCTGGTGGTGTAGCACATATAGTAAGGGTTTGTGTTTTTTTAATTATTAGTTTTTAGTTTAATTCTTGAACGGATGGAAATGGAGTGTGAAAGAGATAGAGGAAAGCGAGGCAGAGTGGGGCTGTTGTGAAATTTCAACATTTTGGTTATATGGATGGCAACTGTCTAAAAGAGTAGTAGTTGACACCTGTGTTTGTGTGTGTGTATATATATATATGAATATGACAGACAAAATGGAATATTTGAAAATAAAAAATAAAGAAAACAAAAGCTGTCATTACCAAACTTGATTTGTTTATTTAGTGGACGCTCTTTGTCTCAAGTTGACAGAAAATCACCTCATGCTTGCACGTATGTTAACCAAACATCATATTAAAGATTGCAATAATATTTGAAAAGGAGACTTTTTTTTAACGATTTTCTTAAAAGGATAAATTAAATATATATGCAAATATAAATATATTCTATCCACATGTGTTAGTTGGAGTGTTAGGTATTCTATTTTCTTAAGCAAAGTCTCGAGATCGAAACTTGCATATGAAAAAATTTCTGCTGAGAGAATTGTATCCCATTATGAAACCTCAAATAGCTCGAACATAATTATGTTTAATAGAAGAATACATATAAAATAAATAAATAAATAAACCTATCCTAGATCATATCAAAATGATTCAAGGATAAAAAATCTAGTACTAAGAGTTTTCAATTCATTTGTCAATATTAATTGAGAGTTATACTAATAAAAATTTATTTTGAATGGATTGAAGATCAAATATATATTAATATTGATAAATAGTAAATATGAATAGAAGAAGTATCAAATTTTTAATGCTTTTGTGGTATCAAAAAATATAATATAGATAGGTCAAGTTTATTATTTTTTAAAGACTATAGTTCTTATAACTTTCAATTGTTTCAAAGATTAAACTAAACAAATTTAGTAATTCACGGATCAAGTTGTTAATTTACCATACTCACCATATGATCAGTCATGTGATCACCAACCATTATTAGTGAATTACTTCACAAATTTTATATGAATCCTCTGTATGTTAGGAGTAGTCAAATGGAAAAAAAGTATAATTAATAAAATTTTAAAAATAGTCTACTTTTTTTAATAATTGTCAATTTTAATTGTATGCATATTTTCCTCCACCTAACTTTTAAGGTTATTTTTTTTTCAGTTGACCGGCCGGTTTTTGAGGCACTGTCCCGACTAATCTAAACTCAACTCATGTCGCGCATCTAATTATAGTGGAAAAGTCTTTCAACAAAGATAGCTGCATTCACAAGACCATAAACGGGAGACCTTGACATGTGATAGAGCTATGTATAATTTATATGAATTGGAGTTCATAAAATCAGAACTATTTCAATAATAGTATGCTCATTACAGACTAGCATGGAAGGACTTCACTGCAATTCTGTTGACAAAAGTCCACAGCAAATCTAAAAATCCACATCTCCTTGATAATTCGTTATACACTATACACACTAAAAATGGACTTGTGAGTAGATTTTAATAATCTTCCATTATTTCTCTTTACTTACTTTGATAGCTTATAGTGTATTTAAGCTTTGTTCTTTAACTATGCTTTTCTTATAAGTGTCAATAATCTCTCAGTGCCTCTTTCTTTTTTTGGTTTTTGTCCATAAACTTCCATGAAATTCTGCTGCGAAACAGCAGAACAATTTTTTTTTTATATATTTCCAGAACAAACTCGTTTAAATACAGTGATAACAAATTGAACGGAACGCTTCCATTCTAAATGTCATGCATATCTACATCGGAGGCAAAAAGCCAAGCCAAAAAATGTAGAATGTCCAAGCGTTTTTTAAGAGAAATTCAATAGCTTCCCACCATTAGAAATAATACAGCAGTCACTATTGGTTCTGGGGCTTGGACATTGATTCAGCAATGCCATTGATCTTCTTCTGAAGCTCGGGCTTGTTTGCTCCTACAAGTTTGTCAATCTGTTGTCCGTTTTTCAGGAAGAAGAAAGTCGGAGTGGCTTTGATGTCCCAAGAACTGCTAAAGTCCTACAAAATACAAAAACTATGTTGAAGACTTTAAATGTTTCGCATCAAGAGTCTAAATTTGCACAGTATTTCAAATTAAGATTTTTCCATCACCTAGATGAAGCACAGACATTGACATAGGACATGGAGTACATAACAAATTCTTAAAATCACAGATACGACACGGTATATATATAAATATTGTAACTCCAATAAACTAGAGGAACAAAATTTTAGAAAGAATGAAGAAAGGCGAAGGAAGAAGTGAGTCAAAGAAGAAAAGAGAGTTGAATAAGATGAAAGAATGGATGAGAAGGGCAAGGTCGAAGATATGTATAAAAGAGAAGAGGAAATGAGTCCAAGAGATGAAACACACATTTTCATTTAGCAAATGGGACGAAAATGTCAAAACTCCAAAAATGATAAAAGCTCGCACATTTTACCTCTTTTTCTATAGAAAAAAAATTCATTTTGATGTGCCCAACCCAAACCCAGACATGTCTAAGCAGTGTCTATAATGTGTTTGAGCCGTGTCCAACACATGTCTGAGCCGAAAAAAATATATTTTTAAATTGGACACGTACAGACGCATGTCGAACACGTGAAGTCAGTGTGCCGGTGTCATGTCGGATACCGACACGCTTAGACTTTGGAGTGTTTGTGCTTCACTAGCTCATATTGGAGGAATTTTTGAACAGCCTGGGCACTGGAGTAACTGAACGACTTTATGCCCATAATTAAGTGAGATACTAATTAAACTAATAAAACAGTTCACATAAAACTAAAATCGCAAAATCATGAAATTAGAGAATAGCATCTATAGCTTCACTACTTACAGTCATTTCATCCACGTCAACTACCAAGAACATCAAAGATGGGAATTTCTCAGACAACTCGCTGTAATATGGCGCAATTGTCTTACAAGGACCACACCATGCGGCACTGAAATTTGCTATTACCTGTTGAACATACAGTTTTAGTATTAATTCTGATACCCAAAGAAAAAAAAAGGAGAAAATATACTGGAAAACCTGCAAATAACTGAACAATCATATATTATATAAGGAACAGGAAGGGCCCAACTTCAATGTTTCTCAGCGTGAATGCACACTTTTTTGGTTTTTGTGTGTGTGTGTGTGTGTGAGAGAGAGAGAGAGAGAGAGAGAGAAAGAGGAACTTGTGACGGAGGGATCTGAAATGGGCATCAGGTGTTTGAGTAGGCAGTAAGAATATGCGGACAGAATATATGGATTGTATTTTAAAATGTATTCTCAGACCTAACAAGAGTAAACAGAGGACTTCCCCATGCCAATTCTGGAAAGATCATGTTACCTTTGGTCTTTTAATATGAAAATTCCTTTTAATCTTCTTTTTTCATATTCATTAGCAGGGAGTCTATAGTGTATCATGATTTTGAATTAGAGCACGCACAATGTGAGGTCAGGTGAATCCACAGAAAATCATACAACACATGTTTATCAGATCTAGTGATATTCATTAATAAAAAATAACCAAGTTTAAAATGACAGTGCATAAGGAGATAAAAGATAGTACCAGGTTGACCAGCTTTTATAATTGAGTTATAATCACATAATTGGGATGATAATAATTTGGGTACTAAAGTCTATCTCAATGCTAGGGACTCTAAAATGCAGTTATAATGTCAAAACTCCTACACTAACATGGGAGACTTTGCTGTCAAGCACAACAAATAAAAACTTATGCTAAAAAATAAGGAAATGCAAGGTTCGTCCAAACTACTGAATAAAATGGCATTAGGCCTTCGAATAACTTATAATATTACTGTCTTATCAAAACCAATCAAATGGGAAACTTACAATCCTGCCATCCCTTGTTGCTTCGGTCAATTTTTGTTCCCATGATTCTTTGCTGGTAATAAGTTGAACATTTCCAGAGGCTAACTCCACATGATGGTCAGAATCATCACCCTTAGTGTGAGTCTACAAGCATTAGAAGCATCAAAAATAACTTAGAAGAAAACACATTATGAAATAAGTAGACTGTTACATTAAGAATTTTAGAAGCACCAATGTTCCACAAAACATGCTGGACTATCATAAGCATATACTGTTTTCATTATTCTCCTTTCAGGCTGAAAGTATTGGAGAGGAACAAAGAGGACAGGAACAAAAATTTTAGGCTTGAGTTGGATTACTATTGCATCACACTGATTCACTTGGTTTGGTTTCATGCAATCACTAAACATCACAGATGTGTAAAATTTAAGGTTTGAGGAGGGGTGGATGTATGAGTCAAGCCAAAATTCCATCCATAACCAAAATTAAGTAGACTAAGACCAGTTTGAGGAAGCTTTTGGAACATCCCATAAACTAAGATTGATGACTTCCCAATACCGTAATACAAAAATTGTCAGCTAGTGGAAAAACTCATCCTTTTAATTGATAACGTTGCCCTATGATCCATTTGTCCACTTCTTTATTGTTTCATACTCATGCATCAATCAAACTTCACAAGTCATGTTCAATTTAAGAGCCTTGGCTTACTATATCCAATTTAAGAGTTGTATTTGCATTGGGAAGCAGAATTTCTGTATAATGGACACTCTCACCACATGTATATCGGATTAAGTCTTATGTTGATTGTCTATCTAACATCATTGAGCTGGAAATATAGCTAAGTGACTTAATAGTAATACTAGCGACTTCTTTTCTTAGTTGCCATGGGGTGCCATCTGAAACTAAACACCACAGGCTGATATTTAGATACTTTAGTACAATTGAGAATGCCTAAAATAATTAACCAATTTTCATTCTTACCTAGTGGAAACTAATTGTCAGATCCCATAACTTTTGTTTCTCTATCCTCCTTTATTATCCTTGTCTAATCTATCTGCTTATTCTACTACTCAGCACTTACAAGTTACAATGCAGTTCATGAATGCGGTTTGAAGATGTTACAAATTTCATCTGACTGAAGCTAACACAATAAGAAACTTTCAGGCAAGGAGAAAAGGCACACATTCAAGCCCATTATGAGGCACAGACCCTGCTATATTTCTAAATCTATGACAGTATGACTTACCGCAATAAGAGTATATGATTTTCAAAGATAACATTTCATCATAACAATTGAAAGAGACGTAAATAATCCCTTAGCTCTTCAAATATTAATGAACACAATAACAAGGGTCTGATTGATATTTCTTTATAATATGCTCACCTCTTTGTTTGGCCAAAAATATAATATGCTCACCTTAGCCAGGCAAAGCCCCATGTTATCGTTTCAAAGGATGAAACTTAGTATTGCTATAATAACTGAAGCCTGAAATCAGAAACACCACCCATTTCAGAGAACAAAATTCCCAAAGTCAAAGAAGAAAACTGATGGAATTGCGAGGTGATATAAAAGCATGAGAAGCCATATTGTTTCTCATTTACTTCTATAATAAATCATCACCTAATCAAGATCAGAAACGACTCCCTTACATACACAGATAGAATAACAAACAAGACAGAGTCAAAGAAGAAACGTGGTAAAAATAAATCGAAAGGGGGAATTAAGCAGAGGAAGATTCATTGGGTTTCAAAACTTTTTTCAAGTAGAAAACAAGTGACAGAGCAGCCTCCAGTATTGAAAAAGAGCAAAGGTATATTGAGGTGGAGACGTAAGGACGAAGGATTGGGAAATGTATTGAGGAATAAAACACAAAAATGCATGGCTTGTTAGATAAGAACACCAAAACATTAAATAGTAATGAATGAAATGGCAGTAAATAACCGAATTTAGAAACTTTTTTCTTCTTCTGACAATTCCCAGGAAACAAAAGAGAAGGCGAAAAACGGAATCGAAGAAAAGAGAGGAAAAAGAGAACTTAATTACCTATGAGAGGGGAGGAGACGGATCTGATTGTGATTGGGAAATGGAAAGCAGAAGAAAGATCAAAACCTAATCTGAAGAATTGAGGCGTCCAAGGACGGGAAGGGAGGGAGCCAGCAACCTGAGAAATCAGAATCCGCAGTGGCTCGCACAAGAATGAAAGGAAAATTCCTTTAATAGCTTCTCCTCTCTTCCACCATATATAGCTTCACAAGTATAGAGTACTATAATTTGGTTTGGAATTTGGATATCATATCACATTATGACTCTCTCTATATATGGACACTTGGACAGTATGAGAGCCCTCCAACTTTGAATCGGACCAACTTATATTATAAATATAATTCTCATATATTTACTTTTTTCTTTTTTTATGTATTCACCGTCCGGTTCATTCTTAGCTGAACTATATAGACACTTTGAAAAGTAAAATTATTGACTCAAAAATTTATTAAAGTTGCTTCATATTTGAGGCTAGGGATCGAACCTTTTTATACTTAGTTAATGATAGATAAATTCATTTCACCTCTTGATTTAGGAAAAAATTTGGGTAAGATTTCTTATATTTTTACTATAAGGTTCTTCAATCCTATGCTTTATTTACTTTTTCTCTTATAATTGGTCATATAAAGGGTGAATTTTTATATTCTCTCTTTACATGATTGATTGTGCATAAACTTGTTGTCACGTGCCATCTTTTAATTGGAGAACCTTATATAAAAAATATAAATAATTTTATCTAAGTTTAATCCTTGGATTTGTAATTTTACATTTAGGATCCATAGCTAAGAAACCAAAAAAAATCTATGGCAAGCACTAGGCAAGGGATTAGAATATTAATTTTTTTTTTCTTATAGTTAAAAGTAATATGTAATATTTACTTCATTCTCCTTAAATAAGATTTTAAGTTTAAATCTTACCAATAAAAAATGTGAGTTCTACCTTATAATAATGGGATTTTCACTGTGAAAAAAAAAAGTTAACTAAATAATATTATTTCTATTGAGGAAAAATAAATTAAAAAATGTATGCTTTTTAAAATTAAAAATAATAATAAATATAGTTTAACTGAATTAAAAAAAATTTTATGACGTTGATTGAGATTTAAGACAAAATTATTTAAGTAATGAAGTATTGGTACGAAGTGGTGGAAAGTCGCTAAGGCAGGTAGGAACAACACAAGAGTAGGACCAAGACCAAGTCGTCGTTGACGCATGTTTGTTTATTTGAGGTGGCTGTGTGATTTACATTCTCCTACTTTTTTCTGTTTTTTCTGTTAATTGAAAAAGAAGATGTGTTTGACTGGATTCGGATTTGCGCGCTTAATTGCAAATTAGTAAAGTGCATAAATTACACAGTTTTAATTGTAGAAAAGACTATTACAGTGTTACACGAATATCGATTTTTATCTAATAGTCTGTTTTGTGCACTTTATGCACTTGTACTTCACTAAATTCAAATCCCTGTTTGGCTGGTGATGAATCTCCAAATATCTCTTGATCGCTCCGGTACCTGCATAATAATCCAAGGCGGGGATGTCTCCCGGGTTAGACTCCGACACCCAAGTCAGACCGATGGAGGATATATGAGAGATAGTAGGATAGATTCAGTAAGTGTACCTAAGGTAGGTCTTGAGTATTTATAGGCTTCTCCCAAGGGTAGTTTGGTCATTTCGGGACGAGAGGCTAGCCCACTCGTAACGATATTTAGTTAGGTGATGATTGCATGATGTTGATAGTTGGGACGGAACGACCGAACGAGGTGGCTCGTTCGTCCTGCTGAGGTGTAATGATTCGGACAAATCGATCAGTCAGACGTGCTATATCAGCTGGGCCTCAATAAAAATGGTTGGAAATGGAATTTGGTGATATTAGTTTAATAGAAGCCAGTGAAGTGTGTGGAAAGTAAAGAGTGAAGGATGTATTTTGGAGAACAAGACAATAAAAACAAACACGGAATTCAGAGGCATCATGTGGAATTCATGCTGAAATGTGTTCACACCACATAATTATGAATGACCTAGAGACTTGTTTCCCACGTTCAGTTCTGATATGGTGGGCACTTACCTACTGTTGATGTTACTTTTTAATATTAAAAAGAAAGTTAAGTGATAACACAATTTAATCTCTAAAAAATCATAATATATATTTTAATTCTTCAAGGGCACCAAACATCTTGAAAATCAAGAAAATTAGCAGAATTAGAGCCATCAACAAGTTTTAAGAATTAGAAGACTATCATACATATGGAGAAATTGAGAGGAATGTAAATCATAAAGTCTAAGTTGGATGGATAAAATAAAAAAGATAACATGTTTTTATTTGTGATAGAAAAATATGGTTAAAACACTATTTTGGTCCTCTATGTTTCACCTAAATTTCGTTTCTGTCCTCTATGTTTTAAAAGCTCAAAATTTAAAATCAGTCATCTATGTTTTTAAATTGATCCAAAATGGCCATTTTGCCTCACACCGTTAGCCTCTTTCGTTAAATGCTGACCTTGAATGCTGATGTGGACCAAAACTCTCATCAGCATTCTAGGTCCATATTTAACGGAAGGGGCTAGCGGTATGAGGCAAAATAATCATTTTGGACCAACTTGAAAACTTAGAAGACGGATTTTGAACTTTTGAAACACAGAAGACTAAAACGAAACTTAGGTGAACATAGAGAACCAAAATGATATTTTTACCGAAAAATATCGCTCAAACTTAAAGGAAAACTTTACTATAGCTATGAGAACTACAATGTTGTATAATAGTGAATGTTAGGTGATAAAAAGTCAACATGAACAAAAAAAAAAAATTAATGTTGCATGAATGAAAATATTATATTGGATTAGTAGATACACTACTAAAAACAAAAATTATAAATGAATAATGTATTGGGGGAAAAAACTTGGGATAGCACCTATCTTAAAAAGTTAATAATAACATACTTTTAAGTAGTTTGGTCATAGGAGATTTTAGATTGGCCAAAATTTCATTTTGGTCCTCTATGTTTCACTCAAGTTTTAAATTAGTTATTTATATTTTAAAAGTTTCAAATTCAGTCCTCTATGTGTTGCAAGCTGTTCCAAATAAGCCATTTTGCTTAACACTGATCTGCGTTAAATGATGACGTGAATAGCTTATGTAGAGAAAATCTCTCTCCTACGTGTCCTTTTATGTGGATGATCCCCTAAACTCCATCATTTTGCCTAGTCTCTTATAAATTGAAAACTCGTTAGTTGAACCCATTCATCTTCTGAGAGAGTGAGATTGGACAAAACGATTGTGTTTAGGGTCCATGAGTAAGTCACCATCCACATCAATTTAAAAGGACAAGTAGAAAAGAGATTTCGTCCACATCTCAATTGTTCACGTCATCATTTAACAGAGAATACTAACGGTGTCAGGCAAGGGTTTAGGGTTATTTGGAACAACTTGCAAAAGGACTTATTTAGAACAACTTGCAAACATAGAAGACTGATTTAAAACTTTTGAAACATAAAAGACTAATTTAAAACTTGAAGAAAACACAGAGGAATAACGAAGCTTTCTCCTTCTACATTTGTGTAGGGACCCCTTATGTTGTACAAGGTAAGTCCAATCAGAAATTTTACACTTACTAAAAATAAACTTCCTCAAATTAAGCAGGAAATTAAAGAGATGTAAATTATTAAATTCCAGTCTCATTTTGAGGTACATACTATCATACTGATAATTTACTCATAAACTATCAAGTCAAAATCTATGAATGTGTTGTTAATGTCTAACGAGGAGAAAGAGGAACTGCTTTCTTGTCCTTGCTTCCTGCATTGTTAAGCACGTCTAAGATCCAAGTTAAATCCATTGAATTCCAATTCTCCATAGAAACATATATAACGCATCTTCATTTATCCACCTTTGAGATACACAAGTTAAACATATCCCATCCCATCCTTATAAAAAATAAGAATTTAAACATAAATAACATATTACAGATCATGTTGTGCTAAGAAGCACCTTTTGAATGCTATAAGAGACCGAAAGGTTCAGGCAGGGACTCAAATCCATTATCAAAGATGGGCCCTTGATCGCATATATCATCAGCACTGTGCAGCCAGTTTGTGTTTTTCAAATCTTCCTTGAGCAATATTGCATCATAACGAGAACTCTCATATATGTCCACTTCATTCAATTTTGCATAGTATTGTCTTTCATCTCTTTCGCTTCCATTAAACATATTCCTCTTAATATGGTTTCCACAGTCACTACTACCTCCATTGTTACTGCTTTGCGGACTTACATTCATGTCCACTGACGCTGGAGCGCTCAAACGACGACCAGATTGGGTCTTGGGAGTGGAGGTCCGAATACTCTGGGGAAAGAGTGTTGTGCTTGAAAGTGAACGTAGATTTCCTGAGTTGCCCCTAATATCCTACATCATGAGTACATATTAGATTAGGTTCAATATGATCTATTACACATGCCTAGAACATCTATGTTTATGAATAAATTTGCAACTAGTGATGATATATAGTTCAGTCAGTATATTAATTTTGTTTTCTATCAAGTTCTTAAGAACAAAATTGGAACTGTTGATAATTCTATTTTTAAATGTTTAGTACCATGTTCTGCAATATATTTCTGAGTTTTAGCCAAAGAGTAATGCTCACAAATTATATTCATACGTACCATATGTCTAATAGCCATATCCAAGGATCTCTTTGAAATGCTCCTTCCAAATCCAGTACTATCAGAGGCAACAGTTGAAGCCTTAACAGATTTCCGTGTAACTACATCGGGTGAGACTTTACGAGGCTCAGGCACATCAGCATGGTGACCATTGGCATGGGCACGGCTTCTTCCTGTGGGTTCCGTCAATCTTCCCCTCGTGACAATGGGAGATGACTGTCGCCTGGGTATGCTATTTGAAGCCTGTGTTTCACTATTTGCCTTTGAAGATGAAGTAGCACCAGGGCGGGACCTACCTGCTGAAACTGGTCTATCAGGGGGTAACGTTGTCCTGAGATTTGGAGGGGTTTCAAGTGGAAAATCAGGAGGAACAATGGGCTGAGGTGCTACTCGGGTGCGTGGACCTGGCGAGCTTGGGCGTGATGTTGGAGCTGAATTGCGCCCATTTAAGGAAGCTGTTGAAGGTGAAGGAGATAGAGATGGAAGTGAATTGCGACGAGTGGGAGTAGAAGGACGGGAAAGAGAGCGAGCAGATGAAGCAGAAGGGGAATGCAAGTTTGCAGGAATGTGTGGCCTAGAACTGGGAGTGGAGGGCCTTGACGAGGTCTGTGAAGGTCTAGATTTGTCCAAAGATGAGGTTGTAGAAACTGAACGTGCTCTGGAGGGAGTGGAGGATCGCGATGATGCTGGGCGGGAGGAGGAGGGAGTGGAAGGCCTTGCTGCAGATGAAGAGCGGGTGATGGGGGAAGATGGTCTGGTGTACGATGAAACTGAAGCTGAGCTTGTGTTAAGGATTGAGGAGGATCTGTTTGATGAATAGGAGTTGTACTGTGAACTAGAGATGGATGAGCGAGTCACAGAACTGCTTCTTGCTGCTCTAGGCTGATTGTTCTCTGATTGTGAAACTGAAAGCTGAATTTAAATATGACAGCAGTTATTGGACCATTTTATCCAATTCAACAAGAACTTCATATTTCTTATTTAAAAATTAAAATTAAAAGCTATAGCAGCAGAAAATGAATATGGAACTAGAAAGCAGAAAATCAATGCAGTTATGCAGGGAGAAAATTGGAACCCAGGATCCCCCCGCCCCAAAATTCTATTTAGTATACTTCCCCACGAACAAGAAAATGTATGACAAAAGGTAAGGGATTAGAAGTTAGAACTCTCGCTCTCTCTTTTCCATATATTTCTTGAGCAAAACTAAGGGGATTGCTCTGAGGAGTGAGGATGATAAGTAAATTACCACAAGTAATGCATTTTCTAATTTTTAGAGAGATCATTATCATCAGCATGCTTGGATATTACTTCAATTTCGTGGGCTTGAAAAAAAGATCTCAATGAGCAGCATGGACTGTAGTAGAAATTGTCAAAGGGACTAGAGGGATGGCATAGGCATATACTTAAGACATAACCAACCCTTTCGTTTCCTTTTTTGGTATTTCAGTGAGGAATGTCCTCTGGATTTGCCTCAAACTGAATCCTCATCTAAAATGCAACACATAATATTTTTACACTTCAAGACCAACAGATTGGGGTTTTTTTTAAAAAAAAAAAAGAAGTCATCCACCTATTATGTTTTTCTATTGAAAAACTTATAAAAAAACAACAACGAAACTACACCTAAATTCGTTCCAGTATTCTAATGAAAAAAACTGTAAGCAAGGGTATTGGCCATACAATTGGGAAGAACTTGCATTGAAAGTGAATAGTACAAAAAGAAGGCATACCCTTGATGCCTTAGTGGTAGAAGTTGATCTAACCGAACTGCTTCTTGGAGGCACCAAGGTTGGTTGGGATTCAGCTTCAGAAGGAAAAACAGGGGTGCCAGGGGGAGTGAGTAGCCTACAGACATGAAAGAGGGATAAGTGGTTAGAAATCAATCTGAGATGATTATTAATGTATCATATAGTGATAGATATGGAAAAGTCAATGATATGCACCAATCATAATCGTTCTTTCCTCCATCTGTGGATGATAATAGATCATCAATCCCACTTCTTCCCAATTTCGCTAATCCAACCGACAGTCTTCCCAGTTTCGCAGAAACTAAATCCAAAAATAACACACATGAATTGCTTGCAGAAGCAGAAGCCCAAGGCAATTTGAGGCCAGATTCATTTTCTGGTATAATCCTCAACAGCATTAGGCAGATTTTTATATAGAATATAAGTTTTCCTATTAATTAACCAAATATGAAATGAAATCTTTAACAGGACCACATTTCTCACCATATGAATTATTTCTATTTGTCATCCCTCTTGAACAGAGATATAAAAGGGCATTTCGGTCCACATAAGCTTAAAAAGAGATCCAATGACATAAATGAAGCAGAAGCCGAATTGGTATACGTACCATCAGAGGATTCGTCGGAAGATGCGACGGAGAGAGTCCGGCGATTCTTGGAGAAGAGATCGAGGTTGTCGTCGGGATCCTTGGAGATTCCGTTGAAGCTGTGACCTCGGCGATGCTGCTGCTGCTGCAGCGATCCCGCGGGAAGATTCCTGGGTCCGAAGAGAGAATCGCGGGCATTCCTACTGGTCATCATGAATGAATGAGGAGGGAGGGAGGCAGAGAGGGTAGGATTATTGGGAAGAGTGATGGAATGTATAATGGAGAAAGGAGAGATGCAGTAGATGGAAAGCAAGGGGGAGGAGAGGGAGGGAGGGAGGAGTCACCATATTCACGGAGGCTTTTCGTTTGGGTTTTTTACTTGCACGTCAAACACACACACACACACAGAGGAAGAGGAGGAGAGCGCAAAAAGTGTGGGAGGTTCTAGATTGGATCTGTGATGACCTCTGAAAGAGTCAGCTTCAAGATCTTAGTTTGTGGAATTGGAAGGAAGCTGCACACTCACAGCATTTCGTTGGAATTGGAATTAATTATTGTTCTGAACTGACACGCACACGCAGTGCAGTGCTGTGCTGGTGGATGGAGAAGACGAGATTTTCCTCTTTTGTTTTCACTCTCTTTTCTCTTGTTTGCTTCTTCATCTTCCTAATGCCATTTTGAGCTTACGAGTAGATTCGATAAAGTGTATAAATTATACAATTTGATTTCTTATACGAAATTATTAAAGATGATCTTGATTGCATGCTTCATACATGTTGAATCTAGCGCTTATCATTAGGTTAAAAGTTACAGCTATTAGTTAGAGTATAACTATTTTTACTTAGTTTAGATCAAGCTCTATGCAGTTTGATTATGACTTGGCTCTTACTTGAACTTCTATTATAGAATAATTGTTGTCACACCTTAACCAACGATCTCTCTCAACAATTGGTTTGCTAGAAATCAACCCGTAACCTTAACTTTGATATCAATTGTTAGATCGAGTGCTTACTACTAGATCAAAAGCTTAAGCTTTATCAATTTTGATAAAAAAAATACATTTCATATGAAATATAATTTAATCGATGATCTAGACTATTAATAGATCGTAACAAAATACATCTTAATTATCCACGATTCAAATTGTCACATAAAGTTAGTTTAGTAAATGCGGGTGGGGGTATTAGAGAGGTTCAATCAAAAATCAAAAGCTTTAACCACATGGCAACTCCTACTTGGTGGGGCCAGCTTTGCAGATCTCAAATTGGATCATATTATTTTGTTTTAAGCATCAAATT
This sequence comes from Senna tora, assembly GCA_014851425.1. NCBI lineage: Eukaryota > Viridiplantae > Streptophyta > Magnoliopsida > Fabales > Fabaceae > Senna > Senna tora. Next base: position 4,158,626 of record CM026265.1, on the reverse strand, counting down.
CAAGAACTTGCAAATTTCAAGTAGCCCACAGCACATGGCATGGTGGTTCTTTTGGGGGTTGTGGAGTGTGTAGTTACCGTGAGTGGGATTATGTATTGGATTGGAGGCAGAGGGGAGGGAATCTTGCTTAGTGGTTATGCAATTTCAATTGCAAATTCACATTCCATATTCATCTCCTTTTTACACCACTCCTCCATGTGATCTTGGATCACCCTTTTTCCATGTGAATTTAATGACTAATCCATTAAGTATTTCAAATCTATTATTGTAAAGGCCATTTGAACTTTAAAATAGAAATTTATATTATAATAATTTTGAGTTTTTTTTTTAATCCAAGCCATGTAGTTTTAGATATGATTTTTTATATTTATTATAAAATGTGTTAATATAATTATAACGCCAAATTACTCTTTTGGTCCTCAACGTTTGCACAAAGTTTAATATTGGTCTTCAACGTTTCAAAAACTTATTTTAGGTCCTCAACGTTTTTCTTTTTGTCAAAATTGGTCCTCCAACGTAACTCCGTTTGGCTTTTTTTGTTAAATGCTGACGTAGAAGGCTTATGTAGCACCCTCTATCCTACGTGTCATATTTAAATGACATGGCACCCTCTCTCACTCCAACTCAGCAAAACGATGACGTTTTGCATCACTTCTCTCTTACTCCAACTCAGCAAAACGGCGTCATTTTGCTGGGTTGGAGTGAGAGAGGGTGTCATGTCATCCAAATATGACACATAGGAGAGAGTATGTCATATAAGCCTTACACGTCAGCATTTAACAAAAAAAAAAACAAAGTTACACTGGAGGACCAATTTTGACAAAAAGAAAAACGTTGAGGACTTAAAATAACTTTTTGAAACGTTGAGGACCAATATTAAATTTTGTGCAAATGTTGAGGACCAAAAGAATAATTTGGACTAATTATAATAAGATTTTTTAAAACTCATCAGTATGCAATTAATTTTTAAAAAGTATTTGTATTTATAAATAAGCATTTAAAAGATTTTACTTTAATTTTATCCAATGCCTTTATTTTTGTGGGTTAAGTTAATTGGTTAAGAAGATAGGGTGAAAGAAATGATGGCCCATCCACAAAAAAAGGTCAAATGTCTCCAACTATCCCAACTACTATAACTTCATATTAAATAATTGCAACATATTAATAATTATGTGTTTCATGATTCATTTATATAGGAGTTTCCCATATGGAAAGAAGAAAGAAAATGGCTGAATTGCCTACTTTCTCATAACATCAATTTTGAGGTGGATTTTAAGAGACATTGCAACTACCTTTAGCCAAAAGCGACCAATTAATGTCTAATAAAATAATAAGATCTTCAGTAGTACGATAATAGTGTTTATCTAATCAATTAGTCTCTAATTCATTTAAGGTGGATTTTTATTAATATGAGTCTCTGTTAATATTAACAAATGTCACTACATAATTAAAAAAAATTTACCGAAGTTTAATAATACCGTAATACTAAATTTTTATCCCTAATCTCCTTATTTCTCTTTCTTATGATCGGTATAGTTTTATATAAGTTTAATGATAATTTTGCAATTCTCTAGTGTATACCTTTTTCCAAATACATTTATTGTGTACTTTCGTTACATGGATTTTTTTTTATTCACTTGTAAATACTAAATAGTATTGGCATACCTCTACATTTAATTCCTTGAACATCTTTTTTTAGTCAATCATTTAGTCCGGAAATAGCAAGTTATGTACATAAATATGTATAAATAAAACATTGCTTGTAAAGATAAAGTGCATTTATTAAATTAGGTCAAATATCCATTTTGGTCCTCTATGTTTCACCCAAGTTTTAAATTAGACATTTATCTTTCAAAAGTTTTATATTGGTTCTTTATGTTTTCCAAAAGTTTTATATTTGTCCTTCAAGTTTCATTAAAGTTTTATATTGGGCATTTATGTTTCATTCAAGTTCTATATTGGTCCTTTATGTTTCATTCAAGTTCTATATTGGTCCTTTATGTTTCATTGAAGTTTTATGTTAGTCCTTTATGTTTCATTTGAGTTTCATATTGGTCCTCTCAGCATGATTTTATTTTTGGCTTAAACGACGCCGTTTGGATTTTTTGGTGTGTCTAAGGCCACGTCAGCTATCTGATACATATAGGAGAGATTATGTGCCCACTTTGGTACGCCACATCAGCAATTAACTTAAGAAATTGATAGATTTGGACAGAAGGACCAATTTAGAACTTCTGGGAAACATAAATGACTAATTTAAAACTTTTAAAACATAAAGGACTAATTTGAAACTTGAGTAAAACATAGAGGACCAAAATGAATCTTTGACCATTAAATTTGTGCAAGAAAACATTAAAAACCTACAAGGCTTGTATTTTTTAATCAATAAATTCAGATATTTTGATGAGTAATATGGTATTAAAATTTATTTATATTATTAACCAAAAAATATTTTTGATTGAAATAAAAAAATTTAATTAAAAATGTTCACATTGAAATAAAAAAAATTTAATTAAAAATGAAGTGTGGTGGTTGATGTGCAATTCTACAGTGCATGTCTCAGCCATTGGTTTTATCAAGCTTCAAAAATTGCACAATAGAATTGATGAAACCAATGGCTAAGATGTGCACTGTAAAATTGCACATCAGTCACTACACTTCAGTTGATCTTTTTCCGAGGAGGAGAATGAGAAAGATAATAAAATGTGAGTAAGGAAAAAAAAGATGGGAAGAAGATAGACATAGAGAAAATAAAAGTAAATGCCTAAATGGAGAAAGGCATGGGAAAATAAAAAAGTTAGGGTTAGGGGTGTTTGGTATGTATTACTGCCAGTTTTTAGATGTTTGTTTTGTGAAAATTGAAATATGTTGTATGTTTTTTTGTGTTCTGTTTTCTATTTTCTGTTTTTTGTTTTATATCTTCAGTTTTCTATATTAATAAAATAACAAAAAAATAAATATTTGTGGAATTTCAAAATATACTTACGTGAATGTTTTGGAAGCAAGAAGATTCATGCACATTCATGGTGGGTGGTGGGTGTTGGTGGCGGTACACGGTGGTTAGTGGTGGTGGTGGTGGTGGGTGGTGGGTGGTGGTTGCTGGTGGTGGTGGTGGGTGGTCGTGGTAGTGGGTGGTGGTTACTGGTCGTGGTGAGTGGTGGTGGTGGTAGTTGCTACGGGTGGCGAGTGGTAGTGGTGGTTGCTGGTCGTGGTGAGTGGTTGTGGTGGGTGGTTGTTGCTAGTGGTGGTGGTGAGTGGTGGTGGTGGTGGGTGGTGGTGGTAGTGAGTCGTGGTGGTGGGTTGTGGTTGAAAAAAAAATTGAAATGAAATTTGTGAAAACCACATTTTGTGGTTTCTTATATGATGTTTTTTTTTCTAAAATAAAACTGAAAATCGCAATAATACCAAACACCCCCTTAATAAATAGGTGTGGGTATGGGAAATATAAAAAATATGTAAATAAACATGTATGAAAAACAAAAAACTAGGCAAATAGATATAGGTATAGGAAAAATAAAAAGTAACTAAATAAATAGGGGTGAAAAGAAGAGAAAAAATATAGAACATGTATAAAAAATATGAGCATGTAAGTCTAATAAATATTTTATTTTAATTCAAAAGTAAAAAATATTTTATTTTATTTTATATATTTTAAATTTTTAAAGGAAGAAAAGTAAAATATTAATTTATTGAAAAAGAATAAAGATATATTATATACCTATTTTAATTTATATGTAATTTTTTAAATTCAAAATAAACAATTACTATATATATTAAGATTGAATATTCTTAATATAGTAAGTATCACCAACACTGCAAAAAATTATATTAAAATTAACGAATGCAGTGTATTTTAGGTCAAAATTAGGATTGAGAAAATTCTTAAACATATAAATCATAGATACCATTTATTTATGTAAACACCAAGAAGCTCATATAATTCAAATGTCATTTATAATTATTCCTCAATTTTTGAATATTTTATAATTAATTATGAAATAGTGTGTATATATATATTCTTATTTTATCTAAAATTAAGATGAATTTCTATCAATAAAATCATGCCACCTTACTTGTAAAACTTTGAAAAAAATTTATACCAACATCAAATGTTCAAATGCGTCCAAAATTTAACAAGTGGCCCCAATGCCCATTGTACAATTTTCAGCTTGATTGAGAAGACTCAACTTCTATAATAATTTATTTTCAATAATTTATATGGTGATGTCCCAAATAAGATTAGTTTGATTTCATTCTAACTATATAGGACATCACCCTGATGAGATATTTCACACGCTTATATACTCTACATTATGTAATAACAATTTGGGTGCACGTGTAGAGTATATATAACATATTTGTTTGCCAACTTGCAATAGGATTGACTTTAGTAAAATAGATATAAATTTAAGTTTAAATATCCGTTAGAAAAAGTGTTCTCATTTAGTGTTTGATGGTGTTTTAAATAAGATTGTCTCTAATAAAAAAATACATATGAAAAAAAAACATATTATTTATTTTGTTTTTATTTGGTTTTTAGGTTTGATTTTTTTTTCTTAATGAAATATGTGTGCATATTATAATTAATATTTTTTTCATCATCTTTGAAAAAACATTTCAAAATATATAAGTCGGCTAAAGTACTATTTTGATCCCTAATGTTTGCATGAAGTTTAATGTTGGTCCTCAAAGTTTTGTTTTTTGGTCAATTTTGGTTTTCGAGTGTAACACCGTTAACTTTTTGTCGTTAAATGACGACGTGGCATGCTTCTGTGACACATCCTCCCTCCTACGTGTCATATTTTAATGAAGTGACATGTCACATCACTGTCATGTCACCCTAGATGATGATGAATGAGAGAAGATGATGATGTGGCAATGTGGGGTGACGTAGCAGTGATGTGTCATGCCACGTCATTAAAATATGACACGTAAGAAGGAGGGTGTGCCACAGAAACATGTCACGTCGTTATTTAACGGCAAAAAGTTAACGGTGTTACCTTTGAGAACCAAAATCAACAAAAAAAAAACTTTGAGGACCAATATTAAACTTTATGCAAATATTAATTACCAAAATAATATTTTAACCTACATAAATCTATATATTGGTTTATTTTCTCTCCATGATTGTAATATAATAGAAGGATTTGAATCCTTGCTTTCCGATGAAGTAGGAAATGATCCTATCATTGTAAGAGTAAAGGAAGAAAAAGGAAAAAAAGAAAAAAGAAAAAGGTCCCACCAACATGCACTTTCTTAAAGTTAAAAGGGATTAAGGTATTAGTTACCTCCAAAGAAAAGAGAAATGAGTAGTAAAAGTTAAAACTAAAAATGGGGTTTTGCTTCGTTGCATGAAATTTTGTAGAACAAGTATGAGAAGAAGGAATGAAAGGGAGCATGTCACATTCTAGTTAATAAATGGGAACAAAGTAGATTTGGATCCAATTACAAAGTGTATGAAGCGTATATCCAGATCATTAAATAAAAATTGAGATTCATATATGTACTATAACTATCTCATTCAACGATTTATATCGCGTACTTTATGCACTTTACTAGATCAGTACTTTAACATATCCGAATCTAGGGCAAAGCATATATCTGAAATTATATCTGATTGAAGGCATCCTAAATCCCCTCATGGCCCATGGGCCATTACTTCAATTTAAAAATAAGCCCAATAAAATACAGATGCTTCTAAACTATGATTTGTGAATATGATAAAATCTCAGACGAAAAAAAATATGGATAAAGTATACTTGCTGCTCCCAAATTTTATTGCAATGTTCATTCTTGCCCTCAAACTAATTTTTGGTTCATGCCTACCCCCAAACTTTCAGTTTTGTTCATGCCTGCCCTTTTTGCTAACACCGTTAACTTGCTTGATGGAATTTACTGACGTGGATGATGAATGTGTATTTTTTTTTTGCCACGTCATTGTCCACCTCACCTTTAACTTTTTACTTTTATTAAAAAAATTAACCTAATCTAAATAAAAAAAATATTTTAGGATAAAAATTTGGTTTTTTTTTAAAAAAAATTTGGATTAGGTTAATTTTTTTAAAATAAAAGTAAAAAAGTTAAATATGAGATGTAAAATGAGGTGGCAAAAGAGATTCACATTCATAGTCCACGTCAGCAAATTCCGTCAAGCAAGTTAACAGTGTTAGCAAAAAGGGCAGGCATGAACAAAATTAAAAGTTTAGGGGTAGGCATGAACCAAAAAAAAGTTTAGGGGCAGGAATGAACATTGCAGCAAAGTTTGAGGGCGGCAAAGTTACTTTACCCAAAAATGATAAAATCTAAAATCTCAAAGATATCAAAGTGTTTTCTGATTGTCCTGACTAATTTGAACTTGATCCATGTCACGTACTTGATTATAGTAGGAAAGTCTTGCAACGAGGATAGTTAAATTCACAAAATTTCAAATTCGAGATATTATTTAAAGGATATCAAATCGCTTATTATTTGGACCAATCTTTGATAATATCAATAATGTTTAGAAAAAGAAAGAGTGAAGAAATTTCTGGACGACTTTAATGCATGGCAGCCATCATCAAGGATTCGAGAGTTGAATGAGTTGCTGAAAAAATATTTGTAGGAATGGATAATCCTAATAATTTCATATTCAAAAGATATGAGAATAATGATGAAAAAAACGAATTCAAAATACCACTGTTTTCAAAATCAAACCAGATCGGCCGGTCGGATTGGAAAATCGGTTGTCAGTTCGGTCCGGAATAATCAAAGAACCGGTCAAATATAAAACTGGTCAATAATCGGAAAAACCGGTCAAGAACCGTCCAAACCGGTGGTTTAGACGGTTTGACCGGTTGTTCCTTTTTTAAAAAAAAATTGTGTTGTTTATGATTTAGTATTTATTGAGAATTTGTTGTGACTTGTAGTTATAAGGATTGTTCTATTTCAGTATTTATTGTTTGGTTTGTGATAAGACTTGAGACTTAAATATGTTGATCCTTGAACTTATTTGAAGAGTTTAATATGATATTGTGGTAATTAGGGGTGTTCGGCGGGCGGTTTGAGCGGTTTTTGGTGAAAATTTAGTGCACCTATCGGTTTAAGTTAATAGCGTCAAACCATAAACGAGCGGTTTTGAGCGGTTCAGTTTGGCGGTTTAGGACTTTTATATCATCAAACTTACATATTTAAGTTTATTAATAAAAAATATACTTTTATTCAATATAAATAATAAAAAATATAGTAATATTTCATTTACTTACAATATACAATTAACTTAGTTCTAAAATTACATTTTTAGATTGACTAAGTTTAATCTAACATTTTAGAAACAAAGTTTAAACTTGATTATTTAAAAATTTTAATATAATATGTACATATATGTACATGTATGTGTATGCGGTTTGGTTCGGTTTTTCGACATACCAAACCAAACATTGATCGGTTTTGTTCGGTTTGTGCTAATTCGATTTGGTTTGGTTCAAGTGCAGCAGTTTTATTCGGTTCTGAACACCCCTAGTGATAATTTGAAACTTGTTTTATTTCTTATCATGTTTAAATCGAGATGGAAACATATAATTATGAAGTATATAATTTTTTTTATGATATATTTTAGTATATTTAATTAAAAATATATATTTTAAATGCCACCGATTCGACCACGGTTGGACTATTGAACCGTGAATCAGTGCCTCGACCGGTTCAATAACCGGTCCGATTTTAAAAACATTACAAAATACAATATGTTGACATGAACACTTCAGATTTTCGGAAACATAAATAGAGAAGAGTTTTTTTAAAAAAAATGTATGGAAGAAAAGAGATTTTGATCTAATGTGAATGTTAAATTTTTTTAACAATTTGAATATAATGAAAAATGAAAATTTATTCTAAAGGCATTTAAATTTTGTTTCTTAAAAATACTTTTCTCTTTTTTTTCTAAAAAAAATATATGTTTTTAAAAGTACACTTTTCAACTAAAAAACTTCTACTATAGCTCAAATAAAATGGTTCTAAAAAAACTATAGCTCAAATAAAAAAAAGAATGAGAAAAAAAGTGCATTTATGCGAATATATGGATGAGAATAGCAAAAAATTAAGGAAGAAAGGAAAATTGAAATTTGAAAGTTTATGATTATGGAAGAACTTTTCAAAGAAGAAAAATAATTAGAATTTGACTCTAGGGACAAAAGTATAATTTTCATTAAGAAAATTAAACTTTTGAAAAATTTCCCTTAATTTCAACAATTATATTTTAACCCCATAAGGATATAGATGCAATTAAGATTTGTAAGGCTACTTGGCCTCTACATTTTTAGCTTACGAGGGAGAAATAGAAAAATAAATTTGGGCTAGGAAAACAAAAAATTTTGGTAAAAGGGCTAGGAATTTTTTTTTTTGTCAAATTAGCATTGAGAAAAAGGTACCAACGTCATACATTCATATGATATATTGAGTGATGGAATAAGAAAAAAAATTGTAAAAAATGTTATTGGCAAAATGTTAATGCATCCGTTTTGTAGTGTTTTGTTTCAGCATTGAAAAGAAAAAATGAAATTGGAATTTGTGGAAATGGAATGGAATTGAATTTTTAAGATAAAAAATATCTTTAGTATATTAGAAATAGAATGAAAATTTTGTGCAGGAAAATGAATTAAAAAGATCAAATTATCATTTATCAAAAAAGAAGAAGACCAAATTACCTTTCATAATATATTTTTAATAAAATATATCCACACCAAACGAAGTCTCATTACATTAATTAATTGGGAGGGACAAAAAAATCTTTTTCTATCTCAATTCTAATTCCAAGTATCAATTTCATGGTTCCTTCATTGGAATTCCAATTCTACAAAAGTCAAGAATTCCCATTCTATGATTATTTTGCTATACCAAACATTAAGGGTATGTTTGGATTGGGGATTAAGGAGGAGAAAGGAAGGGAAGAGGAGACTTTCAAGATATCTTCTCTTTGTTTGGGAAAATGAAAATTGGAGGAGAAGATAATGGAAGATCAAGCCTTAATCTTCCATTATCCTTCTCCTTCACAAATTCAAGATACCCCAAATTGGGGTATTTTGGAGGAGGTATCAACACCCAAACAAGTGGAGGACATATGGAAGATTAACCCTTCTCTTCCCTTCCCCTCTTAATTCCCAAACAAACCCTAAAATATTTAATTTTTGTATAATTCCAATTCCTATACTCCAATTCCAATTTCTAATTCCAATGTCTCAACAAATGCAGCTTAATGATAATCATTGTGAAGAATTGGTCAAGGAGCAAACGTGGGTTTAATGGAAGGAACTAGTCCCTCACAGTGCGATGAATCTGGGTTCAAATCTCCTCTGAGAGAGGTGTTCACATTTAGTGTCCGACAATGCCTTAAATAAGATTATCTCCAATAGAAAGATACTTGTGAATGAAAAAAAAAAAAGGATCAAACGTGGCCCAGCTTACTCATGAGCCATGTAGGCCATCGTCTCCAATTCTCTAACGGGCCCAAAAGTGTGTTTTCTGTTTAGGCCCAATCAACCCCATGCTAGTTCCTATATTGGCTACTTCTAAGTAGTTCCGTTCCCTCCTTGTATTTTCCCGAAGATTAAGCCCAAGCTTTCACTTCTACTGAAGTTTTCTTATATATGAGGAAGCTTCAATAGTTTTTGAACTTATTCCATCTCTGTTACGTTGAGAATTGTAAAGTTCAAAGTATTGTACCCAACTTATTAACTTCAAAGTGTTGTCTATGCTATGTTTTACACAACTATGATTTCAGTATTTCTTGTTGGCTTCTTTGTTATTCTTAGAAGCAACATTGGATAAATGTTCTTATTTAACAGATCATTATGAGAGGAGGTGATGCCATACAGGGGCTAAAAGACCCATTACAAATTTTAAGTGGATGAATTATAAGAGTTCGAGCTAAGAAGATCAATGAAGTTTCAATTGGGCTAGTGCGAGAGACTTAGGAGAAGTAATTAGCGATTGGACTAGAAAACAATGATAAAAACGTCATTAATTTATTAAGGGCTGAAAGTGAAGTTATTCAACCCGAATTTAGCTTAAAGACTTCAATTTAAAGAGTTTGGACCAAAGTACTACTTATATAGAGATTCTTTGGGCCTAAATAATCACATTTTGGGCTTAATATGGTGATTGCATTAGGATTTTTCATTGTACCCAACACTTTGAACTTAATAAGTTAAATTTTGAATTTTATGAGAATTTGATTATTCATCTTGAGAGTGGATTCTCTCTAGAGTTTTTCATTGAACTAACAGACTTATCAATGTTTGATCATCTTGTGGCGTCTCCTTGTTCGTTCGAGTTCAAGTGATCGTTCGACCTTTGTTTAACTTTTTTTGGGATAAAAATATTTTAGATTAGTTGTGAGTTCGTGGAATCAATCACTACTACTACTATTAGGGTTCGCACAAGAAGGTGGCGTTTGGTATCCGGTAAATGTTTTAGTGGGAAGTGGAAGTTGAAAGGAAAGTGGGAGATTTTATGTGTGTTTGATATGTAAGGAAATGAAAATGGAAATAGATATTAAAATTGTTTAGTATGATAGGAATGAGATAGGGAAGTGGAAGTTAAATGTGTAAAATACCATTTTTGCCCTTACTTTAATTATCTATAAAGTAAATAAACATTTTTTATAGGGAGACTTTGTTCCATAAAAATTACTTCCTAACAACTTCTCCAACTTCCCTACATCCACGTATATAGCACATTGCTTCGGAAAAAAATATCTCACCTCTCATACTCCCCTCATTAGTCATTACCTACCAAACAATAACAAATCTCACGTAAGTTCAGCAATGCTCAAACTCATACCAAACAAGCTAGAAGGATACAAACTTTCACTTCCACTGAAGCTGATGGGTCAGAAATCAGAATGATTCTGCTTTATCGGGGGTTGGATCTTGTAGCAACAAACCAAAACTCCAAAAATTTGTTGCTTATTAAAAAAATGGCGTCATTTTTTCTCTCTCGTGTTTCACGTAGGTTTAATAAATCTTCTCTTCGTCCGTCTAGGTCTCTTTGCCTCTCCATCTTCAATCCTTCACTCTTCACTCAATCATCTGCTTGCTTAAATTCTAGACTCAATCCTTCCCTTTTAAATCCTCCGCAAAGTCCATTCAAGCAATCCCACCCTAAGATTCTTTATTTTCAATTTTGTGAAAAATTTAGATTACACCCAAATTTCCATTTTGTTGCGTGCATCTCTACATCATCTTCTAGTGAGGGAAGGGGTTCAGAGGAAAACAAGAATCTAAGCGGTAATGAGAACAAAGAGAGGTTTTCGGAGGCTAACATCTCCTGGATTGATTTATACTTGCCTAGGCAGGTTCAGCCCTATGCTCGACTTGCTCGGCTTGATAAGCCAATTGGCACATGGTTGCTTTTATGGCCTTGTATGTGGTAAGAGTTTTTTCATTTTTTATGGGCACATTCTTTCTTCTTGAAAAAATGTGGAGAACTTTCATAGTTTCAACTTGACAGCTAGTTAATAACATACACATTCTTATATGCAGGCGTGTGTATATGTCTGTATTCGTGCATATAAATTTACTGTCAAATTGTTGTATGCATCGAGTCATAAAATTCAGTAACAAATTGAAAAAAAATAATAAATATATCACATGATGTATGTAAATATCTATATTTTAAACAAAACACTCAAGGATTATACTGCTAAATGGTTGATGTTTTTTAATGTCAGCATCTTCACCTAAAACTTTTTTTTAGCAAAAATCACTTTTTTACTGTTCTTTTCTTTGAAGTTTTGTGTCTAACATGATTAATTTTCTTACCCAAGTTTCTGATATTTTCTATGCTCTATGCTGCAGGTCAATTACCTTGGCATCAGCACCAGGTAACCTTCCTGATTTTAAAATGTTGGCGCTGTTTGGATGTGGAGCGTTGCTTTTAAGGGGTGCTGGTTGTACTATTAATGATCTCCTTGATCGGGATATTGATACAAAGGTAAATTTAGTTGCTTTTTTCCCTGGTTGCTTTTTCATGCTGGGAGACAGTGATTTTGTGCTGTAAGCTATTGTAACTGGAGTTTGTATGTGGATTTTTTTGACTGGTATATATTGGTTTTGATTGAAAGAATCATCTGAAAGTTAAGTATGACAGATCTTGTTTATTAGCATTCCATGTGGCGTTGTAAAATTATCTTGTTTTCTTTGATTAAGTTCTGTGTGCTTTTTGATTTTTTGCCCATCATGTATTAGATATGATTATAGCCGACCCCACCTAGTGGGAAAAGGCTTTGATTATTGTTGCATGTATCAGATATGATTAAGTTAGATACTGTCAATTTTCTTATTTTTGTTCAGGAACCTTTCCTCTTTTCAAGCTTTAAAATGGGCCCTGTGCGATGTTTGGCAACTTAAGAATATGTATTTGCTACATTTAAGGTGAAATATAGGAAAGAAAATGTATTTGAAGATCTCAATAATGGATAAGAATTGGATTAAGCTTTAGTTTGGGTGTAAATGTAATCAAACATTTCAGCAAATGAATTTGCCTTTAAAAAATTGGAATTTCTGTACTAATTGCTCATTGTCTTCCATCACTTAGTATTTGAAGCTGGGGACTTCTGTTGCGTAATACCATTGTTTATGGCAATACATTATTAACTTCATTTAATGGGAACATTTCCTGTTTTCTTGTATATATGCTTGTTTGTGACATCATGGCATTTGTCAGTGGATTTTTTTCCTCACTGTCAAGTTTAGCTTTCCATAAATGAGTTTAGATGGTAAGTTCTGAGTAAATTTGTATATAAACATATATTGCAGGTTGAGCGTACAAAGGTCAGACCAATTGCAAGTGGTCTTTTGACACCTTTTCAAGGACTTGGTTTTCTTGGTTTTCAATTGCTTTTGGGTCTTGGAATTCTTCTACAACTGAATAACTATAGGTTAGTGCTAATTATGAGTCATTTTAGAATGCTTGTCACTTCATTTGTGACATCCGTATATCAGGAAGGTTGCATCTCACTGGATTTTGTATGCATTATTTTAATCAATATTCAATGCAAACTTGTGACTGTTGCTTAAATTCTGAACTATGTGAACAATAAAAAGTTGTATCCATATTTAATGTGAACAAATGAATTTGCATGAATTTTGAATAATTGTGGCTTGAGTTCTTCTGGCAGCCGTTTGTTGGGAGCTTCGTCCTTGTTACTTGTCTTCACCTATCCCCTCATGAAGAGGTTAACATTTTGGGTAATATAGTTTCGTTGTTTCTAGTTTCCACTGATATATCGTAGATTTATCTTTGATAAATGATTCATTTTTCATATAATATCTTTGGTCAGCCTCAAGCCTATCTTGGATTGACCTTTAACTGGGGAGCTCTCTTAGGATGGGCAGCAGTTAAAGGAAGTCTGGATCCAGCTATTGTGCTGCCACTTTACGCCTCTGGAGTTTTTTGGACTCTTGTCTATGATACTATATATGCTCATCAGGTACAAACATCATTGCTAGAGCAATAAAATTTCATTTATGATTCTGTCTCCTGTATTCCAATCACTTGATATTATAGTAAGAGTCAACTCCTTGGTCCAAATAATTTGTTCTCTCTTCTAAGGGAGATATATTGAGCTAGACCTGATTGCAATAACAAGTAAAACTCAAACTATAGAAGCATGTATGAGGCCTGGCAAGGTGAGGAATACATTTGTTGTGTAGACTGAAAAGTTGTCCTGGTATTAAAATGGCAACTTTTCTTTTTTAATGCAGAAGTTAAAGGGGAAATGTTGAAATGACCCGTTAAATTAGTAAATTACCATGTTTAAACTATGTTTGGGTTGAACATGCTACATTGATGTTTAGTGGGTGCAAAAGGGATGGATATCAATGGGATCCATAATCTGTGTCCTTTTTAATTATGTTTATGTCATAACTGGATTTCCTGGACTATAGTTCTGTCAATGATCACCAAACTCTTTAACACGCCCCATCATGTGAATGCAATTTCATTTGCACTTGAATCATCTACAAAGCACAGGCTCACTATACACTGTGCTAAAATTTAATCTTAGAAAAATGATGGCAGCAAGGATTAAACTCCCAACTGCTTGGTAATGAAGGCTTTTATACCAAGTAAGGACAAAGGACCACTACACTCTAAATGTTTAAGTCTGATTAATTTTGCTTATATAATTGAGGATTTTTAAGGATTATACAACATTAAGTTGACTGTTTGTTGTATAATCCATGCCAACGGCCTTGTCACCAGTGCTCATCTTCGTTTCTTGTTCCCCTGTATTTTCTTTGTTACTTGCTTCTGGAAGTTTTATCAAATTGTTAATTGTCTAATCACTGAAGTGGCAATGGAAATATTTGTTTGATTTTTTCTTTGTTGTTTGACATATTGATTTAAAATTTGCAATAGTGCTTCTATAGTTCTATTGAATATATAAGGCCATTCTCCTTCTTGGCTACTAAATCCTTTTCTCTACTCCCCTGTACCCTGTTAGAACATTGAAATTTGAATAAGAGAGGGGGGGTTGGGAGAGTTCATATATTTGCAAAATGTGAGATAGATCATTCAATTCAGTTTTAATATGCTTCTGCTTTTTCTATATATATATAGATGCCTCTGCTTTAATTATTTTTTCATTAGAAATCTAACATTGAAAATTGTAACGTATCAGTTCTCAAGGCCACCAATATGGCCCAATGAGTCACTTTTCTGGAACTCCTTGCACTTTCAAAGATGTTAACTACTTGGACTTTTTTTTTGGTGTTTAGGGACGTCTTTTGAGTTTGAAATGTAAACATTATAATATATAGTTTTCACTTGTTGTGAAGATTTTTCTTGTTTCCAACTAGTTGAGTATTATAAAACAGAATACAATGACAATAAGAAGCAGCCTAAATCGTAAAAAGTTGGGTCAGCTTCGTAGATACAAAGTCAAGAATTATCGAGATCTTCCACTTGAATCCTGTTATTATTAAAGCTATGTAATCAAGTTTCTTATACTGTCTAGATAAAACATTTGCAATCAGGATAAAGAAGATGATCTGAAAGTGGGAGTTAAATCAACAGCTTTGCGATTTGGTGGGTTGACCAAGGAGTGGATTACTGGATTTGGCATTGCATGCATTGGTAATCTTGCCTTAAGTGGAGTTAACGCTGACATTGGTATGTTGCTTTCTTTTTGCTTTTCATTTTTATGGATGTAGCTCTTTTAGCAGTTAAATAGCCATAACTGTTTTCCGCCAAATGATTATAATATCTGCAGGCTGGCCATATTATGCATTTTTGGCTACTGCATCGGGACAATTGGCATGGCAAATATGGACAGTTGACCTTTCATCTCGTTCTGATTGCAACAAGAAGTACGTTTTAGGAGGATATTGCCCTGTGTAATGCATAATTCCATCATTTTCTGCTCTAATATCCCATCTCGACTATTTATTGCCAGTGAACTTTGTTTTAGCTTTAAAATTTTCTCTGATTATTTAGTAGTTTAGTATGCCATGGAAAAGAAATAATGGAGTATTTATAAATGTTGTGTATTAAATTTATCTTATAGTTTCCTTTTAGACTAGGCTATAAAATTGGTTTTTGCTACCCCGACTTTGAGGGGTAGAGAACCCTCATCCTCACCCCTACACAATTCAGGGATGATTCAATTTTTTTGTTATTTACCTTTGAAGTGTTATTTATTAGTTGCAACTTAGCAAACTGCAATATAGCTGTCACGGGAGTCTATAGTGTTTATTAGTTTATAATGATGTTTTTGTTCTTTATTCTTATTCTTGAATATCATAAAATCACTTAGTACTAAAATATTCTTTTCTTTTTTTCCAGATTTGTCTCAAATAAGTGGTTTGGAGCCATAATATTTGGTGGAATCTTAGCTGGCAGACTTTCATCATAGTGGTAAAATTTTCTTTTAAAAATACTTGATCTTTTTCTTCTGCTGATAAGATTAAATTTTTTAGGTTGTGGGGATACCATTTTTATCAAGACTAAACTTAGGTAATGTTTCTTATATCTTTGTTATAGGATCCCCAATACAAAGAAAACACATGGCAAATCACCTCTTACATGACTAATAAGAAGAGAGTATAAATGAAGCCTATGATTAGAGAACTTTATGACAAAGATATAAGGAGTCTTACCTAAGTTTTTTTCCCTTTTATTAACCTTATCACGACACGACTTTGTATCTCACATCATCTTTGCATGCCCCTTTGTCTTTATCCATCAGATACTTGTTTTGATGATATTCAAGTGATTTCAGGAGGAGGGTTAGCAGGTTTTCAGACTCAGTTCATCATGCATGACCAAGCTTTAATTCGTTACTTCCCACCCAACATAATATTTTTTAGCATCAAAAGCTACCACAGCAGTCACTTGTTTTTTTTTCCAACTATATATCTGTTCTGAAACTGAGTTAAAAAAAGTGTATCTGTGGTTTGTAATTGTGATTATTGAGTTCTTAGAGGGTTAAAAATATTCTTGGCTCCTCATGTTATTTAAAAAAAAAAAATTCATTAAGCTTAAAAGAGCAAGAAGAAATTGATTTACCATGATATATTCTTTGATGACATATTATTTATATGTACCAATTCAATATAAAATAAACCCTTAGGTATGGTTTGTTTGGAAGGAATTAGTGGTTGGAAAGTTTGGTTCTTTATCTTAATATATTTGGTTGTTGGTGAGTTTGATTCCATATTATGAGCATGTTTGGTTGTAGACAAAATTTGTTGTCCGGAAATTTTGGTTGTCTGTAGGGGAAGATCAAAGAAAACAATAGGATAAACGATTAAAAGGGATCTAGCCATAAATAACTTAACCATAGAAATGTGCAAAGACAGAACATGTTGGCGTCGCTTGATCCATATAACCGACCCTACCTAGTGGGAAAAGGCTTTGATTGTTGTTGTTGTTGTTTAGAAGAAAGATTAACTACTTGCAGAAGGAAATGGAGGTTGTGTATTGGGTAGGAAAGTATTTATACAATGCCTTATTGTGCTTTTGTTTGTGTGGATGCAAATAATTCTTTTCTATACTCTTTTGTTATCCGGGGAAGGTGGATTTCAACTCCAAATCCATGGGCCTCCATTAAAACTTTTCTAGTCATTTTGACTAACACGTTTGTATAGTTGTTTATTGCATTTTTCCTTGGATATTCCGTGTACTCAACTCAACTATGGTTTTTCTCAACAAGTTTATTATTGTAATACATAGTATACCTTATAACTTATTTAAATATATTTTTATATTTATACACTACAACTGTGCACTGAATTTGGTGATCCATTGGAATTTAAGGTGAGACTGATTTAAGAGGTGGTGATTGAAAGTAGTGACCAGATTGGAAGAAAATAAAGATCAAATTGAGTGGATCTTGGGTCTCACCTGGATTTAGAAATTTGGGTATATATTATAGAAAACAAGAAATTTAAGATTTGGATTGCTATTGAAGAAAAAAATGATCAAGTCATGGGACTCTCAAAACTATTTCAACAATGTAATCATAGATCAAAAGAGAAAGGCAACATGTCTTCCTTCGTTATTGTATATATTAATAGTACAATTTAGGAATAAAAGTTCAGTACTATCTTTTAATTAGTGTTATTTGTTAATATTAATAAAAATTTATATTAATAAAGACTCATTTTAAATACACTACGGACCAATTGATTAGAAGAATATATTTAAATTCACTACTACTGTCAAGTGGTTATTATATAAGAAAAACATGAGACGAGACAAGGATTATTTTAGATGAGTGGGCATCCATATCTGTAAATGCTACACTAAATTATTGTTTTTTTTAATGGTTTTTAAAAGGTATATGTTATATTACTTTCATTTTTTAAAAGATGAAAAAACAGTAATTTTATTCTTCAATAGAATATTTTTTTTATAAAAAAATTAGTTAAAAAATTTTAAAGATAAAATTGATAATTTTATATTTCAAGACCCAAAACAAGAATTTACTTTAAATAATAAATTATTAATTTTGGCTCACAAAACCGTGCGGGAATTGTTCACATTTGTTATTATTGTTTGTATCTTCTTCCAAATTCCGTCCTGAATTTCAATTCCCATGTTCTCTGTTTCTCTCTTTCTCTCTCTCTTTTATTTTTCCTTCTTAATATTAAGACTTTTTTTGTGGTGTTTGGACTATGGATTGCGTGTAATTAAACTAATTTATCTATAAGAGTTTATTAAAAGAAGAATATCTTAATTAAAATTCAATATGTACCTACCTTTAAAATTTGACTAAAATACATAGAACGTTATTGAGTGTTAAGTTGTGAGTTTATTTATAAGAGTTTATTAAAAAAGAGAATATCTTAATTAAAATTCGATATTTCGAGCGTTTTATCATAAATTGACAAAAGTTGAATTCAAACATGTGACACATAATATATAATTTTAAGTTTTCTCTCTATGTGCCTACCCTTTAAAATTTGACTAAAATACACAGAACGTTATTATTGAGTTTTAAGTTGTGAGTTTATCTATAAGAGTTTATTAAAAAAAGAATATCTTAATTAAAATTTGATATTTCGAGTGTTTACCAGAGATTGACAAAAGTTGAATTCAAACATGTGACACATAACATATAATTTTTAGTTTCCTCTGTATGTACCCATCCTTTAAAATTTAACTAAAATACACATAACGTTATTGAGTTTTAAGTTGTGAGTGTAAAACTTCTTTGAGTTTTTAAACTTTACACCTGACTCCTTAAACTTTTAATGTTGGATACATAATCCCTTCCGTAAAAAATTTTATCCATGTCTTTAATAGAATTTCACCACATCAGTAAATACTTTGCAATGTTATCATTAAAAATTCATGGACTTATGACCTAGAACAGTGTTCTATACATTTTAGCCTTAAATTTTTTATATCTATCCCATAGACCCATACATTTTAGTTTTTGGTAGGTACAAAACTCCTACGGCCCGTTTAGTTGGTGAATTTATTTTGAGGGAATGAAAATTTGTAATTGGGAATTGGAGTGGGATAGGAAATAATATGACTATATTTGATATGATATAAAATAAAGGATGTAAAAGGGATGGGAGTTGAATAAGATTATAATTTTGTCATTCAATAAAAAATCATAAAATTTATTTTTTCTGAACTAGAAGATTGATTACTCCCTTTCCGGGGAGGAGTAATTTTGTCATTTGGTGAATTATATGGGGCATATTAATCCAAATAAGATTCAAATCCAAGGTTTGATACAAACCCACGTCTAGCTAAGAGTTTATCCAAGTCCTTAAAATAAGACTTTCTCCAAATTATACTTTATGTGAGCTGTTAACGAAACTATGACTTACACAAAGATAAACCCAAAGCTTTAGACAAAGAAACAAACCAAACATGCCGCTCAACAGAACCTATACATTCAAGGAAATGGAGGGTTAGAGATTTATCATAATATTTTTTCATAAAATTGAATTTTCCATTTCAATGTATTTAAAAAGATTTTGGAGTGAGCCAATGAGAAAATAGCATGTCAGCAAATGAAAGTAAATAGTATTTCGAATAACAACATTAACAAGATTTGGATAATTAAAAGAGAATTTTCTAAATTTAAAAGATATATGCTTATTGCTTAATTGTAAATTACCACAAGTTGAATGGGAAGTATATATATATATATTTAAAGCTGTACAAATACTCTTTTATTTGTATCTCTCGCCAATTTTTTTTTAAATAATAAAAGATCCAGATCCATTTTGTTGTCCTTCTTTCTTTTGCATATTGAAGGTGAGATTGGTGTGATATAATTATTACAGGGCGATGATTGAGATATATGTTCATCATATTATGAATTATGATTTTAGCTAGGTCTTTTAAAATATATTTATATCTTTTAATTCTTATAAAAAGAATCAATTTTATCATATATCTTTATTCATTGATGCAATTCTTCATCTTTTCAAATGTTTTTAGTCATATATATTAAGTGCACTTACCAACAAGATTGGTTGGAGTGGTAGGTAATTAGGTATTTTATTCTTCTCAAGTAAGGTTTGGGTTCGAGACTTGTATATAAAAAAAATTCTATTGAGCTCTACTCCCGTTATGGGACCTCAACTAGCTCGAACAAGATTACTTCCAATAGGAGGATACCTGTAAAAAAAATGAAGTGTACGTAAGTGGACAAGTTGGGTTTGGGTTAGACAGGTGAAAATGATTTTTTTTTAAAAAAAATGTAAAATGTGCCAACTTTTATCATGTTTGGAGTTTTGACATTTTCCTTCTGTTCACTAAAAGAAAACATGTGTTTCTTCTCCTAGATTCATTTTCTCTTCTCTCATATATGAGTCTTCGACCTTGTCCTTCTCGTCCACTCTTTCATCTTATTCAACTCCCTTCTCTTTTTTTGATTAACTACTTCTTCCTTCACCTTCTTTCATTTTATTATTCTTCTAGTTCATATATCATTGGAATTACAATATATATATATATATATATATATATATGTTGTATACTACAACAAAACAGCAAATTAGCAACGTCCGTGGCTAAAACGTAACCATGGCTAAATTAATTTTGTCACGGAAGAGTCTGTGGCTAATATGTGCGTGACTAAACTAATTTAGTCACGATTCCGTAACTAATTTCGTAGCTAAATTAATTGACCACAGAATAGTCCGTGACTAATATTTTCATGATTAATCCGCTGCTTTGTTGTAATGGTGTCGTATGTCAGTGTCAGTGTATGTATGTGCTTCATAGCTTCTGCTATTTCAACTATTATTTCGCCAGAGTAACTTTACATAAACAATATACATGATTAGTGATTCTTATAGGATATATCACATATATGTTCAATGGAATATTTAAGTAATTTGATTTTTTTCTCTTACAACTAGTTTTTGAGAGACAATTCCCAAATCATCTTTTTACATGTTATCAGAGCACAATGACTTCACGGCCCATAAAAGATCCAAACGTCCAAAATTGTGAAGAAAAAAAACCATTGGAGAATGATTAAGGAAAAAGTCCAATAGACATGATAAAAAATTTGTGGCCACAGAGTTACAATGAAGTCCAAGTTCACAAAAATTTAAAAAATTAAAAAGAGAGAAATCATGACACTAGAAAAGAACACAAGCCCTTACTAAAAGAAAAAAAAAATTTGCCATTGGCCAATACCAATTAGATTTGAGAGAATATCTCATATTTAATAAAAAGAGATGTTCAATATTTAATTCTTCCTCTAGAATTCTTCAGGTAACTTGAGTTTGAAAGATGATAAATAGTAATGCATAGATCATTTAAGTCTTGTTTGGTTGCGTTAGCGTAATCTTGACTCTAATTCAACATTCTCTTCAATATTTTTTATATAAAAAATATCTTACTTTTTATAATTGGCCAAAATCTCATTTTGATCCTTTATCTTTCACCTAAGTTTTAAATGAATCCTTTATCTTTTAAAAGTTCTGTATTGGTCCTTTATTTTTTCCAAAAGTTCTATATTAGTCCTTTTTGTTTTATTAAAGTTCTATATTGGTTATTTATATTTTATTAAATGACTATATTGGTCTTTTATGTTTCATTAAAGTTCTAAATTGGTCATTTATGTTTTATTAAAGTTTTGCATTGGTCTTTTATACTCTTAACATGATTTTGGCTTAAATAACGTCATTTGAGTGTTTTTGGTGTCTAAGACCAGGTCAGCTATCTGATATACGTAGGAATGATTATGTGTCCACATCGGCACGCTGCGTCAGCACTTAACGGAAGAAATATGCGGAATTGGATGGAAGGACCAACATAGAACTTTTGAGAAACATAAAGGACCAATATAAAACTTTTGATAAACATAATAAATGACCAATATATAACTTTTGAAAGACAAATTAAATGATTGATTTAGAACTTGGGTAAAAGATAAAGGACAAAATGGGATTTTGGCCTTTTACAATTTGATGAAATTATGTTTTTGCACATATAATTTTTTATCCACTTTAAATATAAGGGTAAAATAATCATTTCACCCACTTTATTCCGTTCACATCACTTTCACATCACATTTTTATTCCCTCTAACATTTCTATTACCATTACCTGTATTCAGTACACGAGGCGTTAGTCAACACACAAAATGCACCGACTCATAAAGATAAAGAATAAAAATGAATTTTACATTAGGATGAAGTTTCGGGGGCTTACGCGTAGAGCATAGGGAAAGATAGAGTCATAAGGTGGTTCGTCATATGGGTTGGCAACATCAACCACCAAAGTGACGGGTCTCCCTATTTCCATTTTTATATCTCCGAATTCGGATCTGTTAAAGTGTAGATCCGGTGAAGTGTGTGAAGTGCACACTTAAGGATCGTTGGATAAAAATTGTTATAATACGAACACAAATCTCAATTTTTATTTAACAATCTAAATGATATACTTTACAGTTTCTGTACTTCATTGAATCTAATTTTTTATATCTTCATAATGCCCAAATTCCAACCAGGCATGCACCTAAACCCACCTTTCATTTTTTTTTTCCCAGCTTGTGGCCTCCTCCTCGCTTCAATTATTATTTAATTATAGTCATATTTATATTAGATAAATTATTTTTTAATTCCTAAATTATTGGTTAAACTACTATTTAGTCCTTAAATTTTAAAAATATACTATTTAATTCCGAAATTTATACCCCTATAAACTATTAAATCCCTAAATAATTAACGAGAGTATAAATTCAAAGACCAAATATTCTGCTTTTAAAATTCAAAGATTAAATAATAATTTAACTAACTTTATATTCCGAAATTAATTTTCGTCTATTTATACACACACAACCTAGCTAGCCCTCCACATGACAAACATATGGTGCAACGTGCGACGATAGTGTGGTTAACGTTGTTTGTGGTCTCTCACCGGGCAAGATGCTAGTGCAGGGTCGTCACGAGGTATTGACACTCAAACAAGAAGACAGTAATTGTTCATCGTCGTTGTCGGAGGAGGAGTATGGTCGGAGATGGAGGTTGGCGGCGGAGGCGAACAATGTGGACCCGTGGCGAACGGTGCCGGGCGGGTGCTACGAGCACGTGCGGAACTACATGATCGGAGGGGAGTACGAGAAGGATTTGGAGGTCGTCACTCAAGGAATTCTCCATTATGCCCTCCACATTCCTCTCTCTTCCGATGGCTTCGATGCCTGGGTTTTCGACGTGGATGACACTTGCATCTCCAATCTCTCCTATTACAAATCCACAAGATTTGGGTATATACATACATATATTATCTATTAATTCAATTAATTATATTCATCTCATTTAATTTATTTACATATATATATGTATGTATGTATAGGTGTGATCCATTTGATTCATCCAAGTTCAAGGAATGGATAATGAAGGGACAGTGCCCTGCAGTTCCTGCGGTTTTGTTATTATTTAAAGAGTTGGTAGAAAGAGGATTCAAAGTCTTCTTGCTAACTGGTAGAGACCAAGCAACACTTTCTCATATCACCACTCACAACTTGCACACCCAAGGCTATCTTTCTTATCACCGTCTTATTTTGAGGTAATTCATTCATTCATTCATTCTACACTTCTATTTAATTCATTAATTAATTAATTAGCTACACCCCCTAACTATAAATTAAATATTTCATTTCTTCTGTGTATAGTAACCTATATGTATAAAGTTGGCCAACGTGGATTATGTTGCCATAAATGTTTAAAGATTCGGAGAAAAGTGCTCGCTCTACCTATGAGCGAGGGTTCGAATTTCTCTTTGAAGTCATCCGAAATTTCGCTTAGAGTTTGATTGGGAGGATAGTTTGAGAGTAGTGTGATGTGGGGTGGGGTGGAGCTCTTAACCCTTGGTTGAGAGTCGAATGAGCAAATGGTGTGGAATGGTCTGCAAACCATCCTTAACCCTTGGTTGGTTTACGTATAATATATTCTTTAATTCTATTTTTAATTTTGTTTTAAACTTTTATTTATTCATTGCAAGAGTAATATTGAAATTTTAACCACCATCACTCTATTTGTTTTAAACTCTCAATCAGTGTAATGGTTTGTCTAACCCACTCTACACCATCCCGGCCGCTCCATTACTAATCACTCCATCTCACTCACTTCAAAACTCCCAATCAAGCCTTTAGTTAAGCATCTCTTCTTAGAGAGCTCATTTGATACCTAAGGACTAGTTGAGTGATGAATGCAATTGGATAAAACTATTTGTAGTTTAGGTCTGTGTAGTAATCCGTTGGGTTGGACTTCTATTGGTCTCCTCAGCACACCACTGACGTCCTGCTCGGTAGTACTTATATGGGAGTGTTTTTCCTTACTACCAATTTTTTTATTAATATATATATATATATATATATATATATATATATATAATACAATTATTCTTAAAGAATACAAATGCATGACAAAAATCAGGATCCTGCCTAATAATTGCTAAGGACAAAACAAATGAGTAGAAAGGGACTAAGGATCATTCAATAAAAAGGTTTATAGATGTATGCGTACGTTTAGTATAACGGTCAATTAACTTAACTTTAAACTTCAAATGATGCGCCATAGACCAAGACAATTAATTACTTAAGACTAATTAATAGTCGTCTGTGTATATATTTGAATTGTATTAATTTCATAATTTGTATGCTAACTAAAATATTTCTCATATATATATATATATATATATATATATATATCCACGAAATTCACATGAATAAATTAAGGAAACAAAATAGGTGGCGTAGTTGAAGGTATATATATATATATATATATGATTTATTCCATTGATTCGTTCACCTAATTTGATGAGTAACTTCCCAGAAGTTTTGCTTGCTATATATATAAAAGGATCGAGTTTGTGTTCTCTTAATTAATTATTGCCTCTCATGTTTAATTTTTGAAAGAATATGAATAAAACGTTATTTGTTTAGAAAGTCACCCTCATCTGTAATAAACTTAACAATTTTTGAGCAATTATTATCAAGTCTGTTTTATTAATATAAATATTTCGATGATAAAAAAATATATATATAAGTGGGAAGGTTGACGACAACACATAGTGGATCCAATCAAGAGTGGTTGTTCTTGTCCTTCTCCTTCTGTCTATTAGCAATTTAGCATAGCCATATATCAATTGTGGACTTCATTTTAAAATATTTCTATATCTATAAATAATTTATGTGAGACGTCCATCATGGACATTACATATATATAAATAATTAAGCAATTTAGATATATGTTTTCTAGCAAAGATCATTTTCACATATTAGGATTATTCCACACGACTCTCCCATATTCCTTCTTCCGTCCTGTCTTGTCCACCACAGTAAATCACTAAATTTCATAAACATATAATATATTTTTTTAATTTTAAAAAATATAATATAAAATATTAGTTATTATATTTAAAAATACTAATTAATTTTTTAGTAATTTTTAATTATTAATTCTTGTGATAACTTATCATCCATTATTATTACATTCTTTTATTATATATTTTACTTTGTATTTTTTTTAATTATAAAATAACAGTTTTGTTACACCAAAAAAGATGACAGCTATATTTATTAATATAGAATTTGAAAATAAATATTTGAAAGTTGGAGTGGATGAGATGAGAAAATGTGCGCATGTCAAAGCCTACCCACTATCACGTTGGTCGTTGGGCTTATGTGAAAAGCTAAGGTCAACAGCAGTTTATGGTTGACAACGTATACCTAATATCATTAACCTACTAGATTGAATTCTATGTTAAAATAAAGAGAAAAAGTGATATATAAGTGGGTCGAGTTTCATATATAGGATTCACTAATTGGAAAAATATACTGAAGTTCAATACTTCAGTACTGCTGAGCATTTTCTCATGAGTGAGATCATGAATGGATGACGAAATTAAAGAATCACCTTTTTTATTTTTTGGTCTAGTATTCACTAGAGCGGGTTTGATGGGTAATCTCTTAAGTACTATGAGTTCATTATTGGGGCGATCCTTCCAATAGATAACACTCTATTCTTATTCTTCCAGTTGGGATCGATCTCATCAAGAGGCAATAGTCAAGAAAACACAAACCATTTAGTATGTGATAGATCAAATTATAACAATCACCTAATCTATGAATTTAAACTTATATTAAAACAGCCGAATATGTTGTCCCATTCAACGGCGTTGGTAGTGGTGGTGGACAATATGCATGCACATTATATTAATGCACACCGGCCAATTAATTAAGTTAATATATATATATATATATGAGAATAATTATAAAAATGAAGAAAATGAAATAAATTGTGAAATGGTTGTGTGTGTGTATAGGAGCGGAGAATACAAAGGAAAAAGTGCAGGGAAATACAAGTCAGAGAAAAGGAAGGAGATAGAAGGAGAAGGATACAGAATATGGGGGAATGTAGGAGATCAATGGAGTGATCTTCAAGGTTACTCTTTGGGAAACCGTACCTTCAAACTTCCCAATCCCATGTACTTCATTCCATAGATACATCATTCTATTCTCTCTCTCTCTCTCTCTCTCTCTCTATATATATATATATATATATATATATTTTATGTCATATGTTTTTATATATGGGAAGGTCTACGATGCAATTTGTTACATGCATGTAATGTAATTTCGATCGGCCGATAAGATTGTGACATTTGAATAGATCATGACTTGAGATACAATACAATTTTCTATATGTCACAAGTTGCATCATAGATTCACTCAATTAATTGCCTCAAATTGTATGCCATTATATTAACTCAATCCTTTGGATTCACCATGCATTTACTAATTTTTTTTACCCTTACCTTTCTTCTTTTTGGAAGTGCTTAATTATATATTATATCTATGTAGATCTATTATTTATCTGTGAATTTATGGGCACATTTTAAAGTTTTATTTGATTGGTTAACTGAGTTTTTAAACATTAAAAATAATTTTTTTAAATGATTTTTCATATATTTCTAGTCATTAAATATTCTATTGACCAATCAGATAAAACCTTAATATGCCCTAAGGACACATATATATTAGATAAATCATTATAAACTGAATTACTTTGTGTTGAGTACTATAATAGTACTGAACTTTAATACATCATTCTAATAATTTGATCATTAATCCATTTAAGGTAAGTTCTTATAATTAGTGTTTGTCCCTATCAATGTTAAAAAATAGCACTTAATAATTGTAGAAATATAATGAAATATAATACTCCTGTAATACTAAACTTTCATCCCTTTTTGGTCTATATGACCAAGTTATCCATCACTGACAACTAAACCTTCAAATAGTGCGGGGCTTATTACTAGGACAACTATTCCACAAACTAATTAATCTCAATAAATTATGTTTAGGATGCTACATTAATTATCGCAACTCAATTAAATATAACCAATGATTAATGTCTTAATTAAAATTGGATAATATTATTATCTCCCGATCATTGGATTAATCTTTTTAATTTTGAGATTTGTGTTAAAAGATTTTTTTTATTAAATTTAAGATGACACGGACTTTTAAGCATATCTAAGAGCTGGAAGGTGATGAGCTCAAGCAAACCACCTCCCCATAGTGTTATATATGGAGCAATGTTGTCAGGATCAAACTGGACAAAGACTCAGACAGGTATTCGATTCACGGTCTGATTGGTTTAACCGGTCGAACCATCGGTCGAATTATATGACGCAATAAATAATAAATAATAATTATTTTTAATATATAAAATGACAATACTCAAGTTTCATGTTTCAACACACATAATTTCAAGTTTCAAGTTTTTTTTAATTAATTGGCTGCCCAAAAAAGAAAATGAAGTTGAACCGGACAGTCCGGCGGTTGGACACCGGTTAAATTCGATTCAATTGCTATTTCGATTTTTTAAGTCTGACCAACTCGCTCTACTATCTAATTCATGATTGAACCAGTTCAACTATCTGATCCAATCCGACTCTAACAACTTCGATATGAAGTCGCTTCTACTTTTTCCATCCTTCATTAATCTAGATTCTAGAGTGAAGTAATTATACCCTGATGTCTTTTCTATTTTAATGAATATTATATGGTATCAAAATAATTTTAAGGGTCTTATGAAAATTGATATTGCCAACTTTAAGTTCGATAATAAATTCTTTTAACATTAATAAAAAAAATATTAACAAATATCGTGAGAAACTTATTAGATAAACTCTATTTTAAATAAAGGTAGGTCCAAGAATCTCTATATATATCTTCATAAGGTGCGTGTGATCATATCATATTATTTTGTTTAATTGTAAATTAAATAAATATTAATTTATAATGAATTCCATGCATGGAGAGTTTTTTTAAAATTTTGTTGGTATATAAACAATATTATGCTAATGGGTAGAGTTCAAAATAAGAAAAGTATATAATATTTGATTATGGAATGCGTCAAAAAGTAAAATGAAGAAGCAATTGCATAAAGAAAGCTTGAAAAAAATAAAGCAAACAAGAAATAAATAATAATTATAAATTTAGAACGAACGGATGGATGTGGAATTAATTAAAGGGGGCCAGAATTGGCGATAAGAACAAGACTGAAATTTGTAGGAATAATGTGCATAAAAATTTAGTATCACTGTATTATATATTAAAGTTCAGTATATTCTTTTAATTATGTAAAGTTATTTTTTAATATTAATAAAAAAATTATATTAATAAGGATCCACCTTAAATTGTTTAGGGACTAACTGATTAGAGGAATGTACTGAACTTCAATACTATCGTATTACTGAATATCTTCTCAAATATAATGCAGGAGACATGTGGGATGTGGTTCAGAGATAAGAACGAGACTGAAATTTGTAGAAATAATACCGATAAAAGTTCAGTACTAATGTATTATTGAAGTTCAATTTATTCTTTCAATTATTTAGAGTTATTTTTTAATATTAATAAGAACCCACTTTAAATGATTTAGGGACCAACTGAATGGAAAGATGTACTAAACTTCAGTATTATCATACTACTGATCTCCTCAAATAATGCATGGGACACATGTGGGATGTGGTTTGGAAAGTTTGAATGGTATTTATAAGGAAAACTATAATTTGGTGTCCCTAAACTTTGACAATTAATAATTCGAAATGTTAAGGCCAAAAATTGATAGTAGTTATATATATTTGCCTATATAAACGCAGTACCCTTTCTTCAAGGACGTCACAATCTCTTTACCAACTATTCTAATTGGCTACTCCTTCCAGGGTGTTGGACGGGTAGTTTGGCTATTTTTTTATGAAAATTTAATACACCTATCAGTTTAAATTGATAACGTCTAATTAAATCAAATTAATTAATTTACTTTTAAAATTAAATTTTTAAATTAACTAAATTTAATCTAACCTTCTAAAAATAAATTTTAAATCTTCTTTATCTTTATCTTGTTAACATGTTATTCACGTTATATTTAATAATTTTAACTTTTAATTTTGCCGTCTCATTTAATTTACTCTTTATTATTA
The DNA here is from genome assembly GCA_014851425.1 of Senna tora. NCBI lineage: Eukaryota > Viridiplantae > Streptophyta > Magnoliopsida > Fabales > Fabaceae > Senna > Senna tora. The sequence goes on along the minus strand of CM026265.1, from coordinate 4,129,173 downwards.
ATTTTTGTTAAAAGAAAAAATAAAACAAATTCTCACCGTTTAGACAACGATTATATTTAGAGAAAGAGATAGAGATAAGAGTGGATCTTACATCAAATAAAATTTACAAGGAGATTTATTCCTTATTTTTATCTCTCTTAAATGGAGATTCATTATTTAAAAAAAAATTAACACTAAAAAAAAAAAAGAACAAGCTACGTACTGCCAAAATATAAGGAGGTATGATAGAAAAAATTTGTTGCCTCGAAAGCTTATTTTGGTCCATTTTGGTCCCACTCTCATCTCACTTCTCACTATTATTTGTCAATATTGAAAAGTACATACATTAAATAGTACAAAATCTTATCCTTACTTAAATATCATCGTCATATGTATTTATTCTTAATCAAGGCTCAATGTACAAAATCTTATTTTGTTACTCAAGTTCTAACTTCTGACTAAACAAAAATTGTCTAGATTCTTTCTTTGAAACTATATTACACAATTAATCAGGATTGGTTCTAATAATGGATTAGACTCTCACAACGTGATAAAATTATATTCGAATCATCGATAGGAGAACTGTCCGCATTTAATATGTTTGATACTATTTTGAATATGATTATCTTAATAAGAATAAGAAAATAAAAAACCATATTAAACACTTCATATGGTTTAATTCAAGCTTAAGTATCTTCATTTACACATTTTAATTACAAAGTTTACTAGCAATAATGTTTCCTCACTCGATCGTGATTACAAAGTAACCAGGAAAACTCCTCCTCCAAAAAGAAAATTAATCTGTGTTCCTTTTTCCCTAACTATTTTTTTTTTGTCATTGTAAGATTCATTAATGAAATATAAGACATACGTCGTTGTAAAGGATCATGTAGGGTCTTAATATAGGGAAACTTGTCTTTAGATGAGAATCTCAATTTTTACGTACTCTGTGTACGAAATCAAAATCCATGTAATTCGAATCCAAGGGACCATAAAGGGTAAGATATTACCTTTGAGAGTGTGACCGAAGGCCAAAATTGTGTGGGTAAGCTAGTCACCGGAGCTGATGTGTCTGGTAAGGTGGAGGGAGCATTTACATAGGTAAGGACTATGAGGAGATCTTGGAGTCACGTTAGGGTTACGTACGTAGTAGAGGCCTAGAAAGTAGAAGAGAATCTTTTTAGGAGGTTGAGAATAATAGAATCAGCGTATGATACGAGCACAAAGGAGGTGTAGCTAGAGTTAGAATAACCATGGAGTCTTTGAAGGAGCTTATAGAAGAGACTTGAACAAATCAAATAGCAATCAGGTCGTCAATTGTTGTTGAAAAGATCATTAACACCAAGTGGGCTGAAAATGGAGCTTTACAACATGTATTGGGCTTGGAAACATCACTTTTGAGAGCTTGGACCAAGTTAAATACTATACATGTGGAGACTTATTTAAACCTAAATCATCATATTTTTGACTTAAAATGTATATTGTAATTTGGGTTACATTTTTGTGCAAAAATCATTATATTTAGGTTTATTTATTAAAAGTCCATTAACATTTTAAGACTATACTTTTAGATTTAGTGTTTTAATTATATTGGGTTTAAGTATGAATTGTTAGAAAGGCCCAATTGTTTTATTTTAAACATTGTCTTTTGTTTAGGCTTTAGTTAATGTTATGTTAGCAGAGTCCATTAGTGAATTAGGGTTTTATTTCTTTTGGAATATAAATTAAATACTTTTTATTACCTCTTGTAAGAGACACATTGAATGAATTTTGACTGAATGTGTTTTCTTCGTGAAAACTTCTATGTGTGTGCAAGTGAGGATGCATTTCTTTACTTGTTACATCAAGAAATTGAATTTACTTATCAAATGTTAGTTTATTTTTGTAGCATTTATTCATTCTCTTCCTTTTAGCTCCATCATCTGCGTTTCTAAGAACGATTTTCTTAGAGATTCAGTAGGGCTAGTGTTTATTCTAAGGTTTTACTTGATTCAAAACATGTGGTAACATTTTAATCTCGATCATAAGTTGAAGTTCTGTATCAACGTGCCTAGAGATTGATGAAGGGGTTATATTTATAGTGAGATGGCAGGGCGAATAAGTCTTGACCCTTGTTAAGAGGCGGCCCAATATTAGTGTTAATGAGACAGGTGGCAGTGGACAAGTGGAGGAGACAAATACAAGTATTACAGTCATTATTTAAAATTAATTTTATTGTTATACGTTTAACTAATTAAAAGATAATTATATATATATGGAACAAAAGCCAATAAAAAGAAGAGGATCGGACTTAGCATGAAAAGAATTAATTTTGTAGGCATTATTGCGCTGTTTTTTTGTTTTTTGTTTTGGTTTTATTAGATGTTAGAATTCTGAGCATATTTTGAATTAATTTGAAGTGGTTGACTATTGTGGTTCATCATTCAACAACTCAATTGAGCTATAAAGATCAGGGATAAATACCTAATGTTATCTTATATATTAATTATATTGTGACACCTTCTATTTTGGTTGTAATTTTTGTTTTCAGTGTATTTAGTTGCTTCAATTTATTAAAGGATTTGCACTGCCGAATTCTTGTCACTACTATCTCCCATCGTTGATACAATATGTTATTTTGACACATTAATTCAAGTAATGATTATTCCACTCATAATTCTCTTTCATGTACAAAAACAGAGTAAAGTATTTTTGCTATCTTCAATATTTGAGTCTTTGATCAAATATGTATCTAACATTTGATTGCGGTCAATTATACTCCCAAGATTTTATTTTTTGAACAATCTTATCATTTTTACTAACACCGTTAAATTAGATAATGGTTTTGACTTTCGTGTCGTGACACTGTTAGAAAAAAATTTCATCCATCTTTTAAGATATGTGGACTTATTGAATTTAAGAGCAAAATGATGATAGAATTAAATAGCACGCCTAATCCTCCATTTCTCAAATTTTACAGAGAATCACCTTAGGTTATATTTGGTATCCATTACCCACCTAGGATGCAATGATACGGATTTCAACTAATACAAGTGTTTGGTGGTATGTATCCTTGTTGTAACGCAATCAAGACTGCAATGCAATTTATTTTGTAGTTGGTTAAATGACTAAAATGTCCCTCTCATTTATTACAATCATCACCTACAACCACTTGCCACCTCCACCCACCACCGCCTATCACTACCCCCTCCCACCACGACCACCACCCCCACCACCACCGTAGACCATCAGCGCCACCGTCACCCACCATCACTTCCTTTTTTTTTAATACAAAGTTGTTTATTTTTAAAATATAATATTAAGGCATTTTGATATTTTCTCAACTTTACATTACAAATTTTACATCATATTTTTACATACCAAACATATTATTTTTATCTTTTACATAACATCCATACACTTTCCCTCCTTTTAATTTCATTCCCTTTACATCCCTCCCTGCATACCTAACGTAGTCGGCATGCCATTTTTGTCATCGTTTTGCTCTTAAATTTGGCGAATCAATGCATCTTCGGCAACAGAAGAAGTTTCTCTCTAACGATGTCATGTCATATAAGCCACAACCTTATATAGTTTAATATGGTTTTAGTGAAAATGATAAGCTCGTTCAAAAAATGAAACGTTGAGAGCATAATTGACCGCAATCAAACGTTAGTAACATATTTGACTGAAGGTTCAAACATTAAAAGTACTAAAGATACTTTACTCAAAATACACATGTGTCAAACTTCACAATTAAAGATAGCGCTTAAATTTCAATGAACCAAAATGTGAATTTTGGTAAAGCAAGAGAAAAATATGTGAGACTTCTCATTCATTCTCGAAAGGGGAATATATACACAAAGCAAACCTAAAGAAATCTAAACAGAAGAGTCAAACGGTAACTAAGGACTAACTAATTTAGTTAGCTGAGAACCGAAAAAGAATAAACAAAACGCAGTGTTTTACTAATTATCTAACTAATGGCTAAACTAAGATACGTTTTTTACGCAGAAAGAGAATGTGAATGTGTTTGCTGTGTCTGGTAATAAAAATTTGGAAATGAAAATAGCATGAGAATGTATTAAAATTATCATTTTACCTCTTATATTAAAATAATAAAAAAGGTCATAATTATGTCAAATCAAAGGGTATAATAGACATTTTGTATTTATTTTGTATTTTTTTCTTTTTCCAAAAGAAAAGAAAAGGCAAAAAGTAGGTGGGATCCAATGGACTTCACTTACTTTATTCATTCCATCATCTTTTTTTCACCATAAAGAATATGCTCTACGGTGGATACTCTGGTTTAGACAAAAAAAAAATATGCTCTAAATATTATTGAAAGAGACGAAAAAAAAAACCTCAGTTATAAGCTAATATAAACTGAGTAAACTTATTGATCCTAATTCCTACAAAAATATATACTTGTAGGAAAAATAAAATCATTTCTTTCAGTTGAGAACACAATTAAGAAGCAAGATAAAGCTTGGAACGTTGTTTTTGGTCTCAAAGTAAGTAAGAAAGAGGAAACAAATTGCTGAAGTTGCCCAAAGAGAAAATTAAACAGTTTTTTTTTTTTGGTAATTAGAAAATTAAACAGTTGGAACAAAGAAAACAAGTTTAATTTGAGTATGTGGTCCTGCATGCAGTCAATATATATATATATATACACACACACTAGGATAATTTGCATCCTTTGGTTTTTTTCAAAAGTATCGTTATATTAGAGGTATTGTTAGGTATTAAATGTGGGTATTTTTCTTAGTAAAAATTTGAATCTAGGTTTATAACATTGTGATACGAAATTAAGTTCTTGAAAGAACCACGTCCCAAAAGTTAGTTGTTTGATTTAGAGAGTCCAAGGTTTTATAAGGCTCTTCCTTGACCTGTCCTATCGACACTGGTTCATTGATAGTCCTTTACACCTTTTGAGACTCCATTCAACTTTTAGTATTCGGTACATTGCACCGTACCTTAATTTAGTCTATATATTGCCCCTTCCGTGTGCGTCGGTTCTAATTAATTCTTTGGAAAAAAATGCCCCCAAAAATTAGCTGTTGGAGTTAGAGAGTCCAAGATCTTATAAAAGTCAATCCTTAAAATTAACTTCTCCGATGTGAAATAGTCTTTTCCATTAAACTCAACATTATTACAGGATAATTTACATATAATGGAGGGCGGATTTATCAAGTCAACAAATTAAAAATTAATGCACCATACAGCTCGCAAATTAAGCACTTCTATGAATTTCAATTTGCTGATATTGTTAGACTTAATTAATCAAGGAATGAATTAAGGCACTTTGAATTTTTTGATGCTGTTAGTGAATTTAAGCCCAAATTTGCTGACATTATCAATGGCTTAATGTGCAATATTGGGTCTTCTTATGGGCCTTAATTTGCTAGTAATGAGAACAAATTTTTTTAGACAAATTCGATTGTAGTGTTAGAAACTAATGGTTCCAACTTAGAAAAATTGCGGCCAAAATTGCCTCCCAACTTTAAATTTGATTTTCAAAAATCAATGAAATTTTCTTAATTCATAATATTGTTAATTTACTTACAATGTTAATATTTCTATGTCAAATTATTAGTATAATTATCCCTCATTAATTCTTGGGGCTACAAGCAAAAATAAGAAAAATAATAGAAACAATAGAGATAAAAGATGAATATAATTAAAAAATAAATACATGGTGTTTGACCGAGGCACGGGTATCTCGTTGTCTTTAAGGTAATTCACGCTCTCCACGGGTAGAATGATATTCTATAACCCCGGTACCCAAGCGCGTCACCTCCAGGATACAACGGCCAAACACTCGCCTTTTTAAGTCTACAACTTTTACACAAAGAAGTAGACAAGACTCTAGAACACCCACACCTTTCCTCCACCCAAATGAGATTAGTATTTTTTTTTCCTCTCTAGCTTTTTCTTTCTTCTATCTGTGTGTGTCCCAAATGAACCAAATATACCCATATATATAGCAAAAATTCTGAACGTTAACAATTAATTGCAATAAAAATCTTTGAAAGCCTGAAGCAAAACCGTTTAATATTTCAATTCTATATGTCGTTGCCTGACTTGAAAAGGGAGCATACGTTCAGAAATTTTTAATGCCCATTAACAAATATAAGTGTATATTGATTTGTAAATCAATACCCCACTTATATATAAAACGTTTCAGAAATTTATGATTTTCATATTTTATAATTTATAATATATTCAACATTAATCTTATATGCAAAAAATAATAATAATTTTGGAGGTTTGTTACATTTATATATGTTTATGTTTGATGAATATCTAGTTTGAAGCTCATCAAAGTTTAAATTTGAAAATATGTCTTTTTAACGTGTAAGATTAATAAATTGATAATAGTAACAATAATATGGCATTAAAATTAGCCTAAACTCAGTATTTTTTTTAAGTAAATTAATGTTGTTAGGAATTTTAAAAAAAAATTGATTGATTTTTTTAAAAATTAAAAATTAAAGTGAAAGTAAGTTTAAGGGACAAAAATAAAAGTTGAGTAAAATTTAAAGAGATTTTTGTTTTTGGTCTGAAAATTTTAAAGAGATTAAAAGTGTCATTTTGCCTTTACAAAGGAATAAAATAATTTGTATATATCTTACCAAAAAAATAATAATAATTTGTATATATCCATTAAAAAGCAAAGCCCACTCCATTGGGTCTTATGTACCCTTTCGGCCTTATCCAATGTAAGGTTCACACTTCACGTATTGTTTTGTGTTTGTTTTTGTGCCTTTGGGCTTTCTTCACGGATCAGGCAAAGAAATTATATGAAAAAAGGAAATTAAATTTGATGCAATTTTTTTAAAAAAATTGTAATTTTTTTAAAATGTATATTTTTATTTTATTTATGAAGTAACAATAAATAATAATAATTTTATCTATAATTCATTCATAGTGAATCTTTATTAGTACGAGTCCCTATTATTATCTCACAAGAAATTACATATAAATTACATAAAAATGAATTGCACCATATTTAATTTCGAGGAAGGAAAAAGTATATATATATATATGGGGAAAGGACAAGATATAACATTTGATATTTTTTTTTGGAAATATTAATAAATCAAATTTAATAAAGTTGGGGTAATTTTTGATGAAGTATGAAAAATTTTTTTATTGAGTAATTAACAAATTTTCCACTTTTTCACCGTCACCAAGTGCTTCAAGTCTAACCCCCAAATATTGCTCCATCTTTAATTTATACTTAATTTTGAATGCCGTAATAATGATGCATTTTTTTTTAATTTAAATAATAATGATGCATTTGAAAATATGGAAGTGGCTTGAATATGCAGCTAACCATACTCATCAAGAGTGAGACACACAATACTTTATTAAATGCTTCATTATATCTCATGTGTATTGATGCTACCCAAATGTAGGATAAAAGTTCAATGGTACCGTACCACTGAACTTCAGTGCATTCCTCTAATCATGTAATGCTATTTGTTAATATTAATAAAAACTCACATTAATTAGGGCCCACCTTGAATGGTTTAGGGACCAACTAATTGAAGGGATGTACTGAAGTTCAGTACTACCGTACCACTGAACATCTACTCCCAAATGTAGCATCTTGGCTCATGAAAGGAATCATCATTAATATAATATTTATGATAAGATTGTCTTTGACAAAAGATACACTAAAAAAACAAGGTAAATTACTTTTTCGTCCTTGAATTATTTCTCAAATTATTATTTATTTTTTTAATTTTAAAGATAGGCGGCTATTTGGTCCTTCTTCTTTTTTCTTGGACTATTTGGTCCTTAAATTTACACTTCCGATCCGTCAATATTTAGTTCTTGAGACGACGTTATCCGTTAAGTCACCGTGTGACGTGGTTATTATGTGCTGACGTGGTACCATTAATTTGTCACCATATTGTCTCCTCACCTTACCACATCATCTGAATATTTAAAAGTAATATTAAATAGTCACTTGTAACATATTAATAGTGTTACATCAGCAGTACATAACGGTCACGTTACATGATGACTTAATGGATAACGTCTCAGGGATTAAATAGTTGATATGACTATAAATTTATAAATCAAATAGTCTATTTTCTTCAATGATTAAATAATAATTTGACCAATAATTCAAATATAAAAAAATAGTATACCTAAAAAACACTCTAAAAAGTGGGATAAAAGTTCAATACCAAATAGTATTGAATTTTGATATATCTCTGACCTCTCCAATTATATATATATAATACCATTACGTTAATATTAATAGAAATTCACATTAATAAAAATACAAATAAAATAAATTAAGGACAAATTAAAAAATTATATTAAAATTCAATACTATATTACACAACAAATCCTCCTAAGAAGTCACATTAAAAATGATGCACAAAAATTGAAGGAGAAATCATATCCTCCTCCAGCTTTTGACAAAGACATGATGAACTGTTCACGTTTGAAAGCATATTTATATTGTCAAATTTGGTAACAATCTAGTGACAATGACACGCACCATTAATTGAATCCGGTAGTGTCCAACTTTACAGTATTACTATAAAAGTTAAATGGTACTGTATCATTAAAGTTTAGTATATCATTCTAATCATATAGAACAATTTATTAATATTAATATAAATTCACATTAATAAAGACTCACCTTAAATAATTTATGAATCAATTGACTGAAAAAATACACAGAAGTTCAGTACTACCGTACTACTGAACCCTATACATCTACTCACAATATATAGAGAATTGATCTAATGCTTGGCTCTTCTATGCATTAGTATACTAGGCCGACTTTTTTTTCATAGTTTTTTTTTTCATTTTTTTATTTAAACTTGAGAAATTATAAATTTTTTCTAAAGAATATCTAAAGTATGGAAGATATAGATACAAAAGAAATTAAAAATACCACGTAAATCGAGATTTACTATGAGTGAATTAGGGACTAACTTTTTAGTCCATAATAAAGGTGGTTCCTAAACCATTCACGATAGGTCCTTATTTATGTGAAATTTTTTATTTTTTGTGTCTATAACTCTTATTCTTTAGATAAAATTTACAATTTTTTAAGTTTAAATAAAAAAAATGAAAAAAATCATAAAAAAAAATTAGCTTAACGTACCAATACATAAAAGAGCTAAGCAATATATATATGGATCAAGAGATTTATTTTAAGAAATAATTATGGGCTTCTCAATTCTTGGGAAGTTGATTTTTTTTTTCTTTTATTTAAATTTTTCATTAAAATACCCGTTAGAGAGAAGAGAGAATATATATTCAAAGAGATTGAGCTCTCTGTCATTTAATTTATTAGGAGTAGAATACTTAAAAGACAATTTTTTATTAAATTTTCAATTTAATTTTAAACTACAACACTGAAAAAATATTTAAACAATAAGTTCTAAAATTATTTAGTTTTATGAATAAACAAATAACACATCTAACAACCATTAAATTTAGTACATTTTAAAGTAGTTATTAGTAAATAATTGACATGATTTTTTTGAAAACACAGTTTTTTATATTAAATTATTAATATTGTTGTTGGCTTTCTGATCATAGTGTCATAAAATAATATATATTTTATAATTAAAAAATAAAAAAATACAATAGAAGTATGTAGGAGACGTAAATATAATAAATAATTATTAAAAAATTGATTAACTTTTCATTATTTAGTTTGTTGTTTTTAAATATAATAATAATTTTATATATTTTAAAAATAATCAAATATTTAATTTATTATTATTTTATATTATATTTTTAAAGAACTAAAAATAAATTATATGAATATAAATAGAGGCAAAATATTATTTAGTTCATGAATTATTGGTCAAATTATTATTTAGTCCCTGAATTTATCAAAAATACTATTTAGTCCCCGCAATGTTTAATTATGTCAACTATTTAGTTCCTGAATTTGACAAAATACTATTTAGTCCCCAAATTTGTAACTATGTCAACTATTTAATCACCAAACTTGGCAAAAATACTATTTAATCACCGAATTTGCAACTCTGTCAACTATAACAGGTAACAGTCAGGAGACTAAATAGTTGACAGAGTTGCAAATTTGATAATTAAATAGTATTTTTGCCAAGTTTGGGGACTAAATAGTTGACATAGTTACAAATTCGGGGACTAAATAGTATTTTGTCAAATTCAAAGACTAAATAGTTGACATAATTAAATATTTCGAGGACTAAATAGTATTTTTGATAAATTCAGAGAGTAAATAATAATTTAACCAACAATTCAAGAATTAAATAATATTTTGGCTCGTATAAATAGATACATATGTAGATAGCTCTTTTCATGCCACTAATCCAGTTATGAGCTGCTGTGGCGTTGCTAGGGACTGCCACGGTAGTTGGTTGTACGATTTTAGCAAACTTATTGGAAAGAGTGTCATGCTTACAATTAGGGGTGACTAACGGATTGGTTCGGTTTGGACGATTTAGATAATCGAACCAATCAAATTCAATGACTAAAAATGTCATCCAATCCAATTTGCTCCTTGGACAAAAATCGAACCGAACCAAACCGATTATAGTCGGTTTGGTTCGGTTCGATTTGATCGGTTTTTTGACAAAATCTAAAAAAAAATGTACTATTTTTTCTCTTCAATTTAAACCTTAAAAAATAAAAATAGCTATTCCTAACCATGAAAATCAACAAACTAAAGTTATTAGTACAATATTCCAACATTACAAACTTAAAATTACAATTCAACATCATAAAACCATAAAAATCAACAACATAAAATATTTTTAATATTTTTTAAAAAATATAATCAGTTGGTTTGGTTCGGTTCGGTTGGGATTGGACCTTATTCATCAACCGAACCGAACCACGGTTGTCAAAAAATAAACCAATCCATCCGATTATGTAATCGGTTTTGGTCGGTTTGATTTGAATCGGATAGGTTAGTTCGGTTTGGATCAATTTTGCACATCCCTACTTATAATGAAATTTGGAGCATTTATTTTGGTCTTACTGCTACTAGGGATAAGGGAGATGATCCCATGTTGTCATTTATTGCACGGATCTCTTCTTATGTTGTACAATAAACTTTTTATGTTGTACACTAAAGTATATGGCTCATAATAGATAGTTAAATTATGCATTTCTTTAATAATATTCGTCAAAAAAAATTATTCCATATAATAAATATTGAATATCAAATAGAATATGGATAATAAAACATGATTATTTATGAAGTATTGGCAGAGACAAATATTACATTTAGATATTTTATATCCGTTCAAAATGAATGAACGGATAAGGTGCCCTGTCTAATACTCAAAATAATATATATATATATATATAAAATATTAAATATTAAATAAAATTTTATGTTTTCAATTATTAAAATTACTGTTATTAATTTTAATTTATAAAAAATATCTAATTTTTTTAAAAAATTAACTTTCTTATAGTAATTTATTTAATGGATGGATATTAAATAATATATATCGAATAATTTATTTGACTAAAATTTTCTTTTCGATTAAAATTCAGGTATTGACCTGTAGAGATTTGTATAGCTAGCTAGTCTAGCTTCCATCTATTATTGAAAAAAAAATTTATCATATTTCATTGAAAAGTCTTAAAAAACCATATTTAAATTTTAAATATTGTAAAATAAAATTTGTACCTACTATCAGGTTGTTGTTAGAGGCTTGGAGCAGCAAGTCGTTGATGCACGCGCGAAAATTGGCGCGTTATTTTCCCTCGCTCCTTTTGGGTTTTATTATATTCTTCTTTAATTGGAAACTGAAAGTGAAAGTACAGAATAAATTATGATGAATAAGAAGTACAGAATAAAAAAGATACCACCAAAACCTTATTTTGTTTTCTCACCTATACAACTTTTCTTAATTGGAATATTGTCATTTTTTCTTTTAATTTCGTCCTTTGTATATAAAAGATAGTCAAAAACTCTATTTTAGTTTCTAATGTTTAGTATTTTTTTCAGTTTGATCCCTTACGTCTGTGATTGATACCAATTTGATTTTTAACGTTTGTTCAGTTTTAATTTAGTCTCTCATGTTTACGATTAGTACCAATTTAGTTCCCTTCCATTTCCTTCTTTACCCGTTAATTTTATTAATTATTTTTAATATTTGGATACTGGAGCCTGGAGGGATCAAAGTAGTAACACTCGTAAACGTAAAGGATTAAATTGGAATTAAACAAACGTTAAGAACTAAATTGGTACTAATAATAAATGTTAGAGATCAAATTAAAATTTTTTTTCATAAAAGTTGGCAGATCTAGAGGGAGAGTGAAACTAAAAAAAAAAGTTGAGGCCAATAACTAGAGGGAAAATGAGACTACAAAAACAAAATTATTAAAATAAATTTAATTATAAAAATGATCAAAAACAAAAAATCACTAGGATCCCTTTGGTTTATATAATGGATTCCATCTAATAAAAAGTACTTTGATTATTGTCGATATATTAAAGCATTATCAATCTATTTCTTTTAATATTCAACCATTCAAGTAGTTAACAAAATACCGTTGAAATTACTAAAACTCCATTTTAGTCTCGGAAAGTTTTTCATCTTGGTTCCTAATAATTTGAGGAGAGATCCAATTGAGAATATCTCAGGTATGAAGGACTGAAATAAATTTGTAGTCTTAACTCTTGGCAAAGAGGAATAAAGTTTGAAATAAACTTTTCAACTTAGTGTGATAATTTAATTATGACATTATGAGTTTGATCCCTTGTAAAAATGAAAATAGAATGTTATTGATTAAGAGAATTGCTCTCGATAATGAGTCATATAATACTAAGTACTATTTTAGTCCTTAATGTTTGCATGAAGTTTAATGTTGATTCTCGTTGTTTCAAAATTTTAATGTTGGTCCTCAGTTTTTTTTTTTATTGATTTTGATCCTCGAGCGTTACACCGTTAACTTTTGCCGTTAAATGATGACGTGGCATGCTTATGTGGCACATCTTCTTTTCTACGTGTCATATTTTAATGACGTGGTATGACACATGACTGCCACTTCACCTCACATTGTCACATCATCATCTTCTCTCCTTCATCATCTTAGCAGTGATGTATCATGCTACGCCATTAAAATATGACACATAGGAGAGAGAGGATGTGCCACATAAGCATGCCACGCCATCATTTAACGGCAAAAGTTAACGATGTTACGCTCGAGGACCAAAATCGACAAAAAGAAAAACTTTGAATATCAACATTAAACTTCATACAAACGTTGAGGACCAAGATATTTCTTTAATGAAAAAGAAGTCTGAAACGGAGTTTTAGTTAAAAGAATATAATAATGTCATAAATGGAGGCGGCACTGTTGAATTCCAAGTTTCCAACTATTGGGTGTGTGTCGTTGAAGTTTGAATTTTGGGAGTGGATGATCATATCACCAATTCACTATGTCCACAGTGCTTTCTCAGAGAAACACAATAAAAAGATAATATCTTTAATTTTGAGCCTTTTATTCATAATAGTTGCGATAAAATAGGAGATGGTCATGATGGAGAGGATGATTTAGCAAGTTCCTACCCACTCTATCACCTGCATTGACTTTGGATTTCAATTGCTAGGGTTTCAACTTTCAAGCTCCCACTTCGGGATTTCACACATTCTATTCTACTCTTCTTTACTTCTCAAAGTAAGACTTTTGATTCACTTCTAAATGTTACGACTCAGATTTCTTGTTCTTTCCTCTTCAGCTCAACTACCATTTTTCTTCTCTGTATTGATGTCTCAGCTGGGTTTTCTTCTGTTTTAGCTTGTATTGATTTCAATTGAGCAAATGACATTTCAAGGTTTATATTCATGTATTTTAGTTAATATGCTTTGCTTGGGGAAATTGAAGGCCAAGGATATATGATTGAAACTGATTCTTTACAACTTCTGATACTTGGTATATTCGTACGTTCGTTCCATATGATGATTCCTTTTTGTTTATTTTATTTCACTTTCCAGGTTATTGGGATGTTGAGTCTGAGGTTATATGATTATGCCTTGGCTGTTTCGATTTGTTGTTTCGTTCTCACAGCAGCCACACAAAGAACAGATCCTTCGGAAGGTGAATTCATAAAAATCTTTTATGAATTGGCTTTTTCCTGTTTCCTTTTATCTCTGTTGCTTGATTTTACAATATAAACAATTGAATCATGATGCTACATTACGTTAAAACATCACTTGAAGTTGTAAAATGTTGAAATTTCAATGTTCCTACAGAAAATATGCTTTATAAACTATATATATATATAGAGAGAGAAAGAGATGAAACTACCTTACTAGCCCTTGAAAGATAGTGCCATCATCATTTTACTCATGACCCACCTCTGTAATACACCTTATGAACTGTGGGCCCATCATAGTGAAATCTTTTGAAGGCTAAAAATAAAAACTCCTCATTTTCCTAGCTTCATATGTTTTCTATGAAGAACAGTATTTCCACTTGGTGAAATTTTTGAAGTGTACGCAAGTCTCCGCCTCTTTCTTCTGGTTAAAGAGAATAGTCTATGCACTTGGTCCTCTCATCATTCTTCTTCTTAAGCCAAGTAGAAGTGTGCTTCATGCCTATCATTTTATCTTCCTTTAGCTGATGATGACACATAATTTGATTTGGCAAAAATGGAAATTCTGACTTTAAAACCTTCTTCTGTGTATGTTTATGTCGTGTGTAGTGACTGCACTGGTGCAAATTAAGAAAAGTTTGATTGATCCAATGGACCATCTGAGGAATTGGAATAAAGGTGACCCATGTACATCAAACTGGACTGGGATTTGGTGTCTTGACAGGGTTGGGGCTGATGGATACCTCCATATCCGTGAGCTGTATGGCTCTTTTATCTTTCTTTTTCATTTTTCTGGGTTTCAATTTGTCAATTATGATTGGTTAGGTGTTAAAATTTAAAATTCTTTTCATAAGAATTAAGAGGTACAAATATAATCCACGGAGTTCTAACTATTATTCTGTTATCACTACTTTACTGTAGATATTTAATGACTATGAATTTCTCGGGAAGTCTAGCACCTCAGCTTGGCCAACTATCTCATCTTAAGATAATGTGAGTTGCATCAATCATTGAACTTTTCTCTGAAAATATTATCAAGAGCTACAGGTAACATTTTCACCCATGCTAATGTCTTCATTGTTTTTTCTTGAAGGAATTTCATGTGGAATAATCTGACAGGCACCATACCAAAGGAGATTGGAAATATTACATCATTGGAACTCTTGTGAGATGACTTGAGCTTCTTTTGGAGTTACTGTTACCTCCTTTATACAATAAACTGAACTATTAGAATTTATCCTCTTCAAGATTTTATTGTATGAAAGGAATAGTTTGTTGTGCTAAATAAAGATGAGTTTTTCTTAAAGATGGATCTTACTTGTTTATATATGAATTGGTCCTTAAGTTTGACTTCTGCTGACACGGGTTTATTATAAATAAATGTATTCTGTCATTGAGTTACTTAAATATGAAGTTAAAATGAGGAGTTTTGTGGGTTATGAATTATGAGTACACGACAAAGATTTTTGATAAAGTAAATTCTGATTTTTCTTTTGTGCTGCTATCAGTATGTGAGTTTGCAACACAAAAAATTTATTATGAAATACCGTTGATTTCATACAACACATCAAATATTGGTTCTGAGTTCTGGCATATCTGATGTCACTCACTCTTATCTACTATAATGTAAAATAACTTTTTATTATGTGTTTTCTATACAGACTCCTGAATGGCAATAAGTTATCAGGTACTTTACCAGATGAGCTTGGCAATCTCTCAAATTTGAATAGGCTCCAAGTCGACCAAAACCAACTTTCAGGTCCAATACCGAAATCATTTGCCAACTTGATCAATGTTAAACACCTGTGAGTGAATCTCCAAGCTAAATGCATCACCAACTCAGCTTGGAGTTGTATTTTTAATGTGCACTTTATCTTCTTTATTTGTGTCTTTGCAGCCACCTGAATAACAACTCATTTAGTGGTCAAATTCCACCCGAGCTTTCAAAGCTATCCAATCTTCTGCACTTGTGAGTATTCAAGGCATTTCTCCATTTCCCTTAATTGAAGTTTGTTTACAAGTTGTTCTGAGTGTTTGCTTGTTGAGATGAATTTACAGGCTTGTGGACAACAATGACTTATCTGGATATCTTCCACCAGACTTCTCCATGATACAGGGGCTGCGCATACTGTATGCTTCTGTTCCCACGTTGTTTTGGTTAATAGCATTTGTCAGTTATGATTGTTGACATACATCTTAGGTGGAGGGTTGTGTTAGGTAGTCGACAGCCAACGTAAAACTCTGTCGAATCTTCATGAATATGGATCAACGACGTGAAACACGCCTTAGGTGGTTTGGTCATGTATAAAGACGGCTAGTAGAGGCTGCTGTACGTAGAGTTGACCAAATGGAAGATAGCCTAATAACTAGAGGTAGGGGAAGATCAAAGAAAACAATAGGAGAAACGATTAAGAGGGATCTAGCCGTAAATAACCTAACCATAGAAATGTGCAAAGACAGAATATGTTGGCGTCGCTTGATCCATATAGCCGACCCCACCTAGTGGGAAAAGGCTTTGATTGTTGTTGTTGTTGATTGTTGACATACATCTACTTGATTTTCTCTGCCTATTTCAACTGTGTCTAAGGAAGTCATTCTTGTTCAGCCTTCCAATTTCTTGTTTAATTTTGTTCTGGAAGATTAATAAAATTGTAAATATCGTGATCTGATATAATGTGCAGAGTTCTCATTATGTTCAAAGTATAAGATATATGATTTATAAAATACACATACACCGGCGAAGTACTGATAGCAGAAGATATGGCCACTATAGACATGAGTAAATTGCAAATAGAAACTTATGTATAGGTTCCTGTTGTTTCTGCTCTGACTGACTTAGCTGATTCCAATATCTGGGAGCAAGGCTTCTCATGTTTGTTGTCACCGATACATGTACTTGTGAATACACTTACATATACAAACACATGTACAGAGATACTGGCTTCTAATGCAACTTTCTTCTCTTGAAGGATTTTCAGCAAGAAAGCCTTTCTTTTTCTTTTGCTTGTAATGAATTTAATTGGCTTGAGGGTACATGCTTTACTGCAAGAGGACCACAAGTAACAACTATTGCAGGAGGATTTTTTGGGAATTATAATTCTGTAGCACTCCTTAAAGAAATTCATGTTAGCATTTTTGGGGAATTATAGTTCTGTAGCACTCCTTAAAGAAATTCTGTGCTTTGAAAAGTCAGTTCTCACTCATTGTCACTACCTTACAAATCAAATAATTATGTAGTGGCTTCTATGCGCTATACTACAAAATTATCTGCCTACATAGTACATAGGACAATTTGCAGTTATACTTCTATTTTACAGTCTGGTGAAAATCACTACATGCTAGCATTCTGGTATCCATGCATATATATATATCTTTACCTTGGCCAGAAAACGTAATATAGTTACAGTCATATCGTGATTTTTTTTAATTTTCTTGTTTATCCTTGCAGCCAACTTGATAACAATAATTTCAGTGGAACTGGAATTCCTTCTACCTATGCAAACTTGTCCTGGCTAGCAAAACTGTAAGTATTCTTAGCGATAACTACTTTTCTGTTTTGTTTATTTTTATTTATTCTAGGATGTTAAAAATATTTAACTACCACTCTTTAGATCCCTACTTACAGCTTAAACCTTTAGGTCATAGGTGGTCTTGAGTTCTATGACTATCCTTCTCTCTTTGTAAAATTGAAGTTTCAATATAAGATAGCAGGGAGCCTCTCTTTGCATCTTTCAAGGCCAAAGTGGTTTTGTATAAGGGTGTGAGTGTTGGTCTGTTGGACTTGGACATAAGCTTTGGGCCTCGCATGACAGCTCAAGCTTCTAGATTGAGTAGTTCTTTGAGACAGGATGACCTTAACTGACAAAGGCACACAGCTAGGGAATTTGAGTCCAGGGGATATTGCATTTCCTGTAGAAACAGTGACTAGAAAATTCTACTATGTGAATGAAAACTATGGGAAAAAATATACCAAGGAAGGAGAATATGAAATTATAATAATATGCTGAAGTTTTCAATTTTAATTTTGAGAATATAACCTATGATTAATTTTGTTTCCTAAGCCAACATTTCCTTTGTCTTAACAGTAGTCTGAGAAACTGCAGTTTGCAAGGAGCTGTTCCTGATCTCAGTTTGATACACGTGCTTAGCTATTTGTATGTTCAAACATATTTTGTGGTTTTATTTGTGTATAATGATAGTTGAAGCCATTATGCCTATTCAGGCTATTATCTCTAGGCTACCAACTAACTTGTATCTGGTTCATGCTTCAGAGATCTTAGCTGGAATCATCTTTCTGGACCCATACCTCCAAAGAAACTTTCAGATAATATGACGACTATGTATGTATAGCTGATTTACTTGCTTATCTCTTGTAGCTTTGATGCCCTAAATTGCTTTATCTTTCAAAATATCTATTTATCTTAATGTTAAGTGACATTTGAGTTTGATTTAGTAATTTTCTTTTCATTTCACTTGCAGTGATCTGTCCAATAATCATATCAACGGTTCTATTGCTGAGAGCTTTTCATTACTTCCCTACCTTCAAAAACTGTGAGAAAATACTCATCAATCTGTACATCTCTTAATAGTTTATTTAGCATTGCAAAATAATAGTTTAGAATATCATAAATATGATTTTCTTCATGAAAAGCAAGCCGCCATCAAGATGACTTTAACATGAATGTTATTTTTTTAAAAAAATATATTTAATTTTTATTTTCAATTGCAGGTCGCTTGAGAACAATTTATTGTCTGGGACCATCCCTGTTAGCATATGGCTAAACATGTCCTTCAGTGAGACAGCTAAACTCACAGTGTAAATTCTGAACCAAAATCCTATTTGTTCCCGAAGAGATTGTATTGATTCTCTGCATCAAAGTTGACACTAATATATATTGATGATCCATTTAATGGTTTAAGTTGATGAAATGGATTTTGATAATGCTATATTTTGTTTGTCCAATCTGTGCAGTGATCTCCGTAACAACTCATTTTCAGACATTTTGGGAAATCTAAATCCACCAGAAAATATCACACTGAGGTATTCTCATTTGTTTATGTTCAGGAACACGTTGGCTTCCGTGAAGCTGCATGATCCGATTCTCTCTGTGCAGTTTAATTAATGAACATAAATGTGGTTAACATTCCTGTTATATTTATGCCTGAATGTGGTTTTTTATGATTGGTTTA
Source organism: Senna tora (assembly GCA_014851425.1). Lineage (NCBI taxonomy): Eukaryota > Viridiplantae > Streptophyta > Magnoliopsida > Fabales > Fabaceae > Senna > Senna tora. Next base: position 4,109,939 of record CM026265.1, on the reverse strand, counting down.
GTTGTTGTATGTTCTTTGTAATTCATGGTTAATATGAAATTTTTTGGCACAATTAATCCTTCAGGTCATGTCAATTTCTTTCTTTTTTCCTTGAAGGCTTGCTGGCAATCCTGTCTGCAAGAATTCTAATGTGCAGAATATTGGTCAATATTGTGGACCTGTAGAGCAGGATGCTGACGATAACTCAACGAATTCAAAAGATGTTTGTAACCGTCAATCTTGTCCATTGGATGGTTCCTATGAATATGTCCCAGCTTCTCCTGTTCCCTGCTTTTGTGCAGCACCTCTGAGAATTGGATACCGGCTGAAAAGCCCTAGTTTCTCTTACTTCCCTCCTTATATAACTCCTTTTGAATTATATGTAACTCAGTCTTTGAACTTGGAACTCTACCAATTATCAATAGATTCATATGCCTGGGAAGATGGACCTCGTCTAAGGATGTATTTGAAGATTTTTCCTTTAAATTCTAGTGTATTCAATACAAGTGAGGTCCAACGCATTATAGGCATTTTTTCATCATGGGAATTTCCTCGCACTGATTTTTTTGGACCATATGAACTCATGAACGTCACTCTTCTTGGTCCTTATAAAAATAGTAAGTTTCTTATTCTGCATAATTTTGTATTTATGTGATCCTTTGCAGCGCTTAATCAATATCTGCTAAATCCTCAGCATATTATTTTCATTACATACCACCATATGCATGTAATGTAAATGAGTCTGATGAAATGTTCTTTTGCTGCTCAGAATAGTGGTTTGCAAATTCTGTTTTCGTGTTTTAACTTTTGTTATCGTTGAGCTTACCCTGGCTAGTGGATTTCGATTTGATTGGTGATTTTCTTGCTCCAAAATTGTTCACTGCAGAACGATTCTTCTCTATCAAAATAAAAAAATATGAAATATGTATTTTGAATTGATCAACCAAAGAATAGAATTTTAATGCAAAAGTATTTACCTTTTCCATATTCCTGGGATAAGCATTAATTTTGATAAATCACATAGAATATGCTGTGTTATTGTGTTTCTTTCCCTTACAACTTATTTAATTTAAATATGCTGTAGTTATTATTGAGTCAGAGAAGAGGAAAACCAGTAGAGCCGTATTAGTAGCTGCTATAATTGCAGCCATTACCGGTGTTATAGCAATCTCTGCAATAGTCACTCTCATTATAGGTAGAAGACATATCAAATACCGCTACAAACTATCAAGGAATCATATCCGTAAGTATTATATGTAATTCTTTCTGAGATGAACATTATCATATTTGATAGTATAATTCAAGAGATATAAATCTTATTTCTTTTTGCAGCCTCCAATATTTCTATTAAAATAGATGGAGTGAAAGCGTTCACTTTTAAAGAGCTGTCTCTTGCTACTGACAATTTTAGTGGCACAACTAAAGTTGGTCAAGGAGGTTATGGGAAGGTTTATAAAGGCATTCTTTCTGATGAAACAATTGTGGCCATAAAGCGAGTTGACGAGGGTTCCTTACAAGGTCAAAAAGAATTTTTGACTGAGATAGAACTTTTATCAAGGTTACATCATCGGAACCTAGTATCATTGATTGGATATTGTGATGAGGAAGGGGAGCAGGTAAATTGCTTATATCTACACTTTTCTTATCTATACTATCATGCATCTGATTCTATTACAAACTTGTCAATGTGAATGATAAAGCATATGTGTATTTTGTGTATATATATTTAATTGATAAAACAGTCCTACAGCTTGATTAAACAGTCTTCTAGCCGTTAAGTCGAAAGTTTAAGCATGGAAGTTCATATTAGTCCCTGAATTCAATATGCTGCCTACTTGTATCATTTGGCTTGTTAAGTGCACCTTTTATGTTGGTTCTTCATGTTGATCTGGTTAAGCTTGTCTATCCTGTTAAGCCCACCCGTGAACTAAATTTATGACTAGTGAAGTGCTAGTTCATAATCACACTCCCCCTCAATTATATCTTGAGCTTGTGTTCCTTTCAGTCTTAGATATCTCAAGTGTAACTTGTCTTTCATTTTATCTTGGGCTTTTGTTCCTTTAAGTCTCAGAGATCTTAAGTATTTCTTTTCTTTTTGCGTCGGTTTGTACTCCTTTTAACCTCAAAGGCTATAGGACTTTCAATATTTGTCTAGGTCTTCCTTGTCGAGTCTTCCATCTTTGGGCTGGCAGGTCTTGGACATCATTTTGGAGTCTGGATTTTTTTTTTAAAAATTGCCAACCCAATTCACTAGGTATGAGCTCCATTAGGCTTCCTTCATCTTGGATCTTGGATCTTCATGGGTCATGACTCGTGAGGCCATTGGACTCTGATACCATGTTGGAATTTGATGATCTCAGTCCAAGTCTGCATAGTGGAGTATTAGTCCATAATACTGCTGGACTTTGATTATGAGTTTGAGTGTAGAGGATGCCTTATGTCCAAAATGCCTAAGGCACTTCAGTTTGTTATTCTCACATATTATATAGCCCTTAAACTTCTCTTAACCAGCCGGTGTAGAATTTCATATTTCTTTCTTTCCTTTACATTTTCCAATAACTTATTACTTAAACGAACTGCATGCTTTAACCGATTTCTCTGTCAAATCCGTCACTAGATATTCAAGTTAGTCAATATGGACTGTAATTCTTCCCGTTCTATTACTAATCTCAAATATGTAATCTATTTTACAACAATATTATTCTCATTGACTCTTTCTGCTGGTTCAGATTCTGGTTTATGAATTTATGCCCAATGGTAGTTTGCGGGAGTGGATTTCTGGTACGGATATGTTGGTTTTTCTATTTAAAATTTTCAACCTTTTCAATGAAAGTTTTGTCTGTGGTAAATGATCAATGTTTGCGTAATAGTGAATAATAGCTTATAAAAAATACCTATGATGTATATGGTTGGTCGTTGGTGCGTGGATACTTAGTCAACAGAGAGAAAAGAATTAAAATATTATTCTTTTTCTGATTGAAAGGTAACAAAATTTGAATATTGTTATAGAATATAGACTTGTGTGTGCTTGAAAACCCTCTTCAAAACATTCAAAAAGTCTCATCTTTACTCTTCATAATGGAAGATAGCTTTGCAGAACAGAAGAACCCATGCTTATTATGGCAAGCTTATGAATCTCAAAACTAACATGATTGCCAGTATAAGGTCTAAACTGACCATTCAATCATCATGAGGCTAAAATACCTTAAAGTTAAGCAATAGCATGGGCTCTATATATAAAGAGCAAGATGCTCTGAACAGAGAGAAAGATTATTGCAAGAAGATGGATAATTTTATTAATCACTCAAAGAGGTATATATACAAGACTAGTCTCTCACAGCGTGATAAACCCGGGTTCGAATCCCGGCTCGGAGAGGTACCCACATTTAGTGCCCGACAGTGCCTTGAATAAGATTGCCTCAAATAGGAGGATACCTGTAGAAAAAAAAAAGAGGTATATATAGAAGAGTTCCCGAGGATAAAAGAGTAAAAAACATCTACTCTAGTAAGGGTAAACTAGTAAAAAAACACTACCTACCTAACTAGCTCAGAAACTTCCCTTTAGTACTCCAACTAAAATTTCTCCACACTACATTGGATGATACTGATGTTTTCTGCTTATGACAGGTAAAAGGAAGGGAAACCTAACTTTTGGCATGAGGATGCAGATTGCAATGGGTTCTGCCAAAGGCATACTGTATCTCCACACTGAGGCTAATCCTCCTATATTCCACCGAGATATTAAAGCCAGTAACATACTTCTGGACCACAATCTTACTCCTAAAGTGGCTGATTTTGGACTCTCGCGTCTGGCACCATATCTAGACGGCGAAGGGACCGTGCCCAAATATGTGTCAACAGTTGTGAGGGGGACACCAGTAAGTTTGCTTAAGAAACAACTTCAATTCTATTATTCAGGACTTGAAGCCATTGTGAGATTATTATTATTATCCTTTCATTTTGGTACCTGTCAGTAATAGTATATGATTCTTGTGCTTATATATATGTTTGCAGGGTTACCTTGACCCTGAGTACTTCTTGACTCATAAGTTGACAGATAAAAGTGATGTGTATAGCCTTGGAATTGTGTTCCTGGAGCTTTTGACAGGCATGCAACCAATTTCGCATGGAAAGAACATTGTTCGCGAGGTACTTAGCTTTGTTTAATAGCATTAGCACCGGTATTTGTGATTGTTGAAACTCAAGTTACTCGGGAACTCTCCCTCAAAAGCTAGCTATTAAGGGGGAAGAACCAAGCTACTTAAGTAGCTCATTGAGTATCTCATCCTATCAGATGTGAGACTTAACTTGCATCTCCAATAGTGATACATAGATGATTTTTGTGATTAATTAATTGACGCTACGAGATGTTGTGTCAGGTTAACGTGGCTCGTCAGTCCGGATTGATATCTTCCATTATAGATAGCAGAATGGGTTCATATCCATGGGATTGTGTTGACAAGTTTCTTAGTTTAGCCCTCAGTTGTTGCCATGATAATCAAGAGCAACGACCATGCATGGTAGATGTGGTGAGGGAGCTGGAAATGATTCTTGCAATGTTGCCACAAAGTGAAATCACTTTCTCAGATACTACTACTAGTGATTATTCTGGTAAACTGGCATCACCCTCCACGTCAGCATCCTACGTGGCAAGGGAGGACCAACACGTGTCTTCCACCGTATTGTCGGGAAGCAATCTTGTCAGTGATGTTATTCCCACCATTGTTCCACGTTAGTTAGGGAACACACACAGTGATGTAAATTTGTAAAATGCTGTATCAAATTGAAGAGATGAAAATATCAAGTAAATAACTTTTTCTTGTTCAGTTTTCAAGGACGACAAGCAATCAAAGAGGATAACAATACAAACCGTTTGGGTGTACAAACTTTTGTTGAGTAGTTTGTAATATAGGGATGAAAAAGTTCTACATTGGGCAAATCAAAGAGTGCTTCACTGTATATATAGAAGATATGAACTATACAATTAAATAAATAATATGTATATATATATATATATATGTATATGTTAATGTGTAACACATATTAATATATATATATATATATATATATATATATATATATATATATATACAATTACTTAGACTTGGGGCTTCGGGCCGGGCTTGAATATCCAATCAGATTAATATTTTAATTTTAAAATATAAGAAATTATTTTTTAAAATTTAAATAAAGTAACTGTTTTAAAACAGACAAATATGTTTGTTGGAAGCATCTATTCAAACAGAAAAACATGTCTATTTGAAGTGTCCATTCATCCTCTATAAATTGAGAAGTTCCAGGGGTTTTGTTGTATCCTGAGAGAGACTTGTTGAGTCTCCTATAGTACAGGCATAATCTCTTAAAAGAAAGTGATTAATTCATGCCTCAAAACTCATACTCTTATCTTCCTTCATACTCTGTTTCTAACAACTTTATCTAGCCTGGTCCGTTCACTTTTTTTGCCAATCAGGCCGGGTTGGTCAGGTCTCGACCAGGTCTCGGGTTGGCCATAGGTGGATACCTGGGATACTCATTTTTTTAATTTTGTTATATTTAAATATTTTTATACGTAAGATATATAATATTTGTATGTATATTTTTTTTATTGATTATTAATTGAAAACACACAAGATATAGCTTTAATTTAATTTAATTTTTTTTTAAAACTATTAAACATGTTAAATTTAACTTTTTATTAATGTAAATTTCATAATAATTATATATAATTAGTTCTTATATTAATATATATAAGTTAAAAAAATCATAAAACTAGTCTAAAATAATCATAAGAAATTAAAAAGTAATAAGGTTTTTTTAGAAATCTGGGCGGTACCTAGAATAATTCATTATCCTTCAAACTTCAGTACAGAGAAATAGAGTTAATTCAACAAATTAGATTGATGGAGTCTTTTGCAAAACAAACTAAAACATAAGTTTGCAGTTTGCAGACGAAAGGTAGAAGCCAGCAGTGCCTTCCATTGTGACAGGTTGCTTTAAACCATTAATCTCCACCACTGGATTAATGTTTTTATTCAAGTAGACCAATGCACAGATTCGTGCATACCTAGCAAGTGACAGATTAACGCTGTGTTTGGTAAGGAGAAATATGATACGAATCAAAGGTTTGAGCCCAATATAAAGTCCAGCAGCCCATTGGAGGTGAAGAACATTGAACCCAATTCTGATGAGCACAGGTAGATGCAAGAAGAAACTGTGGGCAGAGTTGTTGTATCACGTGGAAATCTTCTACAATCAACTATATAATCTGTGGCTTTTATTGAGTAGAGATTAGGCTGTCATTTTAGTAATAGTTTTATACTATAGGAGTTTGCTTTCTTACTCGAAAAGGAGTCACGGCTTGTACACTTTCTTCTTCCTTTGGATTTGATATATTTTCTCCATTTACTCCATTTATTTCATTCCATTTTCTCATATCATTGCTGCCTCTTTTGTTACTATACTATATCAATTTTGGGATTGTAACAAAATAGGAAGGGAATGAGAATGGAAATGAGAATGCGAATAGAATAAAAGTGGATAAAATGACCATTTTACCCTTACATTAAAAGTGGGAATGGAATAAAAGTGAGTAAAAAAAATAATGACAAAAATATAATTTCAACACATTGTAAAAAATGAAGTTTATTTTGTAAAAAAAATGTACATGAAAATGGTACATTCCATCTCTTTTTCCTTTCCTATTTCTTCTTACCGTTCATAAAAAATCCTTGGGTTAAAGAAGTCGATGGGAAGATTCTGTAGCTTGAACCAGATAGTTAATATTATACAGTTAAAACATCATGATAGTTAGAGACTTAGAGGGAGTGAGAGAGGATGTCCATAGTATCTTCCCATGAGATTCAAAACAGAACATTTAAATGAATCAAAACGGCATGGTTTTGTTGAGTTGGAATGAGAGAGGATGCCATGTCATTTAAATATGACACGTAGGAGAGAGGGTGTACCACATAAGCATTCCATGTCAGCATTTAATGGCAAAACCATACGGATGTTACGCTAGAGGACCAATTTTGACAAAAAAAAATGTTGAGGACCTAAAATAACCTTCTGAAACGTTGATGACCAATATTAAACTTCGTGCAAACGTTGAGGACCAAAAGAATAATTTGGCCTATTTATAATATAATTATTTTTAAAAATCCATAGTATAATTTTAAATTTAAAAATGAATAAATATTACAAATTGGTTCATAAGAATGTATTTAAATTTATATATTAACATATATCATGGATGAATTTTACATATCAACACAGATTACAATAGTCTATATAACATAAAATATTTTTAAATATTAAAAAAATTAAAATAAAAAAGCCCACATGGACTAGGTCAATTTAATCCTTACAAGTTACAAACCCATCATGGGCTATTAACCTAAATGGATCCAACTAAAAGCCCTCCGCCTAACTCTTGCAATACTTAACATCTTAGAGCAAGTTTGGTTCCTTGCGAAAATAATATAATTCATTATATAATTTAATATTTTTTTTCACTTCTTATCAAATATACTTTATTTTTTGTAATATGATAAAATTATATATTTTTTTTTACTTTTGATCTATTTTTATTTCATTTTCACTTTTAATATAAAGATAAAATTATCATTTTATCTATTTTTATTCCATTCACATTATATGACTTTTATATTACTATTCTCATTATATCTAATATTCACGTATAACGAGACGTGCCCGCACCGGCATGGGCAACGGGGCAGTAGGTGGCAGCGTAGGTTGTTGTTTCTACATTTAAAACATTCGTTCTATTTCTTTGTGTGTATCTTCCTAATTCTATATACGCTGCGTTCTCCACGCTGGCTTATCGCTATGAAACCGGCTCAGCTCACAGTTTCTTTTCCAATTGAAAACAAAACAACGTTCTTTCTCTCTCTCTCTCCCCTTCCCATCTTTCTCACTTCTCAACTCCAACCAACAAATTGCGAGTTCCAACTCTCTTAAAATATCTGTCTTACTCTCTCCATCCAACGCGCACCCTCAATTTCTCATTAGGTGCCTTCTCTTTCTCTATCTCATCTCCTCCTCTTTCATTTTTGCTTCATTCTCACGACTAGGGTTTTCCTGTCTTTCCCCCTTTTCCCTGTTTTCTGTGAATTTTAATTTTGTTTCATCTCTGCGACGTATCCGATCTTTAGGCATTGATCTCTTTATGCAATTACCCAATTATATCTCATTTCTTGTTTTATCTTTTTGTTTTGATCTTCAAAGGGATATTCCAGATGCCATTGACTTTCAATTCAGTTCCAAAAGTCGATTCTTTTATGCGAAATTGGGGTCTTAATTTGGCTTTTGGGTTTTCTTTCTAAGAGGAGACTAGTTAGTTCTTCAGTTCTTATGTGCTTGTGTGTCTAAGTATCTAACATATTAATTTTATATTACAAACTTGCTTTGCATTTAAAATTTTCTTCCCCTTCCCTCTTATTGCATATGTTGTTTGGAGTGCCACTAGGAAGGCTGAGGCAGTTATGTCTCGTTGCTAATCTTTTTCTCATAATTCTTTATCTGCAGGAAGGTTGACCAAGAGATATAACTTTGTAGGAAGTGATGACTTGTGATTGCAGTATCTAGACTGCCTGTTTGATTCATTCTTATTGAATTTGAAATTATTGACTACTTGCTAATTGCATTGATCGTATCATCTTTACACAATGAGCTACTGTTCTGCTTCCTTAGTTGGTTATGGAGCAGTAGCTGCTGAAAATTTCATTTGGTGCTGGTGACATAAAGAAAGCCCTGTTTCTCCTTACATTTGAAAGAAGAATATGGTGCACATGGCTTGGATTCTGAAGCTGAAGTTATATCTTCCTGTCTTGTTTTTACTCTTTGCCATTCTTTTTTTTGGTAATTCAAAAGCTGACGTTGAACATGAAGTTTCACAAAAGCTCAGATCTGCACCACATAAGAATGTGGTGAGCAAGGTCATTGATGGCACTGGTGTAGAGAATTCCTTTTCTTATGAGGAAACCAATAATGTTCTGGGTGATAGGAAGGGTGGAAGCAGTAAAGTTTCAGTTTCAACTGTTGCATTATTTACTTTGGCAATGGCAGCTGCTACCGGTTTAGGTGCTGTACCCTTCTTCTTCGTGGAACTTGATCCACAGTGGGCTGGATTATGCAATGGAATGGCCGCAGGTGTTATGTTGGCTGCAAGCTTTGATCTCATACAAGAAGGGCAGGATCATGGTGCTGGAAGCTGGGTTGTGATTGGGATTCTAGCTGGTGGCGTTTTTATTTGGCTATGTAAGAAGGTGATGAACTTTCTTGCCTGTTCTTTATACCACAACCATAATTCTCTTACTTTAGAGAAAGTAGTTGTATTGTCTTGCTTTTTTTTAATCCTCCTTGCTAGAGTGGTTCTATGCAGATACTTGAACTTTTTTCAGAGTTGTTAAGATTGTATAGACATTTAAAAATGCTTCTCTGGTTTTCATTACGTAACATATATGTGGTATTACCTTAAGGGCATAAGGATCATTTTGGCTTCAAATATAGCATTCTTTAGAAACCTAAGTATTTATACTCCTAGATTGTATCAATCATGCTCTACATGTTCTTTTTAAGTAATTTTGTACTATTTTTTCAATTCTTCTGGAAATTCAAAACTGATATAGCTGACATAAACTTTTCCTGTTACCTGCCTGATTTTTTTGCCAGATTTGTAAGCCAATCTACTTTTCGAATTTTAGCAGATTTGATTAGTCCATCATTTGATGTATTTAATCATTTAATGTATGTAATATCTCATGTAATTCTTCTTTTCTTTTTCTAATCTTTTGGGGTGCACTTACTTATGTCATTTAAATCTTATATTTCTGGGCATTAATCCCTTCAAATTACCCAAAAAAATAACACATATTTTACTAATATTTCATTTTTAGACCCATGACATTCTCATTGTGTTTTGTATTTTCTCCTGGGTTTCAGTATCTTGAACAATATGGGGAAGTAAGCATGTTGGATATAAAAGGTGCTGAAGCGGCCAAAGTTGTTCTAGTAATTGGAATAATGACACTTCATTCTTTTGGGGAGGGTTCTGGGGTTGGGGTCTCCTTTGCTGGTTCAAAGGGTTTCTCTCAAGGCCTGTTGGTTACTTTGGCTATTGCTGTACACAACATACCAGAGGGATTAGCTGTCAGCATGGTGCTAGCATCAAGGGGTGTCTCCCCACAGAATGCTATGTTATGGAGTGTAATAACTTCTTTACCTCAGGTACAGGTTATGCTAAAAATTGAAATATCTTATATTTCATCGGAAGAAATCATTCTAACACGAGTCAGTCAGAGTTGTAGAGAAACTATCATGCAATCAAACTCACACTATGCTTCTTTTGTGTAATTGAGATGCTGTATGTTGACAAAACTGTGGGATTCTTAATGTTTGAGTATGTCTTGGCTGTCATACTGTTTCTAGGTATGCAGTATGACTATGCTTTGTTCTGCTTTATCATCACATAGACCATAAGAAAGATTTGGTAGCAAAGTCCTGAAGTTCTCAAGGTTCTCAATGTTCTTTTCTATAATGGAATTACATCCTATGTGAATTTGCATGAGCCATGCAGTTAAGTTGTATCATGGGCTGTCATTTTCTGCTCAAGGACGTACAACTAGGCTGAGTTTTAATCTTTTGTACCTTGAAGATAGTTAATTTTGGCAGTTAATAATAATTATTATATGGTTCAGTACTATCATAACATAGAAATTATGACCTAATTTGTAGTTAGTGTTATGTCCTTAGCCTAGATCTAAGGTTATAAAACTAATTATAGGTTGTTTGAACTTGAATTTGTAGTCTTTTACCATGGCCTCTTACCGTGTTATGCATGATTTGATGCAGCCAATTGTAGCAGTTCCTTCATTTATATGTGCTGATGCATTCAGTAAGTTCCTGCCTTTTTGTACGGGGTTTGCTGCTGGATGTATGATCTGGATGGTTGTTGCAGAAGTGCTCCCTGATGCATTCAAGGTTTTTAAACTTTGCAAAATTATTGGCCTTTTGATCTTTTAAAGTTGGCTTTTCATAATCATAACTGCTTTTTTCAGTTTTTTTTTTTTTTTTTTTTTAATATGTTAACATATGGTGGCAGCATAATTGTTAATAGTCAACTATAGCTCTCAGCCTCTCTCAATATAGCCTGTAGCCATTTGTGACTGGCCCTTGTGCTATGCTACATCTTAGCATAGCAACTTTTATGTGGTTATCTATAGTGAATCCTGGCTATGGCAGTCAGTCTGAGTCTGTAGCACTTTCTATTTGCACTATATGGTAGATATGGTAAACAAGGCAAAAATCAACTGTGATGCCTTGAAATCTGTCAAAGGATGAAGATTGGCTGTCTGTCTTCGGAGGAAATTTCTGATTGCTCTGAGGTCACAAGAAGTCACATCTCATCTGTTCTTCGTAGATTCCTCCTTTTCTGCCTTTTTTCTTAGTCTCTTCTCTATTCCTCATTATCTTATTTTATGGGAAGGCCACTTCCCATTAGAAAAGACTGTGATTTAATTGCAAGATTCTGTTGTAACTCTTGTGATTGAAATATGCAACTAAAACCACCCCTGGTTAAACTTTCATATAGTGATTCCCACTGAAACTAAGTTCCAACCAAATAAGAATAGGATTTTGTACTCCTGTTATGATTTTGTTCACATTCTGTTACATCTATAAGGATGTTACTCATTTAAACTTTGCTAGCATTGAGATATTGATGACTTAGTGCTTGATGTTGTGTTTTAAGGATGATTTAATTACACTAGAATCTAGATGATTATTAATTTGTCATAAGCTATGTTATAAATGTTAGCTTAATTCGTACATAGTCTATCTGAAATATAATGTATCACATATATTTGACATATTTAATATAATAGCCACTACATTTTAATGTAGCTTGGGCAAAGGCGGATACTATGTACTTTAATTTCACTTGTGAATCACTGTATTTTTCATTCTTATTTTTGCATGCATTCATTCGGTTTCAAATCTGTCATGATCCCTCTTGTTCAGAGCTTGTTATATATAAACATGAGAATGATAGTAAAGCCATTATTTAACTATTTTAAATCTTGACAAAGTACTATATCTTTCAAAGACAACTCTGTTATGTTATGCCTTTAATCTTGATAAATATTACCTCTTATCTGATGGTGAATAAGGAGTCTGGGTACAATAGGAAATAATTGAGAAGTTTTATTCAAAAGCCTTGACAGTCTCAGCTGTAATATCCGGGCCAGCAAGAAACTGGGAAGCTTCCAATAGGTAGAACACTCCCAGCTTGATGTTAAGTGAGTTGGCAAGGAAGTTGTTTAATCAGTTAGAAGAGCTATTAGTTAATTAGCAGAGTTGTAGTCAGTATATAATGCAACTATAGAATTTTGTAGGCTTGGAATTTCTTCCCTCTTTCTCTGATCAAGAGGGTTTGTGATTGTTAATTTTTCTGTTTCTTCTGTATTGGTACTCGGGAGTCGATTTGATAGACAAAGCTCATCAAAGACTTGGCACAATCCATCCTCCCCACGCCACCCATCCCACGGGTGCTCTCTTTTTGCTGGGTTTTCTACCACAGTTCTTCTAAATGATGCATGCATGTCTTATGCAGTTCTCTTCCTTTTTGCAGTTTTAGACTCTTATTTTCAGATTTATAATAGTTTCTCATGCTATATAGGAAGCCTCTGCTTCACAGGTTGCATCAGCGGCAACCCTTTCTGTAGCATTTATGGAAGCTCTCAGCACCTTATTTCAGAATTTCAGCCATGATTACAAGTAAGTTTGTTATGGAATTTATTGATTTATTTTTTATCAGTCACATTGAAGTATTTGGCTTTGATGCATGAATGAATATTATCATTGCTTGAGGTATTTGGATTTATAAATTTTAAAATTAACCAACGCGGTTCAATATTACGCCTTTCTTCTGCTACAGCTGTTCTGTGACAAAAATAAACGAAATATTTAGTTTTTCCACATTCACGCTACCATTGAAGTAGTAATTTAATTTTTTTTTCCCCTGAATTTCAATTTCTGGCTGCAGCTCTGAAGATGCTTCTGGCTTCTTTGTTTCATTACTTTTTGGCCTTGGCCCACTACTTGGCGGCATTGTTCTGGTTGCATTTGCTCTTGCTTTTCATCTTCAGCATGCTCTCCTCATGGGCACAGCTTGTGGGATTGCATTCGTTCTGGGTGCTTGGAGACCAGTGCAGCTTATTTTGTCTTCAAAATTGGGATTTTTTCCTGTTGTGTTCCTCATTACAATGGGTGCTGCTTTTGTCTATGTTTCTAGCTCCGGTGTATTGAAGGTGGCAGCTCGGAAAAAGGCCTCAGTCAATGACTTACCTTCAGTTACTGGATTCCCTCTGAGTGTTCACACCCTTCAGTCATTCATATCATGTGGAACAGTTGCTTTTCATGCTCTGGCTGAAGGACTTGCATTGGGAGTGGCTGCACCAAAAGCATATGGACTTGGTCGTCACATGGTCCTTCCTGTCTCCCTACACGGACTACCCCGGGGAGCCGCTGTGGCTAGCTGTATCTTCGGTGCTACTGATAGTTGGCACGCTTCCCTTGCAACAGCCGCCATAATTGGATTTATGGGCCCAGTATCAGCAATAGGGGCTATCCTCGCTGGTATCGATTATAGTGGTCTTGACCATGTGATGGTTTTTGCTTGTGGCGGATTAATCCCAAGCTTCGGAAACGTCGTTAATAGAGCACTGAGTTTGGACAAGAGGAAAAGCACCTCCGGCCTCATTATGGGTACTGGGTTTGCTATTTTTTGTTTAACATTCACTAGGTTGGTTTGCTTGCACACACCGTACTGCAATTCTGCACCAGAGGCTGTGAGATAAGATGGTTGTGGTGCATCATCTATTGACTAAGGTATAGGCCTCTTCCATAGGTCATATGTGAAGAGATCCTTAATGAAGGGTTGGGTGATCTGAAGCTCAAGTTCCTTCTGAGGATTCAATCCTATGCAGAGATTGTAATTATGTTTACATTTTATACCAAAAGGATTTCTCCTTTGGTGTCATTTATACTGGGCCAGTTCTTTTTGGCCTTATAGAAGATAACGGATTGAGTTTCTGACCTGTCTTGTATAGATAGAGATTTTGCGTCGTATGAACTATAGTTACCTACTTTATGATCATTGTAAAACTCGCTAGGTCAGAGTAGAGCTACAGTAATTTTTTTTCCTTGATTTTTTGTTTAGCTAATTATTAAGTAAATATATCATGAAGCCTCTTCTTGCTTTTCTCTATCTTACTCACATAAAGGGTAAACGTAACTTGATTTAATATGAATTCAACTCAACCCGAGAAAAAACGTGTCTTTTGGGTGAGTTGGATAACGAATTCGACTCGCTCAGAATGGGAATACTCATTCTTCAGGTCCTTTGAATTCAGTCATTTTTTCTCTTCATTTTTCTCAAATTCAAACAAAATTATCTATTTTTTATTCTCAACTTGAGTTATTATAATTTACGGAAAAAAAGTTATTATAAGTGAATGGTCAAATACTCAAATTGGTCTTAAAAGTATAAGATTGATTTTAAATTGACCCTAATTGTTTTATCAATATGAAATAAATAAAATATTTAAGAAAAATTTGAGACTCATCCCATACTTTTGGGACCAAATATTAGACCAATGTAAAATAAATGAAACAAATTTCAAGATTTAAATTTTATATATCAATGTAGTTGATAATTGATATGCTTACTGTAGTTTTTCATTCTATTTTTTGTTAAAAACTAAACAGAACGCAGAGTCGTGATTAGACGAATTCGGCCGAATCCATTTTAAGTTTGAAGTTTAACCCATCAGATTATGTTTATGCGGGTTTAGTGTGGGTCCAATTTTTAAAAATAATTTATCTCTAAGTATAGTAAGTTTTGTTACGAAGTGACGCTAATTTTGTAGGTTGACGCATCACTAAAATTTACTTGGACATACGCTAAGCTAATAAACAACTAGCCAATGTCAAGGCAAAATGTTCACGGTTGCTACGTGATTTCCGGATGAAAATATATCTCAACTACAAAAGTTTTACCGACATGTTTTACATCATTCATAATTGCTCTAAACGATACTTGGAAAATCCTACACTGGGGAAACCGTAGCATCTACCAAATTGGAGTTTGTTTCTCTCATTTGAACCTTCCAATCACTTGGATATCGACTGATTATTCTGCAGATCCTCCTCTTCCCTATCTACCAAACCCTCCTTCTCTCCACCCAACGGCTTCTTCTTCTGTTGTGAAACACTCTGCGAGCCAGTGAATCTCGCCAGCATCACAAAAGACATGCCTCCAACAACATTGTTCAAGCATCTCAGCACAAAAACCGAGGACTTGAACACCATTGGCGGAACCCCCTTTTCCAACACAAACTCAACCCCATTCAGAGTCTGGTACCTCAGATTGCTGCTCACACCCATGTGAGCCGCCCATGTGAAAGCATTCAACAGCGTGGGTGGAGGCTTGTTGGGAGTCTCGAAACTGGGATCCATCTTCTTCCTTATTTGGATCAACCCATTTGAAATTGCTGTTCCAACCAGCCCCGCGGCCAACCCAACGGCGGCGAACACAATCCCTTTGTACACGAGGGTTCCGAATCGATCCACAATCCCATAAGCACCCGGCTCGAACATGTGGCTCTTGGGACAAGACGCGAAGATGGAAGGTAGAGCGGAGGAAGTGGAAGCCATGGTGGGTGCCAATAGATACATGAGTGTGAAATTCAGAATACACCCAACGACGAGAGTCGAGAAAACGAAGTCCAGCTCGTTCAATCCGAAATTAGGGCGAGTGGCCATATCGCCAATAACACACGCGCTCACACCCACCAACTCTTCCATCAGAACCTTGAAGGGGAATTGGGGATCGGCCGAAACCCTCGATCTCCATCCGTTCAGAAGGAGGCCCACAACCCCTAGCGCCTCAGACGACGATGCGGAGTCATCGGAATTCCCATCTTGACCCCAATTCCCATCATCGCCGCCGCCGCCGCCGTTGTTACCATCACCGCCGGCGAATGAGATCTGCAAATTCTCCGGCAAGTTGTTTTCGTAGACCTTAGGGTTGGTGGGATGAAAAGAGCGATTTCGAGGGTGAAAGGAGGATGGGAGAGAAAGAGCGGGATGGGAATTGAACGCGCGAACGTCTGGAAGTGCGTGGTAGTGGCTAGAGAGAGGCGAGAAACGCAGCTGAGCCATGGCTGCCATGGAATTTCAACTTCAACTTCAACTTAATAATCCTCGATCTGGAAGAACAGTCAATAAATCAATGGGCGAAGATGAAGAATTAGAAGATGAGAGGGAGATTCAAATGGGGGAATGAATGAATGAATGCCAGTGAGAAATCAGAAGAAAGAAAAATTTGGGAAAAAGGGAAGTACCTGAGAGTGTGCGAGGAGAAGCTAAAACAGCGAAGAGCTTCAAGGTAATTGAATTTGAGAGTGCTCAGAACTGAAAAAGTAACACAAACAAACCCTATGCTTATGGCTACGCTCATAAGAATTGTGACACAGTGGAAACTAAAAAGACAAAAGTACCTTTTTTTGTTTTGTGATCAGAAATGCATTCATTCATTTATGGATCCGCATATGCTAAAATGCAGATTTGGTATAAAGTGCACGATATGAACTATTGGATGAAATTATTACAGAACACGAATCTCAATTTTTATTTAATGGTTAGGATGATGCACTTCATACACTTTAAACATTTTGCACTTCTGTCAGAACCCAGTTCTGATAAATGCATGAAAATTGTGAATAAGGCTTTATATTTTAGACTAAAATGTAATTTTGGTCCCTCATTGATGTTTCTTTTGTCAGTTTGGTCCCTTATAAACTCACGTTGTAAATTTTAGAGTATGTTCTTTTGGTTGAAAAGATGAGGGAATAGGACTGGGATCGAGAATGAGAAAAGATGAGGGAATGGAAATGTCAGTCAATATGATGTGATTGATATAAATGGAATATAAGTGAGTAAAATGACAATTTTGTCCTTACTTTAAAAGTGATAATAGAATAAAAATAGGTAAAAAAGTAAGGACAAAAACATAATTTCATCACACTGAAAAAAGTAGGATTTGTTTGTTAAGAAAAAAAAAGAGAGATGACTTCTCCTTCTCCCTTTCCATCATGAAATCTAACAAAAGAACACGCCCTTTCACATGTCAAAATGTTATTAATTTGGTCCTTGACAAATTGTCAATTTGTTCTTCAATCAATCGTTTTAATCAGAGTTGATGATACATACAATTAAATGTTGTCTAAATAAATTAATCCAAATTTTATATTATAAAAGAGTTGATGCATGTAATTAAGGTTGAGTAAATAAATGGTTGACAAATTGACAGGATTAATTTTTAAGGGATCAAATTGATAAGGCAAGTCTACGAGGAACCAAATTAATAATGTTTTAATCATTGAGGGACAAAATTAACGAGAATCTATGAGGAAAGAAATTGACAAAAAAAAAACATTTGAAAGAGCCAAAAATAATTGAGGAAAATATCATTTACAGCATTTGCCTGGTTAATGTTTGGATGAGTACTTCAGCAAAGTCTCTTTGATCCAATATTAGCGTTTTGTGTTAACATACATTGTTGTACTATCAATCGATTAATTTGTCATTTTAGATTTTTAAGTTCCGGAAGATATATATATAGGTAAAATACTATTTAGTCCTTGAATTGTTGGTCAAATTATTATTTAGTCTCTGAATTTATCAAAAATACTATTTAGTCCCCGAATTTGACAAAATACTATTTAGTCCCCGAATTTGTAACTATATCAACTATTTAGTCCCCAAACTTGGCAAAAATACTATTTAATCACCGAATTTGCAACTCTGTCAACTATTTAGTCTCCTGACTGTTACCCGTTATAGTTGACAGAGTTACCAATTCGGTGATTAAATAGTATTTTAGCCAAGTTTGAAAATTAAATAGTTGACATAGTTACAAATTCGGGGACTAAATAATATTTTGTCAAATTCAAGGACTAAATAGTTGGCATAGTTAAAAAATTTCGGAAACTAAATAGTATTTTTGATAAATTTAGGAATTACATAGTAATTTAACCAACAATTCAGGGACTAAATATTTTGCCTCATATATATATATATCTATATATCTACTGACCCCTTCCTTCTGTCCCCTGCCTATTTTCTCTCCAACACTCAAATATATGTTTTCAAAGTTGGGTCATTAGGGTAATATAGGTCTCAGAAAGTTGGGTGAAGAATTTATATATACTCTATAAACAAAGACCACAATTTTTTCCCCTTCTTTGTTGGTACATGCTAAGATATTTATCTCACATGCATGGTTCCAATGGAAACAGAATACAAATACTTGTGACAAACAACTAAAAAGAATCCACCCTGGCCCTATGCTTCCTTATAAATCTTAAATTACCAATGAGACTTGACATCCCCCCACAAAACTCCATCGTCTTAGACCCCAACATTTTCACCATCACATACACATGTTGTATCTTCCACACTTCTCAAAGGTAACAACTAACACAAGAATAAATCCAATGAATGTATTAAGTTTATGAGAAAAGAAACCTACTCTCAATACCCAACTATATAACTTCTTTTTCAATCTTCTTTCCAACTTGTCACCTGTGTTGAAAAGGCGGGCCAAAAACCACCAGAATGCTAGCCAGCAAGAATTGTTAGCCTATTGTTTTATAGCTGCATCGATTGAGATGTACTGGAAGGAGAATAATAGGATGAATCTTTCAACGACCTGTTTTTGCACGTTTCATTCCACTGGAATTGAATGGAGACACACTGCCGCTTGGCCCAGGACTCTCTTCTCGGAAATTCGAATTCAGCATAGCTAATTCGCGCAACTGCTGCCTCTTGATATAGTCCTGTGACTCATCCTGCATATTGAAGCTTTATATCTCAGAGATAACAAGTTTATAAACTTTTTCACAGCTCATATCACTTCCATCAACAAGATGGCAAGTGCAGGGCAAGGTAGTGCTTTCTAATTATGAACTCATTAAACTAAAGAGAAAGTTTAAAATTGCACAATATTTGAAGATATTGCTAGTTAGGGTACGTTTGGGAGGAGAAGGGGATGGAAGGATCCTAAAGAAAACGGAGAGAAGGAAGAGGAAAGGGGATAAAATTTGTACATCCCTCAAATTATATAGTGCCATTTGTTAATATTAATAGAAACTCACATTAATAAGAACCCACTTTAAATGGATTAAGGGCCAACTGATTGGAGGAATGTACTAAAGTTCAGTACTACCGTACTACTGAACATGCTCTCGAGGAAAGGATGCTTAAATGATAATTTTCCTTCCCCTTGAACTTGATTGGAGAAGCTTTCTCCTCCAAAAGCTACCAAATTGGAGGAATTAAAAAAATATAAAGGAAGGAGTAGATTTCAAATTAATTCTAAATGTTTCATTTGTTTCACATTGGTCCTATACGTTTTCATCATGTTTCATATTACTCCAGCTGTTACAATCCGTTAGTTTTCTCTGTTAACGGTGATGTGGCACCATTCTCTCTCTTATCTACCATAGTCTCTCTCCTAGGTGGCTAATAATAAGAGGTGACAATAAAAAATAAAAAAACTTCTCTTTTAAAACACTAAAACGACACTGTGCGGAGAAGCCCACCAAATCATCCATGTTTAACAAGTTTTTTATTTTTAATAGCCACCTGGGAGGGAGATTATGACAGATAGGAGAGAGAATGGTGCCACATCACCATTAACAGAAAAAACTGACAGACTGTAACGGTTGGACTTAACTAAAACACGATGAAATCCACCCCATTTAGGACCAATTTGAAATCCACCCCATACTTTTGGGACCAATGTGAGTATTTGACCTATAGGTGTCTATTTCTGTCTGAACTTTACTGGATACGGTTACTGCTGATCTTAGACAAAGTGAAGCTGAACGAAAGCCCTATTACCCAACATGTCACAAAAGGATATAGGAGGAAGGTACTTACAACAGGTTTGAGCAATTCTTCAATGATTTCCTGTGCCTGTCTGAGCCTTATCTCAGCAATATTTGCAGGTAAATCAGCTTCAATTAAAATGTGCAGTGGTTCATTTAGATGCTCATAGCCTGGTCTTCCTCTTAATTTCTCTTCCTTCAGATTGATAGAATAAAATATAATTAATGTCACAATAAAACTCATTCTCAATGATTAAGAACTATCGATTATATATACAGACAAGAAATCAACATTTTCCAATACTAGACCTGGTAAATTACATCTAAAATTTCATTACCTTGTCTGGATCCTTTATTGATCCTTTTCCTCTAATATACACACGACAGCCAGTAGTAACTTCTACACGTTTTAGAGAGTTACCTCTAGGTCCCAGAAGTCTTCCAACAAAGTTGAACTAATGCAAAAAAGAGTAATAATTGATTAAACTTTCAATTTCAGGAAAGGTATAATACATTGGTGTATGTGTAAAAGCTTACATTGGGGTATGTATCTACTGGAATTTCCAATCGCAAGATCCTCTTAACGGAGTATGAGCTAGGACTTGCTGGCGCACCTTGCCAGTCCATTGTCATTCCAGTGGGTCCACATAATCTCTGCTTTGCAAAGAAGGTAAAGTCGTCTCAGATGTATAGGAGCTCATATAGGGCAGAACATGAACATTTTGAATAACAACGAAAATATATTTAAGAATTTTGCTACAAAAATGAAATCAGAGCAAAGCACTAGCATTCCCAATCCAGGTGTCCCAAATGATGGAATCTTTTAAGAGTTTTAAAGAAAAAATGAGGCATACAGCATTACAGCAACATCAATGAATAAGGTGTGTCACAGACTTCTGCAAATCATATAATTCACTTCTATGGATAATATTGTGATCAATCAGATAACTCATCCTTGAAATTGGTACTCATTGACCTCATGATGTTGTTAGCCATTGAAAATTATCATGACAAGGAAGGATTCAATCCATCTGTATCTCCAATCATATACATATGCAAATACCATACTGAGTTTGTGTATTAAGCATTCTTTCAGTACTAACACATATTTTCAAATCTTTACGACATTTAAAATACTTTTTTATAGATATATCATTTAGAAATTTAAAACCCAGATATCACACAAGTGTCAGACATTTTAACCTATTCAGAATTACTTAGGTAACTGGTGTAGTCCAGATGAGAATAGAGTTTATATTCTTTTATAATCTAAATCATGTTCGTTAGTAATATTGCATCAGATCATTGTCTCCTGGGTTTAAGAAGAGTGGCAGATTACAAGACATGGTGTGGAAGGAGAAACAATAGGAACAAGAACCCAGAGTTAAGCAGTGCAAAGCTAATGAACTCGCGCTTAGTAGAAAACTAGAAAACATCTATGCAAGAGTAAAAGCAAAAACCCACTTATGTTATATAGATGGATATATGTTAATA
The DNA here is from genome assembly GCA_014851425.1 of Senna tora. Classification (NCBI taxonomy): domain Eukaryota; kingdom Viridiplantae; phylum Streptophyta; class Magnoliopsida; order Fabales; family Fabaceae; genus Senna; species Senna tora. Next base: position 4,088,493 of record CM026265.1, on the reverse strand, counting down.
CAAGCAACACTGAAACATACTAACCAGGTAAAGGTAACCATCAATCCATCATTGAACAAGAAAACACTAACATGGAATATAGAAGGTACAAATGTGACTGAATTCTAATTATCATCACAATTGAAATGTTGAACATCAAGATAATGCAAAGATCATCGTAGAAAGCAGATATATAATGGTTTATTTAGTTCATGTATGAGTTAAAACTTCAGCAAAGACTTTCAAGGAAATTCACTTGATCAAACAAAGTAACCAACCAGCCCTGTGTAATTCCTCCTTGTTTATTTAGGAAACTGCTTTCGAAAACGAATAAACAATATCAGCAATTCTTGTGGCATCAAAATTCATCTTATGGGCTATGGAAAATCATTATTCTTCTAAAATAACTGAATAGAAGAAATAAGCACAATGAGTCATGTGTTCTATACTTCCAATGCTAGAACCCTTATCATTGGGCTACTGTAAAACATAAAAAGCTTGAAAATATATGATTGTAGGAATAGCATAAACACTATGTGACCATTTAAAAATAGTCATAAACTGTGCTCTGTATAAAGCTGAGAAAACACATGCTCCAAACGATGCTCAAATAGAGACAACCATAAGTTGTTGATATAAAAAGTCTAGATGCCACAATAAGTAATTTGAGAAGCACCACCTCCTGAGGAAGACTATTCCAGCCACCCAATCCTGTTCCAGTGACATTTGACATGAGATTTGAAGAAGCCATGGGACTGGGGCTTCTGTGCCGCAGTCTGTCAAAGTCACCAATACTTGGGTTGGACATCATTCCAGAAACTCTTAATATTTCTGCACAAATAAAACCAATTTTATGAGGAATTTATGTGCACCATATAAAATCATAAGCATAGAATGGAGAATGACCTAACTTAACAAATATATATATATATATATATATATTAAAAAAAAAAGACGAGAAATGGAGAGATAGTGAGTGATCCCAGAATAAGTATATCATCATGTCTACTTAGAGTATTCCAAGGCCTAGTTTCTCCAATCATACAAGGGATTGCTAGTTGATAATCGATAACACTGAGAATGGACAGAGGAAGACACATGTCCTAAATTCCAGTCTGAAAGAGTTTTATTGCACACAGCCTGACATAAACTATAGCAACTTCAATCTATAATCAATCAAGGAATGACAAATACTTGATGAAACATGCTTTGCCCATATTACCAAAACTGCATAAACTATAGTAACTTGAACTTGAAGCCCAGCATCACCAACATGGTGTGGCACAGATAGTAAGGCGTTCCCTTAACTATCGCCTCCCAAGTTTCAATCCTTTGAGGGATGAGAATGGTAATAGGCCTTGCAGTAGGATTAGTCATTAGGCCAGCTTCCGTGGATACCCCGGTCATAGAACAAAAAGGCCCAGCATTGATAGTTCTATGCATAATAGGACGGTTGCAACAAGTAGCTTGATTTACAATGGCCAGCTCTGAATGTCTAATTGGCCACAGCACAATCTATGGGGCAGAAACGGTGATAGCATACTTGAAGTTTCAAAATTGAAAATCAAGCAAGGTACATTCTGTCAAAGGCCATCCCCTTGAGGTGATTCAAATGTTGAGACATAATAGGAAACGGGATTACTTGGGGGTTTTAATTCCAACTAAACATACAAAAATGTGAGTATTGAAGTAAGTCACAAGGCAGCCAACAGTCAATAGAAAACAATTGATAGCAAGAGACTAAGGTTAACGCATTCAGACGCGATCTGGAAAAAAGAAAAAAGAACAAAAGAAGGAAGAGATCCAGAAAGAGGGAAAAGATTAAGAAAGAAACCTTGATTTAACAGGCGATTGCATATGGGAAGGACTTGAACGAAGGGTCCAAGCTTCTGGTGCTCAGCTAGCAACTCCGACAAGTACTGACTGAAAAAACAAAAAAAACAAAAACAAAAATTGAAACCCAAAACTTTTTTTTTTTTTTTCAAATCAAATGCTAAGAATTATTGAGCTCGAGTCAAAGCTACAAGTTGAATTTGACGAGATATTGATGAATAACCTACCTATCGACATCTGGGGTGCTTCTAATCTGAGGAGAAGCGGCTCTAGCAGGTGAGAAGTTGGGATTGTACAAACCTGACATAGCTTTCCGGAATTGGAATCGTTGAAGAAAGAAGAAGGAAATGAAAAGGGGAAGAAGGGTTTAGTATAGTATAGTTCAGCTGATGATGTGCAGAAGGAAAAAGGAGGAAGAGACAGAGGAGCAGCAAAAAAGGGGGTTTAGGAGGAAAACGAAAAAGGGTCGACAGCTCTCTGTGAATTTTACAGAAAGGGAGGCAAATCATTAATTGTTTTCTTCCCTTTTTTTTTCTCTCTCTCTCTCTTTTCTCTGTATTTTCCCTTTATTATATCCCACCCCTACTTGTCCACAAGCTGTGTGTGAGTGTTGTAATTTGTGAATAACAATTGAAAAAATGAAAAATATGGAGGCCAAAGGTGGTAAGTGGCGAGTGGCAAGAGATTTGTCGATGGATAAATTTATGATGCAACTTGTTGTATGCATGTAATATAATTTCTGTCGATATGATTGTGATATGTGGGTAAGATAATTTGAGATGTAATATAATTTTTTACATGTCACAATCTTATCTGCCAAAATTATATTACATACATGTAACAAATTGTATCATAGACTCACCACACATGCAAAATTTGTTTTGGGTTTTGAGTTTTGACAGTGGGAGAGGAAGGAGGAAGAAATCGAGGACAAGATTTTACTGCTCACGGTCACAAAATTTATTTTGATTTTCGTCGCAGTGAGTGGTTGAAATCAGACACGTGTTGAGCATGCATAAAAAGGAGACTACGGGCTGAATTTAATTTCGGCTAAAATGCATTGAGATCTACTGAATTTTAGGTTGAGATATATACATCTTTTAAATTTTAAAATTCTGCAGATAGATCTTTGACCTTTTAATTTGAGGCATTTTACACTCTTTCGTTCACATTAAGCCATCATATGCCACATAACATAAGTATATTTTGTGAGAATATTTTAATTTTTTTACATTTCAGCAACTCCAAATTGAACGATTAAAATGACTAAAATAACATTATGATAATTAAAATACTTTTATAAAATGTGCTTACATGATATATAACAACTAAAATACTTCTCATAAAATGTGTTTACGTGGCAAATAACAGTTAAGATACCCTCACAAAATGTACTTAAGTGACAAATAATAATTAAATGTAGACAGAAGGGTACTAAATACCCCAAATTAAAAACTCAAAAGAGTCTGTCTTACAAAATTTTGAAACCCATAAACAAATGTGTCTCTATCATAAAATTCATAGAGCTTCAATGTATTTTAGCTTTTAATTTTTTGGCTTTTTAAACAAGTTATAATATTAATTTATTAATTCAAAAATATACAAAAACTTAATTCATGTAAAATAACAGCTCGTTCGGTTACTGGAAATCGAACGGGAAAGGCATTATAAAAGTAGGTGGGACCCACGGGCTTCACCTACTTTTACTTTTTTTTCTCCCCTGACACCTTTTAAAAAAAATTAAAAAAATATAAAATATTTATTATATCCTTTGATTTGGCACAATCCTAACCTTCTTTTCTTTTTATTATTTTAATATAAGGGGTAAAGTAGTCATTTTAATACATTCCCATTCTATTTTTATTCTAAATTTTTACTACCAAACACATCAAACCCATTCACTTTCCCTCTCCCTTTCCCTTTTTCCTTTCTACCTACCAAACGTACCCTAATAAGTCTTTTATTTATCTCCCTTATTTTTTTAGGTCAAAACCTCAAATTGGTCCCTTATGTTGTCACCAAGTTTCATATCGGTCATTTATGTTTCAAAAAGTTTAAATTGGTCCTTTATGTTTGCAAGAAGTTCCAAATTGGTCCTTTCGTCCAATTCTATCCAGTTTTGCTGTTAAGTGATGATGTGTCCGACTGATATGTCACCCTCTCTCTCCTATGTGGTATACTTCGCTGACATGGACTTACACATCACTATGGACTAAAATCAAACAAAATAAATCTTTTACATGTCAAAATAGTAATTCTCCCTAATATCCCCACTTTCCCATCTGCTTCCTCATCTTTCATACGCCCCCTTCATCTTCTTCATCTTCTTCAACTTCTCTTCTTCTTCATCGGCGGCGGTGTAAATCTGAAGTTCTTCTCTTGTAGCAGATCTAGCTTGGTAAAGAGTATTGGAGATCACTTCCATTCCACGCCTTTGCAGCCGCCAACCACCACCTCTCCACAAGATCGACGTCGCATCTCCTCTAGTTCTTCTCACCGGTGAGTTCCCATCAACATCTGTAATCGCGTCTTCTTCCATTTTCGTCTTTGTAGTTTCTTCATCATTGTGTTTCGTCGAGCTTCCCTTATTGCGTCTCTCTCGGAAGGTCCGCCTCGCGTTGTGGAAAACTATGAGAAAACGCAGCTACAGAAACTTCTCGGCGCCGGAGATCTACGCGTTGTCAGCCGCATGAGGTAGCCCTCCGCCACTACCTATGAATCAGCGTCAACTTCTCGCCAATGCACTATTTTATTTGATTCAGTTCTCTCCCACTTGATAAATGAAAATTCATTGTGCTTACATATTATTATTGACTTAACCTTATAATTTTTTTTGGATAGAAAATACTCACTGCAATTTTGGAAGAATGATGAGAAAGGGAAATAGGGATTGGGGATTTCGAATCGCCGGCGAGATTCTCGCCGAAAAATATGGTAGATGGTGGTGGTGTGGTGGTTTACGATTTGAAAGGATGGAGGTTTGAAAATAGGGGCTATGGTTATGAAGAAGGATGATAGTGGGCAAGATACGGCTGCGACTGTGTGTAGCAATGAAGAAGAAGAAGATGGAGAATTATTATTTTGACATGTAAAAAAATTTATTTTGTTTCATTTTAGTCCCTAATTTTAGGGAAACTTAGTCCATGTCAGCTAAGCATTACACGTAAGAGAGATAGTGTTACACCTCAACTTGCGACGTCATCACTTAACAGCAAAATTGGATGGAATTGGACGGAAGGACCAATTTGAAACTTCTTGCAAACATAAAGGACCAATATGAAACTTAGTGACAACATAAGAGACCAATTTGAAATTTTGACTTTTTTTATCTCTCTTATTATTATTTTTTCCAATCTCGCCAAATGGCCAATGTTCATTATGATGTTACCAACGCGTCGTTCACTTTGCTTCACTCTCCAATCCTTCCATTCTCGTCCCTTACTTACCCTCTCAAATATATAAACTGTGAACATACAACATTCAACGATGCCGTTTTGGCCATTCAATTTTTTTTTTTTTTTATGGAAAGATTACAAAAGCAAAATTACTCTTTTAGTCCTCAATATTTGCACGAAATTTAATATTGGTCCTCAATGTTTCAAAACGGCATGGTTTTATTGAGTTTGAGTGAAAGAGGGTGTCATGTCATTTAAATATGACACGTAGGAAAGAGGGCGTGCCACATAAGCCTTCCATGTCAGCATTTAATAGCAAAACCAGACAGATGTTGCGCTAGAGGACCAATTTTGACAAAAAAAAAACGTTGAGGACCTAAAATAATTTTTTAAAATGTTGAGGACTAATATTAAACTTCTTGCAAACATTGAGGACCAAAAGAATAATTTAACAAAAAAAACCGTAACTCTTATAAATTAAAGAAGGATAATCTTTAAGACAGACCAAAGTATTTGAGTTATAGATAAGGACAACCTTATTGGCTTTCCTTCTAACCTAATTAAATAAAACTGAATTAAAACTAGACATTAACTCTAAAAACATCCTCAATTTTTTTTTTGATAATAAAACATCCTCAATTATATAATTCAAATAAGAGCTACTTGTCCCTTTCCTATTTAATTTTTTCCCTTTAAATTTAAGTTTATCCTTGTCTGCTTCAAAATCAGTTTATTTTTCTATTTAAAATGATTCTGTTAATTTTTTTAATTATCATTAATGATTTTTTTATTTGAATTTTGCCAAAATAATCATGTGAAACTTATAATGAATATTTTATTGATTGAATTAAGCTTTTTCACCCTTCCACCATTTTAAAAATAACAAATGGCACAAAATTTATATAAGAAACACTATTTATTATAAGGAAAAAATTTTAGTTGCAGTTTTATATCTTTATTATAAGATTTTTTAATAAAAAAATGACAAGTAGATAATTTATACAACTCATCTCTCTTATAATTGATTCTTGTTATTACAAAAATTACATGTTTTATTTTAATTAATTGGATAATCTCATAACAAAAATATTTAAAAAAATACATATAATTAAATCTAGTTCTTATTACAAATCCACATTTTTATCATTAGTTTTTCACAAACTATAAATAACTATATTTGTCAATATATTTTGACTTAAGTCAATCCATCTCATATTGAGACAGACTCCACATTACATTGAACTTACTTGTAGTCCATTATATATAAAATTATTAAATAAACACATTTCATTACACATGAATTTGATAGTGAAAATATAGTTCCTATAAGTAAATGTTAAGTGATCAAATTATAAGATTATTAAATAAATGCACTTTAAATTACAATAAATTAATTTTGAGTGAAACTACAAATAAAATATAGCTCATCTGCACATTAAAAAAAAAAAGTGCAAGGTAGACATAGTATTTATTTATCTTGACACCCACCATTTATACCCAAAAAGTAGGGGGATGTTGTGTATAGGCTTAACATATAATTGAGAAAGCATCATTGGGGTGTAACATATATAGTAAGGTATCTATGTTTTTTAATTATTACTTTTCAAAAGTTATATTTAGTAGAGAAGGTCGGATGTGAAGGAAAAAAATATAAAGTTGAGTAATGTAAAGTAAAGGAATATAAAAATATGATGCAAAATTTATAAAATAAAATATTATAAAAGACTAAAATGCATTTAATCATTATATTATATATAAATAATATTTATTATAATTAATTAAAGTACTACAGGAAAGTAAAAAAAAAGTAAAGAGAGAGGAGGGCGACTTCGACTTTTCATCCTTAAGTCAAGGTCAAAAAGTAAAGAGAGAGGAGGACGATTTCAACTTTTCATCATTAAGTCAATGTCAAAGTCCAAGTCAACTATTGAATAATATTTTACAATCAGGACATATACTAAACACCGTAAATTTTTTAGATGTGTAAAATTACATTCCACCTAGGGGTGTACACGGGCCGAGCCGGGTTTTGGCTGAACCCGAGACCCGGCCCAAACATTACTTGGGTTCGTTTTTTGGACTCGGACTCGGCCCGATGGAAGCATAGACCCGAACAATTTCGGGTCACTTCAGGCTGGGCCAGGTCAGAGTCCGGGTTGGGTTTGTTTTTTACTTTCTTTTTTTATATTTTTTCAATCTTTTTTTGTAGCCCAATTTTGTTTAGCCCATTTCTTTAGCCCACTCCTAACTTTTTTAGAGTAATTTCTTCAACCCTTTAGAGCACACCAATTTCAGCAAACCTAGACCAAATTAAATTAAAATTAGGGCTGTACACAGACCTAGAAAACCCGAGAAACCCGACCCGGCCACTCCGGCCGGGTCGGGTCAGAAAAAAGGGCCACGGGACAGAGCTGTCCGTGATTGGGCCGGGTCTTTAACTCGAGTCGGTCTGGGTACCGGGTCTGGTTATGCAACCCGAGTTTTGCCCCGACCCGACCCGAGGTAAGAAAAATTAAAAAAAAGAAAAACCTGCTTTCTTGCTTTTATAGTTTTATTAAAAGTCCCTAACCCTACCTACATACCTCATCTTCTTCCCTCAGCCGCTCTCACTCTCTTCTCTTCCCTCAGTCGCTGCCTCTCACTCTCTTCTCTTCCCTCAGCCACTCTCAAGTCTCAAGTCTCACTCTCTGAGTCTCTTCTCTTCCCTTAGGCCTCGGCTCAACCACTCTCACTCTCTGTCAGTCTTCCCTCTCACCCCGACGCCGTTAGCCCGTCACGGCGTCACCTTGCAGCTCGCGCACGGAGGCTCAGTCACGGCGCACGAAGGCTCAGCTCGGCAGCTCGCAGCACACTAAGGCTCAGGTTAGCTTCTCTGTTGTATTTTATGTTTGGGTTAGCCTCCTATCCTATGCCTATGCGTCCATCTGCTAGTGCTCCCACCACCATTTCTAATCAAACTCCTCTGTTTGTTTGAACAACTTCAATGGTGGATGGATTTACAGGTCTGGTTATATTGTTAGAGAAATTAAGTGGATTTATTTATTTATTTACTTTTATTGTGTGGGTAATTGTGCAATTTGGAATTCGAGTCCTTAGGGCAAAAGTTCAAGCACGTTAGCAAATTAAGGATAGAGATAGAAGCTGGCTACGATCAATGGCGTACCTGCTTGGCTACTAGCTGGTCTTAATTATATTTAGGCAAATTAATCCTGCTAAATGGTAAATTAATCATGCTAATATAATCTCTAATCTATTAAAATTTTAAATTTGTAGCTTGCAAGTAGCTAATTAATTAGAAGTGTGAAGTGTGAAAAATTTTGTTCATGGTGCAAGGGGTGTTAAATATTTGAAGAAAGAATGTATCTTCCAAAGATTTGGATTGTATTCTGATTGACACGACTAAAAAAATATTTAAATTCAATTCTAAATGAAAAAGACGCTAAATCAACCCCATCAAGAATGATTAAGACTAGTCTTATATACAGAAGCCAAGATTAATTAGAACCTGGCCTATACAATTCATGTATAATTATTAGTAATCAAGTTTTAGTAATAATGCATACTGTGATTGCAACTAATATATTCGTCGACGGTGATTGTTGGATCTTTCACTCTTTCTTGCTCCAAACTCCAAAAAAATGAATATTTTTTTTTAGTAATGCAAAGGCCAAAGCATATGAATTTATCAACTTAGTTTTAGTTGATAGATGTACATGTACTTCTATCATCTCCTATGTCTTCATTCGTTAGATAATGCCTCCCTTTTAAATTGGTTGTATTTCACTTTGTGGCCTGATTAGAGATCGTTATGGTAAGTACTAAGTAGCAAATTATGCCTAATAATTCTATTTGCGTTGATGTTCAAGAACCCATAGCCATAAGTAGAGATCTGGTTTTGTTTTATTGTGTATTGAAACATATAGATGTATATAAATCTGATTCCTCATCTTAATTTGTTGTTATGATTATGAATTCTAAAATAATTGAATACTTGTTTTATTTTTTATTCAATTTAAGATGACGAACCCAAATAATGAACAATCCCAAGAGCAAGGCCAAACTCAAGCTCCTCCTACTCCGGCATCCCCTTCAGAGGCCGCCACTACTGCTGCATCAGCTTCAGCTTTAGCTTCAGCAACAAATTCCACTATTGTTGGAACTAAGAGAAAACCCCCAGTGCACAAGTCCAATGTTTGGGATCATTTCGATAAACTTCCCGTGGATGAAAATAATCCTGAGGCAAGAGCTAAGTGTAGGTATTGTAAAAATACCCTTGTTTGTGACTCAACCACACATGGCACAACTTCTCTAAGGAAACATGTACAGAGGTGTAAAAGTTATCCATATAGGGGCCAGGAGAAAAAGCAACCTATGTTAGCATTCCTTCAGCAGTCTTCTACAGTAGGGAGTGGTCCAACAAAAAGCTTAATCCCCCACACATACAATGTAGAAGAACGTCGGAAGAGCTTAGCTGAATTTGTGATTTGTGATGAGATGCCTTTTCGTGTTGTGGAAGGTCATGGCTTTCGAAAGTATAGCAAACGTTTAGAACTAAGGTTTACGGTTCCCTCAAGGGTGATGGTTGCTAGAGATTGCTTTAAACTTTTTGTTGAAGAGTCCAAGAAGTTGAAAGTTTTTTTAAAAAAAAAATCACGTGTTCGTGTTTGCCTCACAATAGACACTTGGACATCACAAATCACAAATGAGCAAAAATCATGTGATTTGTGATGTCCAAGTGTCTGTTGTGAGGCAAACACGAACACATGATTTTTTTACAAAAAAACTTTCAACTTCTTGGACTCTTCAACAAAAAGTTTATAGCAATCTCTAGCAACAGTCACCCTTGAGGGAACTATAAACCTTGGTTCTAAACGTTTGCTATACTTTCGAAAGCCATGACCTTCCACAACACAAAAGGGCATCTCATCACAAATCACAAATTCAGCTAAGCTCTTCCGACATTCTTCTACATTGTATGTGTGGGGGACTAAGCTTTTTGTTGGACAACTCCCTACTGTAGAAGGCTGCTGAAGGAATGCTAACATAGGTTTCTTTTTCTCCTGGCCCCTATATGGATAACTTTTACACCTCTGTACATGTTTCCTTAGAGAAGTTGTGCCATGTGTGGTTGAGTCACAAACAAGGGTATTTTTACAATACCTACACTTAGCTCTTGCCTCTGGATTATTTTCATCCACGGGAAGTTTATCGAAATGATCCCAAACAATGGACTTGTGCGCTGGGGGTTTTCTCTTAGTTCCAACAATAGTGGAATTTGTTGCCGGAGCTGAAGCTAATGCAGCAGTAGTGGCGGCCTCTGAAGGGGATGCCGGAGTAGGAGGAGCTTGGGTTTGGCCTTGCTCTTAGGATTGTTCATTATTTGGGTTCGTCATCTTAAATTGAATAAAAAAATAAAACAAGTATTCAATTATTTCAGAATTCATAATCATAACAACAAATTAAGATGAGGAATCAGATTTATATACATGTATATGTTTCAATACACAATTAAACAAAACCATATCTCTACTTATGGCTATGGGTTCTTGAACAACAACACAAACAGAATTATTAGACATATTTTGCTACTTAGTACTTAGCATAACGATCTCTAATCAGGCCACAAAGTGAAATACAACCAATTTAAAAGGGAGGCATTTTAACGAATGAAGACATAGGAGATGATAGAAGTACATGTACATTTATCAACTAAAAATAAGTTGATAAATTCATATGCTTTGGCCTTTGCATTACAAGAAAAAAATATTCATTTTTTGGAGTTTGGAGCAAGAAAGAGTGAAAGATCCAACAATCACCGTCGACGAATATATTAGTTGCAATCACAGTATGTGTTATTACTAAAACTTGATTAGTAATAATTATACATGAATTGTATAGGCCAGGTTCTAATTAATCTTGGCTTATGTATATAAGACCAGAGTCTTAATCATTCTTGATGGGGTTGATTTAGCATCTTTTTCGTTTAGAATTGAATTTAAATATTTTTTTAGTCGTGTCAATCAGAATACAATCCAAATCTTTGGAAGATACATTCTTTCTTCAAATATTTAACACCCCTTGCACCATGAACAAAATTTTTCACAGTATTGCTTCACACTTCTAATTAATTAGCTAGTTGCGAGCTGCAAATTTAAAATTTTAATAGATTAGATATCATATTAGCATGATTAATTTACCATTTAGCAGGATTAATTTGCCTAAATATAATTAAGACCAGCTAGCAGCCAAGCAGGTACGCCATTGATCGTAGCCAGCTTCTATCTCTATCCTTAATTTGCTAACGTGCTTGAACTTTTGCCCTAAGGACTTGAATTCCAAATTGCAAAATTACCCACACAATAAAAGTAAATAAATAAATAAATCCACTTAATTTCTGTAACAATATAACCAGATCTGTAAATCCATCCACCATTAAAGTTGTTCAAACAAACAGAGGAGTTTGATTAGAAATGGTGGTGGGAGCACTAGCAGATGGACGCATAGGCGTAGGAGGCTAACCCAAACATAAAAAACAACAGAGAGGCTAACCTGAGCCTTAGTGTGCCGCGAGCTGCCGAGCTGAGCCTTCGTGCGCCGTGACTGAGCCTCCGTGCGCGAGCCGCAAGGTGACGTTGTGACGGGCTATCGGTGTCGGGGTGAGAGGGAAGACTGAAGAGCAGAGAGTGAGAGTGGCTGAGCTGAGGCCTGAAGGAAGAGAAGAGATCTCAGAGAGTGAGACTTGAGACTTGAGACTTGAGAGTGGCTGAGGGAAGAGAAGAGAGTGAGAGGCAGCGACTGAGGGAAGAGAAGAGAGTGAGAGCGGCTGAGGGAAGAAAATGAGGTAGGTAGGTAGGGTTAGGGACTTTTAATAAAACTATAAAAGCAAGAAGGCAGGTTTTTCTTTTTTTAATTTTTCTTACCTTGGGTCGGGTCGGGGCAAAACACGGGTTGCATAACCAGACCCGGTACCCGGATCGACCCGTCCTGGTCACGAACAGTTCTGTCCCGTGGTCGTCGGGTCGGGTTTTTCGGGTCTGTGTACAGCTCTAATTCCACCCTATTAAATTGAGTGATACCAAATATAGTCAAATTTTATTTCTGGATGAATGGAAATTGAGCGTTATCTGTTAGAAGAGTCACCTCTAATAATAAATCCCGTAATACTTAAAAAATTAATTATCAGACACGTTCTAATAAACACCGGTGATTGACAATGTAATTTGTAAAGCGACATCATCATCAAAGTGTTCAACAGCAAAAGGAGGACCGAGGTTGGTGAGGAAGAATTGGATTTTGGTCAAGTCGGCGTCATATGTAAAATCCAAGGCTTATTTATAAACCTTATGTAATATTAGTGGATTATTATGAAAAATGCATGTTTATTTTTTTAAAAAAAAGTATATTTTTTGTAATTTTTTAAATAAGTTTATATATGTAAACTATATATTATATGATTTAAAAAAAATTAAAAGATGCTATATATATATATATATATATATATATATATATATATATATATTAGAGTTTATTTTCTCTCTCCTCTCTTAACACATTATATGTTTTATTTTATATTTGTAATTATTTAAAGTAACTATTTTATAACACCAATAATAATTAAAAAAAATTGAAAATCATATTAATATAGATATTGTTATCATATTAACATATACATAGCTTTGAAAAAAAAAAGTTGGTGATTGGTTGTTTACTTTTTACATCTTTCCTTATTCTGAAAACAAGAACATGGCATGACCAAATTTAAATAAAACTAGTTTATAACACTATCATTGTGTAGAATTATGTTCCGAGATCTAGTTAGGTTCCGTTTTTCTAATAGTTTATTACTTTATTTAATTAAGTTTAGGAGTAGAAGTTGAATAGAAAAATCAATATTGCAATTCTTACCTTGATTAGTAGTAGGGACTCGTTTATCTTTAATCAAGTGTTAGAGGGTTGGATTCTTAATTTTTAGTATGAAGCAGTTTTAAATTTTTGAGCCAGTTGTCTCGTCTTTCGAAATGCCTACAATTTAGCGAGAAAATTAATTATTATATTCGATAATAGATATCCTTGTATATAGCACAATTGACTTATAAATGAGTTCATTTCTGAAAAAATATACAGTCACACACATACATACATGATGCCAATGATAAATTAACAACTAGAAAAGACATAACATTAAGTTTTAATTAGGTTTATATATAATTTTGATATAAAGAAATAAAAGAAGCAAAAAACAAAAGAGGGTAGGAGGAGATGGAATAGGTAGGGCAAAATGGTATCCTAAACTAAACGATAAAACTTTGCTGAGAGTGGCCCATTGTTTAAGTGAAAGCTCTACTGTCTCAGTTGGCATTGTGAAGAATCCTAGGGTCGATTTTTATTTATGCCTAAATAATTAATACCTTACATTTTTATTTTATTTCATTTCTTTTTCCATATGTATCTTTTTATTGTAGGTAATTCTATTCGAACTAGCTGAGGTCTCATAACAGGGGTAGAGCTTTTCCAACAGAAGTTTTTCCATACGCAAGTCTTGAACCCGGGACCTTACTTAAGAGAAATAGAATACCTACCACCCCAATTAATTATATTACATTTTTATATATATACATTAAATTGATCATTTCTTCTCCGCATGTACCCTACCTTTTCTTTTCGGTCAAAACCCCAAATTGGTTCCTTATATTTGCATGAAGTTTCATATTAGTTTTTTATGTTTCAAAAAGTTTAAATTGGTCCTTTATGTTTGCAAGAAGTTTTAAAATGGTCCTTCCGTCCAAGTCCGTTTATTTCTTCTGTTAAGTGCTGACGTGGCGTGCTGAGGTGGACATATTATCTCTCCTACGTGTCCATTTAAACTGACGTGTCATGCCACGTCATCATCTACTATCATATGTGATGACGTGGCGTTGCTGTGGTAATGACATGACATGTCAACACGCCACGTCAGCACTTAAGTTAAGAAATTGACGGAAGTGGACGGAAGGACCAATTTGGAACTTCTTGCAAATATAAAGGACCAATATAAAACTTTGTGCAAATTATAAGGGACTAATTTGGGATTTTGACTTTTTCTTTTCCCTTCTATTCTTCACTTTCACCCATCCTTCTCATAATGGACGGCAATTTTAATTACAAGTTTATTATTTTGATTTTTGAGTATTACAATAACGTCTGACTCAAATTATTATTTCATTTTCAAACTATTATTTGTTATTCTATGACTTTGAGAGAGGAATGGTGTACTATTATTAGGATTCATCTGGAAAATTCCATAATTTTGACTTTGGCGTGTTTGAAATCAAGAATGTCTGTCTTTGTGGTTTTTTCTTTTATTTCATGAATTCACATTCCTTTGGACTTGGAGATGAGTTTGCAAAGGTAGGTCTTATAGCACTATATTATTATAGTTTATTTCAATTTGTTTGTATATATATAGAGAGAATTAAGGCAGGATGCTTTGCCTTCAAATAAATAATTAAATATGTATTTGCTATTATTGGCATCTTTAGGGATGCCCACCAAGTGATAAAATACATGTACACTATCAAAACTACAAATTGGCTCCTACACAAACTGCAAACTCACACAGCATTAGCCAATAGACCTTAGGGCCTTAGTGGATGAAAAATAATAATTTTGATTAGATTCTTTTGGGAGAAATAATGGAGCATTCATATACTACTAGATGCAATATGAATAAAATATTTTTGGTACCTTTAACTCATATACTACTTGATTCCAATCAATTAAACTCAATTATTTTATTCTTCGAATAATCTTATCATTTTCACTAACAACGTTAAAATATATAACGGTTGTGGTTTACGTGATGTGACACCGTTAGAGAAAAATTTCTTCCGTTATTGAAGATGTGTCGATTCACCAAGTTTCAAAGCAAAATGATGACAAAAATAACACGCCTAAAGTGATTCTCTGGAAAATTCGAGAGATGAAATGTTAGGATAAATGGTAGTGTTTTATGATGAGATGGATGATAGAAGAAAATATAATGTGTCATAAATAATGAATCCAATCAAATTTTGTGTCACGTCGTGTATATCACAATTGTTATATATATTTTAAAGGGGTTAATGAAAATGCTAAGATTGCTCGAAAAATGAAACATTAGAAGCATCATTAACAACAATTAAACGTTAGGGATATATTTAATCGAAGACTCAAATGTTAGAGGTACCAAAAATATTTTACCAGTAAAGATAATACACCTAACGATTGGTTATTATTATTATTTTCAATATATATGATGGGTAAAGTGTCCTTACTGTCTCCAAACTTTGCTGTAATGTTTATTCCTGCCCTCAAACTTTTTTTGGTTCATGTCTACCCCTAAACTTTCAATTTTGTTCTTGCCTTCCCTTTTTGCTAACACCGTTAACTAGCATGACAGAAATTGCTGATTGTGGACGATGAATGTGTATCTCTTTTGCTATCTCACTGTCCACCTCATTTTTCACCTCACATTTAACCTTTTACTTTGTTTTAAAAAAATTAATTTAATACAAATTAAAAAAACAAAAACAAACCAAATTTTTACCCTAAAATATATTTTTTTTAAAAATTTGGATTAGGTTACTTTTTTTAACAAAAGCAAAAAAGTTAAATGTGAGTTGGACAATGATATGACAAAAAAAAATACACATTCATCGTTTACGTAAGCAAATTCCATCAAGCAAGTTAACGATGTTAGCAAAAAGGGCAGGCATGAACAAAATTAAAAATTTAGAGGTAAGCATGAACAAAAAAAAATTGAAGACAGAAATGAACATTCCAATAAAATTTAAAGGCAACAAGAATCCTTTACCATGTGTATGATTTGACTCATTGTTGTAAGAACCGGACCGGATTGAACGGTCCGACCGGTTCAACCGCCAACCGAATACAAAGGTGAGTCGGTTGAACAAAAAATTGTTTTTATAGTTGGACTGGATTTAACTGGGGTCCAACCGGTCCAATTTTATTTTTAAAAAAATTGAAAAATAAAAATAAAAAATAACATAAAAAAAGAAATTAGAGAAATATTAAAAATTAAAATTAGAGAAGTCTCAAAATTAAAATTTAAAAGTCATGATTATCAAGAATTTCATAATTGGTTTGATTAAATTCTTTCAGAGTTTGACAAGTTTTGAAAATTAAAACTTTGAGAAGTCATGTAATTTAAAACTTCAAAAATTATGTATATTGAAACCTAAAATTTGAGTGATATCATTTTATATATTAATAATTATTATTATTTATTATTTATTGCGTCATCCGGTTCGACTGACGGTTCAACCGGTTAAACCGATCAGACCATGAACCGAACACTTGTCCGAGTCTTTGTCCGGTTCGGTTCTTACAATATTGATTTGACTACTGAATTTCTCTTATTCTCATCCATTAACTGATGGACCATTTTTTTAATTAATTAAAATAAATTAATAATTCACTTTGAGTCCATTAATTCTCGCATAACTTTGGGGGAAGGCCCATGAAATTGGGCCGGCCGGCCTATTTTGAGATTCCAGGTAAAGGAAGAGAAGACAGAGCAGAAAGAGATGGAGAAAGAAGAATATGAGTTTGATATGGATGGAAGCTGTCCTTTCGCTGGGAATCATAGCAGGAATGCTTTGTGTTATGGGAAACTGTTAAAGTCCCACATTATTTAGTTAAAAGATTGATAAGTTGTATATATAGGCTAAGGTAATCATCTCCGAACTCTTTTGGGGTGAGTTAGGCCTCTTAAAATAATATTAAAACGGGCCTGAGCATGTGTGGATGTATGAGCCTTACTGTGGCTGCCCTCGAGATACCCCGTTGACTTCACGCTCCTATGTCGGACGTGGGGGGCGTGTTGAAGTCCCACATTGCTTAGTTAAAGGGCTGATAAGCTGTATATATAGGCTAAAATAATCCTCTCTCCTTAGGAACTCTTTTAGAGTGAGTTAGACCTGAGAAACGCTCAGTATTACATTCACAAAGCCGCTCATGGGCTTGGGAGTTGAGATCACGTTGTCGAATCGCGTTCTTTACTTAAAATTAATGAAAGATCAAGAGAGCTTTTGATAAAAATATCACAAAAATTTTAAGAGTGTGTGAATATGCAATTTTGAAAAATGTCAAGTTTCAACAATTTTTATTGGTGTACAATTCTGCCATTTTACAATCACAAGAATTTGGAGATTTCAATAAATAAGCGTCAAACTCCAAGAAATTCATAAAGCGTTTAATAAATCTCAGCATTCCTTATTCTTTATGGTAGTAGACAATATTCTAAAATTGGACCGAGTCATAAATGTCATAAATAATTAAAAATAAATTATATAAAATATATTGTGAATCTTTACATAAATAAATTAAAATATACTACATATATTTATCAAATATTAAGTTTTTATAATTATAAAAAATTCTTTTGCAAATATAAATTTATTTTTTTTATTTTATTAGATCAAATAATACAAGTTATATATAATTTTCATTATATAAATTTTTTATTATATTATTATAAAATATTGTATCAATTTTAATAAAAGTTTCATTGGCTTAATAGTTACAAGTATCTTCGAAAGCAAAAGGACAAGCACTCAACTCTACTTGTTGCAATTTAAAACAATAAATTAGCAAAAATAGTATCCAAAGTGATTCTCAACAAACCGGTCCGAGTTGAGCGGGTCACATGAACCATCCGGTTCGAACAAATAACAACGCGTCAACTCATAGCACGCACCAGTTTCAAATGAACAAGGAAGCCCCAATTCTTTAAAAAATTTTTATTTTCAATTAGAGGCCGGAAGAATTGGCAAATGATATTAAGAAGCAGAGATTGAGAGAACTTTACCGTCCTTGTGGTTCTACCTAATTTGATTGAGAGAACTTTATCGTCCTTGTGGTTCTACCTAATTCGAATATGATTAATCTTCGCTTAAACCATTAAAATGGATAGACAGAAGATATCCATGGCTCACACCGAAAAAAAAAAGAAAAAAGAAAGCATGTCATTTAGGTTGATTAATTATTCATTTTAAGAACGACTTTACTCTGTACTATGAATTTCTATGTTGAGCTTGAATTAAAACCATGGCACATGTGCTGGATGGATTATTGCGGCGATGAAGAATAAATGTTATGGGCTGAATGTGAAAGAGAAGAGGAATGAGGGAAATTGTAGGGTAAAATATTTTGTTTTAATTAATATAATAATATAAATAATTCTTCTATAAAAAATACTAAAAATTTAATTATCTTAAGTTTAATGACAAAAACATAAATTTGTTTCTACTGTTAAAAGTTTGATTAATATAAATTTGGGGGTTAAATTACAAAAGCTTCAGACATACCAAAAATACAATTATAAAAAACTTAAAAAATATGAATGTAAATGAAAAAAAAAAAAGGAACATGTGACGGCTTGTTATACACTTATATTTGAGGACGTGATATACCCTCAAAAACCTAATGTCCCATATCTTTTATATCATTATTAATTTGTTAGGTAAAATATTGGCCAAAATACACAAAAATCCCTGTATTTTAGGTCAAGAGTGCATAAAGCCCGAGTTTTCAAATTTGGGCCGTGTTTGGTATAGAATGGATGTAATCCTATCATTCCCAATAAACTTTATATTATATTATTTTACATACTAAAAACATTTTAAACATTTTTTAACACTTCTTCACCATTTAAACATTTTGCTCATATAAATGAAGAACATTTTGATAATTTCACACAATTTCAATCAC
Organism: Senna tora; assembly: GCA_014851425.1. Taxonomy (NCBI): domain Eukaryota; kingdom Viridiplantae; phylum Streptophyta; class Magnoliopsida; order Fabales; family Fabaceae; genus Senna; species Senna tora. The sequence continues at coordinate 4,069,537 of CM026265.1, read as the reverse complement.
CTACCAATTACTCATGAACTATCAACCAATAGCTGAGAATTAATACTTTCTCATTATTTTCTTTATTATTCTCTGTCATTAATCTAAAATATTACCTTTTAAAAATTTCTTTTACAAGAGTAGATGTTCAGTGGTATGAATTTCAGTACATCTTTCAAACCAATTGGTCTCTAAACCATTCAAAGTAAGTCCTAATTAATGTAAATTTTTATTAATATTAACAAATGGCACTACATAATTGAAGGGATACACTAAAGTTCAATAATACGATACCATTGAACTTTTATCCCTTTTACAATCAAAAGTTTCAAGTGCTCAAAATTTACTATTTCTAAAAAATATGCAATATATAAATTAAAACCAGCCCTAAATGAATTAAGAGCCTCCCTTTTGTTTGTATCTCTTTCTTATTTCAGAGAACATTACCATTTCTCAAATTTAGAGTATACCAATTCCAAAATTTGTCCATCATAAATATATTTTGGCTAAAGGTCTATTTTGGTCCTTAATGTTTGCATGAAGTTTAATGTTGGTCCTCAAAGTTTTTTTTTTGTCGATTTTAGTCCTCGAGCGTAACACCGTTAACTTTTTGCCGTTAAATGATGACGTGGCATTCTTATATGGCACATCATCCCTCTTACATATCATATTTTAATGACGTGGCATGACACATCACCCCAGATTGCCACATCATCATCATTATCATCATCATCATCTAGGGTGACGTAACAGTGATGTGTCATGCCACGTCATTAAAATATGATATGTAGGAGAGAAGGTGTGCCATATAAACATGGCACGTCATCATTTAACGACAAAAAGTTAACAGTGTTACGCCCAAGGACCAAAATCGACCAAAAACAAAAACTTTGAGGACCAACATTAAACTTTTGAAACATTGAGGACCAACATTAAACTTCATGCAAACATTGAAGACCAAAATAGTACTTTAGCCATATATTTTTAAACACCCAGAATTTTTATTGTAAAAAAACTTTATTAAAAGTATTATTTTAGACTAATGAAAGAATAAAAAAATAAGGCCATGTTCTTTTACAAGAATTGGCAATGAAAATAACTATGGAATGGATGAGGCCACTGGGCCCCACCTATTTTTTACTTTTTTATTTTCATAAACTTTTAAAAAAAACAAAAAACAAATACAAAATGTCTATTATACCCTTTGATTTGACGCAATCATAACTTTTTTTTCTTTTTATTATTTTAATATAAGGAGTAAAGTGATAATTTTAATACATTCCCTTTCCATTTCCATTCCCAAACTTTTACTAACAAACATAATAAACGCATTCCGTTTCCGTTTCTATTTCCATTTCCATTTCTGCGTAAACAACGTGAATTAAGAATCCGCTCATCCCATAACCTATAACGGTATTACCCGATCCATCTTCCAGGTGCCCTAATATTCATTAGTCAGAGCTAGCAACTAGTCACCCAACCCCCAAGGAAAATTGATGAATTCAAACTCTTCCGAGAATTATAACCCCATTTGCCAATATAAGTAGATTGAAATATGCCCCATCTAAATAAACACACTAAGAAACAAAATGACAGGCAAATATATGAACATGTTCGTACGGATATTTGAACACCTCACCCACATAATCACGTTTGACTAGCACAATAACAGAGCATCTACGACCAAGAGGTCAATTATTACATTGTTGTTTTCATCATCCTCCACAATTATGCTGTTCAAGCTTAAAGCCCCAAGAACTTCCATTCAGAAATGAAATCATAGATGGACTTTCACCAACAGTTTAAGCTTTTAGGACGAAGTGGTACTTGACAAAGACCACCCTCAGCAAATAACCTTAATAAGGTGAAAAGAATACATATGCATAGATGATTGAACACCATCTGACTCCAACCAAACAAAAGCGATTGGTTGAAGAGACACGAATCAAAATTATCTTATACACATAACACATGTACAATTCACATTGTCTATACCCTTGTGGTCAAAGATGAACATTAAACATAAGATATAAGATGATGAAGTATTGATGCTACGCATGCCTTTTTCGATTGCCTCACTTCATCATCCAAACAATCTTAACACTACTAAAGAAACAGCTTTCAAATGGATCAGATTCTTTAAAGCCCTTTTGAAGGGTAAGTACTACAAAAAGAAGTAACTCATCAATACTGACATGGCAATGGCCAGGCCAGTGACATAAGGACCATATTAGGATTTAGGAATAGGAGGGAAAGGAATAGGGGATTTCATAAAGAGGACTGATTCACTAAGAAATACTGACAGTTTTGGGAGACGATGCCATAGATCAAGTTGGCAATTCTAAAGAGAAAGAGAAGTATAGTATTTATAGATCTGCCAATTCTCATGCAAGATACTAAGATCTGTTAAGCAAATAATCTGCTTGGCTTCTTAATGTGTGCTCTTTCTCTATTATCCTTCTGCCTTTAAATTCAAGGCAGAGTTTGTTTACTTATAAAGACTTGCCCAGCAGATGATGCAGTTTCTTGGTTTGAATAAAATGTCAAAATCAAAATTAAAGTTATCCTCCAAGAACCAATATAGCCTAACCGAAAGTAGGATGTAGAAAATGAAGTACGCCAAATATGATATCGTTTCCACCTTACACAACATCACAGAAAGTTGTCAAACCTTATTCCACGCGTAATTCATTATAGGATGAACACTAAGAACTCTATCAAAGCCTTGGGGTATGTTTGGCAATTAGTAGGGGGAGGGAAGGGAAGAGATTGAATGGGAGGGGAAGGGAAGGGAAGGGGAGGGGAGACTAATCCTCTCTTTTTCAACCCATTGTTTGGATATCCTCCAAAATACTGTTTAAAAATTGTAAGGAATAAGGATAATGGAGGATTACAAATCAATCCTCCATTATCTCCCCCTTCATTTTTAAACTTTCCAGACAAGGGAAGAGATTATATTTCTCTCCCCTTCCTCTCTTTAATCTTCAAACCAAACAAACCCTTTCTATGTGTAATAATCGATAAACCATCATAATCAACTTGCACACTCTATGACAGCCTTTGGTGTGTTGGGTGTAAAAGCTAATAAACCATCATAATCGACTAGCACAACAAGATAACTCAACAACATCATCATAGTAGGCATGGTCATGATCATCATAGAACAATATAGTATACAATCCAGATATCAAAGAAGGGCCCTATTGAGCGTTTTCCAATATCAGTAAAAACCCTTCTACACTGCTTAATATAATATCACACCAAAAACAGAACGAAGCAAATCCAGAAACCTTAGCAGCAGTGAAGTTATCAAAAAGAAGTAAAAAAAAAAAGTTATATCGAGGAAATAAACTTCACTTCTTAAGGCTACCACGAACGCCGGGGCGAGGTTTTGATGTCTCCGGCTGCTGATTGGCATGGAGATTCACGAGCTTGGACTCCTCAAAGGGGACCTTAGGATGACGAGCGTCGTGGTGAATCTGCATGGACTTGATGTCAGGAGCGGTGATCTTGCAGTGGGGACATTCGAACTTGGCGTGGCCACCCTTTTCGATACCAGAACGGTCAGCCAAACCGGCTTTGCCTCCGCCCCTATTGGTAGTTGCGGCGTCGACCTTGGCAGCGATCTCCTTCGCCGTGTGCTTCTTGGGTTTCGCCTTCCCGGTCATGATATTGATATTGGTGGATTTATTGGTATTCTGTTTCGAGAAGAAGAAGAAGAAGAAGAAGGACGCCTCCGAAACCCTAGAAAGAAAGAAAGACCTTGCAGCAAAAAGATGAACCAATGGATAAAGAAATAAAAAGGCAAGCATATATTCACAATGGTTAAAAAATAGGTTTTTTTAAATAAAAATCAAAATTTAAAAACAGAGACTCTTTATCAGTTTATCCTTAAAAAAGGAAGTTAATAAATTTGGTATTTGATGACTATAATAATTTTCATAAAAAAAGTATAATAATTATATTGGGTTCATAAACAAAAAATCAAGTATGTGCGGAATGCAATTTTGTTTCTGGGTTAAAGCTAAGGAGGGTCCCAAAAGCCCAAAAGGAGAGCCCAATGCATCCTTATAAAATAAAGGGTATTAAATTATAATATAAAGTTGGTAATTAGTATTGGGTTTGAGAATTTTGATTGGGCTTCTGAGAATGAGACCCAAAAACAAGTAAAACGTCTGAAAATTTGGTTGCAAGTTGGGCCTGTCCGGTTCCAGCATTTTCACTCTGGGCAGCGGTTCAATAGCGGCTCGGCCGGGTTTTTCGGGTTGAATCGGTCCAACCATAAATTCAGGTGAACCTACTGACACGGCTCGTTTGCATGCCCGAGCACCGGTCCGGTTCAGATTTTAAAACATATTTAGTAGAAGAAGGATTTGAATTTAAATTTTGAATATTTAAAAAAGATAAAAACAGGTATAGGTGATATTGACCTTGATCTTGTGAAAATAAATATAAAGTATCAAATATTGGTAGTGACAGCTCACCTATTCAATGGTCCTTTATTGTAAGCAAGTCACCCCAAGACTTGCACTCCACTAACCTCCACATTTGCTTAATACACAAATGCTCCAATCGAATGAAATGGCTATTTTAAGTGGGAACTTTATTGTTAGAGTGAAAATAAATTTAATTTAGATCTTAAACTTAAACCCAAACCCCGTATACTATGAAACTACTGAACTTTGGTATCATATAGTGCTATTTATTAATATTAATAGAAACTTATATTAATAAACACCCATAGTGAATGGATTAGGTACCAACTGATTGAAAAAATGTACTGAAGTTCACAGTACTGTCGTACTAATAAACATCTTCTCTCATAAGTGAAATTAGTATTATTCATAAAAGATCAATTTTGTTTTCTGTGTTCTTCTTAAGTAGGAGGTCTTTGTCTTGGACTCTTGAGCAACAAGTCTTTCTTTTACAGTACGACACAAGCTTTTAAAGATGGAAAACAAACACGCAAGAGAAGAAGAAAGTTGACCCAATCTCATACAAAACAAAAGTAAGAAAAATCATCCAAGAGAATCAAGAATCTCATGGGTAGAAAGAAAAGCCACAAAGAAAAAAGAAACTCTACCTGTAAGTTGTTTTTATGCATCAATTTTTTGAATGCTGAAAGGGAAATGTGTGTGTAAGTATGGGTCCAATCATAACACATAATTAATACATAAATCTTGTAATTATTTTTTAGGTATAATATGATTGAGGCCATGATGTCGTTGCTTTTGTGTGTTGTTCCCACTACTATTCATTCAAATTGGTCCTCCAAAGGCCAATCAATAAGACAGAAAGTTGAATGGTTCGAACTGCTTGTTTGGTGGTGCTGAGCTGTGATTCCTTCATTTCTCTCATCCATCCATGAAGCTAGAGGCACTCTTTTGTTTCCTGTTTATTATATTAAGATTGAACTCTCACATACTCTTTTATTTGACCTTTACTAATAATAATCACATAGTGGTTACCTTATATATAGAAACACAAACCATTCAAGTTTTCTTTTTTAGTTTTCAGTATAATTCAGTACATCCGTCCAATCAGTTGATCCTTAATTTATTTAATGTGGGTCCTTATTAATGCGAGTTTCTATTAATATTAACAAATTGCACTATATGATTATATAGATATACCAAAATTCTGTATTACAATAGTACTAAACTTTTATCCACAAGAGGCTGAAGAGAAGGACAAAAATAGAAGTTTTTAATGCTCACATGTGGAAGTCATAGAGGCTGAAGAATTGGATTCCTTTGCCTTGGCTGCCATGTGCTGTCATCTTAAGTCTTGACTATAATTTTAAACTGCAAATTATTAGTTCAGACTTGAGAGGGTATGAACAGTTGAAATAAGGGAGGTCCTTGAAAACAACTTCATCTAACAAGTTTAATAAGAATTAAAGATTTAGGGGTGTAGAGGAGCAACCATTATTTCTTTTGCTACAAACTAAGAATTATAGATTCTGACAAGATACAAATATTGCAACATAATAAAATATGTGGTGTCTTATTATAATTTAAGAGTGTCAAAAGATGCAATATTATGCAGTCATAATTATGAGACACCTACCAACCAATGAGGGATAAGTCCAAGTAATAAGCGGCTTGATATCGCTTAAGTAAGATCTTGAGTTTGAAATCTTGTGAATGCAGCTATTCCCGTCGGGAGACTTTCCAAGCATAGCCAAGTGAGCGGAGCAGGTTGAATCCGGATCAGTCATGGCAGTGCCTCAAAGACCGGACAGGCAACCAAAAAAAATTAGACACCTGTCCTCCATCCAAAATCGGGTTACAATATGTCACTTTCGGGAGAAAATGACCACAGAAACGCCAGCAGAAGGTCTTGGTATTTTTCTGTCATCTCTTTGATTCCATGTGCCCACTTGTGTGCTTAGAAACAAATCACAAAAGAGATTATCTAAACACTATAGTCATTTTCCTTGCTTTCTATTACTAACACAGAAATTGAAATCAAGATTTTCAGAGATGAAGTTAATGGCAACAGGATATTTGTCCCCCTCATCACATAAATGAGTGAACAGGAAGCTGAAAGAATGAGCATTATATGCCCATATATACCATTCATGTCAATTTATCAACTTTTTCACCCACGAAACAGGCATAGTAAAAATATATAACCCAAAAAGTAGGTGCTACATTTTTATTCCTTGTCAATGGAATTCATCACAAATAGAATCACTTTAGATTTGCTGCTACATTCACACCACAATGAATCAACAAAGAGATAGCAGAGATATACATAAAAATCCTATATTACCAACACTATAAAACCCAAGAGCCTAAGCAAACGAAGGGGAAGAAGAAGCAACACCACCAAAAAAAGGTGCGAGTGATTAGAAGAATTTCTGAATACAGTAGAAGGACAAGTGAAGATTCTGCAAAAATAGTGTGTTTTCAAGGTGCATATTCATGTTCAAGGGTTGGTTGTGTTCGAGTAACCGTTGCAGCAGGTGCTTTCGTCTCCCCAACAGATGTCATATGAAGAGCTTCTCCCACCTCCGCTGCCTTTTCCATCTGCTGCATTTTCTTCTTTTGTTTGAACTTCTGCACCCACAAAACCAGTAATGACAGCAACACCAGAAAGGCTAGTCCACCCAGGACACACCCAACAATAATCCACACTTTCTTGTTACTCTTCTTCTCTCCCTGAGAACTAGGTGGAGAGACTGGTGCTGGAGGAGCGTTGGACGACTCAACCACGATAGAAAAATGGCCCTGTTGGGTGGTTGAACAAGTGTTTCCTTCTCTGACATTGCTGAAATTGGCCAAACCCTGTAAATCAAACACCACACATTTTGCAACAGAACCGTTGGGAGCCGGATTTACACCCTCGAACTTAACTGAAATGGGGTCACCAGATGCATTTACATCTAGTTCTTGTAACTTTGTAGCCGATAAATTCGAGCCATCGTATGCTAGAAGTCCCAGAACCGGAGCCAAATAAGTATAATTAGGTAGTTCATAGTACCATTTTGACCAATTACCCAAATTTTGGTACACCAAAACAAGCCTTTCTACATATGGTCTAACAATAAGTCCCTTGGGAATTTCAAACTCTTTGTACATGGGAACACCTTTTCTTCTTAAACTCCCACTCCTTAGCCTCAATGCAGCAACCTTAATCCCAGTCAAATTGGAAGGTATACTCCCTTCATAAATGGTACCTGTCTTTGGTCTTATTAAAGCCCTGAAAGCATAGTCTTGGAGAAGTGCATCTAAGGCTTTGGTTTCACTATTTGAAGACCCATTAGCAGTAGTAGTAGACTGAGACTTGACATGAGGAAGCACTCCAATGTACAGCACAACAAGTACAAGCATCGCGAGACTTCCAAGAAGCCCCATCGATGCTCTTGGAATTTTGCCAATTCAGCCCAATGTCGCTCTGTATGTGTATATATATATATATATGTATAGATGATATCAACTCAAATATTATACTTGAAATCCTCAAATCCCAAAGAATAATAACGGAAATGTTAAGTGATACGCAATAAATAGGTTCCAATAAGCTTCAGAATCTACAATGGGTAAAGAGATATATTCTCCTAGACTCTATAAAGCAGCTTTGAAGGTTTTAACCGTTGCAATTCAGGCTTCCTTTCACGACTAACTTTCGCTTTCAGGGATGGAATCCTTTTAAAAGCAATGCCAAACACTCAAAAGACTTGGGAATCTTCAGGGCATTTCATTTCATTCTTGGACAAAAATTAAAAGATACCCTGATTCTTCTCCATTTCGCAATAATTGGATGTTTAATAGTGATTATCGAGTTTCTGAATTTAGAATTCAAGCAAAAATAAACACAGATTCAGCACCAAGATCTTCGACCCTAAATACCTGATTATTGCAGAGCTGGAATTCAGACGAAAGCCCTAAAGTATCTTCTTCTTCTTGGAGCTGAATACACACCAACCACCTCAGACTCAAAATCCACAGAAATGATACACTCATAGACTATTTAACTCCCAATTTCAGGCAGCAAGAGATCGTTTGAAAGCGCAGAATCTTCAAGAAAATCATAACTGCTTAACGGTGGAGGAGTAATGGCAGCAAAAGCTACTAGTAAATGACAAATCGGAAGTTCAATAGTTCCCATATACCCTGCATTTGGGGTAAATCTAGAGGAAGATGGCTAAGAGAAGCGTGTTTTGTGATGAGAATGATAGGAGAGCGTGAAAAAGGAAGCTGCTTGCCTTTTGTTTTTGTTTTGGATAGTGGTGGGATGCTTAGATTTCTTTATTTGGAGCAAAGGAAGAATGAATAATGGGAGAATAGGCCAAGTTGGGGTAAAGACCAAAGGGTTGTGAACAATTCTGTGAGAAAATGAAAAGAAAAAAAAAATCTGAAAGAGAGAATGAGAGAGAGAGAGGAAGGAGGAGATAAGTTTGTAGAGTTGTAGATGCCTAGATGGCCACTGGAGATGGACCTGTGTGGGAACGAGAAAAAAAAAAAGACAGAAAGGCAGCAACTAGCATGTGTGTGAGTGTGGGAAGGAGAGAGAAAGAGCAAGAAAGTGAAATGGAAAATTGTTTCCTTCCCTTTTTTCCCTGTATGAACGTTTTTGAGTTTTGACTATAAAAATTTAAAAACAAAAATATTTATGTGAAATACTCCCATTGATCCCAAAAATATATGATGGATTTTAAATTTGTCCTAAATATTTCATTTGTGTCACACTGGTCTTAAAAGTATGGAGTAAATTTTAAATTGATTCTAAATGTTTCATTTATTTCATATTGATCTCGTACGTTTTCATTGTATTTTAAATTAGTTTATTACAATAATCCTTCATCTTTCTTTGTTAATGGTGATGTGACACCATTCTCTCTCTTATTTATCATAATCTTTCTCCTATGTGGCTATAATATGGGTGACAATTAAAAATAAAAACCTTTTTACAACACCCAAATGACACAGTGCGGAGAAGCCCATTAAATCATCCGTGTTTAAGTATTTTTTTTAATAACAACCTCATGTTACTAGCCATCAAGGATAGAGATTATGAAAGATAGGGGAGAGAATGGTGCCATGTCACAGTTAATGGAGAAAATTGACGAACTGTAACAACTGGACTAATATGAAATACAGTGAAAACGTACAGGATCAATATGAAATAAATAAAAAATTTATGGCCAATTTAAAATTTATCACATACTTTTGAGACCAATGTGAACATTTGACCAAATATTTAATACAACCATGACAATCCAAAATTATAAAAAAAGAAAAAAAGAGTAATTTACAGCTTCACGCCGTAAAAAGTAAAAACTAAAACATTTTGTAAATGTTAAACTAATCAGCAAATTGAAATGAACTAAAATGAAAGTCTCAATTTTCATTGAAGAAAGCAAGCCAACTTATACAAATGATAGCTTGAGAAATAAGCCAACTAGCAAAAAAGAATAGCCAGCTAAGCAGAAACGGAAAACAAACTGAACTGAAAGTAACAAACAGACCACGTGACATACATGTGGATTATTAACAGAAAATTAAACTAGCTATCATCTCCTGCAGTGTTGACATCGAACCTCTCACCGATCTGCATCTCATCAAAGTGTCTGTCATATGCTTTGCAATCGAATTTGTCACCCACGATTTGAGCATCGAATATGTTTTCTTCCACTTTTGGAACTTCACAACATCAGTAGGTTGAAGAAATGTTCCATCTATGAAACCTAATTTGTCTTTTGCTTCGAACGTTGTCTTCACATCGATGCTCCAGACCAGGTAATTATCACCAATGAACAGTGATGCAACAAGAGCCATCCTTAGCTGATCCGAGTTATGAAGATTCCAAGATTGCTCATCTGCATTCCTTCTCCTTACACTGTCTTCGTCTTCATTTCGATTCTCTTCATTCCCTCTCGAGCCTTTGCTCTGAAACTCATCGTTCTTTCTTCCTCTTTTCATTTTTCGAGCCTCTTTATCCTTGCTCTGATACCATGATCAAATGAGCAAATTGAAATGCAGCAAAAAGAAAGTATGAATTCTCATTGAAGAAAGCAAGCCAATTTATACAAATGATAACTTGAGAAACAAGCCAGCTAGCAAAATAGAATAGCCAAGTCAGGAGAAACGAAAAACAAACTGAACTGAAAGCAACAAACAGACCACGTGACATACACATGGATTTTTTTTTTGCCTTGACATATACACATGGATTATTAACAAAAAATGAAACTAGCTATAATTTTCATAAACCCCATATGGTTCTCTTAAAAATAAAAACATATGATTATTTTAAGCTTTTTGCTGGCACCTGACCTGACCCACTTTGTCCTTTTATACACATATATATTATGTACCAATTTCTCATACCCTCAAAGGTTAAGATAGTTTGGTGGCTTCATTAGAGTAGCATTTTTTGTTTTTGAATGCTAAGTTACTTTTGAAACAATGGAAGCTATATGAAAAAAAAAAGTGTTTTTTCCCTTTCTCATAATTATCTTTTATCTAATCAAAATTTTTTAAATGTAATTTTTGTACAAAGGATGTTTGAATGATGAATGATTTTGACTTTTGATTATATGGAAATAGAAGTATTAAAATGGGCTAGTTTGACATGGGTCAGTCCTAATCTGTTTTGGCCCTAATTTTTTAGGATTGAACTAGATTGGTCCATTTTTATTTAAGGTTAAGATTTTTCTCGAGTTGGGCTGGCCCATTTTTTAAAAATAATATTTTTTAATTATTAAATAATTGCAAACTAATTTAAATATAATATTTATTTGCATTTAAAATTTAAAATAATAAGATATATTAATAAAATATGCATTAAAGTAATGAGATAAATTAAATAAAAATATAAAATACATAATATAATTTGAATTTAAATGAAAATCATAATAATATATAAATACTAAAAATAAAAAATGACTAATCTGATCTGGTCCGACCCTAGCCTGATTTGGCCTTATTCTTTTTGGGGTTAGGTTGGCTCATTTTTAAATATGATCAAAAAAATTTTTACTCGATCCTATATATTTTGTAGAATTAAACGGGCCCACTCGTAAGGTCTAATCCATTTTAACACTTTTATATGAAAGGCTCACCAACCTAAATCGGATGCACCACTAAAAAGACACCAATTTTTCTTTTATTTTTGAGTAAATTACACTGCCCTCCCCTAAGAGATGCTGAAATTACACTGTCCTCCCCTCTAGTTTGTAAAATTACACTGCCCTCCCGTGAGAGATAAAAAATCATTACACTTTGATCCAAAACACCATTCTCCAATTAAAAAAAGGTCTAAAAAGTCAATATAATAAATATTAATGACTAAATTGACCCTCACACAAGATAAAAAATGTATAAGTTATGCTTTATCGAAATTTATAAAACTGAATTCTAGTATACCTAACAAAATTTTTTGATATATTTTATTATATATATATATATATATTAAAATTAATTGTTGAAAATTAAGTAAAATAATAGATTTTTTATATTACATTACATTCTTAATATAAAAATCTGTAAACTATTTTAAGTTACCAACTTTATTACTCTAAATAGTAATAAAATAATAAAAGACAATAAAAAAATGAAATAATGTTATTATAAGAGGAAGAAAGTATGTATAGGTCACATTTTATAAAGTTTCATTCTTTTATGAGGGGTAATTTAGTCATGAATATTTATTGTATTGGAAGTTAATAAAATTTGACCTTTTAGACTTTTTTTTAATTAGAAAATGGTGTTTTGGATCAAAGTATAATGACTTTTAATCTCTTAATAAGGGAGGACAATGTAATTTTGTAACCTAGAGGGGAGGGCAGTGTAATTTCAATATTTTTCAGGGAAGGACAGTGTAATTTACTCTTTATTTTTCTTTAATTTCTCTTGCTCACATAGCCACGTGTACCAAATGAGAGAGAGAGAGAGAGAGAGAGAGAGAGAGGTAGAAGGACGAAGTCAGATTTTATTGCGTTAGTTTTTTTTTTAACAACTAACATTCATAAGCTTTGATTATGTTGTGGATATACAATCTTAACAGATTAATTTAAGTTAATTTGATTGAGATTTCATACTGTAAAATAATAGTTTTTTCGTAGAAGAGCTCAAATATAATATATTATTACTAATGAGGATTAGTGGTAAGTGGCTTGGTATTGTTTGAATAAGGTTTCGAGTTCAAGACTTTATGAATGTAGTTATTTCCATCTCTTAGATTCAATAAGCATATATGATTCATAGAACATTAAAATAATATCAAGTATGAAAGTAAAACGTGCACCTGATCGTGCCATAAAGTCTGGTAGTGCAGCGACTAGTTGCATAGATACGAATACAGGTACAAATACGACTACATTGCAAGTACGAGTACGACTGATATTTCAAAATATAAGATACGGGTACAGCAATATATACATAAAAATTTATAATATATGACAATTTTTATCATAATAAAAATAGATAAGGACTATTTAATTATATATGATCAAACAAAATAATAGTAAAATGATATTAAAATTATATAAATGGTATAACAAGTTTTAAACTAACTTGATATTTAAGTATATATTTGTATTCTCTTATAATTATCTAATCTATAAGACTAAAACTTAAAATTTTATAACCTGTAATTCTTTTAATAAGGATTGAAATCAATTTTTTTTAAAAAAAAAAAATTACATCACATATATTTTGAAGTATTCAAAAGTATTTAAACTTTAAAGAGATACAGGTACGAGTACGTATCAAATACGGATACGGCTTGATTCTAGAAATACCCATGCAACCTAGGCGGCTACAATGAGGAGACTCATTATGTTAGGGTTAGAGGGGACCTAGCCAATATATAATTGTGTCTTACTCGTTCCTCCCATTACGGGCTTCAGTAAAAGGCCTACACATAGCCGCCTACCAAACTATGTGTGTTATTAGCCCAATAGTGATTACTTTATACTTTGGGCTTCCTTTATATTGAACCATCTATCAACCCGATTTATTTAGAGAATTAAATAAAATATTTTAAACAATTAATGTGAGTCCAAATATAAAATATTTTTAAGAGACTCTTCTACCATAGCTCCACCATTGCTGGGCGCACAAATCGATTGAATTCAAATTAGTTTAGATAGTGCCTCAAAGACTGTGTGAAAAAAAAAAGTAATATAATGTTTAAGGTAAAATTAAAAACTTATTACTGTTCCATTAAAAAAACATACTACTCAAAACCAACTTCAGGTCTTCTTGCTCATATTGAGTAGTAAAGTGTAAATGCATGTACTTATTGTGATTTGTGAGGACTGAGGAGCTAGTACTCTTTTTTTTTTAAAAAAAAATCATCATTTATGGAAGAAATTCAAATTCAAACAAAGGAGATATAACAAGTCACAAATAATAAAGCAATGCTAATTAATGCAGCCAAACACTCTAAATAATATATTCTAAATAGAAGATAAGTAGATAACAAATTTCTAAATAACACACCTGAGAAAAATAAAATCCAAATCTCCTACATAAATTAAAAAACATTATTTTCAAACCTACAATATTTTCGCTCTCTGACCATCCATTTAATTGGTGAATTTATTTTGATGAAATGAAAATGAGAGTAAAATAAAAATAATATGATTATATTTGATATAAGATAAAATAGAAAGTGAATAAAAAAATGAAATTAATATAAAAATAATAATTTTATTTTTTATTAAAAAACATTAATTTAATAAACTAAAATAAATAGGATAAAATGATCATAATATTATCAATCCCTCCCAACCCCTCATCCGGGGATGGTTTGGACATTTCCTCACGATCAAAGAAGGTTATAACTAGAGCTGTCAAAACGGGTCTAATCCGATGGGTTGGCCCGTTTAACCCACCAATTTGGTGGGTTGGGTTGTAAAATTCCAACTCGTTTATTAAACGGGTTGGAGGAACTCGACCCACCTAACCCACTGGCTCGCAATTTAGGTGGGTTGGCCCATAACCCACCTAACTTAAAAAAAAATTAAAAAAAAACATAATTCCTAATCATGTTTCTTTCTTTTTGTGATATTTTTATTTTTCACCATATTTGCAGGAGCCAGGAGGGAAAGAAATGAGTAATGTTGTGATATTTTAACCATGTTTCATACTTTCATTGTTTTATTTTTAACTATTTGTGAGTGACATGATGAATGATAAATCTTTTCTTTCATTTTATCTTATTCAATTTATTAGTTCATGAAAAAAATGTATAAAAAAGTATAGATTTTTTTTTTTAAAAAAAATTAGAATTAAAAAAATTTTAAAAAAAATAGGTGAGTTGGCTCGACCCACGACCTTGGTGGATTGGATTAGGATTCCCAACCTGTTTAACATGGTCAACCCATCACGAGTCCAACCTGTAGTGGGTCAACCTGTGTGAACCGGGTTAACCCAGTTTAACACCTCTAGCTATAGCCTATATATGTCCAAACCCTTGGCCATTTCGCCAAGCATAAACTTTACCAAATAAGGTAATTTTAAACCTTTGTTCATTCCCTTCCATTTTAAATGTCTAGCAAATGTGTCTTTTAAGGGATAGAACTTCACTTCAATGTTAACTCTAGGTATAGATTTTTTTATTCCGTTGATAAAAAAAATTATCTCAATTATCAAAAAGAATATCTCAATACAAAATTATTTCACAATGAAGAACCCTCAAAAGAGAAAAAGAAAAAAAAATTAATAAACAGAAAAAAACTCCATTAAAAAAAAGAGAGAGAGAAAAGAAAGCAACCAAGAAAATGAAATAAATCTTTTTTTAACAGGAACTTATTATTGTGGTTATGTAAATTTTTTGACAGAGCAAGTACTTCTTGGTTAACTGAGGAAGTAGAAATAGCAAGCAATGCTATAAGAGTAAGATGGGTCATGGGATATGCTTCCTTTCATAAGTTGTTTTTCTATTATTTTTTTAATTAAAAGATAGAAAGGAAAAGTATGTAATTAATTATTAAAACACACACACTCTCTCTCTAAAAAAAAAAAAAAAAACCCTCTCTCGATCTCTCTTTTTCTTTTTCTTTCAACGGCTCTTGGTTTGCTGGTTGGAGTGTTTCACTTCTAATTAGTAAGTCAAGAGTTCGAATTGGGATCAGGAGAGTAATTTATTAACTCTCACATGTAGTGGACTCCATGAAAATCCACTTTTCTTCTTCTTTGACTCTTTGTCTTATTTAAAATTTTCTAAAATTATTTAAAGTTATGGGAGAAGATATATTGAGTGAAGATTGAGATTTAAGACGTCAATTTGGTTTTATGGTAGGAAAGTTAATTATAGAGACAATATATTTATTAAGAAGATTGATAGAGAGATATTAGAGATCTCATAAGAATTTATATATGATTTTTATTGATTTGAAAAATGCCTATGATAAAGTAACAAGAAAAGTATTATGGAGGGCTTTAATTTGAAAAAAAAAAAGGTGTATGTGACGCTTATATATGAGCAATTAAAGACATATATGATGGTTCGGCAAAAAAAAAGACATGTATGATAGGGTCACGATTTTGTGTGAAAACACAAGTGGCGCCACAAAGGATTTTTCTAGCTATAACAATAGGATTACATCAATTTTCAGCTTTGAGCCCATACCTTATTAATTTGGTATTGGATGTGCTCACTGAACTATACAAGAGGCAGCACCAAGGTTTATGCTTTTTGTTGATGACATAATCCTGGTTGGAGATTCGAAAGAATAAGCATACAAAAAATTATAGACGTGAAACAAGCTTTAAAGACATATAAATTTCGTAAAAGTCGAAGCAAAACGGAGCATATGATATGTAAATTTAGTGGAAGGGAAACTTATTTTAGGGATGAGGTAAAACTTGGAGATCATTCCATACAAGAAGTAATAAGTTTTAGCTATTTGGGAACGATAATACAAAATCATGGAGAAACACAGAAAGAATAAACCATAAGATCCAAACATTATAGATGAAATGAAGGAAGGTTTCAGGTGTTATTTGTGATAGAAATAAAGTACCACTTAAGCTTAAGGAAAAATTCTATTGCACAATTTATAAGACGTGCTTTATTGTATGATACTGAATATTGGGCCTAAAAGGCTAATATGAGCATAAGTTCAATGTGGCAGAAATGAAAATGTTGCATTGAATGGATGGTCACACGAGAAATCTAGAATAAATAAGATTAAAAATTATTGTATTAGAGAGAAAGTTGGGATAACATCAATGCTTTATATTACTGATTAAGGTTTGATTTAATTAGTTGATGAAGTTTTTAAACATTAAAATTATTTTTTTTGGTAAATTTTTATAAATTTTAGATAATTAAATACATTATCAAGTATCAGCTAAAAAAAAAACTAGTTAACAAAATCCTAAAGCAAGAACAAAAGATGTATAATAACGTAAAGTTTATATATATATATATATATATAGTTGCCTCATGCCTGTATT
The DNA here is from genome assembly GCA_014851425.1 of Senna tora. Taxonomy (NCBI): domain Eukaryota; kingdom Viridiplantae; phylum Streptophyta; class Magnoliopsida; order Fabales; family Fabaceae; genus Senna; species Senna tora. Next base: position 4,052,639 of record CM026265.1, on the reverse strand, counting down.
GTGGCATATTTTAGGATCAATTATTCATCTCATCATTTCATGTTATGTTATATTAATTAATTATAATTTTCTATTACATGTATATTATCAAGCTTATTGAATAATAAGGCATTAAATTATTTTAAAATACCTCATAGGAATACAAAAATTTTGACTTGGAGGAGAAATTGTGAGAGGATGTTGGTTTCCCACATATATGAATCCTGTCAATTAAGGAAGAATAGGATGATATATATATGATAGTATTATTAGAAATTCAGAATGAAAATGGTAGTTAGGTGGGGAGGAAAGGGGGTTTAAATGGGTGAATGAAATAATAAAGAATACCGGATAATGGTCTATGACCAAAAATAATAAGAGTAAATTATACTTTCCTCCCTTCTAATTTAAAAATATACACTTCCTTCTATTAAAATATTAAAAAACTTATAATTTAACTTTTTTTTTACTAAAGTACCCTTAATAATATTATTAACATTTAAAATCATTACAATTTTTTTTATATATTTTTTCAAATTATCATTTCACTATTATTTATATTGAGTTAAAAATCATTATTTTATTTTATTTAATTTTTTAAAAATAATTTTCTTATATTAGTCAAATACATATTCAAATTAAAACATGAGCTTAGTCTTTTAATTTTTGTAGGTTTTAATTTTATCTTATGGGTTCATGGGCATATGTTAAGTTTTCTTTCATTAGTAGAAAGAGAATAATAGTCTTGAAGTTAGTGAAAAATTATTAAGAATCGTTTTTAAATTCTTTCATTGGTTGAAATGAATCCTTAAACAATGCTCTAATTAAATGCATTTGTTAGTAAAACCCTTATCTTATCTATATATATATATATCAACTTAAAATTATTCTACTCAAACAATGTTTAAAATTTAAATGAGGCCAAACAAATGATTTTTTTTGGTAACATTCTCTTCATTCAAAAGATTTTCAAAGCTGCGTGAATATGAACTTAACAATTATTTTAGTTTTATTTAAGTACTAATTGAATTCTGTTTTAATGAAAATAACCTCACATAATTTTTCAAATATAACTTTGTTATTAGTGATATACAAAATATATTTAGATGAAAAATTGTATCAATTAATAAATATAAAATACAAAATTAAAATCACATGTAAACTTAAGAAACAAAAAGAAAACAAATTTTAACTTAAAATTTTGAGTAAATTTAAAAATTTGATTAAATAAATAATTTGGTCCTCGAAAGATATCTCTTGTGTCAATTTGATCCTTAAAAGATGAAATTATCAAATTTAACCTCTGAAAGACGCACTCTCAATTAATTTGGTTCTTCTTCTTCTTCTTCTTCAACGTGCGGTTGGTGAGCTTCGACAAAATTTTTGCATCAAAATTGTTGTCTGTGTGTGCTGAAATATCAAGTCTTGTTAAAAATTGATTTTTATTTAAAAATAATGTTAATAAATATGGAGATAGAGTAATTTCAACTTAGCATACCTATGTTTACATATTTAACTGTCAATGTCAACAATCCGTTAATTATTTAACACATAGATAATAGAAAGATTAAATTGTCTCAAATTACAAACGTAAAGAATTAAATTGAGACAGAACAAACATAAAGGACTGAATTGAGACAGAGAATAAACATAAAGGACCAAAATAATATTTTTGTCAATTCATATTACCAAACGGAGCCTATATATTGATGAGAAGAGAAAGGGATGTGATTTTATTAAGTGCATGTTGTTGATTTCTCACAAGTCACAAATCATATTGATCTTTTCCCTCTTCACTTACATCTTCTTGATCACTTACATCTTGATTTTTATTTAATCGTCACTGATTCAAACAGTTACCAACAAAAAAATGGGTTTGCATGAGTACGAATAGTACTGTAAAACGGGCTAACTTACAGGTCATATTTTTTTTAATAAAATGATTATGTTATTTAATATATATATAAAATAATATTTATATAAACAATTTTATTTTAATTTATAAGCAATATTGTAAGTTGTATATGTATGAGTATAAAAATTATATTAATATTTTTAATATTATAACACAAAACATTAAAATAAGTCAAAAAGATTAAAAAAAAAAGTAAACGGATTGGTCCATGGACTAACTGACTTCAACTTAAAATGGGTAATTTTTTATTTATTAAAATTCGTTCATTTAATTGGTGGGCTGAGTTGGTCAACAAATTTAAACTCGTTTTGACAGTGCTAAACATAAATTGAGAGGAGTAAATGGAAGTGAGAGAGAGGTTAAAAGTTAAGGGTTTTGCTAACCAGTGCCCTTAGGGCACTGGTTAAGAATGCATTTAATGAGGTGAGATAGTGAAAATAATGCATAGAAATCACAACTTATAAGAAATGTATTTTTTTAAAGACATAAATGCCCTTCACCTATTTTCTCCATCTCTTCCTTTTTAATTTATTACAATATTTTTTTTATTCATATTTATTATTTTAATTATTATTTTTTAATTTATCAATAATGACGTAATGGTATTATTAATGTGGTTTTTTTATAATATTAATGTAAGGATAATTGCAATAATAATATACTGAAAATAAAAAATAACATGATTATTGATAAATTGAAAATAAAAAATAAAAATAAAGAATTATTAAAATAATAAATATGAATACAAAATAAAAAAATATTGTAATAAATTAAAAAGAGAGAGATGGAGAAAATAGGTGAAGGGCATTTATGTCTTTAAAAAAAGTAAAAAACGCATTTATTACAAGTTGTGATTTCTATGCATTATTTTCACTATCTCACCTCATTAAATGCATTCTTAACCAGTACCCTAAGCAAAACCCAAAATTAAAACTTAAAAGCATGAACTTGACAGCTGTGAGTGTGGGGGTGCATTTGTGTGTGTGTAAGAAAGTGCCACATTCCAAAACATTCCAAATTTCTGTACTGTACGCATCCCTTTTTCCAAATGTAAAATTAATAAATAAACAAATCACATAATGCCCCTCTTTTTGGGCTTAGTTGTTGAATAAAATATATAAGAGTTGCCAGCTCATCCAATCTGAGTGCTATGATTTTTTCACAAAAGAGAGAAAGCAGGTCCACAACCACAAATTCACAATCATGCACATGCTGATGACCATCACATGTCAACCCTCTCAATTTCGATACATTCTTTTAATTATATATAATATTATTTATTAATATTAATAAAAATTTAACATAATAATATTGAATTTTAATAATTCTTTTCAATCAATTAATTTTTGATTCATTCAAAGTAAGGGTACGATTAGTATAAATGTACGAATATAAAGTACCTAGAATAAAGAAAAGTACTGTAGAAAAAAGTGAGAAGAGATATAGAGAGAAAAAATAAAAAAAAAATGATAAAAAATGTGTTTGATATTTATAAAATATGATATAATTTTTTTAAAAAAATCATGAAACATTATAATTTTATTGTTTGCTATCATTACCCTACGAACCATAAGTTACATGCTCTTCCGAATTGCCAAGCCATAAACCATATTTTCTTTTCTGATTTAATTTTTATTTAAGTGAGTAAAAGAAAATAGCTTTTAAAAATTACATTCAAACATATCCTTTACAGTCCGTTTGGTATAGCTTCCAAGGTGAGGTTAAAGGGAATGTGAGATTAAAGTGTGTTTGGTATGGTTTTAGAAGTGGTGAGGTGAGTTGAAGGTTCCTAGCTAAGTGGGAAGGTTGCTTCCTTGAAGAAGTGGAGGGAAGGTGAGGTGAGGTTTGGTTTAAAGACCAAAATGCCCTTAAAAATTTTGTGGCTTTTAAAAAAGTAACGGCAAAAAGGGTATTTCATACTTTTATCTTCTATTTCCCTATCTTCCTCCCACCATACCAAACAATATTACTTTTACATTCCACTTCCATCACCCTGCATACCAAACATACTTTTTATCACTTACTTCCACTTCCACTTCCACTTTCCACTTCCACTTTCCACTAAAACACTCACGGATACCAAACGCCACCTTAGTTTTGAATGAGCATATGATCATATACTATGTAAAATATTAATTCAATTAAAAAATAAATTAGATGAAAGATTTGTGTAACTTTATATCAAATTTGAAAAGTACTTAAGTATTATTTTCAAACTAAAAAAATGATAAATATAAGTTACACTATTCTAAAAGACCTAGTAACTAAAAGAATTGGATTGACATTAGTTTGGAGAATTATTAACTTTAGTTTTAGTGTGATTAATCATTAAACTGAAATGAGACAAATGCAAAAGAAGGGATAAAAGTTGATACTACTGAATTTTGGTATATCCTTTTAATCAAGTAATGTTATTTGTTAATATTAATATAAATTCACATTAATAAGGACACACTTTGAATATATTAGGGACCAATTAATTGAAAGGATGTACTAAAGTTCAGTATTACCGTACTACTAGATATCTCCTCACAGAGGAGAGGCGGGGATTGACCTATGAGGATAGGGGTGGCAATGGATACGGGTATTTCGGGTATCCGTGGATTCGTCCGAAAAAAAATTCGATATCCATCGGATATCCGGCATTTCAAATATCGGATATTTGAAATACCCATTTGATATTGGTCGGATTAGGATATTAGCCTCGGATACCCTATATCCGTCCGATTGAATGGGCGGATAGGGTATCCGATATCCGTTTTTATATAATATATTAATTAAATATAATATTTTATATATATATTAATAATTATATATATATATATATATTTAAATATAAAATTATATATATATTATAAATTAAAATATTAAATATTAAGTAAAATTTTATGGTTTAATTAATAAAATTAGTATTATTAATTTTAATTTATAAAAATTATATTTATTTTTTAGAAAATTTAACTTTTTTATAGTAATTTATTTAGTGGATGGATATTGGGTAATGGATATCGAATAATTTAGTTCATTAATTGACTATAGGATACCCAGTATCCTATATCCATTATTTTTTTCGGGTATTTCAGATATCAGGTAGTTTTGGGTATTTTGGATATCGGGTAGTTTCGGATACGGATATTGAAAATATAATTTTTTTCGGATTCGGATAGGGTTTGGGTATTGGATGTAATGGGCGGGTTCGGATTCGGATAATGAAAAAATGAGCGAGTACCCACCCATTGCCACTCCTATATGAGGATGGCTATCACGGATAAAAGCTGAGTACTATATGGGAGTATAAAACTTCAGAATATCCTTTTGATTATTTAGTGTCATTTTTTAATATAAATAGGGACTCCTACACTAATAAGGACCCACCTTTAATGAATCAGAGATCAAAAATTAAAAAAATATATCGAAATTCAGTACTATCGTACTATTAAAAAGAACATATAAAAAGTACAAGGTCAAAGCGGTATCACTCCCACGCTTCTCCCTACTTGAATACCAACTTTGGACTTTTGGAGTTTCGAAATTCTAATAAAGTGTGAATATAGAATTCGTTCTAAACATTGAAATTGAAGAATTGAATCATTTGATAACAACTATCAATCAATTTTGTGTTTAAAATTGAAAAAATGTTGAGAGTGTATCAATAGTGGCCTCACCAAAATTAATACAATCAACGAGGCTGGTCCTACCACAAGGGCAGCAGCTCCTGCTGCTACTAGAAAATGTCTTTTTTAATATGAAAGGGATGTGTACATAATTTTCAAATGAAGAAGATCTAAGGGTATGTTCTTTGTGCGAAAAAGATGAGAGAATGAGAATAGTAATGGAAAAAGATAAAGGAATGGAAATGTCATGTTAATGTGATGTAATATGATGTGAATGGAATAAAAGTGGGTAAAATGACTATTTTGTTCTTACATTAAAAGTATGAATAGAATAAAAGTGGATAAAAAAGTAATGACAAAAACATAATTTCATCACATTATAAAAAGTGGGGTTTGTTTGTTAGGAAGAAAAGAAGAGAGAGAAAGCTTCTCCCTCCTTTTTTCATTATCATTTCCACAAAAAGAACATAGGCTAAGTTCACTCTTTTTTTTTTTTAATAAAACTTGCAAGTTTATATTTGATTTAATTTTTTAAAATCTATAATACCAATCCAAGTTTAAAGATGAGGAAATATATTTTTAGTCCGAAAATAGAAATCAGAATGTTTTACCTATACTCTAATTTATAAAATATAGCAATGATTATGAATCTATGATTATGGTGAAAGAGAAAAGATAATGAGAAAAAAAATAATTGTGTGTGGGTCGGTGAGGCAAAATAAAGGCCGTTTTGTTGGTAGTTGTCCTTGGAGGGCTAGCTTGCTTGCCCCCACCATTGCTTAATTATTTCTTAATCATTTCCATTTAATTTTTCAACCTATAAAAACTCTATGGTCAAATATTTATTTTGATTTTTTATGTTTTAACTAAGTTTTAAATTAGTTTTTTGTGTTTTTCAGAAGTTTCAAATTGGTCCTTCCGTCCAAGTCCGTCCATTTCTTTCGTTAAGTGTCGACGTGACATGTTAAGGTGGACATATCATCTTTTTTACGTGTCCATTTAAGCCGACGTGTCATACCACGTCATCTTCTATTCATTATATGTGATGACGTGGCAATAATGTGGCATGACACATCAGCTTAAATGGACACGTCAGCATGCAATGTTATCAATTAACTTAAGAAATTGATGGAAGTGGACGGAATGACCAATTTGAAACTTCTGTGCAACATAAAAGACCAATTTAAAACTTTTGATACATAAAGGACTAATTTGGAACTTGGATAAAATATAGAGGACCAAAATAAACCTTTGACCAAACTCTTTACATCTTCTTCATTAGTTTTTTATGGTTAATTTTTTTTAAGAGGTAAATAATTTTTTGTTACTAAATTGTTAGTAAAATTACTTTAGTCCCTAAATTTTGGAAATAGACTATTTGATTCTTGAATTTATACTCTCATAAATTATTTAATTTCTGAGATATTATCCTTAAGTCACCGCATGACACTGTTATATACTAACGTGTTGCCGTTAATTTGTCATCATGTTGCCCATCATCTAAATATTCAAAAGTAGTACAAACATAATCTCTGTATTTGCCCTCATGTTGTCACTTTTAACTAATACAGAGACTACTTAGTATTATTTTTAAATATTCAGATGATGTGACAAGATAAAGTGACAAATTAATGGTGCCACATCAGCACATAGCATCCACGTCACGTAGGTAACGTTCTGAGACTAAATAATTAACGAGAATGTAAATTTATAGACCAAATAATCTATTTTCAAAATTTAAAGACTAAATAATAATTTGAGTAAATTACACTGCCCTCCCCTGAGAGATACTGAAATTACACTGCCCTCCCCTCTCGTTTGCAAAATTACACTGCCCTCCCTTGAGAGATCAAAAGTCATTACACTTTGATTCAAAACACCATTCTCCAATAAAAAAAAAGTCTAAAAAGGTCAAATTTTTTCAACTTCCAATACAATAAATATTCATGACTAAATTACCCCTCACAAAAGAATAAAACTCTATAAAATGTGACCTATACATACTTTCATCCTCTTATAATAATATTATTTCATTTTTTTATTGTCTTTTATTATTTTATAAGTATTTATAGTAATTATTATTGTTAACAAAATAAAATTCTAAAAAAAAATTTTGTAACTTAAAATAGTTTATAGATTTTTATATTAATAATGTAATGTATTATTAAAAATATCTATTATTTTATTTAATTTTCGATAATTAAGTTTAATATATATATATATATATTAATATATAATAATAAAATATATCAAAAAAATTTTGTTAGGTGTACTAGAATTCAGTTTTATAAATTTTTTTTTGGTAAAGATTCAGTTTTATAAATTTCGATGAAGCATAACGTTAAACATTTTTTATCTTGTGTGAGGGTCAATTTAGTCATGAATATTTATTAGTCATTAATATTTATTATATTGACTTTTTAAACCTTTTTTTTAGTGGGAGAATAGTGTTTTGGATCAAAGTGTAATGACTTTTGATCTCTCAAGGGAGGGCAGTGTAATTTTGCAAACGAGAAGGGAGGGCAGTGTAATTTCAGCATCTCTCAGAGGAGGGCAGTGTAATTTACTCTAATAATTTAACCAATAATTCCAGGATAAAAAATAATTTTCTTTTAATATTCCAAAAGATTGTAATTACAATGAGTAATGACAATGCTGAAAATCGCGTCTCTTTCCACTTGCTTCGTTCCTTTTTGTCTTGTCCTTTCTCTATCTGACTCTTGTTCTCTTACACAGAGGTCAGAGCAAGAAAGGAGATGATACCAATAATCCACCATTACAATACCAATAATCCCATTCCACATTCATTCTCTTCCAACCTAAAACCCTACTCACTTTCCTCTAATTAATCTCGTACCGTTAAAGTTCATTTTGGTCATCTATATTTCACTCAAGTTTTAAATTAGTCCTTTATGTTTTAAGAGTTTTAAATTAGTCATTTATCTTTCCCAAAAGTTATAAATTGGTCATTCCGTCCAAGACCGTCAATTTCTTAAGTTAATTGCTAACGTGACGTGCCGAGGTGGACACATAATTCCTCCTACATGTATCAGATAACTGACGTGGCCTTAGACACACAAAAACATCCAAACGATGTTGTTTAAGCCAAAAATAAAACCATGCTAAGAGTACCAATATAAAACTCTAATGAAACATAAAGGATTAATATAAAACTTTAATGAAATATAAAGGACCAATGTAGAACTTCAATGAAACATAAAGGATCAATATAGAACTTTCATGAAACTTGAAGGACAAATATAAAACTTCTGGGAAACATAAAGGATCAATATAAAACTTTTAAAAGATAAAGGACCAATTTAAAACTTAGGTAAAACATAAAGGACCAAAATGAATATTTGATTATCTCGTATTACACTTGCGCTTTTCTAAGATGATATTCCACCTTCATTTTCACGTCTTTTAATTTTATGGTCAAATGTTCATTTTGGTCCTCTATGTTTCACTCAAGTTTCAAATTAATCCTTTATGTTTCAAAAGTTTTAAATTGGTCCTTTGTGTTGCACAGAAGTTCTAAATTGGTCCTTCCGCCCACTTCCGTCAATTTCTTAAGTTAATTGCTGACGTGGCGTGCTGACGTGTCCATTTAAGCTGACGTCTCATGCCACGTCATAGCCACATCATTGTCACGTCATCAGCACGTCACGTCAGCAATTAACAGAAGAAATGGACGGACTTGGATGAAAGGACCAATTTGAAATTTCTGAGAAACATAAAGGACCAATTTAAAACTTTTGAAATATAAATGACTAATTTAAAACTTAAATGAAACATGGAGGATCAAAATGAATATTTTACCTTAATTTTATTGTCTAATGAATATCTGTTTTTTCGATTTCTTTCACACCACTTCTCTATAAATTAAAATGTATATAATGTCATTGGACATTGGGTCTCAGAATTCCTGCGTTTCATGATTAGGGTTAGTGAATCCTATTTTGGGATTCTGCGAAACAGCTCTAATCACCAAGACACCTTAATTAACTACCCACTCTTGTCTACATTCCGTGATCATCTCCGTAGTCACTAGTCACCTCCAGGATCCTATCACCATTATTCCTCGTGATAGTGAGGTAGTCTCCATTCCCGTTCGTTGAGAAGCTATTTAGTAGTCTGATAGTACTAAATTTACTTTAATATATTCTTCCAATTAGTTGGTCTCTAATCCGATCCATTCAAAGTGAGTTTTAATCTTTATTAGGGTACGCTTGGTATAAATGCACGGATGTAAAGTACTGTAAAGAAAGTATTGTAGAGTAAAGTACTGTAGAATAAAAGAAAGTACTGTAGAGAAAAGTGAGGAGAGAGATAGAGAGAAAAATTAAGAGAGAGAAAAAGTATAATAAAAAGTGTGTTTGATATGTATAAAATATAATGTAAAGTTTTTTTAGAATCGTGAAACACCACGATTTTACTATTTGAATTTTGATCATTAAATTGATGCTTAGAGTATTCATCTTTGATTAGTTGTGAGGTTGGGATCGGGCGAAATTTGATTTTCTCCTCCCTATGGAGATTTGTAATCTTATTGCTGCTGTGGTTCCCCCTTCGAGTGTGATTCAAGGTGATCATATTGCTTGGAAATATAATAAGGAAGGGTATTTCTCTACCAAAATTGCTTACCATGCAATTACTAAGGAGAGCACTGATGTGAATCACAATTTTTGGAGGCTTCTCTAGAAGTGGAGAGGTATGTGTTGAACAAAAAAGGATTAATTAAGGTTTCACCTTAGTATTAATATGTCAACAATTTTTGTGTGTTGTGGACTTGATAATATTGGACATAAAATATGGAATGGTGCATAAATGATTTTCAGCCCAAAGAATGGTTAGGCCCAAGTCTGGAAAGGTAAAGAAATTTGGCCCATATGTTTTAAATTTAAAATCAGTGTCCTGGAGCCAAAAGAATTCTGCCTCTTGCAAATGGAATCACGTGGGTGTGTAAGAAAAAGTGTACCTACCTCTCTTATTTTATGCAAGTCAAATCTGACCAAAAAGGTGGAGTAGGTGGGGTAGGTAGATGTTTTTTTTTTTGCGCCTTGAGAAGACAAAAGCAAAGTAGACTTTTGTTCTATCAAGCAAAGGCATAAAGGAAAGAAGAGAGAAGATGTTACCCAAAATATTTATGCTTCTTCCATCGATCTTCCTCTGTCTCCGTTGGGTCTAGAGTCGAAAAATCACAGAAGCAAAAGGGATGAGCTTGCCTCACCGAAAAGAAGGAAGAAAGGTAAACCACTTTATTCTTATTTTCATGCAAGTCTTGTCTAATGAAAAAGTAAGTAGCCTTGCAGCATAGCTAGAGAAAAAGAAGCATGGCTCCTTTGCATCCAACAAAGTGCAGCAGAAGTATTGCTCTCAAAACATCCCCTCTGCCTCTCGTCTTCACTCACTACTCAAAACTTTCAAAAATTAAATGTGAGGAGCGTCGAGCATTTATTGCAGAAAGAGGAAGAAGAAGGTGAACACGGCAAGAAGAACACAATGACTAATCAAACTCCTATTTAATGTCGAGCTTGGAGGTTGCTGAATATCAAGGAACTAAGTGTTCCAAGCTTGTAAGAGTGGCAAAAATCTTCTGAGTGAAGAAGAGTGTGACTTCTGTGTACGATTTCTATGTGAATCATTGTCTTATAATTTGTAATAGTCATATTGAGACTAAATTATCTATTTCTATTTTTCAATTGATTCAAGGTTAACTAATTTTTAAAGGTTTTCAAAACTCTATCCAAATTTAGGGTATATTTCAAATCAGGAGAAAAAAATAAAACAAATTTATTTAAACATTCTCATCTAAATCTATATTTCAGTTTACATTTGAATGGAAGTGAAGGTGGGGACGAAAAAAAAAATATTTATTTAAATCTAAATGAACAAAAATATTTAATTAAAATGTTCTTCCTTGGACCTGTATAAATAGTACAGACTGGTGAAGATCAATACTACCCTAGCTAATTGGATTCCTACTCAAGTTGGTTCTATAATGGATGGCTTTGTATATTTGGTGGCCATATCCCATCCCAAGATGAAGACGCAAATATGAAAATAGAGATCACATGAAGTAACTTTTTATCTGAATCGTTTATCAGTTATCACAAATTATGTTGCAGTTAATCAAATAGTGCATATCAGTTTCTTGAAGTAAGACAACTGAGATTTGAGGGAAGAAACAAATTTTTAACTTCACACTCTTCCATTGAAGTTTGACATACTCGAATTAGGTTCAGATTCTAAAAAATTTCTGTGACACAAAACAGCTGAACAGACGTGTGAAAACATTCACTAAACTAAACTCAACCCTGATGGAAAAAAAAGCAAAAAATAAATGAAAGAATAACAAATATGTGTTGTTGTGAAACACCAAATCCTTTTTTCTTCCCTCACACTGGCCACAAAAGGGAAGAAAAGAAAGAAAAGAATAATATGCATATCTTCATATATAACCCGTCTAAGCTGGGTTCGAATCCACTAAAATGACTTCATGTGAAATGCATTTCAACCGAGAATCAGCATAGCAGGCTCATCTTCAGATACCGAGACACTAGGAGGAGCGTCAGAGACGCGCAACATTCGTGGGTCTCCATTGGCATCGGTCGGATAAACTTGAGTGACTTCTTCCATGCCTTCATCTACATACACCACATCCTGCATCGTCAGTTGGTGGTATTCCACTATTTCCCTTAGAAATCGGTTTTCTCGGGAATACATCTCGTTCTCATTAGCTAAACGAGCCTTCTCGGCCACAAGTGTCTCAAGTTGATCCCGTATCTGCCATCATTATAATAAATAGCTAAACAATCTAAAATCATGCATATAGAAAACCTTAACATAAGCGACAAGGAGTTAGACAAAGTGGTAAACAGTTTGGTATAGTTTAAGTAAGGTCTCGAGTTTAAGATTTTGTGAATGTAGTTATTTATGTTGGGAGACTCTTCCATCATAACTAGATGCACGACAGGGGTCCGGTCCGAATTAGTCTAGGCAATACCTCAAAAATCGGACGGACAAAAAGAGAAGAAAAGCTTAACATAAGCATCTACATACACAAAACTATACCAGGTCATCATCTGCACCATCATGTCCCTTCTCCTGACCCTCCCGCTCACGGAGTAACTTATTCTCTTCTTCTAGTTGAGCACAGCGTGCTTTAGCAAAAGCTAAATCTGCTTTAACGGTTTTTAGCTCACGAAGAAGTACTTTTGCTTTGGCTGCTGTTGCCATTGCCACCTGTGGAAGATCCAATTAAGACAAGGAAAATTAAACTATGCTTTTCATTCTAATAAACAACCAGTAGAAACCCAATTAGATTGAAAAACGAATTTTCTAGGAATTATGATGGATAGAAAATTTGAATGAATCGTAGGGCTTTAGTGCATGAACCGCAATTAATTACATATATATAGTTGGCACCTTACGTCGCGGGATGCTTTGAGTTGGGTTTCATGGTAATCTGGATTCTGTGTTAGTGGTGGTTGAATTTTGTCATCAGGACTACTTCCTTTTCGCCTAATTTGAGTCCTCAAATCAGCAGTCTTACTCTCCACAATGGTTCGACCTTCCTGAGAAAAATGATGTATTTTGTCGTAGTAAGATAATTGAGAAAATAAAAAGGACTTGTATCTTTACTAAAGTGTTTGAATGATCAATCACAAAGAATATAGAAGATCAGTTTTTACATAATCAATCATAAAAAAGAGTGTAAATAAAATATATGATTAAAAGAACTTATAGTAGGATATAAGGAACTTTACTTAATTTTTTTTCTAAATAAAATGACTAAACTTTAAGTAAAATTACTTATATCTTTTCTGTAAGGTTGCTCAATATAAATATGACACGTGACAAAAAAGTGTTCGAATGATCAATCACAGTACAAAGAAAATATAAAACCTTTTACAAAGAAAGAGTATAAATAAAATATATAATTGGAATAAACTTAATAGTAAAGATAAATTTAGCTAAGTTTTTTTCAAATAAAAATACTAAATAGTAAGGATGATAATAAATAGAAGGCCAAATTATTCTTTTGGTCTTCAACGTTTGTACGAAATTTAATATTGGTCTCAACGTTTCAAAAAGTTATTTTAGGTCCTCAACTTTTTTTTTGTCAAAATTGGTCCTCTAACGTAACATATATATGGTTTTGTCATTATATGGTAAGAGGCTTATGTAGCACACTCTTTCTCCTACATGTCATATTTATTGGGAGCAAAATGATGCTGTTTTGATGAGTAATTTGCCTAAACAGAATTTTCAACAAGTAGAGCGTTGAAGTGAAACAAAATTACCTCAAAAGCTTTCTCAAAGGTGTCTCCTAGGTGATTGAGGGAAGAGGTAATTGCATCCAACCCCTTTCGAAGCTTAGGATTGTCCATTTTTCTGAGAGTCTCGGATGATTGTTTGAGCTGTTATCGAAGAAACCAAAAAGCAGAGTCCAATTGAGTATAAAAAAAGATAGATCGAATCAAAATATTTAGAAATCATTGAATCACTCACCTGTGATTTCATTTCATGATGATTGGGGGTTAATTTGTCTTCCTCCAGAATGGATTTGGCTTTCTGCGCCACAACTCCCCAAAATCCAGATTTGTCGGCGCCCTGCATTTCAACAGAGGAAGAAGATTTGAACGATTTCACGATAGATAAAGGAATTTGGAAAAGGCTGATTCGATTAGAACAGGAAAGAACCTTGGATCTGATGTAGTCAGAAGCAGAAGCAGAGTGTCCGTAAGGAAGAGAGGATTCGCGACGAGCAGCGGAAGCTTTGATGGCCTGAGCAGCGAGAGAGGAGGAGGAGGAAGTGAGGATGGAGTCATTGTTGGAAGGTGGAAGAAATTCTTCTTTGAAGGTGCAAGTTCTGCTTATTCCCTGCCTTCTCCTATATGCCATTGCCTTGAAGAGACAGCCACCGCTACCGCCACCACAGCTCGCGACGGCGACGACGGAAGGAGGAAAGTGAGATTAGATTGGATTGAATTGAATTGTATTGGATTGATTCAACTGCTAACTATGGAACTCTTTGCGTTTTGCGTCAAACAAAGAATCAACAAAGAATCAAAATGTTAGTATAACAGAAAAGCACACAAAGAAGAAAGAGAGAGAGAGAGAGAGACGCACACACGTTAAGAATGAAATGTAACTAACAAGTGGGTGAGTTGGTTGGTGGGTGGGTTCCCGAGTTAACGTCTGTAGTATTTGTAACAAATTGAATTTTTTTCATTATAAATTTGAGAACCGGAGCCATGTTTTTCCTTTTTCCTATTTAAGATTTCAGATGTCACATTAGTTAAACATTTTATTTATTGAATATGAATTATCCCTGTCATAACATTATGCAAATACTAATGTTCGCCTCATTTATTGGAAATGTTTCGAATTCTTTAAAGTCATTCAAAATTTTGTTTTGGTGGCCATCTCTAACATAGTGGCACCTAAAAGTTAGTTGAGTAGTTGTGACTGGGTAAAATTGCTTGTAGTTTAAGCTTGTGCAACAATTCTTTGGGTTGAGTCTCTGTAGTCTCCCCAACATGCCATTAGCATCCTACTCAATAATATTTGGGAGTGTCTTCCCTTACTACCATTTTTATCCAAAAAAAAAAAAAGACATTATGCAAATTCTCGCCCTTGTCAACCTTAAGACTTGAGGAGAATAAATTCAGTATTAGGTTCTTTTGTGTTTTAATATGTTAAATCATGCATCAATTTTTCACATTTTTTTTTAAATTTTGAATCCTCCAAATTTAAAAATAATACATTTATCTAAAGTATAAGACATATAGACAAAAAAAAAGTTCACACAGATCAACATCCACCATAAATAAATTAAGTACTAACTTTTTAATTCCTAATAAAGTTACTGGTCAAAACCCCAAATTAGTCCCTTATATTTGCACGAAGTTTCATATTGGTCATTTATGTTTCAAAAAATTTAAATTGGTCCTTTGTGTTTGCAAGAAGTTCCAAATTGGTCATTCCATCCACTTCCATCAATTTCTTAAGTTAAGTAGTGACGTGCCGTGCTGACACGTCATGCCACGCCAACGCCACGTCATCACATATGATAGTAAATGATGATGTGGCAATGACGTGGTATGACACGTCAGCTTAAATGAACACGTATGAGAGATATGTCCACCTCAACATGCCACATCAGCACTTAACGGAAGAAATAAATAGACTTGGATGATAGAACTAATTTGGAACTTCTTGCAAACATAAAAGGACCAATTTTAACTTTTTGAAACATAAATAACCAATATAAAACTCCGTGCAAACATAAGGGACCAATTTAGAGTTTTGACCTAAAGTTATTCTATAAACCATTCATGGTGGGTCTCAATTTGTGTGTAATTTTTATGTTTTTTGTTCTTTATCTCTAATTTGTTAAAAAATTATGAAATTTCTTAAATTTAATTAAAAAATAATAAAAAAGACAACAACTTAACATTCTAAAACACAAAAAGTGTTACTTGGAGCATGGGTTTTGGACAAAAACAAAAAGACACTAGTAGATTGTGAAAAACGTTATATGTAAAGAGGGTATGCAGAGTGTGGTAGAATTGAGATAAGATCCCAATACAATGTAATATGGCCCACGCTCTCTTATTCAGTGCTAATTTTCGTTGTCATAACTTTAAACTATTCCATGAATACTGACGTTAATAATTCTTTTCCCATGAAGCGCGTTGATTAACAACTCAAAAGACGCCGGAAATCCGTCCAGCAAACCAAAGATGCATTATGCTGTTATGCTAATCCATTATTGACACACACCTAAGCTAATTTCTTCTCTCGATACTTAAATAGATGTAAAGCACAGAATCATCATGCAAAAGCTGTATTTCACTGCTCAAAGAAAGACCTATATTAAATAGTCAATGTATTAGTTAAAAGTGACAACATGGTCACAAATACAAAGATTATTTAGTATTACTTTTAAATATTTAGATAATGTGACAAAGTAAGGGGGCAACATGGTGACAAAGTAACGGCACCACATCAACACACAATGATCACATCAAACGATAACTTAACAGATAAAGTTTTAGGGACTAAATAATTGAGAGGAGTGTACATTTAAGAATTAAATAGTCTATTTTCAAAATTCAGCAACTAAATAATAGTTTGAATAACAATTCAAAAACTAAAAAGTAATTTACCTCCTTTAATAACAATAATGGTCTTCTAGTTGATCATTCTATCGGGAGGATAAAAGTTCAATGGTACCGTACCACTGAACTTCAGTGCATCCCTTCAATCATGTAGTGCCATTTGTTAATATTAATAAAACTCACATTAATTAGGGCCCACCTTGAATGGTTTAAGGACCAACTGATTGGAGGGATGTACTGAAGTTCAGTACTACCGTACCACTAAACATCTACCCCTATCTGGATGGTAGTATATATGCTAATTAAAAGCTCGTGTCTCCGGTCTATGAGGTAGAATTGCAATTAATGGAGTTCATAAAAAGGGGTTGAGACTCAATGAAAATGTTAAATTCATGAAAGCGGGACGAAATTGATTTTTTGAAATGTTCCAAACAAAAGAATTGATTTGAAACAAATAGCAAAGATAGAAAACTGATTTAAAATTTTTAAAGATAAAAGACAATATATTATATAAAACTAGTTAAAAAGATAAGAGACCAAAATAAATATTTGACCTTAGAAATAATCATGTTAAGGTTTTGACCGGTTTGAGCATTTTTTGACTAATTTTTTCGGTCATTGACCAGTTACTGCAACACTGATTTATATTCCGAACCAGTATCAAAGCTTGTTCACCGATTTTTTTTTGTCCGAACCGGCCAGTCCATTTTCCAAAATCAGGGTAAATAATTATTGATTGGTTGCGGATTGCAAAGAAAATACATATATTTTTTGTCTGGTTAGAATCTACACAAGAGAATCATAAATTCTTCATTTCTACACATACCAACTTTTAGCAGTTGATATTACAAATTTCTATCTGTCATTGCCTCTAGAACTGCAAATTAAATCTCGTGGAAACTCGAAGGCTTTTATATAAAGTAAAACAGTCTAAAATCTAACACTCACATGGAGTTCGAAATCACAATGAACCTTTTTCTTTTTGTGGGGACTTCACGTATGCCTATTAAACTAATCCATCCCCAGAGCAACAAAATTAATGGGATTATATATACCTAAACTAATTTAAAACAACGCGTGACAGCTAAATGCAGCCTCAGAAAAGTATGCTTAGAAACAGAATAATCCATCCAGCCATTGAGAAGATGGCAAAAATGTGGACCCAGAATAATACTGCAGCTGCATCCCTTCCACAACCTCTTAAACTGGCAACGGCACCTGTGAACAAGTAGTGGATTCATACATCAAAAACCAACACCGGAAAGATTGGATTCCCTACAAACTCCAACTTCATAATGACATTTTTACTTGCGTTTTGAATATTGATTATTACAAATCTCATTCTATTACCAAGAAAACTTCGATCTAGAGCAACACGAGAAAAATAATAGACTAGATACAATCGAAATTGGATACGGAGCAATTCCTTTCCTGCAATTCCTTCAAAATACACATTTTTGCTTCATCTGTGGAGTAATAATAGGGACTCACACTAATAAGGATCCGCCATTAATGGATTAGAGACCAAATTATTATTATTATTGATAAATAGCATCACCAAATAGACTTGTGAGGCTATTTGTCAATATTAATAACAATTTAGTCCTAATCCATTCAAGGTGATGTTATTTGTCAATGGTAATAATAATTTGGTCCCTAATCCATTCATGATAGGTCCTTATTATTGTGAATCCTTATTATTACTTCACAAATAAAGTAAAAATTTGTATGTTGAAGGAATTGCAGGAAAAAAAAATTGAATGTGATCCAATTTTTGATACAATCTCCCAACCAAAGAAAACATGTGTACTGTTTATCCTAGTAATATGTCTGACATAACGTAACACATTTTGTAATTTTAACACCAAAGTTATGATCAGAAACGTCTTTCGTAAGAATAAGGGCTCAGAATTACCAGCAAGCACAGATGTGGGCATTGAATGCTGAAGGAGAAGGACAAACCGAAACATCTTATCATCTGGGGGTAGGAAACCAAGCTTATCAGCCAACATGACAATACCAATCCCAGCAGAAGGCACCAAAACTAACCGCGCAAATATAATAGCAGCAGTTGTCCGGAGACCAAGTTTCGAACTACCAGGTCCTGCAAATAGGACATAATAACTTACAACCAAGATTCATTTAAATGTTTCAATCAAAAAGTCAGTTGACTTTACACACATTATGGGCAAGAATGTAATAAACAGAATGAGATTACCAAGACATCAGCTTACCATCAACAAGATTGCCTCCCAATGCCAACAGAATGCAAGGAATCATGGCCTCCCTGATCATAAAAGGCACTATTAGACAGTACAACAAATAATAGACTCAAAAAGTATCCTTCTAGTTACAAAGATATACTTCTAATTGAAAAAAATAATAGTATGGCTTGGCTCCGTATAAAATATGCCTCATAGCCAAGATTGGAAAATTTTCATAATATTTATCAACAACATTCTTTATGCATTACAGTATTTCCAAGTAAGGCAAGTGCTTATATGGTCATGATTCAAATTCCGATGTTACAAGTCAAATGATGAACAACTATGTAAAGTGATGAGTTGCTACAGGTCTACTCTGTTATTTTGTTGACAAGAGCTCACCATGTAGTTCAAACTTTCCAAATAAGCATGCTTGACTGCCATCAAGGTTTTTAACTTTAAAGACTTGAACTGTTGGAGAATTAAAATATGTCGATATCTGATGATATTAAGAAAATTTTGTTGTATGCCAAAAAGCTGGTTTCTTTTGCAATATATAATATAAATATTGGTTCATATTAGAAAAAAACCAAAAAAATAAAATCCTGGCACCAACTATTGAATTTTAAGAGTTTCCTATTCATCACAAATTAAATAAGCATACCCTAGAATCATGCAACTATCAGTGAAGAAGAACAGAGGAGCATCAGCTGTAAAGATCAGTCCCTTCAAAAATGGGACTGCACCAAAACCCATGGCTAGAATCTGCAACATAAGTGTTTCCAGTCAGAGGATTAAAATATACATGTTCCACAATCAACTACCAACATAATAAATTAGAACATGCCTACATGCCACAAAACCAGTAAACTACTTCACAATACTATACCCTCACAATTTTACAATCTTATACATGGAATGTTAACTGTTTGATTAATACATTAGATGAAGCTAGTCTGGCCTTGTCAAATTCCATTCTTTATAAACTATCAGCATATCTAGTGTAATATAAAGGTGTAAAATGTGGAAGAGGAATAAAATATATTTTCATAACCACTCCCAGTGCTTTTAACTTTCTATGTGACCAGGTTGTATTGGATTCTAAATGGGATACTAACAGGATGCCTACATTCCAGTTCCCGCATGCGATCCTCAGTGGGACTGCACAATTTTTTGTTACTCAAGTGTCTAGCAAATAATGCAAAAGACATACCCTTAGAAAATTGGATCAGCCCCCCAAGAAAAGTATAGATTACTCTTCCATCCAACACAAATACAAAAATTAGAGTCATATGAATGATGTTCAATAAGGTGAAGCTTACTGATGCAATAATAGGAGGTTGAAGAATTTGCTTAAGCTTCAACTTCTCATACAGGTATACTAAGAAATCTTTAATCTGCATCAACAATAATGTGTTATTGTAAACATTGCTATCCAGGGAAAGAACATAATAGATAGAAGAGTACTGTTAGTGTATAAATTTGAAATAAAACAAAATAATTAAGTAAAATTCAGAAGCCAAAATAAGTCAAGATTATAGAATTGGACTTGATCAACAAGGAAACCTAATCTATCTTAAATACTTCATGCTCAGTTAAATTTAAAAACATAATTACGAAAATAATATGAAACCATATTAGTTCTTATTGCTATTAGAGAGAGAGATTTGCCAGAAGGTATTAACATTACATCTTAGGCTCCCAGTGAATTAATTTATATACATAATAAATAAGACTCCCCCTCAAGTTGGAGCATAGATATGGATTATGCCTAGATTGTTGCATATGACAATCTACAATTTGCTTTGTCCTCTCATGGAAACATCGAATAATATGAAATATGCATGGTTTGATTATTACGCCATAATCTCAACAAGGAGGTGTAGTATTGCGATCCATTTTGTAAAAGATCTTGGAAGAAACAATAATCCAGAAAGGAAACAATTAGAGGTATAAGTAATTAACAAAATATTAGAGGAAAATTAGGCAAGCACAAAACATTTGACAAGGGTAAAGAAGGATGTAGAGAAACATTCCTACCCTATAACTTTATCCATAGATGAAACATCTAGACATATATATATTAAAAGGAAGAAAGTGTACCTTAAACCCCAATCATATGATCCCTAGCAACAACAACAACAATCAAAGCCTTTTCCCACTAGGTGGGGTCGGCTCATATGATCCCTAGCAACAATAAGATGATAAAAGATGCACAGTGGGAATAGTAGAATGGGAAAAGATAGCAATGGGAGTGGTGGAAAAGGATTGTGAATGCGGTTCCAACTAGAAGATTATATTGGCAAATTGTTTAGATCGACTCTGTTGTTGTGGTGGCCTCTAACAATTACTCTCATGGTTCATCCTTCACCTATATTGGCATAGAGTCGAGACTCGACTCTTGCTGTCGTGGTTCCCAATAATGACTCTTCAATATAGCCTAGTTTGCCATGATAATAGCACACTACCCATTATCTCCTCCTCCTCCATCACCTCAATCTCTGGTACCACCACAGACATTTCTGCTACCTCAAGCTCAAGTCTCAACTACCCAAGTATTATTATTATTTTATGCTACAAAAGTATCTGCTGCTAATTTGCTCCCTTCACAAAGGCTTGCAAAACCACAACCTCTGAAAAACATCTTTCGAAGTGAGAACTTGATTACTAGATAGTATTTATGATTGAATGAATTCTTATTCTATGTATTACCCAGACAACCAAATTAGGGTAATCAACTTTTCACCTCAAATGACAGTCTTATCTACACTCTTACTACAGAAGAATACGGCAATTTAGTTCTTCCTGAAATTGTGTAAACTCCAGAAAACAACCAACTGGTGCCCTTTTTCTCAGAAAAAGACTGTAGATTTCTGGGAACAATGCATAGAAGCTGATTCAGATTATTATATCAACTATAGGCTAAACCTCAAATGTCACAAATATGCATCATTGTTAATCTGCAATGATCAAAGAGAATTCTTTTATCCAAAGACTTAACAAGCAGCCCCAAATTCTTATACTTGTAAACATGAAATCCCTGTATCACATTGTTGTTTTTCGGAAAATACTGAATATAATCTCTCTTTTCCCTTCCTTTTTCCAGAGAATAAATGTTTCAATTTTCATCAATTACTTCATCAAATAACATAAAAACAGAAAAGGTAAAATATAAGAGACAGAATTGAATATCTTCGTATCAAGCAATTCTCACCTTCTGTGTCCAAGAAGCATTTGGATCTGTTGAAATGACCTCCTTCTTCTCAGTAAGCAAGGGAACTTGCTCAGGTGAATCATCACCCTTGGGAGCACCCTTTAAGGGAAGACTTTCATTATCAATGTCAAATGTGCCTTCTGGAGGAGGCGCCAGCATATTAAATACATATGTGTATAGGATGATAGCACCGACCTAAGACAAATCAAGATGTATAATTCCTGTCAACTACAAGAAATTTGTTCTACTGAAGTATAATTTATAGCACTAATATAAACATATAACCTAGTATGAAGTCTAAACTATAGAAAGAGCTTGTACATTTGGAAATGGTTTTGAATTGAATGAATTATAAGCAAAAGTACAGAACACCAACAACTAAAAGAAGATAAAGCGATCAACTAGACACCTACAACCTACCCACTGGCCAAATGATATATAGGCAGTTCCATCTGTGCTACATTTCTCTGGGTCTCCGAAAGGATTGGATTGATCTCTACATAAAGCAGCAATCAGGACAAGAGGCACATTCCCAATATTCCCTGTATCAGAGTTTGAGTAAAACCAGCACAAAGTTGTCAAACCAACATAATCAGAGTAGTAGCATAATTGACATTAAAACACTCAATCATTTTGAAAGGAACAGTCATATTCCAGATCATAGACAATTCATTCCGATAATATAACAATTTTAAATGTAATAAAAATAGGTAATGTCCTTTAATCATTCATAACCAATCAAAATAGTAACATAAGTTTCTTAAAATTCATAAAACTAATATAATTAGTTATGATATTATATGATATTGAGGTGTATATTTATCTTTTTCTTATAATTATCTAATCTGTATGACTATAAAAGTAAAATTTTATAGATATACTTATAATTTTTTCATTAAGTACTAAAATCAAACTTCTTTCTTCAAAAAAATACTTCATCTACCCAACAAGTACGACTTGATTTTAGAAGTACTCATGCTTCATAGGTAAGGGGAATTCTACTTGAAGATCGTTTTCAGGTAATAGGGCTTACCAATTCCAAGGGGAATTCTACTTGAAGATCGTTTTCAGGTAATAGGGCTTACCAATTCCAATTTCTATGATTGTAAACTTGAAGAAAGGGTACGGTGGACGGACGATGGAGGCGACAACTAGACCAATCAGCGAGCCTGATATGGAACCCAGAACAACGTTTACGGGAATAAACCACCTGCAAAAATAACACAGATCTTCCAATTCATACATCGGTAAGGGATATGAATCAAAGAAAAGAGGGGAGATTCAAGAGTGTACTAATTACCAGTCAAGCATTTTCTGTAGGGTAACAGCTTGGCCAAGTTGAGAGAATATCAGGCAGGGTAGCAATAGTGTAAAAACCAACTGCATAAGATGGTCGGTGAGCTCAGGATGCAGGGAATTCCCAAATGAATGACGAAGAAGAAGAAGAAAGTAAGAGCTTACCCCATTCAGAAGCTTTCTTCCGTTAGCGGGCAAGATGTTGAAGTACTTAGAAGCCATAAGGAAACCCAGAAAACACATGGTGAATACTTTTGCTATGGGTAATACGGCGATTTTGATAGAGGCCAACACGGACTCTCCTCCGGCCTGATTCTCCACGGCGGAGAGAAGGATTCGCACCGAATCCATGTTAAACAGTAGAACTTGAATAGGGTATTATTGGCTTCCAGAAAGATGTTAATTGAGGGAGAAATCTCCCTGCCCGCCCTGCCCTGAAAATGAAGAAATTAGCAGTAGTTCGTTCACAAGCCTCCTGAGAGAGAAAGGTAGATTGAAGAGGAGAATGACCAGTGGTAATTTTCAGCCATAAATCAAAGTTCATGAAGGAAAGTTGGGTGTTCACATGATAATAGCGACTTGTTAGGAATTTATTCGAAATTTCAAGAAAAAAGAAAAGAAGTAAATTATACCAAATACGTCAAAGTTAGAGGAGGAGGAGGAGGAGATTATTAATGATTTGATTCCCTTATTGACGTTTCTAGAATTTCTGGGAATTTGTACTATCGAAAGTGAACCGCTGGTTTTGCATCTTGCTTTTTCACTTCCCAAATAATAGCTCAATACTCAATAGTCATTAGTCAATACTAGTACGATTTACGAAGTTGTTATTGAATATATTGGACTTGGCATTTCTTGCGTTATTCACATATATGGAAACTTAGGAGACTCAGTAACTTAACCAGATCAGATCTGATTAATGTTCTGACAAAAAAAAAAGAATCTAATTAAATGTTGTTTTAAAGATTTAAATGTATTTTTAATTTTTTTATAAAAATGATAAACTCAAATTAAATAAAGATAGTTAAAGTACATACCATCATCTATTTCCTATTCTACAATAATTAAAATTAGATGCAAAATATTAATTAGTTCTTAAATTGTTCCTTAAATTACTATTTAGTCTTTAAATTTGACAAAAATATTATTTAATCTTTGAATTTGTAACTCTGTCAACTATTTAGTCCCCAAATTCAGCAAAAATACTACTTATTTTTCGAATTTGCAACTCTGTCAACTATTTAATTCCCAAACTTGACAAAAATACTATTTAATTCCTGAATTTGTAACTCTGTCAACTCTAATAGGTAAGGTCAGAGAATAGAGGTGTCAAAACGGGTCCAACCCGCAAGTAAATAGACCCGGCCCGTTTTACCCGTTTAAAAATACGGGTTTAACCGGATTACCTGCTTTTTTAAAAAAAATAATTAATAAATATAGGAAGAGTTGACAAAATTATTGTGTTTGGATGTATTGACTTTACTTAATTTATATTATGTTTTTATGAATTTATTTATTTTTTTGGACTACCAACTCCAACTTTAAAATATAGTTGTGTTTAAAAAATTAAAATATAGTTGTATTTCAAAAAAAAAATTAATGCATTTAAATCTTTAAAATATTTTATGTTGTTGGATCAATTTTTTCACAATCATCAAGATTATTTATAGACATTTGATGTATTATAGACAATTTAATGGAATATTTCTTCAACTTTTAATTAAAATGATTTTTAATTATAAAGTTGATGTTAACTTATTTTTCAATCATAGAGATTTAACTTTGATTACAATTGGATGTATTGTTCCTACAACAATAAATTATACATGGTTTATTAATTTTAAAACCCTTTTTTTTGGTAGAAAATGGAAATTATATTACTAGAAATGAGAAGTACAGGAGCGAAAAAAAAAAACAGAAAACTAATACAATAAAGCAACCACTAGACCAAAAATATATCAATTTTACTTAATTTGTTTCTTTTTTTATTTTCAAACACAACTCCAAAAACAAAATCAAATGGCATGCGCGGATGTGAAGATGGGTAAAATTATGCACACTGTTGACTAGAAGTATAGAACATCAGCATATAATATCAGCATTTACCCTTTTGAAAATTAGAAAATAAAAAAAACTTTAAAAAAATTGATATTTAAAAAAATAATAAAATTGACCCGTTTGACCCGCAACACACACATATACGAGTCGGGTTGGTATTTTCCAAGCCGTGAAAATCTTGACCCGTGCGGGTTGGCCCGTTTGACACCTCTATCAGGGGACAAAATAGTTGACAGAGTTGCAAATTCAATAACTAAATAGTATTTTTGCTAAATTTGAGGATTAAATAGTTGACAGAGTTGCAAATTCAGGGACTTAATAGTATTTTTGTCAAATTTGAGGGCCAAATAGTTGACAAAGTTGCAAATTTAGAGACTAAATAGTATTTTGCCTCTTAAAATTATTCAAAATATCATAATTAATACAAATCATAATACAAAGACTCTTAATCACAATATGCTATCACATGAAAAGTAAATCTATAGCAAAGTGAACTAAGCCTACTTTTATAAATATTTCAAATTAATCGTTTAACTTAAAAAGAAAGACAAAAATCTTATTTTAGTCCTTAATGTTTAGTATTTTTTTTCAATTTAGTCTCTTACGATTGCACTTGGCATCAATTTGGTCCCTCACATTTGTGAATAATATCAATTTGGTTTCTTATATTTCCATCTTTACCCTGTAATTTTGTTTAAGTAATTTAAATACTTGGTTAATTGAGGGATTAATTTGGTGCCAATTACACATGTAAAAGATTAAATTGAAACTAAATAAATATTAGAGACTAAATTAGTACTAATCACAAATATGAAGAACCAAATTAAAACTGTTAAATGTTAAACTTTAGTATAAATTAATAGTTATTCGTAATAAATAACCATTCAATTAATATATTGTTAAAGTTGACGTTAAATTTTAGATAAAATTAAATTAAACATTTTAAAAACTAAGATGACTAGATGAAATTGAAACTTATATGAAATTACTTTACCAAAAAAAAACTTTTATAAAATTAGAGAGAAAAATATGTTTAAACCTTTTTTAAATAAAAAAAGGAGGGGTGGTCCTGTAAATGCTTAATTAATTCCATGTGCTTAGATTGGATCTACTCCACTACACTGTAAATTGTAAAATCCTAAACCCTAAAATCACTTCTCTACTCCATTCCTTTTCACACCTTCTCCTTTTTATTTGGAAAGTGTTCTTAACATATTTTTATTGAGTTAGGAGAGATAAAAAAAAATTCGGTCAAAGGTTTATTTTGGTCTTCTATGTTTCACTCAAGTTTCAATTTAGTCCTTTATGTTTCAAAAGTTTTAAATTAGTCCTTTATGTTTCCCATAAGTTCTAAATTGGTCCTTCCATCCAAATCCATCAATTTCTTAAGTTAACTGCTGACGTGGCGTGCCGAGGTGGACACATGATCTCTCCTACGTGTATCAGATAGCTGACGTGGCCTTAGACACACCAAAAACACCTAAACGGCGTCGTTTAAGCCAAAAATAAAATCATGTTGAGAGAACCAATATAAAACTCTAATGAAACATAAAGGACTAATATAAAACTTCAATGAAACATAAACTACCAATATAGAACTTCAATGAAACATAAAGGACCAATATAGAACTTGAATGAAACATAAAGGACCAATATAGAACTTTCATGAAACCTGAAGGACAAATATAAAACTTTCGGAAAACATAAAGGATCAATATAAAACTTTTGAAACATAAAGGACCAATTTAAAACTTGGGTGAAACATAAAAGACCAAAATGTATATTTGACCAAAAAATTTCCCTTTCTTAATATTTTTTTTATTTCTCTTATAACTTAAAAAAAATACAAAGAATTATTTTAGAGGATTTTATTTCTATATAGATTTGAAAATGTTTCAGGTACCTTGGACATAAGATAACTAGTCTACAAATTTTATAAAGCTATACTATAATAAAAACAAAACAAAACAAAAATAATGGCCCCAATAATATTCTTAGCTGAGAAAGCTCCAAAACGAGAGTGGATCCTCTAAAGTAATTCTCTACATTTTTTGGTGAAGTTATGTGAGAGATAGAGAGAAAAAAAATTTGGGAGAGAAAAAAATCAAGAAAGAAAATATTTTCCTTATCTCTATCTCTCTCATAATTCCACCAAAAAATGTAGAGAATTACTTTAGAGGATCCTATCTCCTCCAAAACATGCTCCACTGCACGCGCACCCCACATTCCATTAGGACTTATTTGTGAGTTGACAGCTTTTGTAATTCTCGAAAGTATATGCCACGCTTGGTATAAATGCACGGATGTAAAGTATTGTAAAGAAAATACTGTAAAGTAAAGTACTGTAAAATAAAGGAAAGTACTGTAGAGAAAACTGAGAAGAGATAAAGAAAGAAAAATTAGGAGAGAGAAAAAGTATGATAAAAAATGTGTTTGGTATGTATAAAATATTATGTATATTTTTTTGAGAATCGTGAGATTACATGTAAAGTACTGATTGGGGAGTTTACCAAACATGCCCTTTTAAAAAAAAGGTGTTTTTTTTCTTAAAATGAAATCTTTGACAAAATATTTTAAAAGTATTTTAAATTGTTATAAAAATAATTTTTAAATTTTAAGCAGAAATTAAAAATTGGAGCTTTTGCTTCTAGTTAAAAATAAAAACAAAATTTTTTAGGTTAAAATTACCTTTATTCACATTTTGTATTTCTCATTTTATCCTTTACTCTTATGAAAGCTAAGTTATCTTTATTTTTTTTAATAATAATAACAATAAATATTTATAATAATTTTTTATTTAAATTAAATTAATTAATAAAAATAATCATAATCATAAATAACAAAATTTTATTAATTCAAACTAATTATTTAGTTTGCTAACAGTTTGTTAAAGTAATCATTAAAATTTTATATTTATTTATTTAATAAATAGTAACAATAAAAAAATGTTTATACCATTTTTCAATTTAATAACACCATAAATATATTAATGCTCCTCTGGTAATTTCACAGACAACACTTTTTTATACAAATTTATTAAATACAAATTTTTTCTGAGCTACTAATAAAAGTACTTTTCAACTCAATTTATCAAACACAAACTATTTTTTCTCACAGCACACTACTTGCCCAAGCTTATTTTCAGGCTAAAAGCGCTTATTTTCTTAAAATGAGGTGTTTAGCAAATTATTCAAAAGTTCTTTTGAGTTGTAACAAAAATAATTTTTAACTTTAAGCAGAAGCTAGAAAATGAAGCTTTTGTTATTAGCCAAAAGCAGAAGTTAACATTTAATTATTTTAAGATAAAAGTACCATTACTAACATTTTAAAATTTTCATTTAACTAATAAAGATGATAATAATAATAATAATAATTTATCAAAATAACAATAATAAAAAAATATTTAAATTTTTTATTTGAATAAAATTAATAGATATTTAATAAAAAATAAAAATAATAATCATAAATAAAAATATTATATTAATTAAAATTAATAATTCTTTCATTAACAATTTATTAAATTAATAAAATAATTAGCATTTTATATTTATTTATGTAATAAATCTTAACAATAATAAATATTCATACAATTTATCTATTTATAATATTAATAACACTTAAATATATATATATATATATATATATATATATATATATATATATGCTCTTCTTGATAATTTTACAGTCAAAAGCACTTTTTAATACAAATTTACTAAATACAAATAATTTTTAAAAAGTACTTTTCAACTCATTTTACCAAACACAAACAGCTTCTTTTTTAGAGCACTTTTTCTCAAACTCCATTTAAAAAGAAGTCATTTGAAAATAAGCAAATTTTATAAGCTTGACCAAATAGACCATAAAAATAATCATTTAAAAATAAACAATTTTCAAAAATTAAAGGTCTATATTGAATACAGACGACCCACTTTGTGCATATATCATAGAATAAAATTTCATCCTCTAGAGATGGAGGGAGGAAAATGATGATGGATAGATAGAGATTAGTCCAAACTCCAAACTAATTACAGAAAGAAAAATCAGAAGTTTGTCCAAATGAAGTTTTGCAATAGGCAATAGCAGGCTGAATAATGGAGTTGTCACTAGAGCTCAAGCAAAAAGATGGTTGGCGAATTGGTGAAGTGTCACAAGATTTTGAGCAACTTTTCCATTTGGAAGTGCGTTTGTGATTGTGAGCACCCAAATCTATGTCCACCATTGATGATGATGATGCATGGGATCTCTTATTATTATTGTCCAAATCCCAATGTGTGCTTTTCCTAATTGCTTCTTCATCCCTCTTACATGATGATCTCTTCTTCTCATAGCATTGAAGAATGGACGTTCTAAATTTTGTTCTGCTTCCCTTCTTCTCCTGATGCCTACTGCACGTGGCACCTCGTGGTTTCACCAAGGATGCTAATAATGTCCCCAATTTTAAAGCTCGAAACTTTATCAACAACTTCATCATACTTGCTTGTTTCCTTGTGATGTGTGCATGATATACATATATAAGGTAATTAATTAAGTGGGTCCATGTCCATCATTAAATCTCTCATGTACTGACTAACTGTGTGTGTAAAGAGAGAAACATGATTTGGATCGGCTAAAGTATAGATTCGGTGAAGTGCGTAAATTGCACAGTTCGAGTCATTTGATGAGGAATTTCAATTTTTATCTGACGGTTTGAATTATGCACTTGTACTTTACTTGATCTAAATCCAGAGAAATGTAGGATTTGGGTCCACTGAAGTACAAGTGTACAAAGTACACGATACAAAATGTCAGATGAAAATTGAGATTGGTATTTATACTGTAACAGTCTCATTCAACGGCTCAGGCTGTGCAATTTATGCACTTTATCAGATCTACACTTTAGCCGATCTGGATCTAAGAAATATACCAATTTGGATTAGGTAAAGTGTACTATATGTGAAGTGCACATCAATCGATGATCTGAACTGTTGATCGACTATAACAAAATTACATCTTAACTATTCAACAGTTTGAATTGTCGGCTGAAGTACACTTTATACGAAGTCACTTTTAACGGATCAGTATTTCTAATTATACAACTACATTAGAAAAAGAGGAAACAGAATTGAAATGAATGATTATGTAGAGAGAGTAGTAGCTAGGTAGGTACCTAGAATGAGTAAGGGGAGAATCCGTAAAAGTGGCAGAATTATTAGGGATGAGAAGTGAAGAATTAGAAGATGGTGAGGGAAGTGGAAGGGTGGATGAAATAGAAATGCGCAGCTCGTATTCCTCACTTTGGTTGCTCATCTTGTCGTATTCCAAAGGATCAACCTCTATTTCGATGTATGATGATGAATCATCATTCTCAGAGAAACTACTCTCTTCAATGCGTTCCATGGTCATCCACACCTAGTTATGGGTATAATAAGTTCTACCTAGCTTGCCTCTCTCTAACCATTATATATGAAGAGCTTTTGTTTTTGTTTTTGTTTTTTTTTTTCACAAGAAAAATGATAGCAAAAGAAGACACTCACTATAAGGTACTATTGGACAAGGCGATAGTGATATGTTAGGAAGGAGAAAATGTTTAGTAGTATGCTAATACTGAATTTCTGTACATCTCTCCAATTAGTTCGTCTCTAATCTATATATTCAAAGTGGGTCTTCATTAATGTGAGATTCTATTAATATTAACAAATTACAGAAGCTCAATACTACTACTGTAGAATTGAACTTTTATCTATTGGGAATATCAACAAAGGCTCAATCCAAAGGATTATTGCATAGGTCTCAACCGCAAACAGTTTTATCCCGTCACAGACTCGCAGTTACTCAACTAGCCCTTTGATGCTAAGAGATCTCCCTACGATGCCCACCAAACAAGATTTTGAATGACTAAGGAGATTCAAACTTTCGTTCATAAATAAAGCAAAATTTTTCTCATAATGCTTGACTATTTGTACCAATTCATATTAGCTGATACTATTGACTGTTCAAATAATATGGGGTCTCCCCCCAGATTTTTCGATCTCTGTTTCCCGTTTCTAATTTCTATATACTAAATTGATTAATGTTTTCTCCCCAAAATCTGGTCTACTATCCTCCTTTTCAAAGTATAAAAACATATATAGTAGTCACAAGAAGAGAATCTAGTGTGGACAAAAACAACAAACTGATTGTCCAATTCCCATGAAAACAGCTTTACAACTACCAATTTTAATTTGGAATCCAACGTCACAAGTTATAGAGACAGAATACATAAATGAGTTTTGCTAACTACAGGCTTGGTTGAGGGATAATTTTATATCTTGAATATAGAAAAATGGCAATAAAAATTAAAAACTCTCTTAGTCTCAATCAATATGACAGATTCTTTTTTAAGGGTATTGGTTAACAAAATTTTAGATAATTGTAGATGAAATGATTATTCAACCAAAAAAAAGTTAGCTGAACCCGTGGATCGTGACATCTCCTATTGTATAAACTATCTATTAATATATATATTTGGCGAACACAATCAATTATCAATTATAATTTATAAAACTACATTACATTGAGGAAAATTTGATAATTATCGAATTTTAATAAACTGTTACAGTTAATTATAAATAAATTAAAAAAGTAGAGTTGAGTGGACTTTATATATAAAATTAAGGCAAAAGTACATTTCTTACCCCCAACGTTTGGGGTCCTATCAGTTTTGCCCTTAACATTTTTTCGTTGTCAATTGTACCCCTAATGTTTTACGTTTCTGCCAATGTCACCCTTTTCACTGACACCGTCAAATATTTAACAGTTTTTGCTGACGTGACATCCTATGTGACAAAACTTTTTTTTCTGTCAATTGTATCCCTAGTGTTTTACATTTCTGCCAATGTCACCCTTTTCACTAGCACCATCAAATATTTAATAGTTTTTGCTTACGTGACATCCTATGTGGCAAAAATATCTGACTTGGTATTTTTTTTTCCACATCAGATTTCCTACTCATCTTTTCCCCATCGGAGTTGTGTTATTTTGACCTCAGCCTATTCCTTCTAAAATATAACTCAAACGCATGCGCTATTTTGCTCATAAAAACATCGGAGACGTTATCCATTCTCTATTTTAGGGTAACGTCTCCGACAAAGTAGAGAATGGGTAACGTCTCCGATGTTTTTGTCTGCAAAATGGCACGTGCGTTTGAGTTATATTTTAAAACGAATATGGTGAGGCTAAAACGACACGGTTTTGATGGGAAAAAGATGAGTAAAAAATCTGGTGTGGAAAAAAATATGCCAAGTCAGATATTTTTGCCACATAGGATGTCACGTAAGCAAAAACTATTAAATATTTGATGGTGCTAGTGAAAAGGGTGACATTGGTAGAAATGTAAAACGTTAGGGGTACGTACAATTGACAGAAAAAAAAACGTTTTGCCACATAGGATGCCACATCAGCAAAAACTGTTAAATATTTGACGGTGTTAGTGAAAAGGGTGACATTGGCAGAAACGTAAAACGTTAGGGGTACAATTGACAGCGAAAAAACGTTATGGGCGAAACTGACAGGATCCCCAAACGTTGGGGGTAGGAAAGGTACTTTTGCCTAAAATTAATTATCAGTGTTATTAAGTAATTTATGAAAAGATAGGTCTTAAATAAATGGATCTCTATCAATTTAATGGAATCAAGTCCTCAAATATTTTGAAGAAGGGTAATGCTATAGAGCTATCAAGAGCTCAAGCTTCTCATCTGTCAGCTGTTGGATCTGTCTCTGTGCTAAAATACTTTTTCTTTTTAAAATAGAAGATGACACAGATATTAAAACCGATCAAACAACTTACAAGT
Source organism: Senna tora (assembly GCA_014851425.1). Taxonomy (NCBI): domain Eukaryota; kingdom Viridiplantae; phylum Streptophyta; class Magnoliopsida; order Fabales; family Fabaceae; genus Senna; species Senna tora. The sequence continues at coordinate 4,019,422 of CM026265.1, read as the reverse complement.
TGCAACTGAAGAGTTTAAACTATTGATAATACCAAATACTTACCCTTTGAAAATTCAATAGCTTGAGGGTGAAGGGTAAATCCAGTAATCAAGAGTGGGTGGGTGAACTAGAAGAGAGTGTTGGGATATTTAATTTGGAAAAAACTTAGGTCCATTTCCTTATGTCCATTTCATCCAGTTCTCCAATATAACTATGACACGTGACAAAAAGTGTTTAAATGACCAATCACAGTAGAGAGAGAATATAGAAGAACACCTTTTATATGACCAATCATAGAAAAAAGAGAGTGTAAATACAATATATGATTGGTAGAACAGGATGAAATGGACATAAAAAAATAGATATAAGTTTTTTCCATTTAATTATAGGAACCAAAGTTAATTAGGATAAGGTAGTGAGGAAAGGGACACTTAATTAGGTAGCTTAAGAACACCAAGTCTCAACAGTGCACCGATGACCCTTCTAAGCTCATTGATTAATTATCGACCGATTGACTAAGATAACATGAGTGGTCCTAGATTAGTCGGTATTATATTTAAAATATATCCAATCAAAAATGTTTTTAAAGAATTTGTAATACTTATATTTTAAGTCTCATAAATAAATTTATCATTAGAGACCAATATAAAAATTAGTGATGTTAAAATAGGTCGACCCACGGGGCCATGGGTTGGCCCACCATAAGCTAGCAGTAAGATGGGTTGGACTGGGCTTGGCCCACCCTCTTAGAGTGTGCTTAAAATACTGGTCCATCCTAGCCCTTGGAGGGCCAAAGGCCGGTCTATGGACATTTTATTTATTTTTTCAACTTTTTAAATTAATTTTTTTAAAAAAATTATTTTATTTGATCAAATATTAATATATTTAAAATAAATCTTACAAGTTGACTTACAATAATAAGATTTAGAAAGTTAATTTATTTATTTAATCAACATATTATGAATGAATATTGCAAACTAGCATATAAAAATATTACATATTATCATATTATAGATTAATATTACATATCAATATAGGCTATAATATTTTATCTAACATAAAATACTTGTAAACATTTTTAAAAAATAGGTAAAAAAAGAGAAGCCCATGTGGACCACCCCAGCCCTTGTAAGCCCAACATGGGTCGTGGGCAAAAATGGGCCAGGGCTAAAAGCCCTTCTTTAAAATAGGCCAATTTTTTTTTCAGGCTAGCTCTTGTTATTTTAAGGGCCAAGGTGGGCCGACCCCATGGGGCTCGAAGAGTACTCTATCATCATTGAGCTTACACTTTTTGGGATTAGGCCCATTAGGATTAGTGAGATTAATCACAAAGGATATTTATATAGAAATAGGGCAACATTACTTTCATTCCATCACATTTCATCATTTTTCATCTTCTTCTCTCTTGGAAAATCCTAGTGTTCTTCATCTTCCTTGGGGAGGCTAAGCTGAAGGCCGTGGCTAAGGAGGAAGACTCTACATTCAAGGATTTTCTTCTTATTTTGTATTGATTTCTTGTTTTGTTTATTGTGGATGATAACTTGTAGCTAAACTTTCCATCTAGTCGATGAGTAGTTTTTCGTTTAATGTCTATCAAGTGTCTGAGATGTGTTTTGCTTTAAATCTTCTTTCTTCTCTTTTACAATATTTCCATATTTAAGATTTTATTGTTGATTTTCATTGAATGAATGAATGACCGAGCCCGTTGTTTATTTTACTTAATGATTTTTTTTTTGTCAATCGTCTCTTTCGGATATGTAATAGTTCGGATGAGTTGATAAAAGTGGTTATTGATGTAAGAAAAATTATTGCTTAATGTTTTTCTTATGTTAAGGAACTTGGATTCAAAATATTTAGATTACACGCTTGTGGGTTTCTTTATTTTGTATTGATTATATCTCTTAAAACTTATTGTTATCATGATCAATGTGTTGTAAAATAGAGTAAAATTATCCATCAATGAACACCTTGAGAAGATATTGAATTGAAAATACTCTATGGCTAGGCTTATTCCCCTTGAAACTGATTCTAATTAATTTGGATTTACTCTAGCATTTTGATTTTAGTGTTTACTTTGGTTTCATCTTTGCATATTAGTGGTTTAGTTTAAATTCCGTTTTAAACATTTCAAATTCAAAATCCCATTGGGACCCACCCTCTATTTCATCTCTCTCCTCATGCTAAAGTACTGCATGGGATCCAAAATCGCATGAAAACCATCCTTACTCTTCTCTTATCAGTAGCATCATTACTTGCAAACACACATTTAAGGGGAGCTGTGTTCCTTACCTAGATTGTGTCCTGCCTAGCTTAGTAGTTAGTGTTTGCTCACAAAAAAAATTTTCAAAATTTAAAAAATATACAAACTTAATATACTAAAATACTACCACCAAGCACGTGGATTAATTGGTAAAGGATTATTTCAGTTTAATCAAAGGTCTCGAGTTCGAGCCTTGAGAATGCAGCTGTGTTAAAACTTGGCTTTGCCGCTTAGTGATCCTACATGGTTCGAATGAGATTAATCTTTGTTTAAACCGTTAAAACAAATAGGTGAAATATCAAGGAATCCCTCCTCGTTAATAGGAGACATTCATAATCTTATATAATTTTATTATAATTCTAAGAAAAACAAAAAGAAGCTAATATTAGGTGAATAGGTGGCTATACACGAGTCCGGATCCTCTACTTTGGTGCATTTGTGCTGTTCGATTAGTCACGGTTAAAATCGTGGCTAACCGGTTACGCAACTGTGGCTAACAAACCACGATTTTAATCGTGGCTAACCGAACAACACAAACGCACATCAGAATCCGCGTTGGGCTATACACAACGAGTATTAACAATAAAGAAAAAAAAAGAAATAGTATAGATATCTAAGATGGGGAGACTAGTAGTTTCGGGTTGCGCATCATGTGCTTAAATTCCCAGAAATCCACAACCCCATCGCGGTTGGTATCCACGGACCCAATCATCCTGTGAACACAATCAATCTCTTTCCCTTCCTTAAACCCCAATTTCCTTAACACCACCTGCAACTCCTTGGCCGAGATGTACCCATCTCCGTCCTCGTCGAACACCTTGAAGGCATCCGACAAGTTCTCCTCTTCCTCTTCCTCCTCTTCAAGAAGGGACTCGTACATCGCCTTGAAATCCTCGTACCTCAGCCCTTCATTCCCAAGTCCGATGAACGAGCCCACGAGGGACTCCAACTCCGCCATCTCCGCCTCTAACCCCATCGCGCCGAGGGTCGTGCTTATCTCCTCCGCCGTGATCACCGCATCTCCGTCGTTGTCGAACACCTGGAACATGCGACGCCGCAACGATGAGGGGATCGATGATGTCATCCCACGCCCAATCCCGCATTCTGTTGCACCTTCCATTGTTCTATCCGTACGTGATGTCGTAGGAAGTCACAGGGAGGGAGGGTGGGTGGGAATTATTTGATTGGATTAATCTATATGTATTGAGATTAATTAGATATGTTAGGCACTAGGGAGAGAGTTTGGATTGGATAAATAGATGTGGGCAATGCGACTTGCGAAACCAGAATCAACGCACTACTCCTCCGTTTTTGTGGATGATATTGCTTGCTAGATATCTATATAATAAGGGACAATGCGACTTTGGCGCAAAGAACTATATTGTTCTCTCTTAATTATGGCAAGTAGAAAATCTAATCCCCTCTTGTTAACGAGGAGATGTTTAGTGGTATACGGTAGTTGAGTACTAAATCAGGGTCCAATTTTTATTAATATTAGAGTAAATTATATTACCCTCTCCTAACATATGTTAATATTACACTGTCCTCCCTTGACACATAAAAATATTAAACACTTTAATCCAAACACTATGTCCTATTAAAATCTCAGCTGAAATGGATGTTTTTTTGTTGCAATTTACTATTTTGCCCTTCACACCCAATACCTCATTCCCATTTTGCTTCATGTCGTTAAAAACCTCCATTGTCGTGGCTGAGGTGTATGAAAAATGAAGAGAATTCAACTTGCCGCAAAAACGAAGACAATGGGACATCAACAGAGAAGATACACTTGGGGATGATGTTTAGAAGGTGTATCCTAGAAAAGTAGTTTCTTCATCATCTTCTTATAATTTTATTGTTCTGAGCACAGAGCCATAAGAGAGCCATCAATAAAACTGCAAGTTGTTGTTCCTCTGCCTTTCTACCCGATCTGTGCGTCAAACCCTCCCTTCCCAAATTCAATAATATCTATTTCAAACTATCCCCAATCTTACTGCTCCTTTCCCCCTTTCTAATATTATCTTCATATTGCTTCCTTTGTTCAAATCCCCAGAATCACTCTTTTCTTCTTCCGACTTCTGATTCCACACTTGTGAAAGAGAGAAAGAAGATGAAGCAAATCGGGAATACCGGTGTAAAGGACAAAATAGTAAATTGCAACAAAAAACATCCATTTTAACCGAGATTCTTAACGGGACATACTGTTTGGTATTTTCATATGTCATGGGAGGGCAGTGTAATATTTGAAACTAGAGAGGTGGACAGTGTAATATTAACATCTGTTAGGGGAGGGCTGTGTAATTTACTCTTAATATTAACAAATGGTTCTACATGATTGGAGGAATGTATCGAACTTCGATAGTACGATAGCATTAAACTTTCATTCTTGGTTAAGTTGTGGGCCGTTTCTCTTAATTAATTACTTGTGGACTCAATACTCAGTCATCAACTTTGAATTAATGTATCACAGTTAGTTAGTTAGTTAGGGGTATTAAGCAATAAACAGCTTGATATTGCTTAAACAAGATTTTGATTGAAATTTTGTGAATACAGTTATCTCTGTTGAGAGACGCGACTCTTCAATCATAACGAGGTGCGCGATATAAATCGAGTCCGAATTATTCAACGCAGTACTTTAAAATCCAGGCGAGAAAAAAAAAATAGTTAAGTCGCTTCTCAATCTTCTTATTTATACCCTATTAAATATATTTATAAACAATTTAAAATAAGAGTGATGATTTTATAGTATGAGCTCATATAAACTATAATCCTTTCATGTGTTAAGATTATAGTAGAATAAATTAGATAAAAACATGGATGCACTTAGAATTGACAGGAACAAAAAGTTTAAATTATTTTTATTATTAATTTAAAATCTAAAATTAATTTTCTTATTTTATATTACAAAAACTTTTAAAATAATTAGCATGCATTTGCGGTAGTAATAATGAGTATTAGTTAAGTTGATGAAAGTTTCATTATAAATTTTTGAATATGACATTAAAATAAAAAAAAATTTGTTTTAGAGAAATATATATTACATAAAAAATATTTATTTCCAGAAAAAGATTTTGAAGTATTTTTTTTTAGATCAAGGTATACACATTTGAATAAAGTGATTAATTCCTTAATTGAATTTTAAATACCTCAAAAAATAGAATAACTTATTCAAAAATTTAAAATTGTACTATATCTAAAGATAGAGATCAAACACTATTAAGATTGTAAAGGGGGAAGGTAGTGGGAGAAAATTCTCTCTAGTGCTCTCTTTAATGCCCTCTCTGATGCTCTCTAATGCTCTCTCATTATCATTCACCTTTGTAAGGTATTTATACATAAAAATAAGAAATCCTAATCAAACTCCTAGAGTTATCCTTGAACGTAGATAACAACCTTATCTACCAAAATTCAAAATATAATATTCCTAAAATCTTATCCAAAAATAATCTTTCGTAATCCTAACTATAAAATATTTCAATTCAAATATACATATATCCAAATATATGTATATCCACATCAATTCAAATATACATATATCCAAATATATGTACATCCACAACACCCCCCTCAAGTTGGAGCATTAAGATCTCGAATGCCCAACTTGCGAAGAAGGAAATCTAGTTGTTGTTTTCTAATCGAATAAGGAAATCAGGTCTTCAATTCAATTTCCTCCAACCAATCTAGTTGGAGTATCCAAACAATCAATCTAGTTGTCTGTTGTTGTTTCCCAATCGAAGAAGGAAATCAGGTCTTTAATTCAATTTCTTCCAACCAATCTAGTTGGAATATCCACACAACCAATCTAGTTGTCCAAGCTCGAAATCTCTGCTTCAATCCATACAAAGATTTTCGAGGTTCACACACTTTCGTAGAATACGAAGTCTTCAATCAAACTTCTCCTGAAAGTTGGAGTATCCATACAACCTCACTGGTTGTCCAAGCCCGAGGGCTTCTCTTCAATCCATATAAGGATTTTCAAAGTTCACATAGCTTTCCACACTCCTCTTGAGGTAGAAAACAATGGTCGAAGTACTGGATCGCGATTAATAACCCAGTACCAAAATCACCAGAAACCAGCATCAAACTCGGCATCTGACTTGTCGATGTCCTCTGAAGCCTATCCAGATGGCCAGAAAACTTTCAAAATTTGATCTTTCAAACCTCCAAACGTGCACTCGTTGCACTCTGAATGAAATAAATAGTAAATCTCTCAAATCATAAGAGAAAATATGGTCTAGGGTTTAGGTTCAGGGTCTAGGGTCTAGGGTCACTAGACCCTAGACCCTAAACAAAATTGCAAGGTTTATGCTTTAAAGTAACCAGGCTCTGATACCATGTTAAGATTGTAAAGGGGGAAGGTAGTGGGAGAAAATTCTCTCTAGTGCTCTCTTTAATGCCCTCTCTGATGCTCTCTAATGCTCTCTCATTATCATTCACCTTTGTAAGGTATTTATACATAAAAATAAGAAATCCTAATCAAACTCCTAGAGTTATCCTTGAACGTAGATAACAACCTTATCTACCAAAATTCAAAATATAATATTCCTAAAATCTTATCCAAAAATAATCTTTCGTAATCCTAACTATAAAATATTTCAATTCAAATATACATATATCCAAATATATGTATATCCACATCAATTCAAATATACATATATCCAAATATATGTACATCCACAACACCCCCCTCAAGTTGGAGCATTAAGATCTCGAATGCCCAACTTGCGAAGAAGGAAATCTAGTTGTTGTTTTCTAATCGAATAAGGAAATCAGGTCTTCAATTCAATTTCCTCCAACCAATCTAGTTGGAGTATCCAAACAATCAATCTAGTTGTCTGTTGTTGTTTCCCAATCGAAGAAGGAAATCAGGTCTTTAATTCAATTTCTTCCAACCAATCTAGTTGGAATATCCACACAACCAATCTAGTTGTCCAAGCTCGAAATCTCTGCTTCAATCCATACAAAGATTTTCGAGGTTCACACACTTTCGTAGAATACGAAGTCTTCAATCAAACTTCTCCTGAAAGTTGGAGTATCCATACAACCTCACTGGTTGTCCAAGCCCGAGGGCTTCTCTTCAATCCATATAAGGATTTTCAAAGTTCACATAGCTTTCCACACTCCTCTTGAGGTAGAAAACAATGGTCGAAGTACTGGATCGCGATTAATAACCCAGTACCAAAATCACCAGAAACCAGCATCAAACTCGGCATCTGACTTGTCGATGTCCTCTGAAGCCTATCCAGATGGCCAGAAAACTTTCAAAATTTGATCTTTCAAACCTCCAAACGTGCACTCGTTGCACTCTGAATGAAATAAATAGTAAATCTCTCAAATCATAAGAGAAAATATGGTCTAGGGTTTAGGTTCAGGGTCTAGGGTCTAGGGTCACTAGACCCTAGACCCTAAACAAAATTGCAAGGTTTATGCTTTAAAGTAACCAGGCTCTGATACCATGTTAAGATTGTAAAGGGGGAAGGTAGTGGGAGAAAATTCTCTCTAGTGCTCTCTTTAATGCCCTCTCTGATGCTTTCTAATGCTCTCTCATTATCATTCACCTTTGTAAGGTATTTATACATAAAAATAAGAAATCCTAATCAAACTCCTAGAGTTATCCTTGAACGTAGATAACAACATTATCTACCAAAATTCAAAATATAATATTCCTAAAATCTTATCCAAAAATAATCTTTCGTAATCCTAACTATAAAATATTTCAATTCAAATATACATATATCCAAATATATGTATATCCACATCAATTCAAATATACATATATCCAAATATATGTACATCCACAACAAACACCTGAGTCTTTGACACTTGATTAAGAATGACCACTTGATTTACATTATTTACGGCTTGGTTAGAAGTTTTGAATAGACTGGAGTGAAGTGGTTATTATTGGAGTTGTGTAGAGTGAGGTGGGGTGGGATGGAATAGTTTAAACAAAAAAATTCATTAATTGGAAGTTTTAAAATAAATAAAGAGTGTAGTGAATAATATTATCCTTATAATGAATAAATAAAAGTAAAAAAAAGACGATTAATAATAAAATTTAATATAATAAACTATACAAATTATCTTCAACTCTCAAATTTGAAGGAGTTTGAAAATTGAAGTGTTTGATAATTTGAAAGAGTTTTCAAAAAATCCCACGTCACTCTCAAACCATCCTTCTAACTAAGGAATAAGGATTAAGGCCTTGTTTGGTAGGTGGAAAAAGAGAAGGAAAACGGTAATTTCTCATACACTCTTCCTACCAAACAAACATTACTTTTTACAATGTGATGAAATTATGTTTTTATCCTTTCCTTTTTATCCACTTTTAATGTAAGGGTAAAATGATCATTTATCCATTTTTATTCCATTCACATCATATCATATTGACATGATATTTTCATTCCCTCCAACATTCTCATTCCTATTCCCTCACTCATTCCACCTACCAGTAAAAGTGAATAAAAAAGTAAGAGCAAAAACAAAATTTCATCACATTATAAAAAGTAAAATTTATTTGATAAAAAAGAATATTTTTTTTTCCCTTGTTAGTTGTTACCAAACACAGACTAAGGTTAACACTTAAAAGGTATGAAAAATTGGGAACGAATAGAATGCTGACGCGTGTAATATAAATACAAGCTGTAACCGGAGTTCAAGGGATATATATATCTCCTTAGTGCCGTTTGGCGCTATTTGGTGCTCACACTACTCCTAACTCATTACCCATTTTTCTTCGTCTTCTTTGTTCCTCGTTCCTCTGCTCTGCCCTCGCGCCGCCGCCACCGCCGCCTGCGCTGTGTCCTCTCCATTCAGGTATTCTCTATTTCGCCTTATTCTCATTTTAGCTACTTCAGGTTTTCAATTCTGATACATTTTGTACTTCGTAAATGCTAAAATCCTAAAACTATACTGCAATTGTTCCTTTATTTTCTAAAGAATATCATGTACTTACATTGTAGACTTCGTAACGGATTTCATCTCAAATTTCTTTCCTTTGTTTCTTCGATCTCGTTTGTTACCTTCCAATATTGCGATTTTAACTAAGCACTGTCTTTTAAAGTCCGGGACCTGTGAGGTACTAAATTAGGGTTTTTCTTTTTCTTTGGCGCCGTTTTGTTTTTAGGTATATGCTTCACCAGTATAAGTTTTGCTTTCGAATTCGATACACATTCAGAATCGTTATAGACTATGGAGTATTAAATTTGCTAAACCTAATTTTTTTAGGCTGCTGTATTTGCTTTCACCTTACGCATATGGATTCTGGAGCTTGTACGGATGTGTGCGACAAACCCAAGGACTCTTGTATTAGATCTTCAGAGACGCCGGAAGCTGATAAGGATGTTCCTAAACCACCGGAACCTACTGATTGTACCACTTTGCTGGGACCTATAACTCCTGATGCAGACAGAGAAAATGGGGATTTTCCTATTGATCTTCAGTCCCCCCTCTCTGTGATCAAGAAACCACTCAAACTATCCTGTATTGATTCTAATTGTGATGATGACACCGGGAGTAAGCTTGGTTTTGTTGATAATAATAGCCCCCAAACTCCCAAGGATGGAGTTTTTGACCCCTTTGCTCCTGCTCCTGATAATAATGTGCGTGCACCCCAATGCAAAAAGTATCTTGAACAATTAAGGAGCAGTGTATCTCGACGACTTAATTTTAACTTTACCTTTGATACGTTTCGACATGAAAGTCCTGTCTGTGATGACCCCGAGTCTCTTTCGGATCAAGAGATATTTGAATCAGTGTATGAGAATCTCTTGGAAGCTATTGTTTCGACGCAAACCGAAGGGGTTCTTGCTGAAATGTCGAATGTACAATATGATTCAGATGATTGTAAAACACCTCCTTCAGCACTCCTATTCAGTGGAATTGCTGATACTTGTCCTGGAGCGCCTGTGAAACCAAGCAATGAGCCAAGGATTATTCATGTGGGGCTATGCAGGAAGCTTGAATTCTGAGCTGCTCTGAGAATAGGTGATATTACATGTATCTTTAGGCTGTTATATGATATTGTATTTTGATAGGGAGCAACTGCATCTGACCAAGCTGATAGGTAGCGTAGCAGTAACTTGTATAGCTGACCTTTAATGTTAGTTTGGTTAAACATTGAAATTGTTCTTATTGATCTAGCTGGTTATTATTTTTTTTGTGTTGCAAATATAGTTATAAACCAGGTTACTTGCGTTAATTATTTATGTTGACTGGTACTTTTCAAGGTTACTTCACCTTATTGATCTGTTATTCAGATATTTGTAGTTTATCATAATTATCTGGGTGAAAATTTGACTATTTGATATGAACATGGAAATAATTGTTAGACAACAAAACTTTATCTCATGGTATCTTAGCTATTGATCTTTATTCTCCTGTTGTGTTGTCTTACTTCTTCTGTGATTCGTCCTCCTGACTAAGAGTGGTGGTCCAAGGTGAGCTAGATTGTCATCATGAGAAGAGTTATCTTGTCCTTCTGGTTTCAAGCACACCTGGGACGGTGATAATGATTTAAAATTATAAAAAAAGACTGCAGAAGAAAGATTGTTTCCCTTTTGAGCCTTCTGCCATACCATGATTGATGGGCGTTCTGTTTCTCCATTTAGCTGGGAAGTATTGTTTTTTGGTCTATGCCCGCCCGGGATATCCAGCCGAAGTAGGTTTGCTGACTAATTCCTCAAGTACTACGGGGTTTATTATTGGAGGCGACTAGGGATTGAATTCGGGAGGTAATAGTTAAGAGAGTATGGATCTCTTACTATTTGTGTCACCTAGCGATGGTAGCTGTGAAGTGTACGTCAACCAATGGTTGTGGGTGATTAATATTAGACTAAATAGTCATAATGAATTGAATAGAATATGACAAATTTGTCTTAAATGGGTCAATGGCGTTAACAATAATGCAATATTACTGTTGAGTATTGAATGTTTGTCTTATTATCCTTTCTTAATCCAAACCTTCCTGAGTATTCAACTCATCCTGTAAATTCCTAACACAATTAGAGAAGAGCTACTCATATGCTCAAATTACAATACTTGGTACTTGGTAGCAAGAAAAACAAGTAAATGAAGATGAATTCATCATTAAAATGATTACATGTGGATTCCCTACCTTCCAATTCTTCTACAATATATTCTGTTATTCTGTATAACTTGCAACTCTTTTACTTACAATAACAAAATCATACTCGGTGCACATTGCAAGCACAGCCAGTCCACTAGTCCAGTATAGATAAAGAAATTGGATTCGGTGTAATTTATTTTCTTGTAATTTTTATGCAATACTTTCAAAATATATATTTTTGTTTTATTTGTGAAGTAATTCCTGTTATTACTTCACAAATAAAGTAAAAATGTGCATTCTAAACTGCATAGTAATTACAAGAAAATGTATTAGACCGAATCCAATTTTCGTAGATAATCAAATAGTATCCAACTAATCCCAACAATCTCGCCGTTGCATTCATAACTTGGTCGTACTTTTGCAAGTTTGGCTTCGAACCTTCATGTCAGGAATGCCAAAAGTGAAGTGGCATTCAGACAAGGCAAGAACATGTTTTTTGAAAATGCCAAAGAAGGAGACTCTTCCCGGAAGCCGAGTAAATGAATCCAAAGAGAGTTGGCCGTCCATTATATCCCCAATCAGAGCATCCACATCAGATGCTAGCTTCTCCACCTGCAGCGTGAGCCGACAAGCAAGCGTGGCCGACCCCTTAGCCGGAACCAGACCCGCGTAGATGTCGGTTTCTCCGACCTTGTTATCTCTGTAGTACAGGTCACTCCTGCCCTGTCCATGCTTGAAGCTGGCATAGTTTGGATTGTGAATGAGAATTTTGAGGTCAAGAGTAAGGTTGAGTCGGAGTTGAACTGCAGGGAGAGAGACAGTGGATGCTACACCATCCAAAGTAGCCGACACGAGTTGGGTCGTCGGGTCGTTGGTCTTGAACACTGTGAGCAACAGGACGAGAGCCACCACGAAGAGCAGTATCAACAGTAGCAGAACTGAGCCTATGACCACAATCACACGCCGTGGTTTCTTCCTCTTGGTACTTTCGTGTGATACCATGAATTGGTCGTCGTTATTGTGCGCCTCTGTCATGTTATTTGCGTTGTGAGTTTTGATGCTTTGTTTGGAGAGCATGTGACTCTAGTGCTTATTTATTATAACTTATAAGTCATGGCTACAATAATTATCCTTCAAGGGTAGTTATTAGTTGGAGGGTGAGAAGATGAAGATCAGCCAATTTAATGACATCCTGACCTAGAGGGTACGTGATCCATATCTCTGTTGACTTTGTGTAAATCATGAATTGGACAGATTGAATTGACTTTTACAATAAAAATAACTTTTGACAAAATTTTATTATGGTTCTTCTTAAATCAAAGGCACTTGTCAAAATCAGATTTTAACGAAATCATGACTATGGACGGAAATGAAATAAGAATTGAGAAATGACCCAGATACCATTTTTAGAATAACCAATTCTGGTTTCAATAAAGCTTGAGAAGCATTAGTGATTATAGAGAGAGAATTTATTGTCTTGAAGTTGAAATGATTCCTTGAATGATGTTATAATAAGTGGAAGTATTTGGTCATGCAACCTTGCAATAACTGAAGAGCTATAAAGTTCAGTTCGAATTTGTAATGAAAAAATTGAGTACACCAAGCTACAAGCTTCCAAATATGTCGATGAAGTTATTTCATACAGCTCTTGGTGGATTCCACAACAATATTATGAGCTTGGCTCAATTTATACTGAACAGAACAAGCTGAGAAACAGAAAGAGCCAAAAATGCAACAAAACAAAAGCAATAAAGAAGTAGCCAAAGGACACATGATTTAGCTCAATTCGAGATAAAAAATAAATAAAACAAGTGTAATAAAGATAAACTATTAATCTCAATAATAACTTTGGACTATCTATTACACGCGGTGTACCAAATCTGATAAATGAACATATGAAACTCTGGAGGATCATATGGAAATGAATATTTACATTGAAAAATAAGGGAAAAAAAAGTGGTAATTAAAGCTTGGTTTTGTAATGGCAGACTTTATCCTCAATAGTTCTATTGGAAATACTGAGGGAAAAATCACAAGAGGTAGTGGAAATCACACGGACTTTAATAAACCCTAGAATGCTTACTCTTCCGGAGATTCTAATCCATGTGTTGAGCGGCAATGAACCGGAGGTAACATCGGAGAAGAGCTGAGAAGTGGAGAGGAGGCGGTCGGCCATAATGGTGAGAGTGAGGTTCATGGCGGCGGTTCCGCCGGAGGAAATGCGTCCGGCGGGGATGGGAGCCTCGCCGATGAGCTGCCCTCTGTAATTGAGAAGCGCGGTGGAGTCGGAATACCTGAATCCGACCTTATTAGGGTTCGTGACGGAGATATGGACGTCGAGGCTAACGTTGAGATTCACTCTGAGCCTCGCGATGTCGAGGCTCATGTCCATATCCCTAACGGAGACGGAATCGACGGCGGTGACGGGGCGCTTGGCTTTGAACACCGTGAACGCCAAGATCACGATCACCAACACGATGGCGACCACGAGAGCCGCCGTGACGGCCACGCACACGCGCATCCGTCGGCGAGATTCGGCCTTCATTATTCTCGAGATCCAAATCGAAGAGAGAGGGAGATGGGAATGGGAGGATGTGATTATTGGGAGGTGGATGGAAAAGATGAAGGATGATTCTTCAGGGGAGAACAGCCTAATAACAACGAAGGAAGTCTAGTAGTAAAAACAGCTAAGGATTTAATTATTTGGGCAATGGGTGGCTTAATAGGGAAAGGGATCGAGAAGACGAGAAGAACGGCTTTTATCTCCTCACGCATTGATGGTATCTGCGTGTGTGATAACTTCTTTCGCTTTTTAGGTGGATACTGTACGCTTAACTGTTAGTCTGTTACGCTCTTGTTAACAAATTCAGGAAACTTGTCAATGTGTTCAAAGGCACACGGAATTGGTTCAATTGATTGATTGAACAGGTGGGAGGATATCATAAATATAAAAATAAATATAATTTATTAATATTAATAGTAATTATGTATTTTATATTATATTATGAGAAGTATATTTTCATAAATTTTAAATATAATAAGTAATTTATATGATTTAATTTTATATATATATATATATATATGAAAGTTTTTAAAATATATATATGTGAAAAAAATAAGTTCAAATAATAATAATAATTAAAGTATTTATATCATCTACACATCATATTAGTTGTTCTATATAAAATTAGAAAATACACAATGCATATAATTAAATATAATCCTGAAATGTTAGGCCCAATTATTAAAAAAAGAAAGAGAAATTTGTCTGGTTCAACCAGAATCGATCAGGTTCTCAAGTTTTTTGGGTCATCTAGTTTTGACCGGTTCAAACCAATACGACCAAAAATCTTGGTCATACTTGAATCAGACACTTGACTGGTTCTCAATCCAACCAGTCAGACTGTTTGGTCTGGTCTGAGTCTGACAAATCTAAATTTACCCTTTTCAACATAGGGGTGGGCAATCAATTGGTTCACTTTTGGTCATCCGACCAACCAAATCAATTAGATTGAATAACGAAAAAAAGTCATCCAACCCATCCAGACTTTACTAGTCAACCAAACCCATCAGTTTTTACCCAAAAAATATTTTTTTAAAAAAATAATAAAAAATTTTCTTTAATTTTAACCCAAAAAAATAAAAATAAAAATTTCTAATCATAAATTAAAATTAAAATTGCAATTCAAAATCATAAAAACTATAAATATTAATAAAAAAATTTAATATTTTTAATTCATATATAAATATATATTTTTGAACTTTTTCAAAAAAATGTAATCGAAAAGTTTAATTCAATTCGAATAAGATTGATCCTCATTCAGTAACCAAACTGAAAATCGATTAGGCTAAAAAAATATTCAACCCATCCAATTACATGATCGGTTTGGTTTGAATTAGATTTGTTTGCTCCTATAATTGATCGTTTTTTGCTCATGATAATTACATAATTTAAATTTAAATTTAATTATCTCTCATTAATATATTATCTGTGAATCTTCTGTAATCATTTTCTAAGTATGAGCCTACCTTAACCTTAGAGGGAAGTATCATCCCCTTACCTGATTTTTTTTTCTCAACCGTGAATATATGTAATTCACCTTGTGGGCAAAGCATTAGTGATGTATCACTAAAAGTTATTAACATATAGATGGCAAAAAAAAAAAATTTAACATATAGATAAAATAGATGGCTAAAGCTCCCTCTATTCTTTTTATCAAAGATAAAAATTTCAACAACTAAGAGTTTTTTTGGTCAAGCATGTGGAGTTTCAAGATGCGTTTATTTTTTAAAAAACACTTATTTTTTATTTTGAGGTATTTGGAAAATGTTTTAAAATGTTTATGAGTTTAAGCACAAGCAATTTTCAGCTTTAAGTAAAATCTAAAAATTTGAGCTTTTTTTTCTAGTCAGAAGCTAAAATTTAAAATTTTTTTTATCACAAAATTATCCTTACTCAAAATTTAAAATTTCTATTTTATCATTCTCATAAAACTTAATTAATAAAGACACTAATAATAATAAGTTATTGAACTAATAATACTATATTTATAATAAATTTTTTATTTAAATAAAATTAATAATCATAACTAACGAATTTATATTAATTAATTTATCAAAAAAATTATATTAATTAAAATTTATAATTTATTTCATTAACATTTGATTTTTATTTTTTTAATAAAATTCAACAAAAATAACTATTTATACCATTTATGTATTTAATAATATCAATAACGCTTTAAATAATTTTTATATGTTCTTTTTGGTAGTCTTACAATAAAAAAAAATATTTTTTTATACAAACTTGTCAAACACAAACTATTTATCTCTCACAGTATTTTTTTTTTCAAATTTCATTTAAAATTAAGTAATTTCTTCAAGAAAAAAAAAACAATTTTTAAAACCTTCACCAAACAAGTCCTAAATTGAAGTTGGTTGAATCACAGACAAGAATCCACCAATGCATCTATTCATGTTAAGTGTTAACTGCATCAAACTCTCCTATGGCTTTAACAAATTAAATATGTCTTACCACTTCTATGCTACTTATTCCCCACTTTTATCCTCTTCACTTCATTCAGTTTTATATGCTACTCTAGAATTAAGATGCAAAGTATAGCAGCAAGCCAAGATATTTCTTTTTAGCATATTTTACCTTTTGCACTCAACTATTCTCACTATAATAGATCACTAAGCTTACTATTCCTCCTCTCTGTGTTATATATATATATATATTCTAAATACCTATTTTAGTCGCTTATCCTTTTTATTATTCCATATTAGTCTCTTGTCTTTCAAAAGTTCTAAATTAGTTATTTATCCTTACAATTTGTATCAAATCAGTCATTTTGTGTCATATCGTTTATTTTTTTCATTAAATAATGATGTGATATGTTGGAACTTTTCAAAACTTAGGTGGCATTTGGTAGTCGAGTGTTTTAGTGGAAAGTGGAAAGTGGAAATGGAAGTGAAAGTGGAAGTGATAAAAAGTATGTTTGGTATGCAGGGAAAGTGGAATGTAAAAGTAATATTGTTTGATATGGTGGAAAGAAGATAGAGAAATAGAAGATAAAAGTATGAAAAACATTTGTTGTCCTTACTTTTTTAAAAGCCACAAATTTATTAAGGGCATTTTGGTCTTTAAACCCCACCTCACCTCACCTTCTCTCAACTTTCATCCCCATCATGAGGAAAGGAAGCTTCCCTCTCCAGAGGGAACCTCAACCTCACCTCACCTACTGTACAGACATACCAAACATGCTCAAATTCAAATTCAAGCTCACCTCACGTATACCAAATATGCTCTTATATTTTTACACTCAAAATTTTCATTTCACTCCAAACTCCAAATTTACTCTTTTTCAATCCCTTCTTCAACCTCAAAATCCTCTATTTCTCCCTTCATCCGTGAAATTCATCCCTACAATAATGAAGCCATTCAAGCCGCCAACCAAGCCGTAGTAGAAGAACCTTCGTTTGCTTAATGATCTTCCAAAGGCTTCAATTTCTCCAACTTCATAGTACCTAACGAGCCTTTTGAGAAAAAATTACCCTACAATCATACCCATACCCACCAAAGCCTCTGTTACGAGAAATTCAAAATCTTTGAACACAAAGCAATACCTAAAGCTTGCAGAGAGACCCATACGAATCAAAGGATTGAGCCCGATATAAAGTTCAACAGCCCATTGGAGGTGAAGAACTTTGAGCCCAATATAGAGCCCAATTCTGATGAGCAGAGGCAGATGCAAGAAACTGTGGGCTGAGAGCAAAGTTGAGATCAACTATATAATCTGTAGCCTTCATTGAGTAAAGCTTATGCTATCATTTTGGTAATAATCTCAGATTATAGGAGTTTGCTTCCTTATTCGAAAAGGAGCCACAACTTGTACATTTTTTCTTTCTTTGGATTTGATACTTTTTTCCATTTACGCCATTTCTTTCTTCCATTTTCTCATTGCATTGCTGCCTGTTTTGTTACTGTATTGTGTCTATTTTAGGATTGAATCATTTGGTGCTCTTGTTGAAATGGCCGACGGAACTCATTTGACAGAGCTACAAGGTGCGAGGATTGAATTGCAAAACAATATTGCTTGATACAAAAAAAATTATCATAAGGTGGATTTGGGATTTGATCATGTCATTAAAGTTATCTTCTTTGACATTATTTGTTATACTGTTCCATAATAATAAAGTAATATACAAAACAATATTGCATGATACAAAAAAATTGGCATCCCATAACACAAAAATTATTGTATCATTTTATATAACATGGATAGGAAAAAAAATTAACTTACTAAATTTAAGACATTTTTTTTACATAAAATATTAATATAACACGTCTTTTCATGTTTGCTTTTTCTTTCCGCTAATAAAATACTATATATACTAAAACAAATATCTCTCTAAACGGGACACTAGAAATATAACAAGAGATTTATTTAAATTTAAAAGAATAAATTTAAAAATTAAATAAACAAATAGCATTAATTAGTATGTATAAATTTATAAATAACTAAACACCCACATCTTATATTATTGATATTTAAATTGATATACCAAATTAAAACATAAGTATTGTGGATGCTATGGTATCTCATGCGTCATGCATGGTATTTTATATACAATGATATATATATATATATATATATATATCATAGTATGTAAGATTCGGATGAAAGTTTTAAGATTGAATTTTTAATACTTCCTTCATTTATAATATGCTATTTGTCAATATTTACAAGGAAGGACCTACCCACAATAATAAATATTGTCATCTAATGGTAAGTTGGTAACATCAATGCTATCTTTAGATGAATGAGTAAGATGACACCATACTAAAGATCTTAGGCCTTGTTTGGTTTGAGGGAATGGGAAAGAGAACGTTGGAGAGAATGTGACTGTGATATGAATGAAATAAAAGTGGATAAAATGATAATTTTATTCTTTATATTAAAAGTGAGAATGGAATAAAAGTGGGTAAAAAAATAAGGATAAAAACATAATTTCATCAGATTATAAAATATAAAGTATGTTTAGTATAAAAAATATTAGATTACGATTAACATAATTCAATGAACCAAACGAAGACCTTAGTTTGTTTTTTTTTTGTGAAAGCTGGACTATTTTATGAATAAGGAACCGTGGCCTAGGCCCAAAATCAGATAAAGAAAATATACAAGAAGTCCAGAACGTTATGGTCTTATGGACTCGTGGTTCACATAATGCATGGCAGGTATTTTTGCATTTCCCAAACTTTGTTCAAGGCTGCACACTTGCACATATTCTGCAACTATTATTTTTAGTGCAGGTATATATCCACCGTCAAATACAGTAATTAATTCTCTCAGTGAATTGTAAACACTTCGAAGAATAGGATAATTGATCGAAAAATTTAAAACTACTCTATATTCAAGGCCATAGATCAAATCTTTAATACTCAATTAAAAATGAGTCTTTTCTATTCAATCACAGCTTTTACATTAATACTACAACTAATTAAGAAAGTAAAAATAGTATATTATAGTGCCCAATAGTAGAGTTCTGCTGAAAAGTTTATGGTAAAAAAAAAAAAAGTAGTTACTATTGTCCGCCATAAAAATCCTTTGACTCAACAGAAAAAATATATATTAAATTGTTGTCTAATGACTTATGAGTGATCTTCACTGAGATAATTAGATGTGAGGTATATATATTCTGGGTTGTTTGAAACTCTTACTAGAGTTAAGAAGGGTGTTTTAGTAAATTTCTAATATATTTTACACACATTTAAGGCTTTAAGTAAAGGAAAAAACTTAGGTCCATTTCCTTATGTCCATTTTATCAAGTTCCACCAATCATATATTGTATTTACACTCTCTTTCTTCTATGATTGATCATATAAAAGGTGGTCTTCTATATTCTCTCTCTACTGTGATTGGTCATTTAAACACTTTTTGTCACGTGTCATATTTATATTGGAGAACTTAATGAAATGGACATAAAAAAATGGACTTAAGTTTTTTCCTTAAGTAAAATTGTTAAAATACGCTGCTTTATTAATCTGAATAAACATAGAGAAAATTATTAATTTGGTCTCTAAAATATATAAATTGTTCCAATTTAGTCTTAAAAGATAAAAAAATTTAATTTAGTCCCTGAAATATAGATAAAAAAAATCATTCAAAAGCTTTGATTAATTTTGAGTAAATAATCATTTTAGTACTTGAAATATATAATTTATTTCAATTTAATACTTTGAAATATGAAAATATCACATTTCGTCCCGAAAGATGTAATTTATTTTAATTTAGTATCACTAAAATATAAAAATATCATATTAAATCTTTAAAATATATAAATTGTTTTAATTTAATCCCTAAGAAATAAGAATCTATATTAACACATTATTTATAGAAAATTTCTCAGGAACTAAACTATTTGACATTTCTATTTTATAGTAATTAAATTGAGATAAATTGCACTTTCAGAGATTAAATTTAATATTTTTATCTTTCAATAAAGACAAAATTGAGACAAATTACTTCTTTCAAGGACCAAAAGAATAATTTACTCATTAATTATTCTTTATTCAAAATAATCATAATGAGTGTTGTTTATTTTGGATTAATTATGACGAGAATCAATATCTCACAGTAATAAATAAAAGAGTATATATATATATATATATATATATATATATATATATATATATATATATATTATAGGTCAAATGCTCATTTTAGTCCTCTATGTTTCATCCAAGTTTTAAATTGGTCCTTTATCTTTCAAAAGTTCTATATTGGTCCTTTATGTTTCCCAAAAGTTTATATTTGTCCTTAAGGTTTCATTAAAGTTATATATTGGTCCTTTATGTTTCATTCAAGCTTCTATATTGGTCATTTATGTTTCATTGAAGTTTTATATTAGTCATTTATGTTTCATTAGAGTTTCATATTGGTCCTCTCAGCATGATTTTATTTTTTACTTAAACGATGTCGTTTGGGTGTTTTTGGTGTGTCTAAGGCCACGTGAGCTATTTGATACATATAGTATAGGAGAGATTATGTGTCCACTTCGACATGCTACGTCAGCAATTAACTTAAGAAATTGACAAATTTGGACAAAAGAACCAATTTAAAATTTCTGAAATGAAGTTTTACCATAAGACGATCTTAATCAACTAATATGGATTGTACTAAAAAGTAGAGTAATATATATAGAACAGAAAACCACATATATATATATATAGCGCCAGCGAGGTAGCTAGCTCGAGATACATCATAAGTGTAGCCATTGGATCTCTTCTCCCAGATATGGGAAAGAGATTAACTAATGGACTTGATTATTTCATCAACGTAGTAACAGCAGAAACTACACGTACTACTGTGTTTTATTTATTTATGTGTCACTGTCTCTCATTGTTTTTTTATACTTGACAGCATAGAATCCATTCTCTGTTGATTAGGTTCTAGCAAGCTTTGGTGCAAACGCACTTGAGGCCTTTGCAAGAGCCACCGAGTAAGCCTTCGCCTCTTCTGCACAGATACTCGCATTGTTGGTTTCCTGAGCTCCCAACGCATCCTCCTGTGAAGAACTTGCTTGGCTTCTCACATGTCTTTCCCTCTGTCTTCACCACCATTTCTTCTGCCATATCATTATATAATTAATTATTCCGTCAATTATAATCTCATTCATTCATTCAACTCTATCTCTCATTACCAAAAACTAACTAGCAAGTTAGTCTCTTCGGTTCATAATATCTGCTTAGTTGGATAGATGTGCACAGACCGAAAGAATCATTAATTCACCTCAAACTTAAAAAAATATTATGAGATAAAAAGACTAAAATACTCTTACTAATTAATTACTCCTACTTACTCTTTTTCCATTAATCTTATCTTGGGAATATGTATATGGATAAAATTGTAAAAAATAATTAATGTTTTATTGATTTTATAAAATAGCAGATATTTTGATATAAAAAAATCCTCCACTCAAGCAGATATTATGAACCGGAAGGAGTATAAATTAATTAGAGAGATTTTCTTATGGATTCGAGTTTGTATAAATTATACATGAATTCACCATGCGTTAAAGAGTTTAATGGAGAGAGAAAGATGTGAGTGCAGATATATTTAACTAGTTTTTATATGATATTATTTTCAATTTTAGCCATTTAAATAATGTCAAGACATGGCGAGCCGGTCACATAAGATTAGACGAATTCGACTCTGTGAGAACTTTTTTCAATTAATCAAAGGTTGTAGAAATAAGCGTAAATTATTATTTTGATCCTTAAAAAGATACAATTTGTTTAAATTTAGCTTCTAAGATATAATTTATCTCAATTTAGTCCTTATAAAAGATACAATTTGTCTTAACTTAATGAATCTCTGAAAATAAAATTTTAATTTTAATTTAGTCTGGCCCTGGAAATCTCCACTAAAATAATAATTGACGAAAAAAATTTTAATGATTAATTAAATTAAGACAAATTGTATATTTTAAAGACTAAATCAAAACAAATTATGTCTTTTGATAACTAAATTATTTAAGATAAACTACATCTTTTAAAATTAATATACTAATTTACTCTAGAACGATGAGTATTATATATAGAGAGAGGGAGAGAGTAGGAGAGGACTTACGAGCAGTAAAGAGAACAATGAGCAAAAAGAAGAGGCCAGCGAGTGATTTCCTCTCCATGACTGCTAGTATTACGTAGTGTGCTTCAAATTGAAGTAGTAATAATAACTTAATAAGTGTTTCTAAGTGTAGTGTGAGTATTTTAATTTTATGTGGCTAAAGAAGAGGTAGAGGAAGGGTATTTATAGGAAGCATGGAGCTTTGAAAAGTATGCTTACTCATGTCATGTGAAACGACACCGCTCTTTTTTTCCCAGTGATCGAGAGAGAGATACGTTGAGACGCAACCCCCCATAGTCAAGTTTCAACACTCACGAATAGGGTTCAACACCGGTTCGGTCTGGCCTGCCAAATCCAATCCAACCCGTTATGTTGGGTTGGGTTAATTCGGGTTGGTGAGTTGGTTCGGGTTGAAATTTTTCAACCCGAACCATGGCAGTTTAGGTTGCAGTTTTATTAATATTGAGTCTGTCGGAACCGAACCAAACCGCCAACCCGCCAAAAATTACTTTTTTATTTTTTTTATATACATTTGTGATTAAAATTTATTTGATAGGTTGATTTCAAAATATTCTTCTATAATTTTTTTTATCATTGCATTACCCGACACGCAAATCTCTCCAATCATGAAATTAATTAGATAACCACATAGTTGATAGTTGTATTATAAATATATTATGTGCATATTATATTGGAACTTCAAATAACAAGATCACAACTAGTTAGATTAATCATAATTCAAATAAATTTAAAAAAAAATAAATGAAACATGATATTAAAAACTTTATGAAATATAATTTATTAAAATATATTTTATTTTATATTAAGCATTTTTAAAATTTTAGCTAGTGTTGCTCAATGAATTAAGGAAGAAAGAAAGAAAAAAAAAGCGCTAGCCCGCCAACCCGAACCAACCCAAACTGCCAGTGAATAGTTTGGGTTGGTTGATGCATTTTTCTCCAGCCCGAATCAACCCAATCTACTAATATTTTTCTCCAACTCAAACCAATCTGCCCCTAACTCGAACCAAGCCAACCCTAGTCACTGGTCACTACTCAATAGTCAATAGTCAATAGTCATCACTACACAAGAAGAGATCCAAAGGCTCCAACATATGACGACTATATTATAGGGGATCGCATACAAATTGACAACTCCATCCTCCCATACTAATTTATGATTATATATATATTTTTTTAATTTTTTGGTGCAAAAACACTGTCGGTAGTGGACACTTCGAACTCGCCAGAAAAAGAGGAATAGAAAAGAGGAATAGTTAGTTGTTTTATATTTAAAGTCAGAAATCAAACTCTTGACATTTACTCATCAAAAGTGAATGAAGAATCATGTTCATTCGGCCATATTTCATGATTACATTTTTTAGTAAATTATACTCTTATATATTTCTTGAGACATCTTTCGATTATACTCTTCTCTCTTTTATTTTGCCTTTTCTTTTAAATATTCAAAAACTTACAATTTCATTTTTTTTAACTAAAACATCCTTAATTGTATTATTAAATTTAAAAAAATTAAAATTTATTATAAAACTATTTTTTAAAATTATTTATTTTAACTTAAAAATAATTATTTTATTTTATTTTTTATTGACTTATTTAATTTTATTTTAAACGTTAAAATACAAAAATATATATATAATTAATGTATTTCTCCAATCATATAGTATCATTTCTTAATATTAATAAAAACTCATATTAATTAAAATTCACCTTAAATGAATTAAGAACCAACTAATAAAAGAAATATACTTTATATCAAAAAAAATAAGGTAAATTACAGTTTGCCCTCCTGTGGTTTGGCCTAAATTCAGTTTGTCCTCCTGTGGTTTAAAGTTCGACACTTAACCCCCTTGTGGTTTGACTTAAAATTAATGTGCCCCCTGTGGTTTAGAGTGTGACACTTGACCCCCCTGTGGTTTGTTATGTTATCACTTAACTACCTTCACCTAACTTCTATCCAAATTTTAGTCAAATTAATCAACATTTAATACTTTTAATGTTTAAAAATTGTCATTCAACACTCTAGAATTATAAAATGATTCAAAAAAATTTATAATTAATATAAAAATAAAATTATAATTTTAAAAAATCAATAAAATAATTTAATATTTATTGTTTACTCCATTGATTATTTATATTTAGTTATTCATTCATTTTATTGTTGTTTTTTTATCTTTAATGTTTTAGAATTATTAAATCAATCAAAATAAAATTGTAAAAGAATAATATAATACAAATATATAACTAAATTTAAGTCTTTTTATTGTTCAAGTTCAGAACATACATACCTGGATTGAATGTTAACATTATTGAGCTTAGAAACTCTAACATTAAACAATAATTTTCTTAGAAAAGTATCCTTAGACTAGGAGCATAACAGTACTCTTGGATATAGTGGAGAGATTAGAGGAAAAAAAAAGTTTGAAAGAAACGCTAAAAAGAGTTGGAAGTAGAAGATTAGAGTTTATTATTATTATTTTAGAGATAAAATAAATATTTAATAAAATAATTCATTAATTCAATTATTTTTAGGTAATTTCTTTTATAAGTTATATTAAATATTAAATTTTGAGAAAAAAAATAATATTGGGTAGTTAAGTGATAACATAACAAACCACAGGGGGGTCAAGTGTCACACTCTAAACCACAGGGCACATTAATTTTAAGCCAAACCACAGGGTAGTTAAGTGTCGCATTTTAAACCACAGGGGGCAAACTGGATTTAGGCCAAATCACAGGGAGGCAAGCTGTAGTTTACCCAAAAAAATAAAAGAAATATACTAAAATTTAATACTATCATACTACTAATTAGTGAACATTTGCTCGCAGCACACCACCCTATTTTTATATATTTTAGGACCCTTATGCAGAATAGTCAATTTCGGTGTCCTACTACTGTCTAGAACCATTATTAGTATTTAATTGCATTTACTGTACCTTATCCAATATCAGTACTTCATACCCTACGTTATTTAAAAGAATTCTATGATATATATATTTTTTCTTCTGGTGTGAACAAATTTTTTCCAAATCAAGTTAATTAGAGGTGAGAACGCGCGAGGATCATGCTTATTATTTGTTAATAAAAAATATTTAAAAGAAAATTATTTATTTATTTATTTTTGGCCATACAACAACTAATTTATTAACTTTAGAAAATAGTAGACGTTTATATATAATTCTTTGCTTATTTAAGTACTCTAAAATTATCCCTAAAAAAATTCTAAATTATATAACTAATTTTTTTTTATTATCTTGGTAGAATTGATTTTTTTTGTTGATATTTTTTTAAAATTTTTGAAGAACACATATCATTATTTTAATAAATTTTTATTGACACACTTTAAATTCTTGTAGATCCGTCAATTTTTTAACCCCTATGGAAAATGAGGACGAGAAGACGAGCAGGAATAAACATGGAGACGAGGAATAAAAAGTGTGTGTATATATATTAATATAATTTAGTTTTTCATTAAATTGACAGAATAAAATTTTTATAACCATGTGGGTAAATTTACATGTCAATAATTCAACATTATTTATATTGTATCCCTTTGATATTTATAATGATCAGTATAATTGTATATAAAATTTCACAGTAAGTGATGAGATAAAAATCTATCTATCTATTACTTATTATAAAACAAGAACCACAATTGCCACATGTCACTTTGTGGTTAAATTGCTTTCCATAATTTAACTTTATCTTTTTTTTCTCATTCTCATGATATTAAAATTGATATTTAATTAATATATTACAACTGTTTTGAAATGCTTGCAATTACTGCTTTTTTAACCCTTCCTATTTATCTATTTTACTATTCACCTCTCACAACAACAAAACTTTTGTAACCCATTTTACAATTTTGCCCTTTATTATATACTATAATTAATTTAAACTAACATGCAATAATATTTTATGATGATTTTAAAAATGAAAAAAAAATTGTAACATATAAATGAACTCAATAAGATATTTTTATTATGCATGTGTCAGTGTCACATTACGTAAGTCACAACCCTTATCTATTTTTACAATATTAGTAAAAGCGTAAGATTATTCCAAAAATGAAATATTTGTTGCATAATTGGCCGCAATGAAACGTTATGGACATATTTGACCGAAAGTTTAAACATTGGGATATCAAAATAAAGATATTTTACGCTTTGTTATCATAACTTATATTTAAATTAAGTCAAATTTGCTTAGTAAAGTGAGAAATAGTAAGATTATTGTGAAGGAAAAAATGTTGAAGTTGAACAAAGTGATTAATATAAACTTTAACATTTTTTAAGTGTTGGTTAAGGTTGATAAGACAATTATTCAAGTTGTTACTTATTTATTTAGATTGTATGATAAAAATTATTACATCACCACTTATTAGATTATTCACTTTCATCTGAGAGCAAACTACCAAAATTTATCTCACAATAGATATATTTGATTTAACTTTGTTTTCTTACGCTTTTATTCATATTTTTTTTTATCGAAACTATATTATTACACTTTCTATAATTAATAAATTATTTTTATTTTTAAATTAAATTAGATCATATCAAGGAGACCACAACTTTGAACAAGATATTAATTATAATTTAAAAATTATTTTTTTTGTATTCAGTAAAAATTAAATATAATTATCAATTGATAAACTCCTTAAACTTTTAAAACAATTTGAATAGAAACATCCCGTACAAAGCACGGGTCGCAATCTAGTATATACTAAAAATTAAAACCATCCAAAACATCCTCACCTAACATAAAGAAAATAATTATGTATCAACAATTCCGGTCTAATAGTATGGACTCTAAATATCAATGTTTTTAAAACCGGACCGGTCATTGAACCGGTCGAGGCACTGGTTCACGGTTCAATGGTCGAACCGTGGTTGAACCGTGGTCGAACCGGTGGCATTTAAAATATATATTTTTAATTAAATATACTAAAATATATCATAAAAAAATTATATATTTCATAATTATATGTTTCCATCTCGATCTAAACATGATAAGAAATAGAACAAGTTGCAAATTACCACAATATCATATTAAACTCTTCAAATAAGTTCAAGGATCAACATATTTAAGTCTCAAATCTTATCACAAACCCAACAATAAATACTAAAATAGAACAATCCTTACAACTACAAGTCACAACAAATTTTCAATAAATATTAAATCATAAACAACACAAATTTTTTTTAAAAAAATGAACAACCGGTCGAACCGTCTAAACCACCGGTTCTGACCGGTTCTTGACCGGTTTTATATCTAACCGGTTCATTGGTTATTCCGGACCGGATTGGCTGGCGGTTTACCGGTTTTCCGGTCCGACCGGCCGGTCCGGTCCGGTTTTCAAAACAATGCTAAATATAACTCAGAGTTCGTTTCATAAGGATTCTCTGTAGTAAAATTATGGTGTTTCATAATTTTTTTTAAAAAATTTTACATTATATTTTTTTGATAAATAAATTTTACATAATATTTTATACATACTAAATATATTTTTATCATATTTTTCCTCTCTCCTAATTTTTCTTTCTATCTCTCTCCTCAATTTTCTCTACGGTACTTTACTCTACAAGACTTTCTTTACAGTACTTACATTCGTGCATTATACCAGTCTTTCTTTCTTTTTTCTGTTCTAATTATTATTAGATGGACTCAGATCTGAGTATCTATGCCAAAAAGTTTTAGGTTTCTTATCAAATTGATAGAGAAGTCTATGACATCTATATATGTACAGAATATTACTTTCTGATATGTAGAAAGTGTAACACCAATATCAATGGGGATTTTCATCTTAAGATTAT
The DNA here is from genome assembly GCA_014851425.1 of Senna tora. Taxonomy (NCBI): domain Eukaryota; kingdom Viridiplantae; phylum Streptophyta; class Magnoliopsida; order Fabales; family Fabaceae; genus Senna; species Senna tora. The sequence continues at coordinate 3,991,149 of CM026265.1, read as the reverse complement.
CTTATTTACAGGACCAAGTGTGCTTTTATTTCACTGTTTTCGTTCAACAAAGTTTACCAATTACTCTTCTTCTATATTATTGGGTTGGAATGCTCTGAACAATTGTAAGTGCCGTTTAACTTTCCTATAATTTAATTTGAATTGATGCTTTTTAAAAAAATAAATATCAAAAGCTTGATTTACTGATACAAGTCCCCACATCTAGGAGTTTACCTTCAAGGAATGACCTTATAGGGCCTTGGGCTCTCCCACTCCAATAGCTAGCTTTTGGGGTGTGGTTCTCTCAAGGACTTGTACTCGTATCAATTGGTTCTTTCATTGAGAGCTAGCTAACCGAAAAGAGCTACCTGTGGAAGGTTCTGACCGGTAGAGAGGCTGACCGTGATAGAGTGAAGAGCCACCGAGTGAAATGTCGCAGTGTGCAGCTGTCAGGACGCCATCTTTCGAAGGGGGTGGTAATGATACAAATTTTACGTACATCTGGGAGGTTATCTTCAAGGAATGGCCTTATAGGGCATTGGCCTCTCCCACTCCAATAACTATGCTTTTGAGTTGTGGTTCTCTCGAAAATTTGTACTCGTATGACTTACTTTGAGTATATAATAATTTTAATTTTTTTCTATCAATTATTCATTTTTTGAGATATTCACAAATCAAATAAGAGATAAATACCAGATTTTCACTTTAAAAAAAACATTAATTATCAACCTCTTCATGTTCACGCCATTTTCAAATGATGATGCCAAAATACATGCATGGAATAAGATCAGATTTGGGAACAAGATATATATATGATGAAAATTGAAAATTTCCTAACCTATCTGATAAAAAACAAAACAAACGTACAAAACTAGCTAGCTATAGGTTTGCAAATTAAAAAGGAACAAGATTAATCTAGATTCAAGAAGACGACAAAAAAACACGCGTACGCGTCAATATTGGAATGTTGATCTTTAACCACAAAACAAAGACCCAAGGGAACATGATCAAAAAATCAATATTGGAATGTTTATTGTGTTGTTATTAGATATATTTTGAGATCGGTATCATCTTATATTATTAAAATATATTTTAATATAAAGTGGATCTCTATAAATTATATATTTTATTTCTATATATATCTCATTTAGAAGAAATAAACATTGAAGATCGATCCAAATCTTTTTCTTAGCCTAGCTCTCAGTATACTCATGATTCATGAATTGAAAGTAAAGCAATGATCACACAAAGGACGGGTTAATTAGCCAGTTGGATCCACATTTATTTGTATTTAATTTCTTAGGTTTTTGGTATTAAATTGTTATGCAAATTAATTAATACACTTTTAAAAAGTTTTAAAAATAATCTCTTAGCCTTTTGTTTTAAATTTAAAAAATATATACAATTTTATCTATTTTCATTAAATTACTATTAATTTTTACTGAAAACAAGTTTAATTAAAAAAATTAATGTTAATTACTAAATAAATATAAAGATCGATATCCTAATTAAAAAGACAGAAATTGTATTTTTTTTAATTTCTGAAAAGAATAATGTAATATAATTTATTTTAATTTTTTATAAGAATTAATAAGATAATAGATATTTTATATATAATTTAGAGGCAAAATACTATTTAGTCCCTGAATTGTGGGTCAAACTACTATTTAGTCCCTGAATTTATCAAAAATACTATTTATTTTATATATAATTTAGAGGCAAAATACTATTTAGTCCCTGAATTGTTGGTCAAACTACTATTTAGTCCCTGAATTTATCAAAAATACTATTTAGTCCCACAAATTTGTAACTATGTCAACTATTTAGTCCCCAAATTTGTAAACATGTCAACTATTTAGTCTCCAAACTTGGCAAAAATACTATTTAATCCCCGAATTTGTAACTCTGTCAACTATTTATTCTCCTGACTGTTACTCGTTAGAGTTGACAGAGTTGCAAATTCGGAGAGTAAATAGTATTTTTGTCAAGTTTGGGGACTAAATAGTTGACATAGTTACAAATTTGGGGACTAAATAGTATTTTTATCAAATTCGGGGACTAAATAGTTGACATAGTTATAAATTTCTGGGATTAAATAGTATTTTTGATAAATTTAGGGATTAAATAGTAATTTGATCAACAATTCAAAAACTAAATAGTATTTTGCCTCTATAATTTACTATCACGTGGTTTGGACGTACGTTTAAAAAGTTTCTTTCTAATATTATGTTTTTTTATACAAAATCTGCTAATAATAATTAAATACCTGAAAATAGCTCAGGTTAATCTGATGTTTTTCGTGATCTACATCCTAATATAGTTAATTAATTTCTAGATCTTCTTTTTGAATTCACTTATATATAAAAAAAAAAGGATCTTTCTGAATTGTCTTTCTGTCTTATCCAATTGATCCACTGCTGACTGTAAGACTTGGACAATATAATTAATGAGGGATAGTGTAAATAATTCTTTATATTTTTGTGTGAAGTTACGAGAGAAATAGAGAGAAGGAAAATTGGGAGAGAAAAAAATTAAGAAAGAAAATAAATCTCTCTCGTAACTTCACCAATAAATATAGAGAATTACTTTAGAGGATTATATCTCCTAATTAATCACCATAATTAAATTGTTTCCATCATTTCCATTCTTTTTTTCTTTTCTTTTTAATTTGGAATAAAAGTTTAGTACTACCATATTATTGAACTTCAGTATATCCTTTGGAGAAGTCTATGTCATCTACATATGTGCAGAATACTACTTATATGATATGCAGGAAGTGTAAGGGTAAGTAATTTGTTGGCACCACCAAGATCGGTGTGGATCTTGATCCTAAGATTATCTTATTTATAGAATTAATTGTGTTTTTCTTTTGCTTTTTAGTTTCAACAATATTTGCTAATTATCCTTTTTCTGTATTATTGAGTTATAGTTCTCTGACTATTTGTAAGTGTCATTTTATTTTTCTATAAATTTTAGGCTTGGTGCTTTTAAAAAAAACTTTATAATCTATCTATTATATCTATTATATATACTTAAAGGTAGAGGCGTTAATGCAGATGCTGCCAAGTCAGCGTGTAAACATCTTTAATCCTCTGACATATATTGCTGACATGTCGTTGACATGTACTATATATATAATACTGCGTAACTACTAAAGCATATATAATATATTGAATTGAAATATCTTAACTGCGAAGTGAAAGCATATATATATATATATAATATATATTGAATTGAAATATCTTAACTGTCAAGTGAAATCGTGAAATCAGCTTCTATGTAACTACTAAAGCATATATATATATATATATATAACAAAATGGATTCTTTAAATTCGAATATTTAAAATCATATATTTAAATTCGAATTTTGATTCACTAGATAAGTTATTTAAATGTGAATTATTTAAATAGTGGTTTCTGATTCATACTTATCAGAATCATATTCCAACTTAAAATTTAAATTGTTGTTATTTGTTATTTTGTTAATCTCTCCCAGTCCTATATATACTAAGACGCAGCAGTGCTGATTACACCACTATAATCAAAATTAGCTTATAATAGAATTCAAGGAAGAGTTCTCACAAGCTGCAATCAATGGCTGCCGGTAAAATTGATCCCATCAGTGCTATCAATCCAACAAAAACAGAATGGATTATCAAGGTTCGCGTGGTGAGGATGTGGCTAATGTCAGCATATCCATCCACATCATCCTACAATGGAATAGAGATGGTGCTATGTGACTCTGAGGTATTTATTGGAACCACCTTTATTAGAGACTAAAAAGTTAGTCCCTAATCTACTTATAGTAAATCTCGATTTATGTGGAGTTTTTAATTTTTTTTGTATCTATATCTTTCATACTTTAGATCGATATTCTTTAGAAAAAGTTTATAATTTCTCAAATTTACATAAAAAAATAAAGAAAACTATGAAAAAAAAAAGTCGACCTAGCATATTAATACATAGAAGAGCCAAGCACTGGATTCATCTCGAAAGAGAAGGCTTTGGTTGTTATTATTGTTGTATGAAAATCTAGATCAGCACAATAATAATAACTAGAGGCTTCGCATGCACATACGTGCATGCAATTTATTTTTTATTTTTAAGAATTTTATTTAAAATAATAATGATATTTCAAAATAATATCAAATTATAATATTTGATATTTTTAAATTTTTAAATAAAATTGACATATTTTTAAATGAAGTAAAGGGAAGTTATGCACCTTTCCATTTTTTTAGTAACTACCCAAAATGCATATATGTTAGAGTAGTTATTTTTTTTTGTGGTACATTTTGTTTTTGTGACACCAAAAACTCTAAAGCCATATATATATATAGATAATGATAGAGTTTTGATTATAAATGCATCAAAATTCACAAATTAACAACATATAAATCTGAGTATTTTTTCCTCATCAAATTAACTCTTGATGAGACAAATACAATTCCACTAGATATATAAGTGAGGGTTTACAGTACATGACACAAACTTGTGGTGCTAGGCTTATTTCATACACACATTTATTTCTATATATATATCTATATATATATATATATATATATATATATATATATATTGTGGATATATATACTAATCCACAAACACATTAAACACACATAAAAATAAAATGTCTGCACTTGGTTCATTCATATATATATATATATAACTACAACAAAATTAGTGAATTTCTACTAAATTGTTCGACTGAAATAAATAATTTTCTCTTTCTTTGATTTTCGACCGATTTTCAGTCGAATTTGCTGGACGTGGCATAAAGTTAAATTTTATCTACCAAAAAGTAGTAGGTTATACTTTTAAATATATGATTTTGTAAGTTTTTTAATCTCTCTCTCTTCTATCCCATCTCACATTATTTAATATTTTAAATTATATTCTGAGTCTTGAAATATGTAGTTCATATTTTTCACTCTTTCTAATACTTTATTTTCGACTGAACTTCAGTCGAATAAAAATAGTAAATTTATTCGACCGCTAAGTAGTCGAACAAATACAAATAATTATGATTTCCCAAATATTTCGACCGATTATCAGTCGTAACTTTGTTCAACCGATAAGTAGTCGAATAAAAAGTAATTATGATTTCCTTACGTGTGTGGCACGTCCAATGAGTCAATGACCAAATATTACAACCGATTATCAGTCGAAAATTGTCCAAATTAAATGTTGTTTGGTGGCTTGATTTTAATGCGTGTTGGTACGTGGTTGAAAATAATTGTTTTAGCTTCTTCAAATCATTGTCCTTCTTCAATCTTCACTTTGCTCTCTTTCAAACTTCATTTTGCTTTGATCAAAAGTGTGCAAGTGTAGTATCATTTTGAAGAAATCTTACAAGAAGTCATACAAAGAATTTGCCTAGCATTTCAAGATTTCCCACTGGGTATGTTTATATATATATATTTATATATTTTTTAACGTTTTTATTTTCTATATGCCATGTTTTTTGTATTATCTAACTAGAAAAAATTGAATCTAAGCTTGTAAATGTGGCTCTATTTTCTCTGATAATTTTTATTATTGTTATTTTGTTGTTTGTTATTAGTAATTTGTTCTTTATATCTCTGTAGTTAGTATATTGATAAATTAAATTTTTATTAAGTTAAAATGAAATAAATAATAATCCTAGTTAATGAAAAATTGAGGTTTATTTTGTTATTTTGCTTGAAAAATAAGTAAAAAAGATTAATTAACTTACATTTGTGTCTTTTTTTGTAATGAAAAATTTAATTATTTTTAGTATCATCTCGAAATATTATGATTAATAGGAAAAAAAATTTTGAAATGGCATTTAACATTTTGTTCAGATAAATGAAAATTCCTCAGCATCGTAGATGGATGTATAATAGATTAAATTCTGGACGTCGAGGTTATACAGATAAGTTTTTACAAGGAGTAGATGAATTTATTAATTTTGCATATCAACATGAAGTATGTGCATCACAAGGAAAAATTAGATGTCCATGTTCTAAACATGAAAATCGTGCTTATTTAACGATTGAAGAAGTTAAAGTAGATATGTATAAAAGAGGTTTTCCACCGAGGTATTGGTGTTGGACATGCCATGGTGAAATTGCCCCTGAAGTTAGTGTTGTCATGCCTAATGTTGATTTTGGAGCTTCAAGTAGCTCTCATGTCATGGGGGATGAAAATAATAGATATGAAAGCATGATAATTAATGCAATAGGGCCTCATTTTGATGTTGGTGGTGGTCATGATGATGTAGAAGTAGACGAGTCTCCAAATTTACAGACAAGGGAATTTTTTGATTTACTAAATTCCCTTAAGAAACCATTATGGCCGAGATGTACTGACCATTCTGAATTATCTTTTGCCGTAATGATGGCAAGTATTAAGGCGCAAGACAATATCTCACAAAAGAGTTTTAATAAATTTGCAAGTTTGATGAAAGCAGGTTTTCCAAAAGATAATGCAGTGCTCCCTGATTGGTATAGGACAAAAAAATTGGTTTCAAAACTTGGGCTATCGGTTACCAAAATTGATGTTTGTCCTAATGGATGCATGTTGTATTACAAAGAAGCAATAAATGATACTGTGTGTAAATTTTGAGGTGCTCCTCGATATAAAAATAGTCAAGGGCAACGGAAAAATTCAAAGCCAATACCAGTAAAAAGGATGCATTATTTTCCTATTGTCCCTAGATTGCAAAGACTTTATGCATAAATGAGTTCTGCAGAGCATATGAGGTGGCATTGGAATAATAGGAGGCGTGAAGGTGTATTATGTCATCCTTCAGATGGAGAAGCATGGAAACATATTGATAAGATATACCCTGATTTTGCTATGGAATCACGAAATGTTAGACTTGGTCTATGTGCTGATGGATTCACTCCTTTTAGTCAATCGGCTTTACCATATTCATGTTGGCCAGTTATTATCACTCCTTACAATCTCCCTCCTGAATTGTGCATGACTGCTCCATACATGTTTTTAACTACATTAATTCCAGGACCACATAATCCAAAGGTTAAGATTGATGTATACTTGCAGCCACTGATTGATGAATTAAAGATTTTATGGGAAGAAGGCGTGCCAACTTATGATGTATCAATGAAGCAAAATTTCCAGATGAGGGCAACATTAATGTGGACCATTAATGACTTTCCAGCATACGGAATGTTGTCTGGGTGGAACACAACATGGAAATTAGCGTGTCCATATATTGCATGCACAACTCAAAAGCTTTTACATTGAAGAATGGAAAAAAGAACTCTTGGTTCGATTGCCATAGACAATTTATGCGTTCAGGACATGATTTCTGAAGAGATACTAATGCATTCATAAAAGATAGAGTTGAAAATGATCCTCCTCCTCCTAGATTCAATGGAGAACTTTTATTTTCATGTGTTAGTAATCTTCCTAAAGTTGCTGAGGACGGAGTTCATAAATTGGATGGTTATGGAGAATATCACAACTGGACGAAACATAGTATATTTTGGGAGCTTCCTTATTGGAAAAATCAATTGCTTCGTCATAATTTAGATGTGATGCATATTGAGAGAAATGTGTTTGATAACATATTTAATACTGTCATGGATGTCAAAGAGAAGACCAAAGACAATATAAAGGCAAGGATGGATATAAAGGAGTATTGCAGGCGGAGAAACTTAGAGTTGCAAGTAGGAGCTAATGGAAAACTGTTTAAGCCGAAAGCTAAGTACACTTTCACATTGGAACAAAAAAAAGCTATTTGTGAATGGGTGAAAGGTTTAAAAATGCCTGACGGGTATTCCTCAAATTTGTCTAGGTGTGTGGATTTAAAAGACGGGAGATTATTTGGTATGAAAAGCCATGACTGTCACATCTTTATGGAGAGCTTACTTCCAATTGCCTTTAGTACATTACCTGATGAAATTTGGAAGGCAATAATTGAAATCAGTCAATTCTTCAAGGCTTTATGTTCTACAACTTTAAAGAAAGATGACTTGCTTCAAATGGAATGTGACATTCCCATCATTCTTTGTAAGTTAGAAAGAATATTCCCTCCTTGATTTTTTAATTCCATGGAACATCTACCAATCCATCTGCCATGTAAAATTTATTAAAAACATGTGATATTACATCACTTCCCCTAAATTACATTCTTACCCTAAGTTACATTCTTACCCAACATAACAGTTTTATTAGTTTTATTACACTACCAATACTTTTTTTGAAGTTCGTTTTAATAGTTTTATTACACTACCAATACTTATTTATTTTACTGTTTACCTTCCACAACCCAAAATAAAAAAATCATTACTCATTTTACAATTTTGCCATTCACAGCGTTACATGCTATAATTAATTCAAATTAACATTTAATGACTAATTAATCTTCATTAATTTATTTTACCAATTTATCTTTATTTTGTTAGATAAACCATAATAATAATTAATAATATTTTTTTTTACTAAATTTTTAAAAAATAATTAAAAGATGCGTGCAACCATATCATAAGATTGATAGGTCTTTTCATAAAATCTATCTATTAGCTAAAGTCCCTAGTATGATATGATCATTTAAGCCTCTAGCTAAAGTTCAAACTTAACATGGATAAAGCAACTTCACTTTGACAAGCCACCATCTGCGCATTGTACTTTCAAACTCATCCTATGTATTTAATTTTGTCCTTTTTCCTTATACATTGATATATTAAAAATTAAAAATTAAAAAGAAATAAAAAAAGCTGCAAGAATCTCTCTTCTTTCTTTTCATATTTCTCTCTCTTTTCAAAGTTATACTAATTATCATATAAGTATCTAATTCAAAATTTTTTGCAACTGGATCAATACAAACGCGCCATGTAGGCGTTTGTATGAGTTTGCACCCTAGAAAAGTATGAGTTTGCACCCTAAGCAGTTTACACCTTAGAAAAGTCCCTCAAAATAATTGATTGATGTACATACATATTATGTATGTAAAATTTTTCAAACTTATTGATATGACAACTCATTTCTCACATTTCAAATCAACTCATTCTCTTTTTCTTTCTTCGTAAAAAGTGGAAACATTAAAACAAATATGACTTCTCTTCATCCCTTATTTATAGCTTCATTATATTCATTCTATCCATTTTCTACATTCTTCAACAAGTCTCAAATTATTCTCCATTCAAAACTCTCACATTCAATCCCTTATTTATAACTTTAATCCTTATTACCTTTTCCTTCCTCATTCATTCCACCATCTGCGAATTGTACTTTCAAACTCATCCTATGTATTTAATTTTGTCATTTTCCCTTATACATTGATAACATAACAAACCACAAGGGAGTCAAGTGTCACACTCTAAACCATGGGGCACAATAATTTTAAGCCAAATCACAGGGTAGTTAAGTATCACATTTTAAACCACAGGGGAACAAACTGAATTTAGACCAAACCTACAGTTTACCTATTTCAGAATTACTTCACTCTCTCACCATAAACTTCCATCTCTTCATGTAACAACTTTTCTTCCCTATCTAAAGGGTCCTTTCCCTCTAAAAATAACAAACCAAACATAATAAAATTTGATTCCCTTCCCCTCTTTAAAGTTTTTAAAGTTTTTTTTTTCTCATAATTACTTATTCATTTATTTAATCTACTTTTGGAATAAAAGTTTAGTTCTCCCGAAAAATGATCCTTTTGCTTAATTTCTTGTTCCCCATTAATATAATATTTGTCATTCTTAATTAATTCATCCATTGTTTTTTTTTTCGTAACTAAATCCATTGTTGACTACAAGGAGTCGTGCCTCTCTCATATTTTATCTTCTTGATGACTTTTCATCTTTCCTTCTATGTTTTGTCCTTTCTAATTTGACTGCTTCAAAAGTTTCTCATCACTTCTAAATAATATTCTAACGTTTAGTTTAAAGGATTAATAATTTAAGTAAAGTCATATCATACTAGTTAACAGATAAAAGTTCAATGGTATCGTATCACTGAACTTCAGTGTATCCCTTCAATTATGTAGTGTCATTTGTTAATATTAATAAAAACTCACATTAATTAGGGCCCACTTTAAATGGTTTAGGGACCAACTAATTTGAGGGATGTACTGAAGTTCAGTACTACCGTACCATCGAACATCTACTCCTGATTAACATTATGTTAATTAATTATTAATTTGAATTAAAGTAAATTACAATTTCTTATTTTGAAGTCTGCCTAATTAAACGCAATTAATCAACTCGTGTTGAATTTAAGACACCAATCGATCGATTTGTCTAGTGATCATTAATCAGTGTCATCCAAACACCCCCTAAATATATATATGAATTAATATAAAATCACAATAAATGTATATAGTGCATCAATATAAAGTACGAGTCATTATCTAATTAATTAGAAGAGGCAGATGTCATATGCTTCATGCTTAATATATTGACACATATATCACATGTGTCATTTCATGAAATGCTTGTTGACACCAAGCAAATGCATCAATTGTGTCAATTTTCTTTTCAGACAATTTCACTTTGACTCAAATCATGCATTTGACTTAGTTTTAATTTAAGAGTTTTTTAATGAAAATAGTTACATTTACAAAGTCACATAAATAATATTAAATTGTTGAATATTTGGACTAATTTTTTTTAATAGAAATCAAATTTGGTTAGTCTAGTGGTTAGGTTATTAGGTTGCTTAAGCAAGTGTTGGGGGTTCGAATTCTACCTTGTGTATGCAGCAATCAATTGGTAAGTGGCAAATCCTTAAATAGAATTCAGATCCGCAAAGGATTAATCTTTAACTTATCGGGCTGATGATACCTTAAGAAAATTTTTTTTTTTCAATAGGAATAACTGAATTTTCTTTCCACACATATCTATACTACTAAAAGTAATCTCATCTATTACACATTATATTAGATTAATTTACTATTCTTATAATTTATTTTAATTTCAAGGAAGTCTTAATATTTATCGTTTATTTATAATTAAATTATTGTCATTAAATTCTTTTAATTAGTTCATTTTATACTTTAATAAATGCAACCCAATACTATTTACATAATTGACATCGCACTCATATTTCTTCACCATAAAAAAATTAATAATATGAGATGAATGAATTTCATCTATATATTTAATAGAGTAGGTATGACACTAAGTTCATTTGCATTTTTTAAGTTAAATATACTTTACTTTTTTATAATGTGATAAAATTATATTTTTATCCTTACTTTTTTATTAATTTTATTCTATTCTTACATTCAATATAAGGATAAAATAGTCATTTTATCTGCATCACATTACATCATATATATTGACATAATATTTTTATTCCCTTCAATATTCCTAATTCCATTATCATTCCTATTCCCTCAAACATTCCACAAACTAAACATACCCTAAATTATGACTTTTCCCCCCTTTTGTTCATTCACAATTTGAAAACTTTTTTTTATCACTCATGTGTGTGTTATGATGTTTGATTAGAATTCTAGTGGTAGAACTTAATCTTAAACCATATAAATATAAATTAAATGACAGTTAGGCTTCAAATTATAATAATAAAATTATAAGGACCAAATAATTAATTTAACTTAGATGTTAAATATGGACATATTTTCTAATAGAAATAGATCTTTATTTCTTCTACTCCAATCCTTATCTATATATATAATAAAGGAGTTTCACCTATTTAAAAATTGAGTATTCAATTTTTTTCATGAATTGATATAAATGTGACACGTGACATAATCTTTATACAAAAATAAAAATAAAAATTATAACTAAAATTATAAGGTAGATAAGTTTGGGTTTTGCTAACCTTCCACCATCACCTTCGGCTTGTTTGGTTTAGGTTTTAAAGGAGTGGGAGCTGGGTTGGGTTTAGGAAGGCTATGTTTGGTTCATTGGTTGGACTCTCCAAAGTTTGGACATAGCCCTAATTTGAGGGCCTCAAAGGGGCAAGGGCTTGGACTCTACTATGGGGTTGTATAATTTTGAACTATTTTGCCCCAACCTTTTTACATTGAATTACAAAATTGCCCCTCCCCTTTCACAACCTATATTCCCTTAATAATTTTTTTATTGAAGGGCAGATTAATTGTAATCTTATCCAAATCACATTTCTTTTCTATAATTTATTTTATATTATATCAAACATAATCATATCATTTTCATTTCCACTCCCATTTTCATTCCATCAAAATAATTCACCAACCAAACGGGCTGCTTATCTTCTGAGCAAGCTGCATTTCCGAGGGTGTGTTTGATAAGTGAAATGAGTGAGGGAATAGGAATGGTAACGAGAATCGGGAATGAGAATGTTGGAAGGAATGGATATGTCATGTTAATGTGGTGTGATGTAAATGAAATAAAAGTGGATAAAATGACCATTTTATCCTTACATTAAAAACGCGTAAAAAAATAAAACCAAAAATATAATTTTATCACATTACAAAAAATAAAATATATTTAATAAAAATAATATTTGATATCTTCCGCCCACTAACTAAACACACCCCAGTACTATCTATTATCACTTCTTAAAGGTGATTATTAAATACAATATATATCTTCGTATTGCAGTATTTCTGAGCAAGATTTTAAATGGTTTCTAAACCAATTTTCCAAGAGTATCACTTCCGCAAGCTCTGCCTTGAGAAAGAGAAAACGCAAGCTGCCTACACAAACATTTCTGAGCAATATTTTAAATGATCTTATATTATCCTTTTTTAGGCAAACTACTATTTAGTTCCTGAATTGTTGGTCAAACTACTATTTAATCTCTGAATTTATCAAAAATACTATTTAGTCCCCGAAATTTTTAACTATCTCAACTATTTAATCCCTGAATTTGACAAAATACTATTTAGTCCCTGAATTTGTAACTATGTCAACTATTTAGTCCCCAAAATTTGTAAAAATACTATTTAATCATCGAATTTTGTAACTCTGTCAACTATTTAGTTTCCTGACTGTTACACATTATAGTTGACAGAGTTGTAAATTCGGTGATTAAATAGTATTTTTGCCAATTTTAGAGACTAAATAGTTGACATAGTTACAAATTCGGAGACTAAATAGTTGACATAGTTAAGAATTTTGGGGACTAAATAGTATTTTTGATAAATTCAGGGACTAAATAGTAGTTTGACCAACAATTCAAGAACTAAATAGTATTTTGCCTTTTTTTTAATAAAAAAGTGTAATTTAATAAAGAGCAAGTACAAAACATAGCAGAGCTAAGATTTTATACGAGCAAACTAATACAAGCCAAAGAAAACACTGAAGACGAAAGAAAAGTCAACAAGATATCAACAGAGTGAACAAAGGAACAAGCACGCTTAACAGAGCCAAACTAATGACAAGTATACATTACAGAAGAAGGAAGATATCCTCTCCAAAATTAAGTTTATAAAAGTTTGAAGAAGGCTTGAACCAATTAACAACAATAGTTTGAGCTGCTGGGGAGTTAAGGTTTGAAACAGGTTTTGTTAGGGGAAAGAATTCAAAAGCTTTATGGATACTTTGGTTCAGAATAAGACGGTGGAGGAAAGGTTTGTTTGTTATTAAAGATTTGTTGATTTCTATTGAGCCAGATTGTCCTAATAACATAGGCGAACAAGGAGTTCTAAGGAATAGAAAGGGCAGAGAGGGAGATTGGATCCTATGCTGCCTAGCATAGAAAAGCAAGGAAAGAGAGTGACACATTAATGAGTCATACACATAGTGGGGTCCACGTGTGGGACCTACTTATGTGTCACTCTCTCTCCTTACTTTTCTATGCTGGGCAGTATAAAATCTATTCTCGGTGAAAAGGTCGTTATTTGAACAGTTTTGTTTAAGCCAAGAAATTAGATCAGTTTGAAAGAAAGAGTTGGTGACACCTAAACTGAATCAAATTGCTTTGAATTCAATGCACTCCTTAAGGAGATGGGTGATTGATTCCTCTGAGGAATGGCAGAGTCTACAAGTAGGGGAACGGAGACAATTAATTCTGTGAAGCTTCTAAGTTGTTGGGAGTGACACATTAATGAGTCATACACATAGTGGGGTCCACGTGTGGGACCTACTTATGTGTCACTCTCTCTCCTTACTTTTCTATGCTGGGCAGTATAAAATCTATTCTCGGTGAAAAGGTCGTTATTTGAACAGTTTTGTTTAAGCCAAGAAATTAGATCAGTTTGAAAGAAAGAGTTGGTGACACCTAAACTGAATCAAATTGCTTTGAATTCAATGCACTCCTTAAGGAGATGGGTGATTGATTCCTCTGAGGAATGGCAGAGTCTACAAGTAGGGGAACGGAGACAATTAATTCTGTGAAGCTTCTAAGTTGTTGGGATGTCTTTATGAAAAAATTTGTCAGAGGAAGTGGCTTTCTCTTGGGTGACAAGGGGTTTTCTAGATTCAGTTAAGATTTGTATTATCTAATCGGTTGTTATTTAGAGTTAAGCAGATTTGATTGAGAAGTCTCCATTTTGGAAAATAGGGGGCCAGTTGTGTGTTAGGTTTTCAAATTTTAAGATTGTGTCTTCCTTGTTTAGAGGGCCAATTAGATGGTTTCTAAGGGCCCAAGAGTCTACATGTGTCATGCCAAAAATTAACATTTTTGCCATTTTCTATTCTCCAAATTGTACCTTGATTTATAATATTGTTATCTTTACTTATACTTTTATGAAGGATGAGTTTAGTTTATTTTTTTGTTAAGTTTTAATTTTTAAGATTTTTTAAATTTTTTTAATGTTTTTTTAATTTTTTTTAAAAATAAATTGGATCGATTGGACCCCGGTTAAATCCAGTCCAACTAAAAAAATAATTTTTTGGTCCAACCGACTCGTCTTTATATCCGGTTAGTAGTTGGACCAGTCGGACCGTCCGGTCCAAACAACACTAGTATGAATAGATCAGATATATATAATTTTTTATTAGTTAAGAGAGAATTTATTATTTTCAACTTAAATAAAAAATTAACAAAAATATTTTTTTAAGCTCTATCATGATTAAACAATACTTAGCTTATCAGCAAAATTATAGTCATGTTCTTTAGTCATAATTGACGAAGGAAATGAGAAGGAGTTCACTGAATTTTACTTATTTTTTTATTTTTATCAACTTTTTAAAAAAAAGAAAAAAAATACAAAATATTTAATTTGACACAATCATAATTTTCTTTTCTTTTTATTATTTTAATATAAGAGACAAAATAATAATTTTAATATATTCATATTCTATTTTCGTTACTAACTTTTATTACCAAATATACCAAATATATTTTCATTCCTTTTGGATTCGCATGACTTCCCAGAATTTATTCTAGGATTCTAGAATCTATTCCACGGTTCTTGGAAGACTTTAGAGGCATGATGAAATCACTACTTGTACCTGAGCAAAAGCACGATCTCATTCATCTACAGTAAAGAAAAATGCTGCCTCTTCCTTCCAGGTTCTTCCTTTCACCTATAAACCCTCCATTATCCCATTTTCTTCCTGCATCCTCTGTGATTACCAACCTAACCATCATCTCTAACAAACGCTCAATCCCCGCCATGTCCTTCTCTTCTCCTCCTGCTTCTTCCTCCTCTTCACCTTCCATAGTCAATCCCAAAGAAGAACAAGACGATTTTGACGAACACAAACTCTCACATGTCCTCAAGTACCACAATCAGACCAAGCACTCCTTCAACAAGTACGCCAGAGGCCCTCACGGCCTCGATTGGGCCAACCAACCGAACCCATTTCGGAGGTACGTGTCTTCTCCTCTAATCCCTCTTTTACACTTCCCTATTAGTGACAATCAAATTCAAAATCCATCGTCGTCGCAAATTGAAGCCCCTTTATACTCTTCTCTGTTCCGTTCTCTCCCTCCCGCAAAACCCATTTCCAAATCCACCATTTCTCAGTTCTTCTATGATTCTCTCGCTCTTTCTGCTTGGAAAACCACAGGATTCTCCACTTGGTCACTCCGGGTTAACCCGAGTAGTGGTAATTTGCACCCAACGGAGGCCTATATTATTGCCCCTCCAATAGAATCCCTCTCTGATTCACCTTTTGTTGCTCATTATGCCCCAAAGGAGCATGGTTTGGAGATTAGAGCAGAATTGCCATCTGGGTTCTTTGAGAAATTCTTTCCACAGAATTCGTTTCTCGTTGGGTTGTCATCGATTTTCTGGCGCGAGGCGTGGAAGTACGGCGAGCGTGCATTTAGGTACTGTAATCATGATGTGGGTCATGCTACTGCTGCAGTTACAATGGCTGCAGCAGGTCTTGGTTGGGATGTGAAGCTTATAGATGGATTGGGATGTGAGGATTTGAAGAATCTTATGGGGCTTCAGATTTTCCCTGAATTTGAAATTCCATCAAAACCTATAAGAGGAAAGATTCCGGAGATCGAGTTCGAGCATCCGGATTGTGTTTTGCTAGTTTATCCGAATGGTCTTGGTGAATTTGATGTGAATTGTAAAGACTTAAGTTCTGCCATATCTGAATTTTCACAATTAAACTGGAAAGGAAAGCCAAATATGCTTAGCAAAGACCATATATGTTGGGATATTATTTATAGAACTGCTGAGATTGTGAAGAAACCTTTGACATTGGGACATAGATTCTTTATTGATCCATTTCAAAGGAGTGGTCTTTATAGTGAAGCTTCATATAAGGGTCTTACTGTGAGGCAAATTGTTCGGAAGCGTAGAAGTGCGGTTGATATGGATGGAGTTACTGAAATGGAAAGAGATACATTTTATCAGATTCTATCACATTGTCTTCCTTCAGGTTGTCCAATTGGAGACAAGCAGAAGAGACAGCTTGCATTGCCATTCCGGGCTCTTCCTTGGGATGCTGAGGTGCATGCTGTTTTATTTGTCCATAGAGTGGTTGGGTTACCTCAAGGCATTTACTTTCTGGTGAGGAATGAAAATCATTTTAATGAGCTCAAGAAATCTATGAACTCTGAGTTTGTCTGGGCCAAACCCGAGGGCTGCCCTGATGATCTTCCTTTATATGAACTCTATAGATCCAATTGTCAACGGCTTGCTATGCAGCTTTCATGTCATCAGGTACATAATGATACACAATTTTCTCATTACAAGATATAGTTTCTTAAATGCTGTCAACTTTATGTTGTTACATCAATATTGGGATTCCAGTTTATAGATATGAATCGATAGCGAGTCACTTAGTTAACAAGGGACATATAAAAAATAGTCTGTTTCTTTTGGGATGGTGTTGCTGTGGTTCTTTCTAGTTCCTAGGTGTTCAAAAATTGGATTTTTACTTTTACGGGCTACCGAAAAGAAAATTGATTGTTATTCATAGTAGGTTTCTAGCTTATTGATACTTTTCACTGCAATATGTTATCTGCTAACTAAATAAAAATAACATACATCTGGTAGCCTTTTTTGTGACTATTGAATAATTGAGTAAGCTGTTGTTAATCTTTCTGAAAATACTACTGTTAATTTTTCTGAAATACTAATATTTTAAAAGTTGAATGGGAGGATGTCAAAATTGAAGTGTTCTCTTGTTTTATTATCTTAGGAGTAACAAAATATGTGGGATTTGAATTATTTGGGGTTTTGGGGCTTTCTCTTTGTGTGTTAAAATCTCAACTGTATGGGTTTACTATGGTCTTCGAAGGGAAGTTTTAATTTTAAATATGAGCTGAACTTAATGCATATTATGTTTCCTGTTAAATCATAAATGTGACTGCTTACTTGCAGGAAATTGCTAGTGATGGCTGCTTTAGTCTTGGTATGGTGGCTCGTTTTGAGCCTACTTTGCGCGAGAAGAATGTGTGGATGTATCCTCGTTTATTTTGGGAGACCGGAGTCCTTGGACAGGTGTTGTATCTTGAAGCACATGCTGTTGGAATCTCAGCAACTGGAATTGGTTGTTTCTTTGATGACCCTGGTATGGCTCATCATATAATATTAATGTTAACTCATCACTTCAAGTTCAAATAGCTATTGTCTTTAGAATCTAATTCTTTACCTGCTTCACCTTTTTGACACCTCAAGTTGTACCAATAGCAAAGTGTATTTCCTGTGAATGAACTGCATGTCATTTGGAAATAGTATCCAGCTGAAGAAAAAGTTTCTAGGGTATTTTTGAGTTTCTCCACGGGCTCTATGCTACTTTATATTTTTAGTGCTGTGTGTGTTTATTTATAGTTTTATATTAGGTTAAGATCAGAGGATGGTACAAAACTACAAATAAAATAATGAAGTCCCAGCATACACTACGCTAGAAAATTTCCTGAGTAAACTGAGTGTACAAATGGTTTTTAGACTAAGCTAACTATGAAGAAGACATGGCAGTATGTCAGAACTTAGGCTCACTTGAAAATTTGCTTGACCTTCTTATATGCTTATTCATGTTATGTAAGAACTGAGTTTTCCTAATAATTTTTTCTGTGGAAATTCTGAAGTTTTGTTCTTTTGCAGTGCATCAGTTGCTTGGGTTGAAAGGGTCAAACTTCCAGAGCCTCTATCATTTTACCGTTGGAGGTCCTGTCTTAGACAAGCGTATAATGAGCCTACCGGCATATCCGGGCCCTGACGTCGACGCATGAAATCGCATAAACACTTCAAAGTTCAAACTGATATGATATCCATTGTCAAGGAGACATACACAACAACATGCTCAATCAAATGAATCTGTTCTCCATAGATTGAAGTAAGTCTTTCTGTATGTAACATAGCTAAAGACTATTGCCTACTTGTACATATTTGATAGGTTTTTGGAAGTCTATGGGTTTGTTTGGGAGAGGAAAAATGCAAGAAAAGAAAAGCATAGTGAAAATTTTCTTTTATGTAGAATAATATTTTTCCTCGTGATATGTTTGAATTGAAGAAATATAAGAGGGAAGTATAAAAAATGTTAAATTTGACCTTCATGGGACCTCACCTGGTGAGAGTTTTTTGGGTAAGTACTTGTAACTCTCACAAGATTGATGTTTTCAAATTCATGGAAACATCTTTTGGCTAAAGAAAAGTTTATTTATAATATATTTGAGCAGATTTTTGGTTTAAGTCCTAAATAACATGGGTATTAGTACTGATCTTTTCATATGTAAGTATTATAGGAAACTATGATCTTTATATATATACCAAATCAAATTTCAGCTATAAAGCATTGCTAGCAATTTAGCAAATAATGGAGATCATATATTTTATACTATTCATAATTAGATGAAGATACATATGTTTATCTAATAACTAATAACAAATAACAAATCATAGTGTATATAATTAAAAGAAGTTAAACATTAAAACATATACAACTTACATCCCTTTACATGTATGTGTGTTCATATATATTATTACTAAAACCACCCTTGGAAAAAACATGCACCACCTATACATGAACAAACAAAGGGCGGTTATAAAACTTGCTAGATTTTAGGGTTTTCTGTTGACTCTAGCTGCCATAGCTGCTTTATACTTAGCTGCATATCCATGAAATAAGGCTAGTGCATTACTAGTCACCTCTGCAACATTCATAGCCCTAACCCTAATTGAAGCTTTCAGTTTACTCATCCTATGACCAGGAAATGATTCCACACATGTGCTAGCATCAGTTAAGGCAGTACTAACCCATGTCTCGACATTACTAATGTGCCATAACAACTTGTCATCAATATTGATAATAGGCGTAGACGACGTAGTTTTCATTATCCTATTCATCCTGCGAAGCTCTTTGATGGATTGGCCAAGCTGATCCACACTATCATTGATTTGACCTAAGCAATCTTGCACCACAACATAATCTCTGTTATTATTATTTTTCTTCTGTGTTGTTGCATTGATCTGAATGGCCAGTTTCGTCAAGTACGCCCTTGTGTGTATTGCTCTAGAGAGGCTCACAGACATGGCGATTCGAGCTAGGTGTTGAGGGTCTTCCATGGCGGAATCATATTGTTTGGCAAACTTGGATAGAGTTTTGATGCATAAAGACTGGTACAGAGTGTTCTTGCATGAGGCCTTTATGTAGGCTACTGTCTCTGCACGTTTAGGCAATGATGGCTCAACTTGGTCCAAATTTGACATTAGAGATATGAAAAGTACTAGCAATGTGAGATTGAGCTTGAGTTGTGCCATTCTGTGATGACAATATTTGAAGCTTTTATGAAGTGTTTTATGTGCAGAGAGATTTGAAGCTTGAAATGCAGGTTGGAGTTGGAAAAAATGGCTATGGGTTATGGTGCTTATATAGGCTTCACACACCACACATGCTTAGCTTCTTGTATAATTAAGGCTTTAATTATAGAGGTGGTCGGTCAAAAAACTTGATTATTGAGGGATGGATTATTATATACATAATGTAGATTACAATGGAAAGATTCCATACTCAAAGGAAGAAAATGTTGAGTGGAGTAAAGCTTAGTTCAACAAGGGCTTTCATTTTAATCAATTGCTGTCAACTTTTTGTTTTCATACGTTTAAAGGATGACTCTTTTTACACTTTTTTTTTTTGGGTTTTATTTTGTACTAATTCAAAGTAAAGGGATCATAGATATTTTGGTGTGACAAAATTAAATACCCTAAAAATATTATTACAATCTGAAAATCCAGTATTCTCACAGAATTAAACTTTTATATGGGGGAAGTAATGTTTGAGACTGAAATAATTAGAAATAATTTAGTAAAAGATATTAATTGTTGATGATTTTGAAGCTCTAGGCTGAACGAAATTATTAGGCAACATATATGTGAGACTTTACGTACGGCGATGCTAAGGGAACTTTGTCCTGTGGAGAAGAGAAAGATAAACCATATTATATAAAACTGGTTCACGTGGTTGAACAATTGGTTAACAAAATATACATAATTATATTAATTACTTTTAAATCACGATTAAAAGATTCTTGATTTTGAGAGACAAATTAGAAGGATTGAAATTAACGTTAACAATGTACTTGGAAACACAGACTGCTCTTGCGGCAAATATCTACTTGGAAACCAAAATTTGAATTTGTAGATAGTTTATTTATATTATATACATTTGGAGAAATTATCTCTAGAGCAAAATTTTTTTAATTAGATACAATAACTTTATGAAGAAATTGAAAATGTCCCTAAACTTGGAAGATTGCCCTAAAACTGATAAAATTTAATATTACAGTAGTATTGAATTTCAGTATATTCCTTCAATTATTTACTATTATTTATTAATGTTAATAAAAATTTATATTAATAAGAACCCACCTTAGATAGATTATGAATCAAGAGAGATGTACTGAGTACTACTGAGCATCTTCTCTATTTGGAGATAAATGATCGACCTCTATAACATAGTCGACTGACCATCTCCTTAATTTATATGCATGTGACCAACTCGTGCAATAACTAGCACTGTCAAAACGGGCCGGCCCGCACCGGCCCGTGACGGGCCGGCGTTAAACGGGCCGGTCCAGGCCGGCCCGTTTATTTGGCGGGCTTGGGAAGTAATGCCCAAGCCCGCCCGCAATGGCCTGCGGGCTAAACGGGCTAGACCGCGGGCCAATTTTTTTTATTTTTTTAAAATTAATTATAAAATTATATATTTTTTTAAAAATTAGTAATTTTTTAACTTTAAATTAATATTTTATTAATTTTAATTATTATTTAAATTATTTATATACTTTATTAGAATAAAATTATTATTTAACACATAAAATTATCTAAAATATATATATTTATACATATTTTAAACAAATATATATTAATTTTTTATTTTTTATTTTTTAAATTTTTGGCGGGCCGGCCCGCGGGCTTAAACGGGCCAACCTGTTTAGGCTCGTTTTTAAAATGGGCCTATTTTTGCTTGCCCAAGCCCGCCCATTTAGCGGGCGGGCCGGACTAGCCCGCAGGCTCCGGCCCGTTTTGACAGTGCTAGCAATAACTGTTTTTTTGTCTTCGGTATCTAACCAACTTACGCTTATATAAAGAGAACCCTACTTCTCTCTAGAAGACATCCTTATCTTATGACTCTCAAGCAATCTTGTCATACACAAGTTGCCTGCCTTCAATCTCCCTCATCCCTTTAACCTGGGGACACGCCTAGGATTGACAGTCCATGGGCGCAAGTATCCATATACTTGGGGGACTTATAAAATGATACCAAAATTGACCGGCCCTTTTAGAGTACACGCGTCACTCTTTCATAAAGAGCTAACTAAGCACTTATTGAGCCTTCAACCCATGAGTCCACTTAAGCATTATAAATAAGTGCCTCAACACAAAATCCTAGACACTTACATCATCACATAATCACAGAGTTGACTCCATCACTCTCTCAATCTCCCGAGATTCGCTCCTGCATACTTGTGCATAATCTCTCATCTCTCATTCACGTAATCCTACGTGAACCTTCAACAAGGGAACATAGCCCTCACCACTGTGAGTGCTTTCCTCCATTCACAGCACCACTGTTGCCTCTATAAAACCTTCCACAGTTCTCCTTCAATGACCCGTTCACCATCCCCATGTCTTAGCCGCACATGGCACACCTCTTCAAATAACATTCTTTCAGCCTAACGGTTATTATGGATGTCCCACGATTTCAAACTATGTGAACTTTGATTCCTCTTTAGGGTACATCGACACTTAAGTGCTCACCTAGGACAAGTCCCCTATCCCTTAACTCTATTTACCAAAAATGAATTTATCACGTAGTGTGTTTGATTTTTAAGGAGGGGAATGTAGCATTTTAAAATGGAGAGGAATGTAGCATTTTAAAATGGAGAGGAATGGAGTGTAATTTAAGCATTTCTTAAGAGAGGGGAGTGCAATTAATTGTGAATTAAAAATAACTTTTTTTTTGTCTATTTTAAAGTTTTAAAAAAGATTTTTTATATTGATTAAATGCATACTTAATTATATAAATAGTAAATATAAGGGTATTTTGGTTTAAATGAATCGTGAAAGTGTAATTTTCTTTTGTTTCTCAAGAGAAAAGAATATAATTTTTTAAAATAAATAAGACGAAAGTATAATTTAAAAATCTCTTAAACAAGAGAATGTAATTTATTTTTTTTAAGACCAGATAAAAGATAGTATGAACAAAATTTAAAATTAATTTATTGAAATAACTAAAATAAAATAGGACATTGCATATTTGCATCTAACTTTTTCCAATAAAATACTACATCATTTTCGACTTATTACATTAAATAAAATTTTGAGAGAATGAAAAAAATAATTTTATATTATTTTAAAATATATAATTTAAAATATATATTGTTTTTTTTGATGAAAAAATATATATTATTAAATTTATATTGTTTCCTAATCTCAGTTGCTTTTAGGAAAGGAAATACTTATGGCTTTATTTTCCTTATTCTATTAAGCAGATCACCCAAAAAAAAATCATTATCTTTTCTTTTCATAAAAATTATATTCACAAATGTCACATGTTTCTTGAATTTTACCAATAATTTTTTCTAATTTATTTTTTGTTAGCATTTCTATGGCTAGGACATGATGAAACTGATTGAATTCTTACCTTGTATCCATATTTATGTCTAATATATTTCAATTTAACACTCCACTAACATATATTATTTTATTAACCAGATAGTATTGATCTATTGAAAAATAAATAAATTATAGCCAATATTACAATTTTTGATTTTCTTATTAGCATATACCCCTAAAAGAATTAATCCTTAAATTTAGTAATCTTTAAAAATTATTCACAAAGATATATCATTTTCACTGTAGCGTTAAAAACTCATCATCAATGATGGCAATTACCTTGAAAAATCTTTCAGTCAACCCTATAATTGCCATCAATGAGGGTGATTATCACGGAGCGATAGAGTTTGAATAAACTATGCATGATTTTTCAGATAATTGTCACCATTAATGGTAACTATAGGGTTGACTGTTTGACTCTATCATCGCCATCAATAATGACAATTAACTGAAAAATCTTTTAAGTAATTGTTTCTAATGCTACAGATAGGGGTGTTCGGCGGATAGTTTGGACGATTTTTGGCAAAAATTTATTGCACCTATCGGTTTAAGTTGATAGTGTCAAATCAAACCATAAACAAGCGGTTTTGAGTGGTTAGGTTTGACGGTTTAGGACTTGTATGTAATCAAACTTACATATTTAAGTTTATTAATGTTCATAAATTTTTTTTAATAAAAAATACTATTCAATATAAATAATAAAAAAAGTATAGTAATATTTAATTTACTTACAATATACAATCAACTTAGTTCTAAAATTAAAGTTTTAGATTGACTAAATTTAATCTAACCTTCTAAAAATAAATTTTAAACTTTATTATTTAAAAATTTTAACATAATATGTATATATATACATGTATGTGTATGCGGTTTGGTTCGATTTTTTTGGCATACCAAACCGAACCAAACCAAACATTAATCAATTTTGTTCGGTTTGTTCTAATTGGATTTGATTTTGTTCAAATGCGTCGATTTTGTTCGGTTTTGTACACCCTTTACTACATTAAAAGTAATATATATTTATAAATAATTTATAATTTATAAAGGTTGTTAAATTTAAAAATTAATATTTTTTAGCTTTAAGAAAACCTACCATTTTCATTTATACTGTCACAACAACTTTTTGAATTTTTTTTTATGAAAACTTTTTGAAAATTATCACCACTACATACTTCGAAATTTCAGGCGTGGGAAAAGTGACGATTCATTCACAAATGAATCTCATTTGATTTCGGCCAAACAAAAAATCTCATTTGATTTGATACGGTTGGAATTCATATTAATCTCATTTGAATGCTAACGGTACCACATTTCACTGCGATTCTCTCTGTTCAGAGCTCGGAGGAATCTAGTTCTTCAACGGCGATTTTTGCTTCTGTGTAGTGAAATGCTGTTATATTAAGAGAGTCGAACAATTGTGGAGGTCATTTCGCTTCGCTGTTCCAAAAACTATCTCCTCTTCTTCCTCGTGCTACTTCATGAAGGAGCTCGTGGAGTATCACAGGTAATGCACTATTTTTCTCGAATTTCTCTCCGCTTCATATTTTTCTCCAGTTTCTATTTGTCTAATCCGAAACTACTGCGAAAAATACTGCAACATTTTGCGTAAAGCTGAGTTGCCTTCTAAGTAATCGAACTTGAGTGAAATTTAGTCCTTAAATTAGGGATTTAAATTATGTTAGTAGGCCTTCTGCAATTATGGGTAGTAATTACCGAATTTATTCTATTAGTGGTAGCAATTACAAAGCACTCTCTTGCTCTTAACTCTCCTGTGAATCCTCATTCCTTTAGTTATGCTTCACAGCCTCATTCAATTGGACACCTTCTTTATGATGGGTTTCTGCATAAAGATAATCTGGTCATTGATTCAAAGCTGTCCAGAACCAAGATTGAATCATTGACCAGATTATCTCTAGGCAGTGTCTATTGATGTTGCAAACGTTACATCAATGACCTTTTGGACGGTGGGTTACCTTTCTATGATATCAAGACTCTTATTAGGAATGCTAATGTAGTATCATCCAGGTCTCGTAGGCTTACTGTTTTGTAATTTCCCTTCCCATAAATCTCTTAGTTTGTATTATCTCAAACTTTAATGTATCCGTTATACTCATTCAAAAAATAAATTATTGTTATTTTGAACCAAGTTTGTGAAGAATATTTTGACTTAGGATTTTACAGTCAACCGTCTTGAAGGTGCTTCAAGTTTGGTGACTAATCTGTTGCTTTTTGGTTTTTCATTTCTGTAATGAAGAAAGTTATCCAGTTGGTAAGTTGTTATATCTAGTGTTGTAATCAGTAGTTTAATATGCCTTTTGTATTTTGACCAATGAGAAAACCGAGTAATGTTACAAGTTTCTAGTCTTTGTGTTTGTTGGTAGGAATAAGAAGGGGAGGAAAGAAATAGAGAGGAAAAAAAAGAAGTCTAGCCTCTTCTTTCTGTATTGTAGTTAGACTTTTGAAGGACTCAAATCTTATGAAGATGGTTGCAATATGTTGAATCGCTAATCTGTATCTGGATGAATTAGGGATCACTTTTAAATTCTTCTAAGGTTGAAAGGTTGTTTACTTGAGCTGGATCAGGAAAATTAATATTTACTAGAAACATGTAGGATTGCACTTGCTAAAGGATCCAAACAGGTAGTTAATGGAAAGGAAGTCTTGAGGAGGGAGTTATGTAACTGATTTGGGATTTTAGGCAGATGTGGGAAGGGGATACATGGAGTTTATGGACTTGACTCATGTGTTATTTTGTTATGATGTGGGAATAAGAAGGGGAAAGGAGATGGGAAGCATAATTCTGGCAAGGTTGTGGGAGATTCACAACATCTTGAATAGTTAGGGGGTATTTTGTTTTACTGCTGGCATTCTTTTGATTTGGCCAAACAAAACTGCTAGTGTGGTAGAATTTCTCCTATAGTGATATTTTCAATTGCACAAAGCTATATCTCACAGTTGTTCGGAGGGATAAGAGGCATTTTTCTTGATTTTTGTTTGGTTTCTCTCATACTCCAAGAATATAACAAGTTGATCATGAATTCTCTTCTCCTCTGGAAATAAATTTTATAACTCTAATCTCTGCATTGTTAATGTTTCATTTCTTTATTGACAGTCGTTTACTCAAAAGCTTAAGGACTGTTAAATGTGACAGAATGTTCTGATCATAACAATGATAAAAAAATTAATTTTAGTTTTAGTTGATGCCTTTGCTGTGTTTAGATTTACTATGACAGGCTCAAAATGATGAATTTTGTAGGCGAACAAAACATTTCCTTGGAATATGCTGTAAATTTTTTAAAATGAATGTACTATAACAAAATAATAATAATAATAATAATAATAATAATAAGAGAGTTGAAGAGAAGTTCAATTATGCAATGAACGTTTCTGCATCTTGAATGCAAATGCAAACATGGAGTACAGCATGAAAGCTAGAGTGAAGTTAGTCTCCAACTGTAACTTGTTGATTCTATATCAAGTATTTTTCTAATTTTTTGTTTGGATTCTGTTGAGGCAAAATGTTTATTTATTCCCTAAGGCTTTATTAGAATTCTTAATAAAAATATATTTTGAAAATGACAACCATTTGAGATTGCGTATTTATTAGAAAAAGAAAGTGGGTTTAAAGTATTTAATGATTGAATGAATTTTGTGTTAGATTGGTTGACCCAAATATGTAAGAGCTCATTGTTAGATCAAATGTGTTTTTACCAAATAAGGCCCAATTAATTTTGACAAGTCAACCAATCTTGATAAAATATTTCAAGGTCTAAAAACCTTGATTAAAAAGAATTGTGTTGAATCATATGCCTTTCGCCCAAACGTATTTTGCTAAATGTCCATAATTTTTAAATGAAAAGTTGTGGCAAGTGTTTATTGTTTTGGAAATGTCCATGGAGATAAAGACCACAGCAAAAACCCCACATATACATCAGACAAAAGTAAATTTCACATATTCAATCTCTCTGCATCTTTCTCGGCATTTACTAAAGCAAAACAACTAAAAGTGGGTATTTTATCACATTTTGCCTTGCCCTTTCTTCTTCTCTCGGCCATACTAGCTTGCTAGAGCATTAAATGCATGGAGTTGGCTGAAGCATTTTGAAGGCTATTTATTGCTGGTTCAAAGATCATCCAAGGCTAAGAAGAAAAGTGCAGAAAATTGTTGAACTACCTTTGAATACCATTATTGCTGCATTGAATGTGTATAGCTCTATATTGGTTTGTTTGTGTGGCTAAGTTTCTTCTTCTTCTTCATCTTTCGTTGTTTGTATCTTTGATTGAGTTTAAAGTGTGTCTAGGTAAAAGCCTTGTAAAGGTTGATCCTTAGTGTGGTAAAGGTATGTTGGTGAAAGATTTATACTTGAAGTGTCTTGGTGGTAAAAGCCATTTGGGTTGATCCTTGGAGGTTGCCAAGGTTGCAAAAGAACTTCTTGTATTAAGTCTTTGGTTGTAGGATGAGGTTCCTATGTGTTAGTGGTGGATTGAATGCTGGAAGTGTCATAGTGTAAAAACCGTTGAGGTTGATCCTTGGAGGAGCCAAGGTTGTTGAGCTTCCTATATTGTTCATCGGTGTTAAGGACGAGGTTCCTTGTAATATTGTTAGTGTAAAAGCTCTTGTGCTTGTCCCTTTTGGTCATGGTTACTTGGTTGTATTATCCTGAAGATTATATAGAATCCTCTAATTAGTTTGTTAGAGAAAGAGAGGACATAGGTCTCAAGGAAATTTGAGGGTGAACCTCTTTAGTAAACCGTTGTGTGTTTCTGTCTCCTGTATCTTTTTGCTACTAACGTAAACGGAACCTCCTCAAAAAAGGAACCTAAACTGTTTTCATAGAGAAAAAGGAACCACAAGTTTTTAATAAATAGCAACTATTTTGAACCCCCCTTCTTGGGTAGTATACATCACTTGCAGATTCTATCTTACTCCAAGAATATAACTTCTTGAAGCTTACTGTATCAAGTGAGTTACCTGCAATGAACGTTTCTGCTTCTTGAATGCCAATGCAAACATAGAGTACACTATGAAAGCTTGAGTGTGGTTAGTCTCCAACCTTAACTTGTTGATTTATTTAAAGTATTTTTCTTGTTTTCTGTTGGGATTCTATCATACTCCAAGATATGACTTAACTTGTTGAAACTTACTGTATAAAGTGTGCTACCTGTTTTCTTGGCTCTATATGGTGTGTATGTGATGTGATCAATGTATTCTCTTCTCCACTGAAAATATATTTTATATCTCTAATTTCTGCATTGTTAATGTTTCATTTTTGCATTGACAGTTGTTTACTCAAAAGCATAAGGACTGTTAAATGTGATAAAATTTTCCGATCATAACAATGGCAAAATTTGATTTTAGTTTTAGTTGATGACTTTATTGTGTTCAGATTTACTATGACAGGCTCAAAATGATGAATCTTGCAAGAGAACAAAGCATTTCCTTGGAATCTGATGTAATTTTTTTTAAATGAATGTGCTATAGCCCAAAAAAATAATAATAATAAGAGAGAGTTGCAGAGAATTTCAATTATGCAATGAACGTTTATGCTTCTTCAATGCCAATGCAACAATAGAGTACACCATGAAAGCTCGAGTTAGGCGAGTCTCCATCATTCTTTCATACTTGTGAATTAAAGAAATTTAATCTACAATTTTTAAAACACATACCCATGGAATAAGGATATAGAATGAATGGAGTATTAGAACATTGAAAACTACCTATAAAGCTTTAAGAGTATGTTTGGCAATTAAGAGGGGGAGAGAAAGGAAGAGACTGAAAGGGAAGGGAAGGGGAAGGGAGGTTAAATGATAGGTTATCCTCCCCTTGTTTGAATTCTCCAAAATATTTTAATTTGTAGTAATTCAAATTTAAAAAAGGGCAAAGGTAAAGGAAGGTTAACAAACATACCCTAAGTGTTTTAGTTTTTAATCATAGGCAAATATGAATTGATTGAAGCGTCTTTTTGGCAATGACAATGATAAAACTTCATAAACAAATAAATGTAGTCTGAATAAAAACCCTTGTTCTTGGTGAAGGTCAGAATATAATCCAATATTTTGTGTAAAGAATATTTGCATTCTAAGTAATCGAACTTGAGTGAAATTTAGTCCTCCTTCTCGAGTTTGCCTTGACAATGAAAATTCTGGATTTAAATTATTTAAGTAGGGTTTATGCAATTATGAGTCGTAATTATCAAATTTACTCGATTAGTGGTAGAAATTACAAAGCACAATCTTGCTCTAATCTCTCCTGTGAATCCTCATTCTTGATAGTGTTGTGCTCCACAGCCTCATTCAATTGGACACCTACTTTATGATGGGTTTCTGCATAAAGATAATCTGGTAATTGATTCAAAGCTGTCCAGAACCAAGTTTGAATCAATAACCAGATTATCTCTAGGCAGTGTCTACTGATATTGCAAACTTTACATCTCCACCTTTTCTCCAAAACTTGAGCAAATCTTCTTTTCAATTATTAGAGGGGAGAATGACCTTTAGGATGGTGCGGTACTTTTATTATATAATATCAAAAGACTCTTATTAGGAATGCTAATATAGTAGTTAGATCTACTTATATTATAGGTATCATCCAGGTCTCGTAGACTTACTGTTTTGTAATTTCCCTTCCTCTAAAGCTCTTGGTTTGTATTATCTCAAACTTTGATGTATCTGTTATGTTTAATCAAGAAATAAATTTTTATTTCGAACCAAGTTTGTGAAGAATATTTTGACTTGGGTTCTTTTAGACAACTGTCTTGAAGGTGCTTTAAGTTTGGAGACTAATCTGTTGCTTTTTGGTTTTTGATTTCTGTAATGAAGAAAGTTATTCAGTTGGTAAGTTGTTATATGTAGTGTTGTAATCAGTAGTTTAGTATGCCTTTTTGTATTTTGACCAATGAGAAAACTGAGTAATGTTACAAGTTTCAAGTCTTTGCGTTTGTTGGTAGGAATAAGAAGGGGAGGAAAGAAATAGAGAGGAAAAAAAAGAAGTCCAGCTTCTTCATTCTGTAATGTAGTTTGACTTTTGAAGGACTGAAATCTTATGAAGATGGTTGCAATATGTTGAATCGCTAATCTGTATCTGGATGTGGTAGGGATCACTTTTAAATTCTTTTGAGGTTGAAAGGGTTGTTTACTTGAGCTGGATTATGAAAATTAATATTTACTAGAAACAAGTAGGATTACACTTGCTAAAGGATCCAAACAGGGAGTTATGTAACTGATTTGGGATTTTAGACAGATGTGGGAAGGGGGGATACATGGAGTTTGTGGACTCGGTATGTGTGTTATTTTGTTATGATGTGGGAAGAAGAAGGGGAAACGAGATGGTGAGATGGGAAGCAGAATTCTGGCAAGGTTGTGGGAGATTTATAACATCTTGAATAGTTAGGGGGTATTTTGTTTTACTGCTGGTATTCTTCTGTTCTGGCCAAACAAAACTGCTACTATGGTAGAATTGCTCCTCTACTGATATTTTCAATTCCACAAGAAGCTATATCTCACAGCTGTTAGGACGGATAAGAGGCATTTTTCATATATTTTTCTAGATTTCTGTTTGGTTTCTATCATACTCCAAGAATATAACTTGTTGATCAATGAATTCTCTTCTCCCCTGGAAATAAATTTTATATCTCTAATTTCTTGGCCCTATATGGTGTGTATGTGATGTGATCAATGAATTCTCTTCTCTGGAAATAAATTTTATATCTCCATTTCCTTTACTTTTTCTTCTAAGTTGTCTCTTTCCTCTTTTAGCTTATCACATGTTTTTATTAATTGCTTGTGTGTGCTTTGCAGATCTTTATATTTTCTAAAGACTTTCCTAGAGTCTTCTAAAACAGTATCAAAAGCTTCGAACAATTCCTTGTAAGTAAAGGGTTCATCATTAACCTCATACTCAGAGTCTGAGTCAGAATCTGAGTCTGCGATTAAGCACAGATTAGCTGCTTCTTCTCCATCACTGTCTAAAGATTGCAAGTCATCATCACTCCATAAAGAGTTTGCTACATTTTCTTTTTGTCACTATTGCTTATTTGAGGACAATTTGGCTTGATGTGCCCTGGTTTATTCCATTACGAGCAACCGAAAAGAAAATTGATTGTTATTCATAGTAGGTTTCTAGCTTATTGATACTTTTCACTGCAATATGTTATTTACTAACTATATAAAAATAACATACATCTGGTAGCTTTTTTTGTGACTATTGAATAATTTGAGTAAGCTGTTGTTAATCTTTCTGCAAATACTACTGTTAATTTTTCTGAAATACTAATATTTTAACAGTTGAATGGGAGGATGTCAAAATTGAAGTGTTCTCTTGTTTTATTATCTTAGGAGTAACAAAATATGTGGGATTTGAATTATTTGGGGTTTTGGGGCTTTCTCTTTGCCTGTTAAAATCTCAACTGTATGGGTTTACTATGGTCTTCGAAGGAAGTTTTAATTATGAGCTGAACTTAATGTATATTATGTTTCCTGTTAAATGTGACTGCATACTTGCAGGAAATTGCTAGTTATGGCTGCTTTAGTCTTGGTATGGTGGCTTTTTTTGAGCCTACTTTGCGGGAGAAGAATGTGTGGATGTATCCTCGTTTATTTTGGGAGACCGGAGTCCTTGGACAGGTGTTGTATCTCGAAGCACATGCTGTTGGAATGTCAGCAACTGGAATTGGTTGTTTCTTTGATGACCCTCGTATGGCTCATCATATAATATTAATGTTAATTCATCACTTCAAGTTCAAATAGCTATTGTCTTTAGAATCTAATTCTTTACCTGCTTCACTTTTTGACACCTCAAGTTGTAGCAATAGCAAAGTGTGTATTTCCTGTGAATGAACTGCATGTCATTTGGAAATAGTATCCAGCTGAAGAAAAAGATTCTAGGTACTTTTGAGTTCACTTGAAAATTTGCTTGACCTTCTTATATGCTTATTCATGTTATGTAAGAACTGAGTTTTCCTGATAATTTTTTCTGTGGAAATTCTGAAGTTTTGTTCTTTTGCAGTGCATCAGTTGCTTGGGTTGAAAGGGTCAAACTTCCAGAGCCTCTATCATTTTACCGTTGGAGGTCCTGTCTAGACAAGCGTATAATGAGCCTACCGGCAGATCCGGGTCCTGACGTCGACGCATGAAATCACATAAACACTTCAGAGTTCAAACTGATATGATATCCATTGTCAAGGAGACATACACAACAACGTGCCCTATCAAATGAATCTGTTCTCCATAGATTGAAGTAAGTCTTTCTATATGTAACATAGCTAAAGACTATTGCCTACTTGTACATATTTGATAGGTTTTTGGAAGTCTATGGTTTTGTCTGGGAGAGGAAAAATGCTAGAAAAAAAAAGCATAGTGAAAATTTTTTTTATGTAGAATAATATTTTTCCTCATGATATATTTGAAATGAAGAAATATAAGAGGGAAGTATAAAAAATGTTAAATTTGACCTTCATGAGAGTTTTTTGGGTAAGTACTTGTAACTCTCACAAGATTGATGTTTTCAAATTCATGGAAACGTCTTTTGGCCAAAGAAAAGTTTATTTATAATATATTTGAGCAGATTTTTGGTTTAAGTCCTAAATAACATGGGTATTAGTACTGATCTTTTCATATGTAAGTATTATAGGAAACTATGATCTTTATATATGTTGAGAATATTCTACATTTATGTTGTAAATCAATTAGAATCATTAGGATATGATTTAGTCCATCAATTAGGAATCAATTGTATTTATTGTATTTATTCTTACTTTCTGGAATAGGTTTTCTTCTCTTGTATAAATACCTATGGTATTCTCATAATAATACACACAAAAATTCTTTCACTTAACATGGTACCAGAGCCTGTCTGATCCTCTACTACGCTTCTGCCCTCGGCTGTGTTCTTCCTTCCAGCCACATTCCTTTTTTTTTCCTCCACTAGTTTACAGCCTCGGGTTCTAAGGAACACAGTGTTTTTCCGACCTCTTCTTGGAGCACGCGCCAGACCACCGTGCTCAGAAGCCGCCGACGGTCAAAACCCCGTTTTCTCCGCCGCCGCACGCGCCTCCACGCGCCGCTGACCTAATTAGATTATGTTGAGACCATGAGGGTGTACAACATACATGATCATTCCTATGTGTATGGGAAGCTTGACCCTAAAGGCACTTG
Source organism: Senna tora (assembly GCA_014851425.1). Taxonomy (NCBI): domain Eukaryota; kingdom Viridiplantae; phylum Streptophyta; class Magnoliopsida; order Fabales; family Fabaceae; genus Senna; species Senna tora. Next base: position 3,957,606 of record CM026265.1, on the reverse strand, counting down.
CATGTCTTGATAAGATAGTTTGGTCACTCAAAAGGATACGTTCTCATTAGCAAGGACGAAGACATACCAGTCACATAATCTGTGTCTAAGGATGTAATGATCTGCAAGACTAACTTTTCTAGAGCAAGGGAGACAAATTTTGGAATATGCACCTTTATTGAAAGGAGGTGAACCTACAACACGTTGAGAGACGCACCTCTAGTTGCTGAGTCCAGTGGGAGTAATGCTTACGAGGAGCAGACGAAGCACAATTCAAGAGGAGTACTAAATGATCAAGTAGAGCCTAAGATAGTTCAAAAGACTCTCTCCGACCCTACTAGTAAAAAGGTGGACTAAAACGAAAAAAAAGAAGGTGAAGCCTATAAGAATAGACCAAGTATAAGATTTGTTGAATCTGCCCTGCGTCACAAGACATTTTGAGAACAAGTGTGCTCTCAAAATTTAAGGGAGGCAGATGGGTCAATTGACCACTATTAGGCACATTAAGCAGTGAAGATGTTCACACAGCAATCAGGTATTAACTGTGACAAAGCCTTCCCTTCTGTTGTGTTGTCAAAGTCTGATTTTAGCTTTGGTCACCACTTTAAGTCTGAGGGTACATCGATTGGATGTCAAGGCCATTTTCTTCTATGGAAACCTGGGTGAAGTGATCTACGTGCACTAGCATGTAGGTCTCATGGAAAAAGGCCAAAGAGCGGAAAGTATGCTGACTCTAGGGATATGTTAAGATCTCATACATTCATCTAGACTCGTGGTAATTGACCACTTAGTCCATTTCAAGAAAGCTGAGAATATTTTATTACCTTCACACTGTATGTAGAAGACATATGGCTAACTAGAAACAACATAGAGGCTGCTTTAGCCGCTTAAGGATGGCTATCCTTTCATCTTTTAAGATAAAGGAAATGGGTTAGACAGTGGGAGTTCATAGAGAATGCTCCAAGAATTGACTCACTCTGTCACAAGAATCCTTTGAAGAAGAGATTCTTGGCGGTTTCCATTTGAGGGGACCTGAACCTGAGTGATGTGCTAGTAGCAAGAGGCAAGAGTTTGAGTCTTGCTACACTAGCTACACGTCTTTAAACTAAGTCAGAGATGGAGTCATTGGATAGTATTTTCATACATGTAGTTGGTAGCTTGAAGTAATATGTGGAGTGTACTCGCTCCAACGTGCTTTTTGTAGTCGGCTTGGTGAGCCGTTATCAGTCAAACCTAGACACACTGATTAGAGTGTTCTGAGATACTTGTAGGGCACTGCTGACAATTGGATGTTTTCATCATATTAGTGACCCGCAAACGGAAGGCCACACATTGATGTCGTTGGGTAAGAGACTTGGATGAGAGGACATCCACGTCTTAGTGTGCTTTCTTGCTAAGCACTAGAACCATCTTGCGGAGAGGCAAGTAAGGATTATGCATTTCTCTGTCTACTAGGGACATGGAGTTCATTGCATGATCATCAGCAGTACATGGCAGTTTGGATTGGAAGATCTAAAGTCACTTATAGATCACAGACAGAGCTGTTGACCTAGTGACATTGAACTCATAAAGTCAAACAGCTATGGTTTACACCAAAGAAAGCGTAAGTATCACAAGAGGACGCAACACAACTTTGTATGAGACATCGTTACACAGTACTTAACTATCCTGTTGTGTCAGTTTAAGCATCAAGTGACCGGAAAGAGGTCCTCACAATATGACCTATGATAGAGCATTTACTCTAAACCCTCGTGGACCTACAGTGGTGGATTGGTTGTATAAAGATACAAGCCATAAAACTAGTGTTTTAGATACACAAGATTGCTTAGAATCAGGGTGATTTAACATAGTTTATGTCATGAGGAAAAGTTTTGTGAGAGCTTTATTTCTTGATCATAAGTAAAGTGTGATGCCTGGGCATACCTTTATTTTGCATGGATCAACAATAGAAGCGCTTATTACACAATATATAAAGTATTTCGTACAAGCTTGGGAGGTTGGCTATTTCACACGAGCAACCGCCTTGGACACGCAAGTGGTGTGGGCTAAGATGAGACTCAGGTGTTTTTTTCTTGAACACCATAATGGGATATAGTGTGAATATCCAAAGGCAGCTGAAAACAGCACTGAGAATTGATAAGTCACTCCTCCAGTGAGTGTTCTAGGATGAGATCCGTTGACATGACGAGATCTTATGATCGAATTATGAATCCCTGCTATTCATAATGCCTGTAGCTAGACGTGAGTGTTCCACTTGGCGCTATGTGAAGCGAGCGAAGTGTGGTAGCAAGGGGGGTTGAATTGGTTTACTTAGGAAATATTGACGTATTAAAAATTTGGTTAATATTACCTTGGTTAATGAAAACAACTTAATTTTTCAAACTTAATTTTCTTTATAAAAAATTCAGTATTCTGGTTAATTTGAAAAAAAAGGTTAATGCAAAAAGCAGTAAATAAAGTAAAGAACACACAAGTTATTATAGTGAGGTTTGGGTCAAATACTCTACGGTCTTACTCTCTCTCTCACTAAATGAGCAAGAGAGGCTTCAACTAGCTTGGGAAATGAGAATTACAATCCGGCAACCTTCATACACAAAGGGATCAACTACTTGAGCTTTTACTGCCTATCCCTGGCAACCCTTAAATCATAGGCTCAACTAGTAGAGCTTTTACCTTCTAACTCAAGCAACCCACCGAAGGCTCAGTACAAGTACTTTTACACCAACCTTTGTAATTACAACCAATCCCCAAAATTAAAAACCTGACTAGTAATCCACTGATCAATTGACCTTTCTAACCTAGGTTCCTCCCTGGACACTTAGACAAAAGGGAAGAGATTATAAAAATGAAATGAACGGGATTACAGACTCCAACACTTCTCACTAAGAGACAAATGATTGCGATTGTTGATGAAGCTTTGAAGATTGAATCTAAACTTTCTCGAATGCTCAAGCTTTTGTGAATGAATCTCTTAAAGTACAAAGGAGCAAGGCTTGAGTTTATATAGGCTGGACCTTTTGACCGTTGAGAGCTCTTTAATACAGCATATCGTCATCTTGAATGTTGGTCTTTAATCCCTTCTTCAATGTTGTTTTCATTGACAAAGATTCTTTCCTTTCCAGTTCTGGTCAATGCTCGAACAACTTGATGGCAGCATTCAATATGAAAAGTTCTTTAATGCTCCTTCATTCTACTGCTTAATGTCAACTTTCCTGAAATCAAGCTTCTTTCATTTTCCGAATTGTTAGCATATAAAATATTTAAGGACAAAATATATTCAAATAAAACGTTTCTTATTTTGTCTTAGATGCTTTAGAATCTGAAATTCAATTGCTCATTAAGTATAATGCAATCTTTAATTTCTTTCCTAAAATTTTTAGTTAATCATTCATTAAATGCAGAATCAACCCATGATTAAATCTTTCTTTTTTAAATGCATTCTTAAAATAACCCCAGATCTTCAGTTTAATAAATGATTGAATTATAAAATATCTTGGTTAAAATTTAAAAACTTTGATCAATCTAATTGAAGTCTCTTTTCTTTGAAATTGAATTTTTGAAAATTATTTTCAAAACCAATCAAATTAAAATCTGAACACAATATGTCCCAACAGTTTACTCAAAAGCTTAAGGACTGTTAAATTTGACAGAATGGTCTGATCATAACAATGGTAAAAAATTTGATTTTAGTTGAAGCCTTTGCTGTGTTTAGATTTATTATGACGGGCTCAAAATGATGAATATTGTAGGAGAACAAAACATTTCCTTGGAATGCGCTGTAAATTTTTTAAAATGAATGCGTTATAACAAAAAAAAAAAGAACAGATGATAATAATAATAAGAGAGTTGAAGAGAATTTCAATTTTGCATTGAACGTTTCCGCTTCTTGAATGCAAATGCAAACATAGAGTACACCATGAAAGCTCGAGTGAAGTTAGTCTCCAACCATAACTTGTTGACTCTATATCAAGTACTTTTCTAGTTTTCTGTTTGGATTCTATCATACTCCAAGAATATAACTTTTTGAAACTTACTGTATCAAGTGTGTTACCTGCAATGAACGTTTCTGCTTCTTGGATGCCAATGCAAACATAGAGTACACCATGAAAGCTCGAATGAGGTTAGTCTCCAACCTTGACTTGTTGAAACTTACTGTATCAAGTGTGTTACCTGTTTTCTTTGCCCTATATGGTGTGTATGTGATGTGATCAATGAATTCTCTTCTCCACTGAAAATAAATTTTATATCTCTAATTTCTGCATTGTTAATGTTTCATTTTCGCATTGACAGTTGTTTACTAAAAAAAACCATAAGGACTGTTGAATGTGACATAATTTTCTAATCATAACAACGGTAAAATTTGATTTTTGTTTTAGTTAATGACTTTATTGTGTTCAGATCTACTATGATGAATCTTGTAAGAGAACAAAGCATTTCCTTGGAATCTGATGTAAACTTTTTAAAATGAATGTGCTATATAACCCAAAAAAAAAAAAACTAAGAGGGTTGAAGAGAATTTCAATTCTGCAATGAACGTTTAGTAATTCAAAATTTCTTAACTTGTAATTTAAATTTTCAAAAGGAAAAAGTTAAAGAAAGGTTAACAAACATACCCTAAGTGTTTTAATTTTTAGTCATAGGTTGGCAATTATGAATTGATTGAAGCGTCTTTTTGGTAATGACAATGATAAAACTTCATAAACAAATAAATGTAGTCTGAATAAAAACCCTTGTTCTTGGTTTTCTCCTAACCACTTACCATCTATATAAATAAAGTATAAATATGCAAGAAAAGTGAAACTAGACCCACTGTTTTTTGTTTTTTTGTTTCAAAACGTATTCATAACAAATCTAGAGTTGTGGTGAAGCTTTCTTAAATATGCTTGTAATTCGATATCTAGAAAAGCAATTAATAAATTCATGGATACATGCTTTTGATATGCTTTGAATTTGAATATGTTTGCTTTTTGAAGCTGTTTGCAGATAAAAACTTGTTGCCAATACTACTATTAGTACTCTTAGTTTCTCTAAAATTTATAGCACAAAGCTCTATGTCAAATATAGGCTTGATTCATATTCATAAAGATTTGATAAGGATCAAATATAGGATAGATATCAAATATAAGCTTGATTCATATTCATAATTTGACGAAGTTTTGCACAGGGTGTTGTAGACACCTCATTTTGTCTGGGTCGATCTTAAAAAAAAACTTTAAGTCCTGACTAAGTCACGACTTACCCTTAAAATTTCAAATTTTTTGACTAAGCACACACGTATTAAAAGTGGATTAAGGGATAAAAGTCGCGACTTATAGGACCCAAAGTCCCGACTTTTGCGCAGATTTTGGGGATTTGATACCCTGATTCCACCTATAAATACCACTCTTAGTCTCACTTGTAGAGGATGTGAATTTAGAGTATTGACTCCGAAAATTCATTCTCTAAGCCTCCCTTGAGTCTAAAGAGCCTCCTCTTTGACTCCTTTGATCCCAGTTGCCTCGAGGTATGTTCCTAAATTCTTAGGTTTCAATTCTCTTTCTTTATTCTACTCTATTAATTTTCAATTCAAGCTCATTCTCTTTGTTGCAACTCTCTTTCAACACAGTTTATTTTCTTCAAATTATTTTGGAATTTAACCTATAGAATTTAACTTTTGTCTATACCTAAACCTTGACGGTCAGAGCATCATCGAGGTCAGAGCATCAATTGAGGTCTTACCTATAAGCCTCGATGATATGAATATCCATTACCAACATGGAAATTACTAGCAAAGAAACCGGCCCGGCCCAATAACAATCATACAGCCCATTCCAGTAGCAGAAGGAGAGAAATGAAAAATATGTTGCATCTGGCAGGATTTTTGCTTAGAGTAGGTAGTTTATACATGAAGCAACAAGTGGAATGTATTTTTTGATGGTTAATTTGATAAGCTTTTGGCTTGGAGCTTTCTTCTAGCTCGATTGCTCGAATAGGAGACATCTTTAGTATACTTCCTAATTCTTCAGGGATTTGATACTTGTTCCTCCATTGATTTCATTTCTCATCTATTCATTTTCTTATTTGTTTCATCTTTTGGATTTGAGATCTATCAACTGGTGCTTTCATTGAGAGAATCATGATTGAGGAAACCCATCAATCTGAGTTGGAACTTGCGATTTCGGAGTTGCAGAAGAGCCAAAAAAACGATGGAAAGCCGATTGACCAATCTGGAAGCTATGTTGTGGCTATTCTTGAGGGACGAATGTGGACAAGAATGGGAGGAACCAAAACATTCCAATCCAGAAGAGAGATTTGAGCCATGTGATGAATTCTCTTTAGATTTTGGGAGCGATGGTGACCTTGAAGATGAATCTCGTCCAGAGGTGGTGACGTCGGAAGTTGCGACACAAGAATCTCTTCTCGATAAGGTGCAGGCAGATGAAGTTATAGAGGATCACAACCACATCATGATCGACTCCGACTCTATGCTCTCCGATTCCGACGCTATACTCTCTGAAGAGTACGATGGTCACAACAACGCCGTTGGGCTTAGGGGTATGGTTTCTGCTACTGATGCGTTTCTGAAGTTTGTTCGAGGAGCCTTTGGTAAAAATCCATTGATCAATGATGAGGTACCATGGTTAGGAAGCTTTTATCCTTCTCATTGCCCTCTGTTATTTTCAGTTTTTGAAGCTGGTTGTGATGGAAATAAATTTGTGATAGAGGACGAATTTGGTGATAATGATGAGTTTTACACTGAATGCAAATCTGATTATGAGATTAGTTCTTGGGATCTATTTGGTGAAAAGTTTAAGATATGGAAAAGTGATAGAAAGAATTATGTTTTTGACCCCGGCGATTTTTTGATTGATGATGATGTCTGCAAAGTGTTTGATGAAATGCATAACTATAGGACATTAGTTAAGGAGTTTATTGAAACTTTTGCTTTAATTACTCCGTGGAATTACCTTCTATCAGTGACTAGGTGGGATGCCCCTACTATGGTTGTTAGTGGTACTGCAATAATCAAACCTTCTGAACAAAACCGCACATTGGCTCTTAACTGGCATGATAAATGGGGCTTATGTACTTCTATTATCTACTTTTCTGATTACTATAATGAAAAGGATGAGAAACAAAGTGGTAACTTGAAGCACTTTATGGTGGAAGAATGCACTGTGTGGAATTTAATGGATACATCAGTGTACTTGTGGCCTAGTTATGTGTCTACATATGCTATATCATGGCTTGATGCACTCCTTACAAACAATTATCCATGGCCAATACTGTTGGAAGGGACTGTTAGAGAATTAGCAATTGTGCAGAAAAAGCTATTAGAAGATTCTTTAGATGAACATGAAATTGTGGGGAATGGTGATTCCATGGGTTATATGGCAACTAATGCAGCTACAACAATTTTAATTGTTGTCATTCCTTCAGATTTCTTGGTTAAGATTTACAAGCTAATGTCATTTTGGTTTGTTTTGATTCTAGTGGTTTTATTCTACATTGGTGGTACAAGGAAGGTTAATTCCCTTGTTGGAGGCTGGGATTCCCTTTTGATCCGGGTGGGGTATGGACAAGCTGGTTCATTCAAATAAGTGTGTGCTCTTTGAGTCAACAAATTGTTGTTCTCATAGGCCCGTTTCACTGCATCTGTACTCCCCATTACAAGGTCACGCCACTTAACTTCTTATTGGCAGATGAATTCATTAGCCAGGTGCAAGCTTTTAAAATTCCTAAGTTCTACATCAACTACTATGGTTGGGAGGCATTAATTGAAATGGTACGTGATGTTTTGTTTAATGGGAAGGCAAGAAAGTTTGATCAATGGCAGAGAGAAAATGTGGCAAAGGTGAGTGTGAATTCTCTTCTAAGTTGCACGGATACGGATACAGATACGGGTACGAGATACGGCAATTTTAAAAAATATAGGGTATTGGTACGGCAAAATATTTTTATATTAAATATTAAATATATATTATATATAATTTTTTAACATTATTAAAATTAATTAATAGACATTTTTTAACATTATTGACAAAAAAAATCAAAATCAATTAAATAAAAGATTAATAAAAAAATGAAAAAAGATGTCAGGAAGGTTCAAAATCACGTGATGGGTTGATGCACACTTTTTGTCTTCTTCCATTAAAAGATTCAAAATCAATAAATACATTTACCTACTTCACTTTACTTACCTAAACACAATAGCCAATGACGCCTCTTCTCCTTCTTCTTTCTTTCTTTCTTCTCCTTGCCTTCTTTTCCCCAGGAGCTTCAATGGCGGACAAGAATTATAGAGACAAAATGGGGATGAAGACAATTTTTTTTTTTTTGAAAAACTTACGTATCTGCCGTATTTTTTCCGTATCCGTATTAGATACATATCTGGTACGGATACGGCGGCTTGGTTGCCGTATCTGTGCAACCTAGATTCTCTTTACAAATCAAAATCAGGAATATTAAACTGGGCACTAGCTGCCTTATTGCAAAAAAATGGCATGAAGCTTATGATTTTCATTGAGTCATGGATTTCCTTTTACCAATGCAGCGTTTTCTATCTCAATTCCCATTTTTCTATCATGGCTTTTTAAGATGGAGAGTGAATTTGGGCTTAATATATCTATGGGATGTTTGGAGATATGGCATAACACTGTGTTGATTCATATAGCACATAACATGAAAAATGCCAAGGTTTCAATTGATGAATTAGCCATATGCCTCAACATCAAAAGGTGGGACTTGATGACATATCTTAGTTTCCTTGTTGCAGCTAGTGTGGGGGTGGCTAATAAGCTTAGAAAAGTGATGAGCTCAAAGATTAAAAAATTCTCCATTATATTGTGATGACAATTCTCACGTCAATTGTCATGGGTGTCGTTATACTCTTGATGTTCTTAGATTTATTGATAATGGTTTTCCATGAGCATATTGCTATTTGCTGCAAAATTTGGCTTCCAAACTATTACACCATTAACAAAAGAGCTTTTGTTGAGTCTACTTTCAACCTTGAGGACAAGGTTAATTTTGCAGGGGTGGTGGATATTGATATGAATATCCATTACCAACATGGAAATTACCAGCAAAGAAACCGGCCCGGCCCAATAACAGTAAAGCATACAGCCTATTCCAGTAGCAAAAGTAGAGAAATGAAAAATATGTTGCATCTGGCAGGATTTTTGCTTAGGCCACGAACAGAATGCATTTGATGTGTTTAGTAGTAAAAGCCTGGTAATGGAAATGAAATGAGAATGTATTAAAATGACTTTTTTACCCTTTATATTAAAATAATAAAAAGAAAAGAAGATTATAATTGTGTCAAATCATGTCAAATCAAATGGGTATAATATATATTTTGTATTTTTTTTCTTTTTTTTTTATAGTTGATAGAAATGAAAAAGTGAAAAAGTAAGTGCGCTCATAGGCTCCACTTACTTTTTGGTTTCCATAGAAATGATATCTTAGTAGTAAACATGCCCGTTAGAGTAGGTAGTATATACATGAAGCAACAAGTGGAATGTATTTTTTGGTGGTTAATTTGATAAGCTTTTGGTTTGGAGCTTTTTTCTAACTTGAATAGCAGACATCTTTAGTATTCTTCCTAATTCTTCAAGGATTTGATACTTGTTCTTCCATTGATTTCATTTCTCATATGTTCATTTTCTTATTTGTTTCATCTTTTAGATTTGAGATCTATCACTCCATTGATCGCCAAATGCTTAAATTCCATATCTACTATTTCAATATATCAAAAGCCCAAAAATTACGTCTCTATTCAATCCTAATGAATTGTAGACATTGAGTACGTTGACATCCCAAAAACGATACCTCTTGCTGTAAGTCACTTCCAGGTAAGCTGGGATGAAACTCGCGACTTCTGCCCAAAATTTTGTTCTTTGTTTGTTTATCATGATTGCTTTTCACAGTTTACCTGCTTAATTACCTGTTTGATCACGTCGTCAATAGCTCAACGAGGGATGCTTGTCATAAAGATAAATATTAATCTATTCTGCTTGGCTCTTCTATGTATTAATATGTTAGGTTGATTTTTTTTTATAATTTTCTTCATTTTTTTTATTTAAATTTGAGAAATTATAAACTTTTTCTACAAAATATCTAAAGTATGAAAGATATAGATACAAAAAAAAAATTAAAAACTCTACATAAATCAAAATTTATTATGAATGGATTACGGACTAACTTTTTAGTCCCTAATAAAGGTGGTCCCTAAACCATTCACGGTAGGTCCTTATTTGTGTGGAATTTTTTATTTTTTTGTGTCTATAACTCTTATTCTTTAGAAAAAATTTATAATTTCTCAAATTTAAATAAAAAAATGAAGAAAACTAAAAAAAAAAGTCGGTCTAACATACTAATATATAGAAAAGCCAAGGACCATATCCATTGTCGTTTGTGAGGTGGCACAGAATGGGAGGATATATGTTGAATTAGTAAGACATATAGATAGATGGAACAAGCAACAATATAAAGATAAATATTAATGCGAAACAAAGAAATTGTTATAATAAATCATGGAAAAAATAACATAAAACCCCAAAAAAAGATTATGAAAAAAAAAACTCGTATTCTCGACAATAACAATAATTCAAAACTTATTTATATTTTTTTTATATATTTGTGATAAGATTCTTGACAATAAATTGACATGTGTAGATTTTATACTAGACTTTCATGCACATTTGTACATATTATTTTGGTGAAAGGTTCATTTTGGTCCTTTATATTTTACTCAAGTTTCAAATTAGTCCTTTATGTTTCAGAAGTTTTAAATTAGTCCTTTATGTTTCTCAGAAGTTCTAAATTGGTCCTTCCGTCCAAATTCGTCAATTTCTTAAGTTAACTGCTGGCGTGGCGTGCCGAGGTGGACACATAATCTTTCATACGTATATCAGATAGCTGACGTGGCCTTAGACACACAAAAAACACTCAAATGGCGTCGTTTAAGCCAAAAATAAAATCATGCTGAGAGGACCAATATGAAACTCTAATGAAACATAAAGGACTAATATAGAACTTCAATGAAACATAAAGGACCAATATAGAACTTCAATGAAACATAAAGGACCAATATATAACTTGAATGAAACATAAAGGACCAATATAGAACTTTCATGAAACCTGAAGGACAAATATAAAACTTTTGGAAAACATAAAGGACCAATATAAAACTTTTGAAATATAAAGGACCAATTTAAAACTTGGGTGAAACATAGAGGACCAAAATGGGCATTTGACCTATTATTTTTAAATTTTTAAAAATAATTTAAAATATTTATTATTATATTTTAAAATAATAACAAGTTATTTATTTTTTCATTTATCTCATAAGTCATAACTATCTTATCTCATTATTCATATTTTTTCTCTTATCTCATTATATTATATTTTTAAATTATAAAATATTATTTTGTGACATCAAAAAAATTAACACCAAACCAAATAAAGGTAACAACGGTTCAAAAAAAAAATAGAGGTAACAATAATCACATTAATACTAATATAATAATAATATAATATAGATATCTCATATTTTATGATTGACTTTTTAAAAATAATTACAAGTTTTATTTTAATTAAAAAGCTTAATAACACAAATACAATGAAATCTAATCCTAATCAAATAACAAAAACTCTCACCCTATATAAGCAAGCTCAAACAAGGAGGGGAGACACCATTGTGAACTAAAACATAAGAGAGAGAGAGAGAGAGAGGAGAAAAGAGGAGTAGACATTAAACATACGCAGCACGAGAGAAGAATCGTTGTTTATTTTTCGTTAGGAAGGAATAACTCGATTATAGAAGGTAATTTTTCTATACATGCTTGTTTTGATGACGTAGATGTTTACTTGTATTCTCATGATATAATTGATTTGTGAGAGTTATTAATGTTAAATATCTCTCCATATAAAACATAAAAAAGATGATGATATACTCATTCAACAAATTGATATAAAGTTTAAAGAAATAGTTATATTTATAAAGTTTCAAACTCGAAGCCTTATTTAAATAATATTAAATTCGAAATCAATATTAAAGACCTATTTTTTTGTATTTCCTTTCCATCCCCGATATTAACAAACCAACGTCCCCTTAGATTTTGGGATCATTCCCTTCCATGTTGATTTGAATTACGTACTTGCTGCTTTTTCCCCCTCTTAAAGTTGTGTTTTAGAAACGGTGTATTTGTTGTTATATTTGAATTATGTATTCTTCTAATTGCATCGTGGGTGTATCTATATATATATATAACGTTAAATGGAGTGGATATTTACTGTAAATTGAATTTTGTTGATATTTGTACAGGAAGAATGGGTAGTAAGATGATAGGATGGGACTATATGGTTCAGGGGATCACGAAGCTGAAGAAAATTCTGGAAGGGTCGGCAGAAGTAAATTTCAGTTCGGAGGAGTACATTATGCTATACACGTATCCTTTTGGAGATAGATAGATTGAGTTACGTACTGTGGACTGAATAATTATATTGAAGTCTTTTTTAAGTTTTATATTCCTTAATATATTAACGATAGAACAATCTATAATATGTGTAACAAAAAGCCACCGAATGAATGCTCACAACAGCTTTATGACAAATACAAGGACGTTCTTGATGAATACATTAAATCCACGGTATGGTGAAAAATTAACCTCTTAAATTTATTTGTTATTTTCTCTTTACTCTCGTTTTGAATTTCTCATGTTGCTTTGCTCGCTAGGTTTTGCCATGTATAAAAGAGAAACATGGTGAATTTATGGTGCGGGAGCTAGTCCAAAGATGGGGAAACCACAAAGTCTTGGTCAGGTGGCTCTCGCGTTTCTTCTATTATCTTGATCGGTATTTCGTTGCTCGTCGCTCACTGCCTTCCCTTAATGCAGTTGGATTTACTTGTTTCCGTGATTTGGTCAGTTTTCAATATTTTTATTTCACCCCTTTGTTCTCTCACTGGAATTAGAACATCTGTCTATATATTTAGACGTGCCATCTTGTGGATTGCTTACAGGTTTACATGGATATACGAGCCAATGCTAGAGATGCTGTGATTTCTCTTGTAAGTTTATTATTGCATTACAACTCAAGGTAACTTGGGTAATCCATACTCTAAAGCTAGCTCGTAAGGGAGAAGAACTAAGCTTCTTAAGTACTCAATTGAAAATGTGGGACTTAATGTTTATATCTAATACTTCCGCTCAAGTCCAACTGGTTTTTTTTTCAAGTTGTGACTTGTCTCTTTTTTTTTTATTATTCTGGCTTGTGTTCTTTTGAGTTTCAGAGGTCTTTTTTTTTCTTTCGAGCTTGTACTCTTTTTTTTTGAATCTCAGAGGCCACACATTTTTTTCTTCCTTTTTCTTACATCTTACACTTTGGATCGTCATGGGCCGTTACTGAGCTCTGATACCACCTTGAAACTCAAGGTAACTTGAGGAACTTACCCTCAAAAGTTAGCTCGTAAGGGGGAAGAACCAAGCTTCCTTAAGTACTCAATTGAGTATCTTATCATATCAGATGTAGGACTTAATGTTTATATCTAATATACTGTACTTTAATTTGTTGCTAATTAATGATAAGTGTTGGAAAAACCAATGTGAAACGTACAGATTGAGAAAGAACGTGAAGGAGAGCAGATTGATGGGTCATCGTTAAAGGTTGTTGATATATTCGTTGAGATTGGTATGGGGCAAATGGATTACTATGAACAAGATTTCGAGACGCAGATGCTTAATCATACTGCTACTTACTACAAAAGTAAGGCAACAAACTGGATTGAGGATGACAGTTGTCCAGATTATATGCTCAAGGCAAGTCTATATATATATATATATATATCTACATACATTAATTATGCCTCTGGATTGGATTGTTGCATCTATCTTGTTGGATCTAAAACTCCTTTTTTTAATTTAATGGTGTAGGCTGAGGACTGTTTGAGAAGGGAGAGGGATAGAGTAGCTCAATACCTTCACTCTAGCACCGAGCAGAAATTAGTAGAGGTCTCTATAATTATACAATATATTCCCCTTTTTCTCTTAATTCTGTCTGTTCTTATCTTAAAGTTTAATACTTAATTTTTTTTAACAGAAAGTGCAACACGAGTTGTTGGTGAACCATGCAAATCAATTACTTGAGAAGGAACACTCTGGCTGCCGTGCCTTGCTTAGAGATGATAAGGTTCTGAATGAATGAATCTCTAAATCTGTTTTATAACTGTTCTGATCTGCCTCATTATCTTTATTTGATCATTTTAATTTACCTATAAGCTTATTGATTCTTGTCATTATTTTAGGTGGAAGATCTCTCTAGAATGTATAGACTTTACCATAAAATATCTAAAGGACTGGATCCTGTTGCTAACATTTTCAAGCAGGTTGCTTTCATTATATGTGTTTTCTGATTAGAATTAAATGAATCTTTCTTGATCTCTGAAACACTTATTTATGGTTGTCTTGTTGCAGCATATTACATCTGAGGGTACAGCATTGCTCCAAGAATCTACCATCAATCAGGTTTCATATATTAATTGTCTCCACAAGTTCATTGCTTTCACATTAATTATTCTTTCTGACAGTTTTTTTTTACCAGCAGGCATCAAATGGCTCTGGCATTCAGGAACAAGTTAATCTCTTGTCTTTTAATTTGTAAATGTAATAATTGTTTTGAACCTCTTAATGGTTAATTAATCATGCTATACTGCAGGTCCTTGTCAGAAAATTCATTGACCTCCACGACAAGTATATGGCATATGTGAATGATTGCTTCATGAACCACACCCTGTTCCAAAAGGTTAATTTGTCGAGGCAAATTTATATTTGTTTTTTTTTTTGGGATAAACCAATTATTAAAATATATTTCAATCCACAGGCATTGAAAGAAGCTTTTGAAATATTCTGCAATAAAGATGTTGCTGGCAGTTCAAGTGCAGAAGTTTTTGCTACATTCTGTGATAATATTCTCAAGAAGGGTGGAGGAAGTGAGAAAATGAGTGATGAGGCAATAGAAGAAACCCTTGAGAAGGTATATTATGTTTTGTTTATCAAATTTTGGGTTGCTGTGTTCTTTGTTATTAAACTTGTTTAAACAATACAGGTAGTCAAACTTCTAGCATATATCAGTGATAAGGATCTGTTTGCTGAGTTTTACAGGTCAGTTTTTTTTTTTTTTTTCCATTGCGTTTCTATTTATTTCATTTCTTCATATCATGGTTTGACAAACCTTTGAATGCATGTTCATGCTGCTTTCAGGAAAAAACTTGCTCGCAGACTTCTTTTTGATCGTAGTGCCAATGAGGACCATGAAAGAAGTATTTTGACCAAGTTAAAGCAGCAATTTGGTGGACAGTTTACTTCCAAGATGGAGGGAATGGTCAGTTGGCCTTGTTTGTTAGGCTGTATTACAATTTGCTTTCTATATCTTAGTTACTAAGAGGTTTTACTTGTTACTGTGTATCTCAGATTACAGATTTGACATTAGCTCGGGATCATCAAACCAGCTTTGAGAAATATCTTTATAATAACTCACAAGTAAATCTTGGGATTGACTTGACTGTTTCAGTCCTTACTACAGGATTTTGGCCTAGTTATAAGTCTTTTGGCCTCAATCTCCCTTCAGAAATGGTAAGAACATGATTCAGATTTATTAGTTATTTCAAGTTTTCATCGTTTGTGTCTACTCATTTTATTTATTTATTTGGGTGATTATTAGTCTAGCGTGCTAACGCCACTATATTTTTTTGGGTTTCAGGTCAAGTGCGTGGAAATTTTTAAGGGTTTTTATGAAACAAAGACAAGTCATAGGAAGCTTTCATGGATTTACTCCTTGGGAACTTGTACCATCATTGGTAAATTTGAACAGAAAACCATGGAACTAATTGTGTCAACCTATCAGGTAATTCCCTTCCCTCCTCTTCAATTGTTTTGGGAATTGGGACACGCAATTTGGATACAAGATTTATCAAAACTTTTTGAAATATTGTTGCCTTTATTTTGCAGGCTGCTGCTCTGCTGCTATTCAACACTGCCGATAAATTGTGCTATTCAGAGATTATGACTCAGCTAAATTTATCCCATGAGGACCTGGTCAGATTACTCCATTCCCTCTCGTGCGCAAAATATAAGATACTTACTAAGGAGCCAAACACTAAAACCATCTCTCAAAATGATACATTTGGGTTCAACTCCAAATTTACTGACAGAATGAGGAGAATCAAGGTTCAATTACTTTTAGCTAATTGAATTATTTCTCTTCTCCCCTTTCTCATTTGATTTTGAAGTTTTATTTAGCTTGGTTGCTACTTGTTTGATTGTAGATTCCCCTTCCGCCTGTTGATGAAAGGAAAAAAGTAATAGAAGATGTTGACAAGGACAGGCGGTATGCCATTGACGCTGCAATTGTGCGCATTATGAAGAGTAGGAAAGTTTTGGATTATCAACCATTAGTTTTGGAATGTGTTGAGCAGTTGGGACGGATGTTTAAGGTATAAGATATTCATATTTTTTGTTTTATTTTTTACTAGAACGAGGTTTTGATACTAGAAGTAATATTATTTCTTGCAACTTTATCTATTTATTAATTCCTATATTAATTCAATTATTCAATTTGCAATTGCTAAAATTGGATTTGCAGCCTGATATCAAAGCAATCAAGAAGCAGATTGAAGATCTTATCACTCGTGACTATCTGGAAAGAGATCAGGACAATTCAAACACTTTCAAGTATTTAGCATAGTGAAGGCCAGCAATGTTGTTAAAATGTATATTTAAATCTTAAAATTTTACGATTTGACAACTTTAAATCTTGTTAAATCGTGTACAAAATCGTTTTGGTGTAAAATAGCCGTAGAACCGGTGGAATGGGTAATTTTACTCAACGATTCCACGATTTCACCACAATTTAAAAATTAGACTCGTGAAGTTTTCTTTTGGCATATTTGTGTAGATATCAATAACTCGACCTAACCCAAAAAACTCTTCGTATTAATGTTGTTGATAATTTTATGATTAATCGTGTACAAAATCGTTTTGGTGTAAAATAGCCGTAGAACCGGTGGAATGGGTAATTTTACTCAACGATTCCACGATTTCACCACAATTTAAAAATTAGACTCGTGAAGTTTTCTTTTGGCATATTTGTGTAGATATCAATAACTCGACCTAACCCAAAAAACTCTTCGTATTAATGTTGTTGATAATTTTATGATTAATATTGAATTATTGATAATACTCGAGTTCGTAGTACTACAAATGTTATGTGTTTAAATTTACATAACATTAGAAATGAAGCATCAAGTGTTGATATTGATGCATGATGGGAATTAGGATGGTGAAAATATAGATCAAATGATGGTTATACGAGAAGATCATTTTATTATTTTAGTTGAAAATGTAGTTTAATTTCTTTGGTTTATTTATTTGTGTATGAATGATTGAATTATTAATTATGTATTGAACTATTTGCAACCATAGCAAAGTGCTCGATGTGGGTTGAGTCCGATTTAATAATTCAATACATAATTCTTTAGAGAAAACAATCAATTATTTGTAGTTACAAATAACTAAATATTATTTATAGTTTAATTTGGTGCATAATTCTTTAGAAAAAACACTCAATTATTTGTAGTTATAGACGACAAAAAATAATTAAAATTATTAATGATATTCTTATAATATTTGGTATTAATATCTAAAGTTTAGATGAGATTAGGAGAAGAATATACTATTACTTTCAATTTTTTAACATTTGGTTAATTTTAATCTTGACTTCTTTTAATTTAATTTAAAAAATCAATTTTAATGATAAAATTTTTTGAAATATTTTCATTCATTAAATTAGGTTGAAACATCTAAAGTTTCATTTTTCATTTATATTTTGAAAAATATGATAAAAATTTAGAGTATTGCTTGTTAAATTATTATGACATCACACTTTAAATTTCTAGAGTGTCATTTGACATATTTTAAAGATGCCACTTGTTGAGATTTTAGATTGGTAAAAATACTTTTTTATATATATGTAGATGTACACACATATAGATATATCATTTTTTTATGTTATTTTTATTTTTAAAAATAATTTATAATTTTGACCCTACAATTCTATGATAGTTAAACTCTTATGATTTTACAATACGAATTTACCTATCTCTCACAATCATGCCCCTAACATTTGATTGTGGTCAATTATTCCTCCGAACGTTTCATTTTTAAGCCATCTTACCTTTTTCAATAACACCGTTAAAATAGATAAAGATTGTGACTTATGTAGCGTGACACCGTTAGAAAGAAACTTCTTCTGTTGTTGAAGATGCGTATGCACGAAATATGACTATAAATTATTTTATATTAATTTGAATAATTTTGTGTATTATAAAAAGTAGACACGTATAATTTAGAGTATATGAGTTTCTTAGAGTTTACGTAAACAAATAGAGTCTATTACTAATTTATAAACAATCTTATAGAGGTACTACTATTGTTAAAAACTCTACATTCTATAATGACATAACACTTAAAATATCAAATCCAATAATGGTAAATACTTAGCTTCTTAATCATATAGGTTACATTAAAGTTCATAGAATAATTATAAATCAAATTTTATGAGTAGCGATTAATTTCAAAATATTAATAACAAAACACAATACATAAAGATAATCTCAGTGAAGAAAAACCATATATATGACATATATATATATATATATTTGATGACAACACATACGAAATATAATATATATATATATATATATATATATATATATATATATATATATATATATATTTTGTAACTTCGGAATATTTTACCTTGGGACACGTGACACTGACGTTCTAGAAGCACAGTCCTAGCACCCGCTGGAGACACATGGCACCACCCATCCATCAGTTACGTGGCTCTTGCCCACATCACCACACGGAGCTTCCCCTCAACCAGACGTGAGATCTCCACAAAGCCTCGTGGGACGACCCACGTCCCACGAGGTCGTGGGTCGAGCACAATCTCTCCACACGCAATTATAAATTGGCCCTCACTCGGGGGACTAAGAAGGCAATCAACTCTCGACAGAATTACATACAACCCGAAGGATTATCGCACATCATCCCCAGATACACCTCACAAGTATTTTCACCTTCTTGAGCCCCGCCGTTGGCCTTCCGTCCAGGCCAACCTCCGACTCACCTCCTCCTTGGAGCACACCGCTTACAGGACTTCCAGCAGCCCTCAGAAACCATAGCTCTCTCCCACTAAGGCAATCTCCCAAGGGGCGGCTCGCCCGCCCGGAGTACCTTAGGCACGTCTTAGCCGTACACGGCCCAATACAAGTAACAATCTTGCCTAACGGCTCCGATAGACGTCACCATGATGAACTACGTAGACTTTGATCCCTCCAGAAGGGTACGTAGGCACCTAGGTGCATCACCTAAGGACAAATCCCCCAAGGTTAAGACCCCTTGCGGTCCTAAATTCATATTACAATTGTCTGAGTAAAAAATTACAGTTACAGTGCCGCCCACCGCGGTCTAATTCAGACCACAATGCCTTGCGCGCTCTGCCTCTAAACGACATTTCTTTTTTCGGGGGGTAGGAGTATACACCTAACACTCAGAAACCCGTACTTGTTTTTGTTTTGATCTCCAATACAGATACAGAACACGATACGTCATGACTGACTCGAACGTTCCCACCACCACGGCTGATGCCAACGCCCTAAGACGCAGCGCGAGGAATCGCCAGGGAACGGCCGAACCGGTCACAACCGAGGCAGGCGGATCAGGCGCAACCCAGCCTCAATGCTCCTCAATAACACAAGTAGCCGTCACAGAGACTGTGGTCCAGAACTCGGCACCTAGAGAGGAAACTTGCCCTCAGCACCCGTACGGCATGTCACACGTCCCTTGCCCCACAACCAGTGGTCAAGAAGTGACAGAGTTAGCGAGGAACCCGCGAGACGCTGAGATCGCCCGCCTCAAGGCAGAAGTAGCAGCTCTACGCCAACAACGATGGGAAGAGGACAGAAACCTCGCCCCAGCAAATGTGAGCACTCAGCTACCCATAGTGCCACACGGTGCGACGGCAGGGACCTCTAGCGACCCTATCGGCTTGCCCACAATTCAATTTGGGACCTTACCCATGGAGTTCGCACGGTTGTCGCTGACGGCGACACCGCCCCCAACGGTGATCCCACCTGGACCTACCAGCACGACCCGTTATGAACTTTCCACAACCACCAGTCCCAAACTACCCTCCAGGGTCTTACCTCCACATGCCATAGGCCGCGACCTATAACCCGTACGCAGTCGCCGGTGCAAATTCCTACCGGTGGCCCGCGATCGACTTCCAGGGAAGAGGGAGACATCCCTTCACCCAGCAAGTCATGAACGAGCACATGCCCATGGGTTTCAAGATGCCCTTCCACATAGAGCCTTATGGAGGAGAAACCGATCTGCGAGATCACCTGAATACCTTCAACTCGGCCATGTCGATACTGGGTATGACGGACGGCCAACAGTGCCAGGTCTTCTCATCAACTTACCTTTCCAATAACTATAAATTGTTCTTAATTAAGTATTCAAGTTATAAAATAAAAGAGAGAATATCATTAATTATAAATATATAAGATCCCAAGGTGATTTTAATCTCTCCCTTTTTTTGTAATCAAAATTTTTTTTTTTGGCCTCAAGTGTAATCAAAAGTTTAGGTAGGAGTAATCTCTCCCCAAAGTGATTTTAATTTCTCCTTGGCTTACATATGGTAATTATACGTACAAGTATGTACATACAAAAAAGTAAAGAGAAATTACTATGTACATTATATTACCTACCAAATATATACTTTCCTAATTATTAAATATTTCTTCATTTCACCAATTCATTCTTTTAACTAAGGAGTCATTAAACATATTGAAAGTTTATAATTATATATATTTTTGGTTGACATGAATCTTTAAACAATGTTCTAAGGACACTTGTTAGCAAAACTCATAAAATAAAATAAATAGAAAAGAATAATGCACAAATTATAAATTGAAAAGGATACGGATCATGCCAAGATGATGATCATAATTAAGGACAAATTAAATAAAGGACAATGATTCATGGCTTATATATTTTTTAGGTTTTAGTCTTAAAAGAAATGATCTAATATATTACTGAATCCTTGCACTTTCCGGGCATGATATTTCCAACATCTTGAAGCCTGATCATCTCTGGAGGAGTATCTTACCTTGCTGTGGTACAATAATGTTCCACTTTCCCCTCCTAATAGCAAATACTTTCTTGTTGCTCTTGTTTAATTATTTGCTTCTGAATGCAGGGATTCGGAGATGTATATGGTACGGTAATATTGAATTTCAGTACATTGTTTCAATAAGTTGGTTTCTAAATCATTTAAGGTAGTTAGGCCCTTGTTAATGTGAATTTCTATTAATATTAATAAATGGCTTTACATGATTAGAGAGATGTACGGTACCACTAAACTTTTATCCCGATTCAATCTCAACAATTCAGCAATTTATATATTACACGTAAATGTCATTCCGGATATATTGCAAGTACTAGCTTGGTGACTATATAATGATATTCGTTAATTAATATTATAAGTCCGGAATTAATTATTTAAGAATATATGGAAATAGAGATTAATTCGTTAGATGGCTTGTTAGTATGACGTGGCAGAATTGTAAAAGATGACGCCCAAATTACGTGGCAAGAATTGGCTTCATATTTTTTGTTATATTAATATATAAAGTAAATTACACTGTCCTCCTATGAGAGATGCTGAAATTACACTGTCCTCCCCTTTAGTTTGCAAAATTACACTGCCCTCTCTTGAGAGATCAAAAGTCATTACACTTTGATCCAAAACACCATTCTCCAATTATAAAAAAGTCTAAAAGGTCAAATTTTTTCAACTTCCAATACAATAAATATTCATGACTAAATTACCCCTCACAAAAGAATGGAACTCAATAAAATGTTAACAAAATAAAATTCTAAAAAAAAGTCTGTAACTTAAAATAGTTTATAGATTTTTTATATTAATGATGTAATGTAATATAAAATATCTATTATTTTACTTAATTTTCGACAATTAAGTTTAATATATATATATATATATATATATATATTAATATATGATAATAAAACATATCAAAAAATTTTGTTAGGTGTACTAGAATTCAATTTTATAATTTTTTTTGTAAAGATTCAGTTTTATAAATTTCGATAAAGTATAACGTTAAACAGTTTTTATCTTGTCTGAGGGTCAATTTAGTCATGAATATTTATTAGTCATTAATATTTATTATATTGACTTTTTAGACTTTTTTTAATGGGAGAATGGTGTTTTGGATCAAAGTGTAATGACTTTTGATCTCTCAAGAGAGGACAGTGTAATTTTGCAAACTAGAGGGGAGGACAGTGTAATTTTAGCATCTATCTCTTAGAGGAGAACAATGTAATTTACTCTAATATATATAGATGTGTGTGTATGTGTGCGCGTGCGCATGGATGTGCGTCGTACTTTAATGTTGCCACGCGCAATGCAGTGTCAATGCGCCATGGCTCCAAGAGCCCTTTCCGCAACCGTGTGTCGTAAACAACTATAATTTCGACTAATACCATCATATTGTTGAAGTGTATGATACACTAAAACACATGTGTGATTCAAGTTGCGCCAAGTGTCCTAGGTAAGTTTCTCTTATTTTAACTCATGGCCCCTTAAATTTTAGAATTTGTTTTTTGGCATGTCTAAAGATTTTATAATTTAAACCTCCACATTTATAATAATTACACTTTTAATCCATTTTTTTTTATTATCCCGTAAACTTATGATAATTATATTTTTGGTATGTAAACTTTTTTATGTAATAATAATTTATATTATGTTATTATATTTTACTAATTTAAACGAAAAAAATCTTACAATTTCACTTATTCCTCTTCTCTTATTTCTTTCTTGTTCACCCAAAATCTAAGCCTCCTTTACTTCCATTCTAAGCAATAAAATATAATAAAATAATATAAATATATTTTTTTTTATAAAAAATCTAAACACTAGAAATATAATTATCATAAGTTTCAACAAGTATGCCCTTGTGTGTATTGCTCTAGAGAGGCTCGCGGACATGGCGTTTCCATGGCGGAATCGTATTGTTTGGGAAACTTGGAAAGGGTTTTGATGCATAGAGATTGGTAAAGAGTGTTCTTGCATCAGGCCTTTATGTAGGCCATGGTCTCTGCGTTTTTAGACAACATTGATGGTTCAACTATTGGTCTAAAATGGACATAAGAGAGACAAAGATGAGTAGTGATAGTTTTCGGGCATACATGGATGTCGGATTCAAGTAGCCATGCCCAATCTGATCACAGTGATGGACTCGGATTATGATACACAGCAAATGCACATTATTATGGGAAGAAAAGAGAAGAGAGACCAGAAGAGTTGCATAGTGATTTTCTCATTGTTAAAAGAAAATTTAATCAGTTTGTATATACCCATCTTTTGATATATATGTTGTTCCCACCTTTTAATTTAAATAAATGTAAATTTTACAGTCTATAAACTCACTAGTTTATGATATTTACACTAAAGCCCCAAATTCAAATGGACTTGAGTCTAATCAATCAAGGATGGACCAATCCATTTTCCTACAAGTAGCAATGTGATGAGCTTGAGCTTGAGCTTGAGGTGTGGCATCATGGTGGGATTGAAGGTTTTCTAATTATATATATATGCTCCTTGAAAGAGATATTGTTTGAAGGTTGAAATATTGATTATTGTTGAGGTTGGAAAATGGCCGTGGTGTATGGGGCTTATATAAATAGAGGGTTCATATTATCACATGATTAGTTCCTTTAAGTATTATTATTATGAGAGATGAAAAATGCAGCTTTCTCTATTTTTTTCTTCTTTTGTTATCATCATTTTATAAATAATGTAGATATTTAGTCCCCTAATTTTAGAGGTGATTTTTTTTCATATTTGCTTCTAGTTTTTAGTTCTCTCTTGTGAGAATGTAGACTCCTAATTGTTAGATCGATTCAAATCTAGTAAGTGAAGTTTGTTTTATTTTATTTTGTATATTTGTTTTTCTTTGTGAAAATTTTTGACAATCAATGATTCTGATTCAAGATTTATTATAATCATATCTAAAAAATTTACGGATCATCTATGTTAGAAAATTTTTGACCTTTCCTCATATTTTTGGAAGAGCTTACAAGAGTTTCTACTTTGAAGATTACTTCAGATCTAATATACAGGAGGTATAAGAGTAACAACTTAGCTTTTTGTTGGCAACACCAAGGACGATGAGATTTTTCATCAAAAAAAAATAGGATCAGTTGAACTTACACTATGTTTATTTAGTTCAATAATTGTTATGATTTATTCTTCAGTATTATTATAGGTTGGAGCTTTTTAAATTATAAAAATCGTTTGACTTTTTTTACAATATAATGCAAGTTTAATACTTTTTATAAAAAATATTATTATTATTATTATTATTATTATGCAACTTGCATTTTACGTGCAACAGAGTCGAGACTTTAAAGTTTTGATTAATTTTTGAGGGTGGTCGGTAATGTAATATTTAAGATACAAAAGTTGGATTATTAAAAAGGTCAACATTTTATGGTATACGTTTTAATTAAAGGCTTAGAAATGACAAAACAATTTTTTTTTATAAAAGAAAAATCTCAACACTCTTACAATTATTATACGCAACTTATACCTCAATTTAATTAAATGGTTCTACTTAAGTTTCGTTCAAAAAAAATAAAAGGTTCTACTTAGAGTCCATAAAAGGTTATTAAAAGTTGAAATTAATAATATTAATAAATAAATAAAATTATTAATTAGAGTCCATAAACCCCCTCACTGTGTATACTGCATGGTGTGAGCTGTGAGCTGTGAGCTGTGAGCTGTGAGCTGTGAGCAATGCGAAAGTGGATTGAAAATTTTCAAGAACCCACCTAGCTACCATGGTGGAATTGTAAGTACCCTTAAAATTTCATTCAAAATTATTATAATATTTTAAAATTATGAAAAAAAAAAATAAGAGAGAGAAAAAGTATGATAAAATGTATATTTGGTATGTATAAAAAATAATGTAAATTTTTTTTGAGAATCGTGAAACACCATAATTTTACTGTGGTGATCCTTACCAAACGTACCCTTACTGTGAGAAACTTAGGCTGATAGAACTATTACGGTTAAAATGTAATTACATCTTTATTGAGAGTAGTACAATAGAACTAAATTTTTATCTTTGAATAAGAGATGATGAAAAGTAGAAAGCTGGAATAATATATTATAAATTGTTATGAATTTTGTAAGTTAAATTAGATTTTACCATAGTACAGTATCACTAGAGTTTAATACATTCTTTTTCAATCATTTGATTTTTAATACATTTAAGGTGAGTTTTTATTAATGTTAGTTCCTATTAATATTGAACCGTAGTACTAAACTTTTATTTTAAGAATTTGGAAAAAAATTAATCATATTAATGGCATACTATATATTATTGATTCAATCCTTCCAAATAGTGTCTCAAAATCTTGTAATGGCGATTTAGGATTTATTAATTATGCCTTGCCAACTAAATGTTGAACAACACGCATGTTAAACCACACATGCACTCAGTTTTAATATTTAATTTGACTTTAATTTCTCTTTTCCACACGACAAAAAGATCCCTTTGTATCGCCGTAGAATCTCATTTTGCTTTAGAGTTATCCGTGAGTTTTGTTTTATTATTGTTCATTTATTATTATATATTTTTTTAATTTATATTATCTTAAATTTTTTTAAAAAATATTTTGATATAAATTTCGAAACAAATCTACAACTGAAAAGTAGTAAACCAAAATTCACCATATTTTCGTAAGATTATCCTTTCGGCCGAAACTATATCAACACTATTCCTATATACTTTTCCTAATCATTCAAGTTTCATATTATTTTATTATTATTGTTGTTGTTAAGTTAGTTATTATTTACATCCTACGTACTAATCAAATAAATAATTTTCCCTCTAGTAATACAACTTGCACAATAATTTTCCGACAATCTTTACAACTAACATGTAGCGCATAGTTGTAGCTTTAACTAGAGTTGATCAAGGGCCAGCTAGTTTGTTAAAATTTCTCAATTTTTAAAAGATTTCAATTCAAGACCAGCAAATTTATAATTAAGTCAAATTAAAGCTGAAAAAAAACCATTAAGATTGAGATATATATATATATATATATAACTTTGTTTAATAATTGTAAAAATTTTGAGATTTTCTCATAATTTTTTTTTTGTCTTACCCCTTCTTGAAAAAGCCTATATACTTAAACGGTGTTTTTTTTGGTATTTGGATGTTATTAATTTATTATATTTGTAATAGAAAAGTAAGCTAAAGGGAAAATTTGATTGCATATATATATATAAGACCTCCTTTAATTTGTATAGTTTAAGCGATAAAAAGTATAATATGAACAAAAATTCAATGCTGTACAAATAAGAATGTGTTAAATGAGTAGTCACACTAGAAATGATAGAGTACAATTCGAAATATAATTGCATTAATTAGAAAAAAATTTGGGATATCACCTATTATGGAAAATCAACTTATTTAAAATATGTCTTAGATAGTTTGATTATGCATAAAGAAGATCGTTAGAGACTATCATATTCGAAATATAGTATGGTACAAAATTTGGGGACGTGCTCCAATAATATGAATTTCAACATTAGTTCACCACATTATAATATTAGCATCTTCCGACAAACTCCTACGGGTCATGGCCTTTAAACGTATGACAACAAAAAGAAGATAGAGCATCTTCATTCATGTGCCATCGATTAATACCTTATTATTATTATTAGGGTTCACTCCACCTAGGCAATAATTTATCTTCACATGATAGGGGGAAATCTATCATTTCTAATATGTATTGTAATACACACATTTATTAATTCATAAGTAATAAATCTATATATAATATTTTAATCTTCACGTTAGTGGTACTAATAATGGCAAACCATTTTTTTTATCATTTTAATATAACAGACCACCTCAAATTAATCAAAACTTAGAAGTGCACGTAAAATGCAAGTTGATGAACACTCTTTTTTTAAAAAAAAAAAAAAAAGCATATATGCATGTGATGTAGTGTAAGGCTATTATAAAAGCACCCATTGCCATTTTCTCCAACTCCGATCTGAATTTGAGCCTTTTCAAATACCTCTCTACATATAAATCTCTCACACCTAAAGCTTCAATTTCTGTCACCCCCAAAATGACACAGCTCAAGCCTACAATATTACTAGTAATCTTCATCTCTCTCATGTCAAATTTTGACCAAGTTGAGCCATCATCAATATTACCTAAATATGCTGATTCTTCTTCATCATCATCATCAATGGCCTACATAAGAGCCTCATGCAAGACCACACTCTACTCAAATCTATGCATTCAAAGCCTTTCCAAATTTGGCCATTATTCCCCATTACAACAAAACCCTCAACAACTACCTCAAATTGCCTTGTCCGTGAGCCACTCAAGAGCCCTACAAACTAGGGCATACTTGTTGGGACTCTCCATTCAGCTCAACAACACAATAATGAAGAAGAATGACTTATACCTTGATGTGCAAAATTGCTTGAACCAAATTAATGATAGTGTGGACCAGCTTGGCCAATCCATCCAGGAGCTTCGACGGATGAATTTACCGAAAGATGTTGTCGCGGTCAATATTGATGACAGCTTCTTGTGGCACATTAGTAACGTCGAGACGTGGGTGAGCGCGGCCTTAACCGATGCTAGCACATGCGTGAACTTGTTTAATCCTGACCGTAGGATGAGTAAAGTGAAGGCCGGAATTAGGGTTAGGGCACTGAATGTTGCGCAAGTTACTAGTAATGCACTTGCCTTGTTTCATGGATATGCAGCTAAATATAAAGCAGCAGCAGCAGCAGCTAGAGCCAAACCTTGAAAACTTTAAAGCTAATAATTAACCCACCCTTTGTTTGTTCATGTCTAGTTCTATAGTACATGTTTTTTCTAGGGGTGGTTTTGCTATAATTAAAGTTTTCATTTGTATTATTATTGAGAACTATTGAATTAATTAATTAATTGTTTTAATTAAGTTCATAAGAACTCTTCTTTAATTGAGCATCTTCTATGTGTGTGTGAATATATATGTTGTTTCTTTGATTATTTCTAGTGATGTATAAAGGGTTATATAGGTAGTTTCAATTTGGGTTTGTACTTTGTAAGTTAGTCCATATATATATATATATAATATAACCGCAAATTAATTAAGAAGGTTTTGATGCTTGTTAAATGCAGGGTTATATATATAACAACTAAATCAATGTGCCCAATTATATTCATGAATTCAAATGGACTAGATATGACTATATGAGGGTGTGATCTATGAATTAGAATAATCTATCCAAGAAGGGGATGAATTGGATAGATAGGTTAAAATTGATTTCCCAAACTTTTTGGTTCCTTTGTTCCTGATCTTTTTCTAAGGTTCCTTTTAAAATAGGAAATCAGACGAAGAGTTTTAGGAGAAGGTTCAAACAACAATTATTTTAGAGAGATTCATACTCAAGTTGCTTTGAGTCATATGTCCTCTCTCCTTATAACCAATTAGTTAAAAAATCTCTATAAACTTTGAGATATTACACCCAAGCAATCCTTCACCAAGGGACAAGCACACTTGCTTTTATGCTTAACCAAGTTATATATAATAAGAACCTCGTTTTAAGGACAAGGTTCCTACAACTAATGACTTAATACAAGAAGTAGGTATTGTAACATTAGCAACTTTCAAAGGATCAACGTCAACGATTTTTACAACCAAGACACTTCAAGCATTAAATCATTCACCAAACAAGAAAAGAATAATTAATTTACAATCACAAAAATTAAGGGCTTGTTTGACAACAATTTTTGTTTTTTGTTTTGTGTTTTTAAAAACAGTTTTTAAAGAACAAAAACAAAAAAATTTGTTTGATATATTTAATTTGTTTCAAAAATAGTTTTGAAAACAAAAGAATAAATTTTTTTTTGATGAAACTATTCTAAAAAAACAAGTTTTGTAAACAATGAAGGCCAAATGACTCTTTTGGTCCTCAATGTTTGCACCAAGTTTAATATTGGTCCTCAACGTTTCAAAAAGTTGTTTTAAGTCCTCAACGTTTTTATTTTGGTCAAAATTGGTCCTCCAGCATAACTATGTCTGATTTTTTTTGTTAAATGCTGACGTGGAAGGCTTATATGGCACACCCTCTCTCCTACGTGTCATATTTGGATGATATGACACCCTCTCTCACTCCAACTCAGCAAAACGACGCCGTTTAACTGAGTTGGAGTGAGAGAGAAGTGATGCAAAACGGCGTCGTTTTGCTGAATTAAAGTGAGAGATGGTGTCATATCATCCAAATATGACACGTAGGAGAGATAGTATGTCACATAAGCCTTCTACGTCAGCATTTAACAAAAAAAACCAGACGGAGTTATGTTGGAGGACCAATTTTGACCAAAATAAAAACGTTGAGGACCAAAAATAACTTTTTGAAACGTTGAGGACCAATATTAAACTTGGCGCAAACGTTGAGGACCAAAAAAGTCATTTGGCCAAACAATGAATAATGACCTCCGTGTATGATTGATAATTATTAAGTTAAATTAGATTTTTAGTCCCTATAGTTTCATCAAAATTAGAATTTGGTCATTATAACTTAAATACTTTGAAATTTGGTCGTTGTAATTTTTAAACTTAATTAAGGAAAAAAAAGTCCTTTCCGTTAATAACTCTTAGACAATATATATTAACATCTCTTATTGTTTCATAATATTACCTAGATTTATGAAGAAAATACTGTTAATATTATGTTCACTTGATTCTACATGTACCATTATATTCAACACATATTTACAAGCTTATATTTGTTTCAGTTGCAAAGAAAAAAAGTTTGTTAGGATGACATTCTAAACTTTTTAGATAAAATCGAATGCAATTCCAAACTTTTAGGACAAAATTGACAAAAAAAAGTTTAGGGACTAGATTGAAATCTTGTGTAAAATTTGAGAACATAAAAAAAGATTTAGGGACTAAATTGAAATTTTTATAAAATTTGGGGACATAAAAAAATATTTTGGGACTAAATTAAAACCTGTAGGTTTCTTGTATTGAAATTTATAGGTTCTTGTAAACTCATTTGTTTAATCTCCATGTTAAAAAAAAAAACTAAAAACAAGAGTACAAAACAACTTTTACTTGTTTTTGTTTTTTTATTTTTAAAAACACAAATCTATTTTTAGTTTTTAATAACAATTATAAAAAACAAACTTGTCAAATAGTTTTTTTGTTTTTAAAAATAGAAAACTACTTTTAAAAATTGTTATCAAACAAGCCCTAAATCGCTCAGTTTCTCATCAGTCACAATGACCCTTACGCTGACCACCCTTCAATAATTAAGGAAGTGGATCCTCTAAAGTAATCTTCTATATTTTTTGTAGAGTTATGAGAAAGATAGAGAGAAAGAAATTAAAATTAAGAGAGAGAATCATTAAGAGAGAGAAAATTTCCTTCTTTCTATCTCTCATAACTCTACCAAAAAATGTAGAAAATTAATGTAGAGGATCCATTTCCCTTCAATAAATACAATTCAGACTCATATGTGAAAAATCAATATTTAATCCTTCAATTCTTTACTAGAGAATATAAGGCCATATCTTTAATTAATTTGTTTAAGAAAGCAAGTATTGCTATTTAATTTGTAGTTGTGGGGTTGGGAATTTCCCTGGTTAATTAAGATAGTGAGGCCATGTGTGCTTAAGATTAGGATCGGATATATATATATATATATATCCTTATATTATATATATATATATATATATATAGTGTTTTTTTGAGATGCTAATAATTGGTGTCTCCAATGAAGTCATGGTGGGTTAATTGATCCAAGAATTTCATTCACTTTGGTTTGATAGATTGCATATTTGGTTTACGATCCATGCATATATACCATGTTATGTGGTGGAGAAGATGTTCAGTAGTACGGTATTATTGAACTTTAATATATTCTTCTAATAAGTTGATTTATCTCTAATCCATTCAAAGTGCCTTATTAATATGAATTTCTATTAATATTAACAAATGACTCTACATGATGATAGATTGAAAGATTGTACCAAAATTCAGTAGTACCGTAATACTGAATTTTTATCCGGGTGGTGGTGGAGTAAAGCACAACTTAGTACTTGAGACAAGAAACTTACCAAAAAGTTAACAATAATAATATCAGATTTTTCTAAAAGTGAACAGGTCTGAAATTTAATTTTTTCGAGAAAATAATGAAAACATTCATTAGACTATTAATTCTAGATCTCTGACCTGTAGTTAATAATTTATAGTACTTCAATGTTCGAATTTCTTTGTTACCTAAACTATCGATTATTAGTTAATTAAGATGCATGTTATTAATCATTTAAGTATATATTGACAAAAGTATATGTTTGCTTCTGGAGAGTAACCCTCTATAGTTATCCTCTGTATTTAGTATTATATTGGAGTTAAGAGGGATAGAAAAAAGAAAAATTAAGTGAGAAAAAAAATTAACTTTTTTTTATCTCTCTCTTAAATTTAATATTAACTACAAAAAAATAACTATAGAGAATCCATTCTCTTGATTTTAAAGTTTTGAAAGTGTTTATATATGCGTTTCTTCTTTTGCATCCAAAGTTCCAAACCATCTTAATTTGAGGTTATATATATATATATATGGAGTATGGACTAACTCACAAACGCAAATTGGAACTACCTAGCTATACGTGTATTGTATATATAATTAAACCTTTACATCACTAGAAATAATCAAAGAAACAATATATATATATATATATATATATATATATATATATATATATAATTAAAGAAGATGCTCAATTAAAGAAGAGTGTTTAATTATGAGCTTAATTAATTAAAACAAATAATTAATTCAATAGTTCTCAATAATAATACAAATGAAAACTTTACTTATAGCAAAACCACCCCTAGAAAAAACATGCACTATTTAACTAGACATGAACAAACAAAGGGTGGGTTAATTATTAGCTTTAAAGTTTTCAAGGTTTGGCTCTAGCTGCTGCTGCTGCTGCTTTATACTTAGCTGCATATCCATGAAACAAGGCAAGTGCATTACTAGTAACTTGTGCAACATTTAGTGCCCTAACCCTAATTCCGGCCTTCACTTTACTCATCCTACTGTCAGGATTAAACAAGTTCACGCATGTGCTAGCATCGGTTAAGGCCGCGCTCACCCACGTCTCGACGTTACTAATGTGCCACAAGAAGTTGTCATCGATATTGACCGCGACAATATCTTTCGGCAAATTCATCCGTCGAAGCTCTTGGATGGATTGGCCAAGCTGGTCCACGCTATCATTAATTTGGTTCAAGCAATTTTGCACATCAAGGTATAGATCATTCTTCTTCATTGTGTTGTTGAGCTGAATGGAGAGTCCCAACAAGTATGCCCTAGTTTGTAGGGCTCTTGAGTGGCTCACGGACAAGGCAATTTGAGGTAGTTGTTGAGGGTTTTGTTCTAATGGGGAATAATGGCCAAATTTGGAAAGGCTTTGAATGCATAGATTTGAGTAAAGTGTGGTCTTGCATGAGGCTCTTATGTAGGCCATTGATGACTGATCAGCAGGTTTAGGTATTAATGATGATGGCTCAACTTGGTACAAAATTGACATGAGAGAGATGAACATTATCACAAGTGATGTAAGGTTGAGGTTGAGCAGTTGTGCCATCTTGGGGTGACAGAAAATAACAGACACTCTCTCAGCAAGAATTCGAATCTGAGCAGTCTGTCACGTTGTGAGGAACTAGACTAGTCTCTTTCTACTGTATACAAATCTCGTGGGGTGGGTGATAGAAATTGAAGCTTTATGATTAGCTTTAGCTTCTAATTATATGTAGAGAGAGGGATTTGAAGCTTCAAATACAGGTTCGAGTTGGAGAAAATAGCAATGGGTTATGGTGCTTTTATAGGCTTCACACTACATCACATATATGTTTATTTTTTTTTTTTCCTTTTGTTGATCAACTTGCATTTGACGTGCAATTAGCACTTCTAAGTTTCGTTTAATTTAAGGTGGTCGGTTATATTAAAATAATAAAATTTGGTTTGCCATTATTACCATTAACGTGGATATTAATAGATTATATATAGAATTATAATATAATAGATGTGGGGATTACAATATATGAAAGTTTCCCCCTATCATGGGAAGAAATATTAGCAAGGTGGAGTAAACCCTAATAATAATAGGTATTAATCGATGGCACGTGAATGAAGATAGATGGTCAACTTTTTGTTGTCATACAATTAAAGCAATACCAACTAATTAAGGTTGAATATTTTTAGAAGAGACACTATATATATATATATATATAGGGTGAAATCAATATTCAAATTTTTGGTGAAAAAGATGTCTATGTTTAACATTCAACCATTCATCACACATAATTGTCTCTTGTAAAGAATATATATATAGAAAACAAAATGACTTGGATCCCATAAATTTGAAAAATGATAAATTTTTTTTTAAAGTATGAGAGAAATAAACAATGTTTTAAAACTCAAACTGGACCAACCAGTTGGATCGAGAACTGGCGTTTGTCCGGTCCGGGTTTAGCTAAAAACCTGACTCGGGTTGGACCGGCCAAAATTGTTGACCCGAATCTTTTTTATTGAACTTTTTTTTTTATTTTTTTTTAGTTGGGCTTGACATTTTTTGCTAAACTTGACTACATGCATTGTGTATCTTACAATTTTAAATCTTATATGATTATGAAACAATTAATATAGTATGTAAATGATATAAATATTTTAATTAATATTATTTGAGCTTATTATCTTTTTATATATATGGTTGAATAATATAAATTTCTCATTATATTTTAATTTTATGTATAAAAATATAATTTTTGAAATATAAAATATATATAAATATATATAAATTATTCAAATATTATTATTCTTATATATATATAATATCAACCGGTTCAACCACCAATTTAACTGATTAGCCCATAACTCGGAAAATTTTTCAGTTCATCGAACGGTTTGGTTTTTAAAATATTGAAAATAAATACAAAAAAAGTTTATCCCTGACTAATCTATTCATTGTGGTCTGATCAATTTGTGTAGAGTCTTTAATTTTTTTGTATCTATCTTTCTCATTATACTTTAAAATTTTTTTTTATTATTTCTCAAATTTAGATGCGACAAAAAAGTTCAAAGGTGATATAAACTTTTTTAAGAAGAATGTAAGACAAATTAAAATAATTTATGATTATAAAAAAAATATATATTATACATTAAAAAATCTCAAAAATTTTCACAATTATCAAACAAACTTATATATCTCAATCTTAATTGAGTTTACTTTAAAAAAATGATGAGGCCGTAAAGTTGTAAACAGCATAGAGATCTGATATCCTTGGGTTTCACTTAATTTATTGGTTTAATTACTTCATTATAAATTTATTGGTCTTTGAATTGAGATCTTTTAAACATTGACAAATTTTCACAAACTAGCCCTTGATGAAATCTAGTTGAAGCTACATGTTAGTTGTAAAGATTGTCGGAAAATTATTGTGCAAGCATGTATTACTAGAGGAGATCAAATTATTTATTTGATTAATAAGATGTAAAATAACAACAACAATACTAAAATAATAATAATAATAATAATAATAATAATAATAATAATAATAATAAACTTGAACTATTAGGAAAAGTATTAAGAAATAGTCTTGATGGTTTCATATATATATATATATATATATATATATATATGCTAAGCAAAATGAGATTCTACGGCGATGCAAAGGGATCTTTGTCGTGTGGAAAAGAAATTAAAGTCAAATAAAAACTCAGTCGTGTGTGATTTAACATGCATGTTGTTCAATATTTAGTTGGCAAGGCATAATTAATAATTAATAAATCCTAAACCACGATTACAAGATTAATCTCGAGACACTAGTTATTTGGAAGGATTGAATCCACAATAGTATGCCATTAATTAATATGGTTATATTAATTGCTTATTGATTGCGAGTGTGCCAATGAGAGAAGAGGGAAGAGATGTTCAGTAGAACGGTAATATTGAACTCCAGTTTCCAGTACATCTTTCCAATCAGTTGGTCCCTAGATCATTCGAGGTGGGTCTTTTATTAATGTGAATTTCTATTAATATTAACAAATGACTCTACATGATTGGAAGGATGTACCGAACTTCAGTAATACGGTACCATTGAACTTTTATTCGAGAAGAGGATGTTTAGTATTACCAACGTATTAAAATTTTTGTAGTCTCTTAATTTATTATTTGTTATTTGTCAATAATAATATATATTTGGTCTCTAGTTTATTTAAAATGAGTTTCTATTAATATTGACAAATAGTATTGAATTGAATGGAGGGATATAGTTCGATACCCCCATAATATTAAACTTTTATCCCGGTGACACAGAGTGATCATATTCTAGCTTTCCATTTTTATTTTACATTACAAACTCATATTTAACATAAGTTTTTGTCTAGACCAAGCTATCTACCATTGAATACTGTGATTAATTTTCTCCTTGAATTATAGGAACCTCGAAAGGTGGGACAGTTGGCCCTAAGGATTTAAAACTACTCTATATCCAAGGTCAGAGATCGAACCCCTAACAATTAGTTAAGGATGAATGATAATCTCTTTCATTCAACTAAACCTTTTGGGTTATATTTAACATAATTATTAGTCATTCACAAATGGTAAATTACGGTTCAAATTATTGTTAAAAGAAATATTTACATTTAGATCTACCAATTGTTCAATACGATTGTCTCTAATAAAAAATATTTATGTGTATAAAAAACACACAACAAATATTAACAAAACACCTGTTGATTATTTTTGGTTCAGTTTTTTTTTTATTATTATTTTGTAAGAAAGTTACTTTTGGGTTATATGTATGCATATGCCACGGAGAGAAGTATAGTAATTTTTTATATCTAAAAAACAAAGTATAGTTTTTAAAACTGAAAAAGATAAGAATGTAATTTTAATATCTATAAAAGAAAAAAGACGAGAAAATATACAAGAGATCTTAGACACTCCAGAATTTTATACTTTTAGCATTATAATAATTTGTATTGTACTAAAAATAATAAGATAATAGTATGTCAAACAATCTGCACTGGAAAGATGAGAATGAGAGTACCACATTCCATTTATATATATATATATATATATATGCTGCTAAATAAATACGAATTTTAGACATTAGGATCCCAGAACCAGAAAAGAACAATTTCTATCTCCTAGGGTTTGTTTGGGAATTAAGAGGGGAAGGGAAGGGGAGAGATTAGAGGAGAAGGGAGGGGAGGGGAAGGAAAGGTTAACCTTCCATATGTCCTCCTCTTGTTTGGGTGTTGATACCTCCTCCAAAATACTACAATTTGGGGTATCTTGAATTTGTGAAGGAGAAGGATAATGGAGGATTAAGACTTGATCTTCCATTATCTTCTCCTCCAATTTTTATCTTCCCAAACAAGGAGAAGATATCTTGAAAGTCTCCCCTTCCTTTTCCTTCTCCTCCTTAATCCCTAATCCAAACATAGTTGGGATGCAGGATAATTTCACACTACATAGTAAAGCCTGACAGTAAATAAATCTACTCAGTGAGCTCATTTCATCTGAATGACCACTGATAGGAATGTTAACTATTACAGACAAACATTATATTACAGGTTACAGGATAATAAACAAAAACACCACTCATGTTGGCACAATAAGCATATAGGTCTGCTTGTAGTATTCAGAATCATTCAGCAACCTTCATATTAGAGAGATAGACTTTACTCTGAATCACACTTCCTCCGATCCAAAAACCAGGCATGACCATTAACCCCACATTAGGCTTTTCATCATCATCATTTTCATCCATTATCAGGTTCTTCACCACGCTTTCCATATAAACTTCAGAGAATTCACTCCCCACTTTAACCTGAAATACCTTGGCATTTGGCTCGAAAGAAAAAGCGAGTCTGTGCAAAAGCCAAATTGATTTGGCAAGTTTCAGAAAAGCCTGGTAAAAAGCGGTTCTTGGATGCCCACCTCCCATTACGTAATTTCGCTGATCTAGATTTCCAAAGAATGAGGCTTCCATCTTTGGATGAACTACCACTAGGTATTTGCTCCTACAAAACTTCCCAAAAATGGAATCCGGGTTTTGGCCTAGCATATCCAAGGGATCAGTCTCCCTTGAAGCAAGAAACTGATGGAAGAAGCTCTCTTTAGTGATAGTGAGGTTGTCTGATTTGACAGAAAAGCTTTCTAGCTCAAAGCCACTGAACATTCTTTGGCATATGTAGGACTCAAATGCGTACTTCTTGTGAGCTCTCTTTGCATAAACAACGTTTGGTTCGATTGAGTTGGCAGCAGCATCAAGGTCCCACCCAGCTGCTTTCATCATGTTGATCAACGGTTTAGAAAAATCATGAATGGCTTTTGAAGCTGCCTCCACAGCAGATGTGAAGAGATCTGGAGTAAGGTCAACAGGGAAAAATCCATTTTCATCTTCTGACTCTTTGGTTGACAAACCCCTAAGCTTCAGATTTTTTTCTAGCTTTGTGCGCTTTTGGCTAGCCTCCTCAATTTGCTGTTGCAACTGATGGATCTCTGAATCTTTATTCTGAATTTCAGACTGGAACTTCTTCACCATAACTTCATAGGTTTTCAGGAGGCTCTGTTGTTCTTGAATTTCTGCAGCTAAACGAGAGTCTTGTGGAGAAACACACACTGGTTTTGGGTAGTTTTCCCTGTAGAAATGCTTGAGTTCAGACAGGTTCTTCAGCTCTGAAATAACCATTTTATCAGTGGTTTGGATTTTATCAGGGTCATAGGGAGTATGAGCAGATTGCAGC
This sequence comes from Senna tora, assembly GCA_014851425.1. Taxonomy (NCBI): domain Eukaryota; kingdom Viridiplantae; phylum Streptophyta; class Magnoliopsida; order Fabales; family Fabaceae; genus Senna; species Senna tora. The sequence goes on along the minus strand of CM026265.1, from coordinate 3,919,647 downwards.
TGAATATAAGCGGACTTCAGGGAAGAAATATTTGTAAAGATTCTAGATATTATAGTTTCCATAGCATCAGGATTCTGATTCATGGCCTCTTCCATGGGTTGAGGGTGGACCTTCTGATTGTTGCTCTCACGTAATTGAGTGTCTTTTGCTCCAGTGGGTAGCATAGCTAATGCCAATAAAGGAACAGTATCAGCTTTCCTTCAACAAAACCAAAACTAACACACAACCTGCAAGGTTCTGTGGAAGTTCAATCAAGGTATAAAAAATTTTATAAACTAGTATACGATCCTTAAGTTTTCAGTTCATGTTTCACATTTTATAGTCTTGAAATCAACATGAAAAGAAAACAGATACATTTCAAAATGGCTGAAAAAGAGAACAATCGTGTTAATTGTGGAGTATATTAAGTTATATACAGATAGAATTGTTTGCAAAACAGAACAGGCAGAAGCCTAGTATATGTGACAAAAACAATTACAAAAGACAAGCCAAAAAGGTATTAGTATCTAGAAAGAATTGACCTAAAAATATAATAATTTTACCAGTCAGATCCATTTAAAGCAGGCATTAATACTTGAATATGAAGTTATATCTTCCAAATCAATCTTTTTCTAGATGAAAAACAAATTTATTGATGAAATGAGAGAGGATACAAAAGGAGGAAAAAAAAACAACTCAACAAACCTTACAGTCTTTGGAGATCCACGAGGAAAACTACTCCAAAGAAACCACTTTAACTTGGAAGAAGCCCACAAAGAATACAAACCAAAGCATGTTAATTGGGAAATCCATGTAAGACTTGCGTTGTTCAGGTTTATGTTTCTCGAAGTTAATTCAGCTTGTAATGTCATGAAATTCCGAAACTACAGGAACTTATACAGAAATGAAATATTAGAACATGATCATTACACTTCTCCTCGGTAAAATATCTATTAATAAGATGCTGGTAATTCATTCTTTGAGATAAATACTGCAATTATAACATCTCTTGTACACAGTCTGCATCTTCATTCCTTATCCATCTCCATGTTTTATTGTCTTTCAACTTAAGCTGACCATTCCTGATTCCACTTCTACCAATTCCCAATTGGAATAGGAAAATTGGTGTGAAAGATTCAACAAGGTTTTTATCATATAGTAAATGAAGTGTTACCTTACTATAAAAGAATTAGACAAAGAAAAATAGTGGCCATTCAAATCCCATAGAAATTAATACATAAGTACTTAAACATAACAAATTCATAACATACAAATTCAGACATCTTCCATACATAGTCCATTTCATAAATAATCAAATCATTGATGTTCAGACAAACATTCAACAAAGATCTTCAAAAGTCCTATCCTCATAAAATGGCAAATCCAAGCAAATTTGAGTAATCTCAAATTCTCCACTGTCAATGCATTTTAATATTCAACTATTCAAGTACACTAATACGGTGAAGCTCAAAGCATCAAACTCCTATAATACCATCTAAATCTAAATTACTAAAAATCACAATTCAATCTCAGTTCACAAATCACAACATATATACTCTATCTCACATTTTCAAATACTGGCATTGTGTGGGTGGGAGTCGGAGACTGTGGGACAGAGCATCAAATTCAATCACTTACCTTGCTGCAAAAGAGAAAAGGGCTTCCAGGTCCAGCTTTCTTCAAACTACAATGCAAGATTGTTCTGCTGTGAGTCTGTGATTGTGTGAGAGAGAGCAGAGCTTCAAATCTGTTTGGCAGTCACTGTGTGAAACAGAGCGAGACAGAAATGGTGCAGAGCTTCCTTAGTTCTCCTCTCGTCTTCGTTCTGTTCTGTGCAGAGACAATGAGATTAGGGAAATTTAAGGCAATTTTCAGATGAGTAACATGGACTATAATTGGTTCTATCATTTGTGACTTCTTAAGAAATCCCAAAATAGAAAAAAAAACACACACACACACATAAAATTGAGCATTTGGTGGCAGATCCCCCACTGAACTTGTGATCTCATGCACTCGGCCTTGAATCACATTTTTACAGCGAGTTACTGAGTTTAACCAAGATTGGCTTGAGTACCAAATTTGACAATGAGTTCACTAGTTTTGTCTATGTAGGAATGGAAACTTGTATGAGTTTTCAAGTTGACTCGTGAGTTTGAAAACCAAGCTGATAAAGACCCAGAATCATAATCTATTTAGAACTTTTAAGTACTGACCACCTGCTAAAAGGACCATTGTGGAATCAGATAACTTTATTGCTTGCTAGAATTTACTTTTCATGCTTTGCAGAATTAAAATGAGTTAGTGCTTTGGGGCAGCATTGGAGTAATACTTGGAAAAAAAGATCTCCCCATTTATGCACCAAGAGCCATGAACTTTAAAGATATTTCTATTAAATTTGTACTCAGGGAAGGAAAGAGCAATAATACCAAATGATAAATATCTTTTTTAACATAAAACGAGAACTAATCACTAATGAAAATAAGTCCGGCGTCCTTGCGAAAGTATAATAATGGGACAATTATGAACACAACATGTAAGTGAATGCCAGTGATTATGCGAGATTAATTAAATCAGGTCTTTTTTTAAGAGCATCTATATTAGGTCTTTCACTTTTTCACAGATTCACAGGCCTAGTACACACCTCTAGCATCCATTCCTCTTTTTTACCTGCCCCAACTCTATTGCATTTCATCATTTTTAAGCTGTTAATAAAAGCCCATGATTGGTTTTAATAATATTTCTAAAAACCACCAACAAATTCGCTAGATCACTTGTTTTTCATACAAAGCAAAGTCCCAAGGTAGTCAAAGGTGGAAGGCGCCAAGCCTATGAAACACCTTAGACAAGAGGCGATAGAAAATCACACGCCCAAGGAAACTAAAGCACTATAAAAAGAAATAAATTTCTAGAATATGCTATATGAAGTTATGAACATAAAAAGACGAGAGTTTGTAACAACATTTGAAATATAAATAACTATTCTAAGTTCTAATATAATAATCATCAAGTCATAATACACTATAATCATCAAAATCATATATCAAGGTAATAGCTTAAATCTATTAAAATATTGGGCTGGGCTTGTTGTTTTCTCCTCGTTTAAATGCATTAAAAACTGACTTGTCATAATTTTTTTTTTAAAAAAAAAAGAACATAAAGCCTATTTCACTAAAGTGCCCAAGGCGCTTGCCTTTTTGACAGCAAAGGTGCCAGAGGTGCTCTCCTAGGCATCGCCTCTATGAAGCCAACGCCTCTCATAGTGTGAGAAGCACTGGTCTCAAATAGGGCCTCGCCTTAGCACCTTTGACAGCACTGCAGAGTCCATTTGGTATTGCTGTGAACTTCTGGTTCTGCTAATAAAAAGCAATATGAGAGAAAAGCAGTTCCTGTTTGGCAAAATCATTTAACAAGCACTTTTACCATTATTAATGTGTTTAGAAAATATTTCCAAAAAGTTTTATGTCAAATTGCTAAAGGGACACCGGACATGCATTTAAGACGGCAGATAAAAAACTTTATGTACTTATTAATGGTGACTAAATATTCTAAGTAAGGATGCAATTATCTTAAAAAAAAATCTACTTCTATTTCGAAGGAGAAGCTCCAAACTTTTGCTTCCTTCCTGCAACAAAAAAAAAAAACAATTGCTTTTGCTACCACTCAAAAGCAGATTATTTCTTTAGAAGTTAGGCCAAACACTTCTTTTTAACCAAAAGAAGTAATTTTTCGAAAAATAAGCAGCCTTTTCTTCTCTAAAAGCTTAGCCACACAAGGAGATAACGCCTAACTATTAATTGACAACTTGAAACCTAATTGAGTCAAACTCTTCCCGATACATATTCACTCTAAATTTACTGAGGCAGGATGAACTAAAAGACATCAGCTTTCTATATCCCAAGGCCTTGGAAGTTAAAAACCACACTAATGAATTCAAGACATTCTGTCTATCATCAACCTTCAATAAGAAGTTACTGTATATCAAATTTTGAGTTCTTCAACTCCAATAACAATAGAAATTGAAAACCCAGTATAGATGGGTATAGTTTGTAATCTTAAACGACACAAAGGTATAGTATAAAAAGCACTTCGAGATTTATTATAGAGAACTGAAAATGGTCGGCACGAATTTTCTACCTACACACTGCAATTCAGCCACAGAAAGTATCTAGCAAGCATAATATCAATAGACCTAATATATTTTTAAGAGTTACAAACCAATATGAGGACGACATAAATATAAATACAAATACAACTAAAGATATGTGATGTCAGTCATGCACGTATCTTGAGCACCAATCAACAGAAATCTACAAAAAGAGTGGCTATAACATAATTCACCCAGAAATTATCGATGTCAAACCCAACAGAAATTGAAAAATGAGCAAGTAATTCATTTAAAATAAGGTTGGGATTCTCAACAACGCAATGATCAATCCCTTAGCCACTCAGTGATTTTTCACAGAATCAAATTGTGGGTGAAAACTGGAGCGGAGATAAAAGAACCGAACAAGGGAATATATCAGAATAAACCTCAATCTACAAACACAAGACCTAAATCAGCTGAAACCAAGTTGATTATCGGACTCTGTCTTGTTCTGTACTCAGTTATAGGGGCAACCAAACGCGAGTTGAAGACGGAGAGAGATCTATTACCTTGTCAGAAAATTCGCCGGAGGGTCGCCGCGTAAGGCGGAAGAAAGAGACAGTAGTGGTGCAGCTGATTTATGGTTTGCACTTCTCTTTCACGTTACAAGAATTTTAACCTACGTTTGGATGGGGTTTAAGATAGAACTTAGAAGGGAAGGTGAAAATGGATTAAAAATGTGTTTGAAAGATTATAAAGGGGGATGGAAGGAATCTCAAATTCTCTTTGAGCATCTTCATTTTCTAGATCCCAAATAGGGACTAGGATGGAATGGTCTCACACTCTCACTTATTAATTTTAATTTAAAAAGATAAATTTATACGAAAAACGTTCTTCTAGCAGCTGCCGAAACACTCTTCAAATCATGAGTATATTACTTTTTTTTAGGTGAAAGTTCATTTTGGTCCTTTATGTTTCACTCAAGTTTTAAATTAGTCCTTTATGTTTCAAAAGTTTTAAATTAGTCTTTTATGTTTTCCAGAAGTTCTAAATTGATCCTTCCGTCCAAATCCGTTAATTTCTTAAGTCAACTGCTGACGTGGCGTGCCAAGGTGGACACATAATCTCTCCTACGTGTATTAGATAACTGACGTGGCCTTAGACACACAAAAAATACCCAAACAGCATCGTTTAAGCAAAAAATAAAATCATGCTGAGAGGACCAATATGAAACTCTAATGAAACATAAAGGACTAATATAAAACTTCAATGAAACATAAAGGACCAATATAGAACTTCAATGAAACATAAATAACCAATATAAAACTTGAATGAAGTATAAATGACCAATATAGAACTTTAATGAAATTTGAAGGGCAAATATAAAACTTTTGGGAAACATAAAGGACCAATATAGAACTTTTGAAAGATAAAAGACCATTTTAAAACTTGGATGAAACATATAGGACCAAAATGGGTATTTGACCTACTTTTTAAGATTATTTCTATGTCGCTAGAATCAAATTATTTCTATGCAATTTCAGACAGCATCTTATTGGCATCTGAATTGATAACTTTTATTCATGAAGCAAGGAAGGTGAAAACTACATGGTGTGCATACAAGTTAGATGTTCACAAGGCTTGTGATAAAATTTCATGGCAATTCTTACAAGCTAAACAGGGAGATCAGAGGTTCTTAATAGACTTCAAGTTTTATGTCTGTATAACATTTGGTTTGCAAGGAACAAATATTATATGGAACATAAAGTCATTACCCCTACTGAAGTAATACATAGAATTCAACATCAGTCTACAAATCATCCTGGCTAACACTGATGGATCAGTCTACAAGTCTGCTTGTGATAGTGATAACTTGCACTTTAACTGTTTTTTTGCTTGTTGTAGTAAGGAAAAAATACAAAGAAGTAGGGAAAGACCAAAGAAAACAATAGGAAAGACGATTAAGAACGAGCTATCCATAAACAACCTAATCATAGAAATGTGCAAAGACATAACATGTTGGCGTCGCTTGATATCCATATAGCCAACCCTACCTAGTAAAAAAAGGCTTTGATTATTGTTGTTGTAGTAAGAAAAATCTTGTCCGGTCACTTACAGGGATACGAGGCAATTCAGCACATCGTGGTGGAGAAATCAGCTTATATAAATCTACTTCTTGGAAGATCCTCTAATGTCAGTAGGGATATTGCTTGTTTACTGCAACAAAAAATTAGATTGTTGAATTTTTTTATTTTTAATAAAAATTAAAATGTATGCAGGTTGATAGGTATTAGGATTTTTTTAAAACTTATATTAATTTTAAAATATTTTATACTTAATACCTAATAAAATAATTTTCATTTTAACACAAAAATAGAACAGAAAATGTTTATAAGAGATTAGAGTTAATATTGGAAAAAATATTTAGTTCACCATTCCATTCCCTTCCATCCCTTTTTTTTCATTAAAACTTTTGAACAACATTTTTATCCATACTCCTCCATTCCACTCCTTACCTATCTCCTCATTTTTATTAATGACCCCTCCCTTCCATCCTTCATAAAACTCCCGAATATAGCCTAAAATCTTCTTTTGGTTGGCAATTTGGAATTAAAATTGGAGTGTTGAAATTGAAATTGTACAAAGATTGGTATGGTAAAAAAATCATGGAATAAGAATTTTTGGCCCAATTTTAAAATTTTATAGAATTAGAATCCTAATAATGAGACTATGTAATTGTTGGTTGGAATTGGAATTGAGGTAGGAAAAAAAATTTTTGTCCTTTCTATTTAATTAATATACTAAAATACGGATATATTTTATTAAAAATATGTTATGAAGCGATTTGGTCTTTTTAATTCATTTTTCTTTCCAAGTTTTCTATTCTACTTTTTACATAATAAACATACTTTTTATTTTAAAAATTCAATTCTATTCTTATTCCCACCAATTCTAATTTCATTTTTATTTTCAACTAAATTCAATTCCAAAACAAATTGTATTCGTATATCCTGCCTAAAAAAATTGAATTGAGTTGGTATATCCTGCCCTAAAATTGAATTGGGATTCTCAAAACATACCAAAAGTACATTTGACATCTTTAATTACTTCAATTCCAGCCTAAAAAAAATTCTAAAGACTTGAGTTCGTATATCCTGCCCTAAAATTGAATTGGGATTTTCTGCCCTCTAGATTCATACTATCCAAAACATTAGCAGCACGTTTGATATAAATGTACGGATATAAAGTACTGTAGAATAAAAAAAAAGTACTGTAGAGAAAAGTGAGGAGAGAGATAGAGAGAAAAATTAAGAGAGATAAAAAGTATGTTTGGTATATATAAAATATGATGTACATTTTTTTGAGAATCGTGAGATTACGTGTAAAGTACTGTTTGGGAATTATACAAAACATGCCCTAGGTTTTGTTCGATTTTATCACTTTTAAATTTTTTATTCTTTATCATTATCACTTTTCAAATCTTATTTTCCAATCTATACCAAATGCACCATTCACGCTCCAATTCGCCATTAGCAACGGCAAATTGAGAATTTTTTTTATTTCAATTCGTTGTTGCTAACGACAACTTGGGAGTCAACGCAATCTGCTCCAATTCGCCTTTAGCAACGGCAAATTGGGTTTTTTGAAAAAACTAATCCTACATGGCGTGTTGACGTGTCTAATTCACCCTTACCAACGGCAAATTGGACTCTGTAAAACTTTTTTAACCTATTTTTTGTCCGATCGGGATCCCAATTGATCATTAAAAAAAAGCAACACCAATTCACCCTTGAGAATAGCGAATTGGTATTGCTTTTTCAGTATACAACCCCTACCTCCCCTCTAAATCAAACCAACATTCTTGAACCTAGTCACCTTTCACTGTGCATGAAAATTATATGGTATGAAGTACTGAACCTACTTAAATATATTAATTTTTTTAATAGTTGACTATAAATTATATTGTATGGAGCACTGATCACTCCTCATTTCTTTTCTAAAGACTTGTTAACACGTCTTGCTTTATTTAATGACCAATTGGGATCCCGATCTAACAAAAAATAGGTTAAAAAATTTTTACAAAACCAAGGGCGAATTGGATACGTCAGCACGCCATGTAGGATCAATTTTTTCAAAAAAAAAACCCAATTTGTCGTTGCTAACGGCGAATTGGAGCAGATTGGGTTGACTCCCAGTTCGCCGTTAGCAACGACGAATTGGAATAAAAAAAATTTCCAATCTGCCGTTGCTAACGGCGAATTGGAGCGTGAACAGTGCGTTTGGTATAGATTGAAAAATAAGATTTGAAAAGTGATAATGGTAAGAATAAAAAATTTAAAAGTGATAAATCAAACAAAAACCCAAAACATTAAACATACCAACATGTGATTGGTTTGAGTGATAGATACTCCATTCCTCTTAAACATGATTTGGGTTCGAGACTTGCGTATGAGAAAAACCTCTGCTAGAGAGCTCTACTCCCATTATAGAACCTCCACTAGCTCGAACAAGATTACCTCCAATAGAAGGATACCTGTGAAAAAAAAACATATAACATCTTTAAATTTTAAAATTTTGTATTTAATCTCTTAACTTTTCAATTTTTAGCATTCTAATTTTTGTTTGTTTTTTAATATTTTTAACTCACATAAACATTTTTATTTATATTAGTAATGAGTGTTTTGGTAACTTTCCAACACTTTTCATCCTCATCAATATTTTAATAGGGTTTTAAGTAAAATTATTAAAACAATTTTCAATAACCTGAATAAAAATAGTGTCATAATTAAAAAGTGTTTAAAATAGACATACATCTAACGTAAAGAGGTTGAGTGCTTGAAAATTTTTTTGGGCCTTAGAGCACTCGAAGTTGAAAAGTTAAAAGTTGAGTGCAATATTTTAAAATCCAGGAGCATTATATGTACACTAACTTAAAATTCATCATTTTTTTTTGCATTTTAAGGAAAAGAAAAAAAATTACATTTCATCCCACCAAACTATATGACTATCCAAATAACATATGGTTTTAGAATGCAATCAAGCATTTGAGGGTGTGGGATGTCCTCAATCATGGACCAATCTTATGGCTATATCCTACATGTGGCATCCCATGTCCTTTTTATATTTACAATTTAGTCCTTATATATTTTATGATAATTATATTTTTAGCATGTTTAATAATTTTATAATTTGACCCCAATCCTTATAATAATTGTGCTTGTAACATTTATAAATTTTTTATACTTTTAAAGCTTAAACTTATAGTATTGCACTTAAATTTTTAAAATGTCTAATAATTTTATAATTTGACCCCTAAAATTTATAATAATTTAACATTTATAAATTTTTTTTATATTTTGACGCCTAAAATTTTAATGGGTTTAGGTATACAATATGCAAATTTTGTAAATGTTAAAAGTATAATTATTATAAACATTAGGGGTCAAATTATAAAATTATTAAACATGCTAAAAATATAATTATCATAAAATATAATGATTATATTACAAATATAAAAAGAGCATGGAATATTACATGTCACCATGGGATTGGCCCATGATTGAGGATATCTCATGCCCTCAAACTCAAATACTTGATTGCATTGTAGAATTATCCCCAAATAACACAATCCCTCACCTAATCTTCTATTTGTAACAAATCACCCACCTAAACCCTAGTATACGTCATTAGTGTAAAGGAATGTAATATTATAAGATGTAAACAAATGTAATGGAATGGAATCTTAAAGGTTAAAAACGTATTTGGTATGCAAAAAATGTAATGTAAAAGTCATAAAATAAAATAAGTTTAAAGTTTAAAATACTCTTATGTCTATATAAAAAAAAATACTTTTATGTCTAAATTAGTGGCAGTGGCAGTGGCAATGACAATGGCGGTGGCGGTGGCGGTGGCAGTGGCAATGGTGGTGGGCAGTGGGGTAAGTGAGTGGTGGGTGCTAGTAGTTGTGAAAAATAAAAAAGAGCAATTTTGTCATTTTACCGTCAATAATATTTTATTAAATTAACAATTAAATTTTATATTTATTTAATAAAATGTAACAATAAAAATATTTATATCATTTTATCTATTTAATAATATTAATAACACTATGAAGTAAATACTCTTTTTGATAATTTTATTATCAAAAGCATTTTTTACACAAATTTATCAAATTTCTAAAATACTGATTAAAGATCTTTTTAATTTAATTTATCAAACACGAACTATTTTTATCTCATATCACTTTTTCTCAAACTCTATTTAAAAAGTCATTTAAAAATAAGTAATTTTCATAAACTGTCCGACCATTAGTGTGATCCTAGGCATCGGAAATACACGGCAGGTACTAAGGGCTTGGTTGGGACACTTGGGAGGATGGTTTGAGAGTGGTGTGGGATGATTTGGAGTTATAAATCTTTGGTTGGATGTTTAAGTGAGTAATGGAGTGGGATTATTTAGGATGGTTTGAAAATCCTTCCAAACCATTCAACAACTCAATTTTCAAACCCCACCCCACTCTGCACCACTCCATTAATGACCATCCCATCTCATCTTTTCAAAAACCCCAACCAAGCCCTAAGGTTTTCACACATAGACCACAAATTTGATCTCATGTATGCCAAAATGGCCTTTGTCCACTGGTATGTTGGTGAAGGAATGGAAGAAGGGGAGTTCTCATAAGATCTTGCTGCTCTTGAGGAAGTTGGTGCCGAGGCAGCAGATGATGATGAAGAGGAAGAAGAAGGAAAAGATTATTGATGTCATAGAGGCATTTTCTGGATTAATGTTTCAACTTTCAAGTAGAGTGTGCTTGTTATCATGTTTGATCATTATTCTCAATAATTTAGGATGTGGTATTTGTAAAATATAACAACACTCAAAGATATTTTTCACTATGTAAGATAGAGTATATGAATTCTCACTTCTATGTTTGTGGCATAATAAATGGAATAATTTGTATTGTCCACCTGATTCATGATTTGCCTACGATTCGGGTTTTGAAATTGAATTGAAAAGAAAAAAAAGAATTGAATTGAATTGAATTTCTAAGATAAAAAGTATGTTTAGTATGTAAAAAATAAAATTAAAATTTTGTGAAGAAAAGTAGATTAAAAAGACCGAATTACCTTTCATAATATATTTTTAATAAAATATATCTATACCTTATTACATTAACTTGGAGGAACAAAAAAGTCTTTTCCTACTTTAATTCCAACTACCAATTTCATAGTCTCATTATTGAAATTCCAATTCTATAAAATCTTGGAATTGGTTAATTCCAAAAATCCCTATTTCATATTTTTTTTACCATACCAAACATTGGAATTTCTTGATCTTTATCCAATTCTAATTATAATTCCAACACTCCAATTCCAATTCTATATGCCTAACCAAGCAGCTAAATGTACAATTGCAATTCCAAGCATAGATTCTCAGCTACCAAACCAAATGCAGCCTAAAGTGTTATGTAATACTTGTCCAAAATGGATGATCAAGAGGTTCACTTAATCAGTACAAAATCCAAGAACAAAACTGTCATCCCTCATAAACATAAAAATGCCATGCCCGTCAAGTTTGAGACTATTGTTCTATTCACTCCGAATTTTAACTTTGAGACTCCAGTTAATCATCCCCTCTGGTAATGGAATTGACCTAGGTAAGCGCAGTGGCACCTCATATTCACCCACCCTTGTTAAAGGCATTGGAAGATGCAGATTATCAGGTACAATGTTTACAAAAAGCTGTCTTGCCACCTGAAAGTGGTCCAAAAACTAGATCAATACAAGGAAACACGAACTTGAGACGGAAAAATAAGCATAATAAATCCTAAAGTTGAATGTGAATATGGAATTTTAAGGCATTATTTTCAATATTTGCAACTTCTATTGCCAAGAAAGGTGCAAAACATCCAAATCAAATTGGGCAAAAAAAATTCTCATAGCACAAGATTCATTGTATTATAAAGAAATGCTTAGCGGAGTGTAATGCAACTTTAAAGAGAAAATTTAAATTATGAAGAAAACCTTTTACCTCAGCAACGAGATCTTCTTTTGTTACAGCAGAACGCAATTCCAAGGGTTCTTCTTTTGTTGCACGTGACTTAGCCTTTTCAGCGTCGATGAACCTCCGCAAGACCTAATCAATTATAATATCCAGATCCATATGAAAACAAACATATATTTTCTAATTGCATGAAAAGACAATAAGAAATGTCATGCTAACATATAAAATTCTCTCACATTTGAGGATAGTTCATTTATTCTTCCCCACATTAGATTCACAAAGGAGAAATAACAAACACAAAGCAACTCTAATGAGAGGAGGAAAATGACGTGTAAGACAGAATTGTAGACAGTCTGAATTAATGATGAGAAGCTCTGAAGATCAAGCTACAAACCAGCTTAGCTTTTGCAAGACGTATTGCTGCTTTTTCATATTCTCTCATCTTATCTTCCTTTGAATCTTTGGACTCTTTAACTTCTTCTTGTTCTTCTTCTTCAACAGGTTGATAGATCTGAACCATTAATAACATGAAAATACCAATCAGTGATACCAAAGAGGTTAAGGAGCCTGGCTATCTGTACTTTATATATTTACAATTAGGGTGACAATAACTAGCTCAGGTTCACTCCACTCAAGGGTTGAGATATATACACTCATATACAGTAACCAGATTTCAAGAACCCAAGAGTAGATCAGTAATCTAGATACCATGTACGTCAATAAATCTCTGCACTAAATGGCTGAGATTTTTTTTTTGTATTTTTTTTCCATTATGTATTTTGATGAATTTTTGTTTGGATCATTTGAAGCCTAGTATAATCAGATATCCATAATGATAAATGACACTGTAAAAAGGCAAATATCAGTTTAGTTATGAAATTAATTTAAGAGAAAAGAACCTTGCGCTGCTCCCTGATGAGATAAGCAAACTTGTCAATATTTGGCACAGCAAGCAACTTGGGCATTAGGTGGTTGCGAAAAAATCCAGGAGCAACCTTCACAGTCTCACCTGCCTTTCCTAGCTTATCCATGCTCTAAATTACAGTTGCAACACCCCCAAGTATAAGAACACAAGTTAATGAAAACAAATTTGAATACAGAAACAAGAGGAAAAGATAAAACAAAAAAAGAATATAGAGTTCACCGTTGTGAGGATGACTTCTAGTTTCCTGTATCTAAGTCCTTGACAAGCAAATAAAAGTGGGTTTGCCACACTCTGTGAAGAGCTCCGGGGTTTAGAGTTTCTAATAATCTGCTGAAGAGCATGTCTGCCGTATGAAAGATAACCCATGAAGCGCCTCGGTATCAAAACTCTGACACCTTCCAAGAGAATTAGAGGAGTATTTAGATAATATATTAAGAACATTTGAAGCCGGTACCCCACAGCTATGAAGTTTCAAAAGTTGCAATCAAATTACCAGATCAAAAATGGGAAGTGGTTGGCTTTTAGGGTAACAAGAATTCAAGAAATACGTTTCAGAGAATGGGTCTGACAATGAGAGTGAGTAGTAGACAGTTCAAACAAGGTATATTCATTTCAAGTTTTCAACACATGCGCAGCCAGTTTTCTTTTCATTATCTTTGTTTTATAGTTTCCTTATATGACATTTGTTTAATGGATATAGTATATACTGACAGTGACAAGGTCCATTTTCATGGTAATATTGAGGTATGAATTATTTCACAACCATCCTGCCATAATATGTAGCCAATTCTATACATTTTTTTAGAACTTACATTGTAAAATAAAAATGAATGCAATTGTTAATTACGGAAAGATTCTTTGATCAAAATTCACAAGCAACTTGACTATGTTTGGCTGGGATAGGACTGTACAAGGGCTTTGTGGAACTGCAAAGTCACCAATGAAACATCCCATTTCCCACTAATTAAAGACCAAACTTAGTATATTAATAACTGCATGTACTCTATTCGGAATGTCGATCTTTCCTGCTTCCTAGTTTGCTGCCTATCCTATCTTCCTCTTTCCAACTTATGGTACTGTACTAGTTTTTCTTGTTTCTCATTTACAGAATTTGCTCTCTTAACTCCAGCATGTCTAGTAATGGCCCCTTGCTGTTTGAAATCACCACCGCCATCACCAGAGTCTCTCCCAAAAAAAAGATGGCTTTTGCTTTTACTGCAATTTATTCTACCAAAGGTAATGCTTTCCCTTGCTAAGGAGGTCACATCCAAGAGAAATAACCTTCATAACACTAAATTCTTCCAATCCACTTCTTCCACTATTACTCTCAATATAATTGAACCATGCCCTTTGCAGCAGCACCATGTGGACAGTGAAATTATCCACTCTTCTTTTTCTTATTCCCATGATAATCAACTGAGACTCACAGAATCAGTTCAGAACAAAGACTTGGAAGCTCTTGCAGGACTTGATTCTTTTGCCCCTCATGTTGTAAATCAAGTGGGGAATGAATCACAAGGCAACTATAATGCAAAGGTTTAAGAATGAAGACTAAAGATATCGAAACTATAGTGCAAACTGCAAAGCTTATATGATATATCCTTCAAAATCAAAAGTGATCATCATTATTGATTAGAAAGATTGGACACTGTTAGTTTTATTCACATTCCTTAAGTAGTGATGAGGCTATAAGCATGGTGTTAATTCAGCAGTAAACCCATTTCAAGAATGAATGTTTAGAATGAAAATAGTGTTAATTCAGCAGCAATCAGATGAACCCACAGAAAATCACTTGAAATACCACTAATCTAAAGAACATTTCCTGAACATAAACACTGAACACACACACACACATATATATATATATATATATACTGATCAAAACTACAGAGAATCACTTGAAATCCACTAAGAAATAAAGAGACTCACCCGCAATCAGATGAACCACAGAGATGCGACGGAGCGACGGAGACACGAACGCACGCGAGAAGAAGAAGACGGCGTGAATTGGAGGCAATAGGTTTAGAAGGGTAAATGGGTTAAGCCGTTAAGGAAGATGCAAAAATTACACATTTGCCATTAATAAAAGGGTAAACTACAGTTTGCCCCCCTGTGGTTTGGCCTAAATTCAGTTTGCCCCCCTGTGGTTTAAACTGTGACACTTAACTACCCTGTGGTTTGGCTTAAAATTAATGTGCCCCCTGTGGTTTAGAGTGTGACACTTGACCCCCCTGTGGTTTATTATGTTATCACTTAACTACCTTCTATCCAAATTTTAGTCAAATTAATCATCATTTTTATACTTTTAATGTTTAAAATTTGTTATTCAACACTCTAGAATTATAAAATAATTCAAAAAAATTACAATTAATATAAAAATCAAATTTTAATTTTAAAAAATCAATAAAATAATTTAATATTTATTTTTTACTCCATTGATTATTTATATTTAGTTATTTATTCATTTTATTGTTATTTTTTGTCTTCAATGTTTTAGAATTATTAAATCAATCAAAATAAAATTGTAAAAGAATAATATAATACAAATATATAACTAAATTTAAGTTTTTTTATTGTTCAAGTTCAGAACATACATACCTGAATTGAATGTTAACATTATTGAGCTTAGAAACTCTAACATTAAACAATAATTTTCTTAAAAAAAGTATCCAATTTAGTGTACCAAAATAAAGTGACAATCCAACTTCATATTATTTTAGAGATAATATAAATATAATAAAATAATTAATTAATAACTAAATATAAATAAATAGGGTTTGAAAGTAGAAGATTATGGTTTATTGTTTAGAGGAAAGAAAAGAGTTCGAAGGAAACACTAAAAAGAGTTGAAAGTAGAATATTAGGATTTATTGTTATTATTTTAGAGATAAAATAATTAATCAATTCAATTATTTTTAGGTAATTTCTTTTATAAGTTATATTAAATATTAAATTTTGAGAAAAAAATAATATAGGATAGTTAAGTGATAACATAACAAACCACAAGGGCATGTTCTCCGTGTTTTTATAAGAAAAACGGCCAAATGACTCTTTTGGTCCTCAAAATTTGCACCAAGTTTAATATTGGTCCTCAACGTTTCAAAAAGTTATTTTTGGTCCTCAACGTTTTTATTTTGGTCAAAATTGGTCCTCCAGCATAACTCCGTCTGGTTTTTTTTGTTAAATGCTGACGTGGAAGGCTTATGTGGCACACCATCTCTCCTACATGTTATATTTGGATGATATGACACCATCTCTCACTCCAATTCAGCAAAACGACGCCGTTTTGCATCACTTCTCTCTCACTCCAACTCAGTAAAACGGCGTCGTTTTGCTGAGTTGGAGTGAGAGAGGGTGTCATATCATCCAAATATAACACGTAGGAGAGATGGTGTGCCACATAAGCCTTCTACGTCAGCATTTAACAAAAAAAATCAGACGAAGTTATGCTGGAGGACCAATTTTGACCAAAATAAAAACGTTGAGGACCAAAAATACTTTTTGAAACGTTGAGAACTAATATTAAACTTATTGCAAACGTTGAGGACCAAAAGAATCTTTTGGTCGTTTTTCTTATAAAAACACGGAGAACATGTCCTGGGAAACAGGTTTTATTAATGGCAAATGTGTAATTTTTGCATCTTCCTTAACGGCTTAACCCATTTACCCTTCTAAACCTATTGCCTCCAATTCACGCCGTCTTCTTCTTCTTCTTCTTCTTCTTCTCGCGTGCGTTCGTGTCTCCGTCGCTCCGTCGCATCTCTCAAAGAAGAGTGTAATTTACTCTTAAAATATCCATAGAAGCAATTTTGCTTATAATGGAGTAGAGTTTTCATAGTAAGCTTTTTTTTTTTTCTTACACACTAGATTTGTTAAAATCTTCAATGGAAATTTGGTTAAGCATAGCATACTCTCATTAATATAAGAAATCAAGATTCTCCAACCTAAACTCAAGAATTAGAGGGATATGAAGTATATAATGTGACCACCTTTGATGGATATGCTCAAATTGTAATTGATCTGTCTAAATTAGGGATAATAGTTACTATTATCTTCGTGTTCGAATTAAGAGCAAAAAAATGTATATTTGTGCTCAAACCTAAAAAGGACCAAAATTTCACTTTCGTCACCAGTTTTAAATACTTCAATTTATCAGTGTAGTGGAAGTGTGTGACTCAGGCTCAGGCGGGAACTGAATCAAATTAATGGCGGCCGTAGCAGAAGAAGAGACGGTGAAGAAGGAGGAGGAATCGGTGGTTACGGTGAATCAAGAGGAGGATGAGTATGATTCCAAGGAGAGGGTTCTGCAAAAGTACTTCCTTCAAGAATGGAAGCTAGTCAAGTCCCTTCTTGACGACATCGTTTCAAATGGCCGCGTCTCTGACCCTTCTTCGGTGCACAAAATCAGATCCATTGTACTCCCGCATTCTCTCCCTCACACTGTCTTTGTCCTTTGTTTTGTTTTGATTTCGTTTTCGCGGTTTTATGGTTGTTAACTTTGGAAATGAAAACGCTTGTGATGGCTATGAGCTTTTGGGTATCGGATTTGTGGCTTAGATCCTTTTAGGGTGATTGCAAGTTGATTATGTTATCTAGTAGATGGTCGTGAACCGAATTGGGTTCACTCTGCTTATGATGTGGAGGTGGGTTTAGTTATAAATTTTATTATAATGCTTTTTAAGCTTTTGATTTATGTTTCTGGGGTTCATGCGCAGATTTAATAGTTTTGAGCTCAAAATATAATTTTTAGCAATGCAATCTGAAATTTAGTTTGGGGGAATTTGATATAGTTATTCTGTTAGAGTCAGAATCTTGATGATGGAATGCCTTTGATATGTCCAATTTTAAAGTTTTCTGGGGACAGTTATTATTTATCACTAGTCTAGGGCCTTTAGCCAGCTGAACATTCTTCCATTGGTGGTTAATGCTGCACTTGACCGCTTGTTAATGTTTCATAGACTGAAGTCTTGACTTTTTTGGTGACATGTATGCTGCAGGATCTTAATTGTGTTTCGCCAGATTTATGCATTATGTGTGAAATGCATGCTTCTTATCTTGAGAAAGTTTTATTTTCCTTGTACATGCAGATGGATAAGTATCAGGAGCAGGGTCAACTTCTAGAACCTTACCTGGAAAGCTTAGTTTCCCCACTGATGTACATTGTTCGTTCAAAAACGATTGAACTTGGTGTAGAGTCGGATGAAATTCTTGAAATAATCAAGCCATTAAGCATAATTATCTATTCATTAGTCACAGTTTGTGGATATAAAGCTGTGATCAAGTTCTTTCCACATCAAGTTTCTGATCTAGAACTTGCTGTCTCTCTCTTAGAAAAGTGTCATCACACAAATTCGGCAACATCATCAAGGCAGGAAAGCACAGGAGAGATGGAAGCTAAATGTGTGATGCTATTGTGGCTTTATATTCTTGTATTAGTTCCTTTTGACATCTCCACTGTTGACACCAGTATTGCTGACAATAACAATCTCAATGAATTTGAGCCCACCCCTCTTGTGTTGAGAATTCTAAGGTTTTGTAAGGATTACCTCTCAACTGCTGGGCCTATGCGCACAATGGCTGGACTAGTGCTCTCTAGGCTTCTTACACGTCCAGATATGACCAAGGCTTTTATGAGGTTTCTATAATTATGTTTATTGCTGATTTGTTATTTTTAACTCATTTTTCTCTCTGCTTGTTTTGAATTATCTTCTCTGCGTAAACTAATATTTCTTATGGCTTCAGCTTTGTTGAGTGGACACATGAAGTCCTGTCTTCTGTCAAAGAGGATGTCCTCCATCATTTCCAGTTACTTGGTGCCATAGAATCACTCGCTGCCATTTTCAAGGTTTGCTTCTGTTTATTTTTATTTCCACTCTCAGATGCAAATATTTTTCTTTATTTTAGAAATAATTTTTCATGAAAACTAATTCTCTTTCCTTTGAAAACTAAGAATGAGGAGAAAAGTATTAAAGTATATATCTGACCATCATCACAATTGGAGTCAATCTATAGCATGTTTAGTTTTGCCTTTATGAAAGCAGCCATTAAGAAAACTTGCTGTGGTGTTTTCAACACTTCTAAGTTCTACCTCTTATACCATATTTATAAGCAGGCTGGTAGTCGGAAGCTCTTGCTTGATATTCTTCCTACTGTTTGGAGTGACGCATCAACACTATTCAAGTCCTCAACTGCAGCTCGAAGTCCTTTGCTCCGCAAGTATTTGATGAAGTTAACTCAGCGAGTTGGGCTTACTGCCCTTCCTCATCGTTTGCCTTCATGGCGCTATGTGGTTAGTATTTTCTCTTCCATGTTTGATGTGATCTCATATCTCAGATGCTATGTTGAACATGAATATACTCCTGTCATGCAAGTCCAGAACTGTATGTACAAGTACCACTGCAAACATAACTGGATGCATAAAATAGGGTTCATTATTTGGAATTGGAGTTAAAAGGTGGAACCAAAGCCTCTAAGATTTTGTCCTCTTAAAAGTTGAAGCTACTAGGACTGAACTAATCTCCTGTCATGCTAAAACAAACACACAAGTGGAATCAATTGAACTTAGTTTAAATTTCAAAATTTTAGAGTAAAGTTGTATGAAACCCTGATAATAAAAAATTACTGGATCAGCCTCATTATTTTGTAGTTTGTACTCCAGCATTTGCTCCTATTTATACCTATCTCCAACGTTTCATCATCTTGTCTGATAATAATTGCTCCTCTCCCACACATGATTGGTATTCTTATAACATTTGACTTGTCTCCCTTTTTCATTCTTGTGCATTTCATACTTTTTATGGCAACTTCACTAGAAGCTACTTGTCTGTAAACATTTTCTTGCCTTGATTACTTTACATGCCTACCATGCAGGGAAGAAGCACCCATCTAAATGTTTCTTTGAATAAGTCCAGTCAAATTGATCAGCCCAATTATGTTGTGAATGATAACTCCTCCAACTCAACACAAATTACTGATGTGGCACAAGATGAAGATATGGATGTTCCAGAAATTGTTGAAGATATCATTGAGATGTTGCTATCTGGTTTGAGGGATATGGTATGTCTAAAGGGTGAGATTCTTTTTGAGAATTTTATGTTTCTTCTGTGTTCTTAATTGCTAAGATGGTGAAAAGTCAGCTGATGTGTAAATGCTTGTCAATGATAATTTGTTTGAAAGTTGGATGACTTGAGTTTTAGTGCATAGTCTTTATAAAGGAATCTTGTAAGCTATTAACTTGGGTGACTTACAAAACAGTACTGACAATACATGCATCTGTGCAATTTATGATGCAATTGATCTGCGGAGTTTGGCCCTTCTGCTTGAAGCGTGGACCAAGCACAAGACCTTGTGCCGAAATTTCATTTATTTAGGAGTGAGGGTTGCAAGGATCTGATTCTTTCTTTTAACTGCTTGGTCATGAAATCTCTGACATTATGTTAAGAAATGGACAGTCTCAAAACTTAAGTGATGTAGGACCCGTGGGGAGAAAGAGAGAAGGGGGGAGATAATAGAGAAAGAGGGAGACGAATAAAGTGGGGAGTAGACACTAGACTGAAAGAGGACTAAAAAGTAATAGAGGGGGAAGAAGAGAAAAGAGGGAGAGAAGGAAGAAAGAGGAGGGAAAAGGGAGAAGAGAAAACTCAAATCGATCTAAATAATTATTCCGTAATATTCCAAAACAATCATACAGCTAGGGAAATGGCTACTTAAATAGAGAGAACAAAGAGATAATCCTCTTAAGTGATAAGATAAATTAACTATTGAAATAAAAAGTAAAGTTAAATATAAATATAAACAATTTTCTAATTTAAAATATACTAAATATTATTTTTTAAGAAAATATACTAAATATTCTATTCTATCATAAAATATTCAGTATTTTATCCTATGCTAGGATATCTATTGTTTTCTTTTATTTCTTCTAGAATAAGTCTTCTAAGTTTTCCATCATTAAGTTGTTATAAGAAGGCTAGGAAATGCTTTTTATTATTATCAACAACTAGTTTCTTAAGTATTAATATTAATAGATATAAGACAGCTGCCTTTATTGGGGTAATGTTATCAAATAATTTGTGGGCCCTTGATTGGCAGCCTAGTTTCTTAGGATGCTTTGTTCTTTTACTAGATTTCAGCTGACATAATTTTCTAGAGTTTGATCCTTATGGTCTATATTATAACTATCTTTCAGTTTAAAAAATTGTTTAGTTTCAATTGAAGATAATGATAATTGATAGAATGCACTTTGTAAATGTCATAGGCGGATAGGCCCAATAGGCTTACTCATGAATTATGAGGTGGTGTATCAGAGTTATAACAATAACTAGTGATCAATCACTTCGCCTATGCTTTAAGGTCAGCAGATTTAATTAATTAAATAATCTAGTTGGACAAGAGAAGAAAACTCACTTGATGATAAACTTGAAGTGGTAACTGGTTATTGTTTACTTCACTGTGTCTATTAACTTTTTTTTCCTTCCCTTTGCCACCTGTTTGCTGAAATTTGATTAATGGAGGTGCATGCTGATCAACATTACTGGCGGGATACTAACTTTAAGAAATAACTCTTTGCTCAGCATGTTCTGGTGACCTTCAAAACACCTTCTAAACACAAGAATAAGCTTTACATGGATTCATGGATTTGTATCCAAGAGCAACTTAAGCTGATAATGTTTTTACTGTATTTTAGCTTCTGATATATTTTGTTTTATCACTTGTTGCTGTTGGATTTCAGGATACTGTCGTTCGTTGGTCTGCAGCTAAAGGTATTGGCCGCATAACTTCACGATTGACATCTTCCCTTTCTGAGGAGGTTTTATCGTCTGTTTCTGAGTTGTTTTCACCTGGTGAGGTATGAGAGTTAACTTTCCTTTGTATGCAGTTTCTGAACTTGTTGCCATAATTTTTTTTGGATAAATTTATTTGCTTTCCCATTTGGTTTGAAAAATTACATTCTCCCCCCTAATATCAAAAGATGTGTTACACTAACCTCCCCTGCAACAATAAATAAGCTATAATTCCACCTATTTTGACCACCATTATATTTTACTTAAATAATATAAGAAGTATGAAATATGTACTTTTTTATGGACAGAAAGTATTAAATATGTATTTGACCAATATAAAGTGGTCACTTCTTAAATTTAAAATAAATTAAATGTGATTTTTAATGCAAAATAAATATTTAGGAAATACCTTTTTTCATAAATTATATTTTTAAAAGAAGAAATCAATATTATCCTGAAGGATATTTTGGTTGTCTTATAACTTCAAGAGAAGTTTATATATATATATAAAGAGAGAGAGAAAGTATAAAATGTTGAGGATAAGAAATCCTAGAATTAATGTAACAATAACCGTAATAAACTAATTAATGGTGAAGAGTTATCCAATCTCTTTGCATATCAGAAATAGAGATTCCCTTGAAAAAACCCATGGGCCTAGCACCAAAAAGTAGCCATATAGACAATTCTATCTGACAGCATATTTATTGACAAAGATATGCGAACATACATGCATTACTCTCCAAATATACAAACCATAAAGTCCCTTAAACTGCACATTGCCTCCAAGGTAATTAAATGTTTGTGCCATAAATAACCATTTTCATTTCTATTTACCTAGGTATTTAAAAGTATATGCATGAGATTTTTTCTCCTCTTAACTATATGTAGTACTCTGCTATTGTGGCTCATCTTTAACATTTTTTTCAGGGTGATGGTTCATGGCACGGAGGTTGCTTAGCTTTGGCTGAACTTGCTCGTAGAGGCTTACTCTTGCCTACTAGTCTTCCCAAAGTCGTTCCTGTTGTTGTGAAGGTGGTGTTTAAATTTGATAGTAGTATAAAGTGCAGAGATATTTGATTTCATTCAAATTGCTTTGGCAGCTTATAAGTTATAATTTTTTAATTGGTCTAAGTACATTATTATGTCATATTGTCATACCAACAGGTCCAAACTAGAAAGCTTAAATAGTTAACAAGTACATAACTTGTGCAGATTATTAAGAGAACGAAAGGCTAAAACTGAAAACTGGACTGAATAGCATCCTGGATTCTTGATGTCTCTGCTTATATTTATATTGGTACTATGACTGAACAAGGACACTCCCTACTTTTGACTGCTCATGAAGCTTAACTTAGGATATTCTTCCTGTAAATATGATTTATGGTTGGTTGTCTTCATCTTCGTGTGGTTAGAAGTTAGAACATAGAAATGGTGGAGACTTGGAATGATTTTATTAATTTCTTTAGGGTAAACTACAGTCTACCCCGCTATGGTTTGGCTTAAGATCATTTTGCCCCTCTTGGTTTAGAATGTGACACTATGCGACCCTGTGGTTTGGCTTAAAAGCAATGTGCCCCCCTGTGGTTAAAAGTGTGACACTTAGGGCACGTTTGGTTACGTGAATGTTGGATGTAATGGGAATGGGAGTAGTAATGTGAAAGTGATGTGAATGGAATAAAAGTGGGTAAAATGACCATTATATTAAAATGGAATAAAAGTGGGTAAAAAAATAAGGGCAAAAATATAATTTCATCACATTACAAAAAGTAAGGTATGTTTGGGATTACAAGACACATTACGTAGACAAAACAATCAACCAAACGTGCCCTTAGCCCCCCGATGTTATGTTACTAATTAACTACCTTATGTTATCTTTTTTATCCAAAATTTAATCCAATTAGTCAATAATTTAAAATTTTATAAAATCAGTTTGTATTTATGCAATTTTAAAATATGTAAAATATCATTTGGGTCCTTCTTAGATGGAATATTTATCAATTTGATTTTTCTTAGATGTATCTTCTCAATTTAGTCCTTTTTAAATTATTCAGTTATCAATTTGGTCCTTACCGTCAAAATTGTTAACGAAGCATGAATATATGATTGAATGAATTTGATACTTAAAAAAAAAATGTCAAATATCCATTTTGGTCCCGTATCTTTTCCGCTAGTTTCATATTGGTCCTTTATCTTTCAAAAGTTTCAAATCAGTCCTCTATCTTTGCAATTTATTTCAAATGAGTTCATTTGAGGTTGAAGGAGGGATAAAATTATAATTTTTGAAAAGTTTTAGCATGCCACATCATCATTTAATGGTATGGACTGAATTGATAATGGAATAATCTAAAAAGGACCAAATTGGGAAGATACATCTAAGAAGGTTCAAGTTGAGAAAGATGCCATCTAAGAAGGACCAAATTGATATTTTTCTCATTTTAAAATTGCATAAATACAAACTAATCTTATAAAATTTTAAATTATTGACTAATTCGACTAAATTTCGGATAAAAAATAATATATGGTAGTTAATTGATAACATAACATACCACAGGGGAGCCAAGTGTCAAACTCTTAACCACATGAGGGCACAATGTTTTTAAACCATCAAGGGGGCAAATTGAATTTAAGCCAAACCACAGGGGAGTAAACTTTAGTTTATCCATTTCTTAACACCTCGTGCAAAAACCCTGGACTTGAAGCATGGAGAAACACTGGCCCACCATATCTTGTACTGAAGTTTAATTTTTAATTAGAAGAATGGGTGCAGTAGGGATTGGACTCCAGATAACTTGATCTTGGAGCCTCTAATAAAAATATATGCTTAAAGCAAAAATATGGTGTACAAGAAGGCTTCCTCACTTGTAAAACACATGCACACTGGCAGCTCCTATAATTTTACTAAACTGAATAATTTTAAATATAAAGGATAATCTTTCAAGAGGATTGCAAATCTTAATGGTACTGATATGGGATAAATACTAATTTTCTGTACACAACCGTTAGAATATCCATTTCTTATGACTCCTCAAGTCCTACCAAAATCTTACAAAACTGACAAACCAACTCTAAGTCACTTATCCATGATACCAGACTACAAGAATCACCTGGACAGAAATAAAATCATAAACACCATAGTAGAAACAATATCTTCAGTATAAAATTCACATTCAACTATTGTAAATGCCAATGACCACATTAAATCAAAAGCTTAAGTTGTTAAGTGAAGGAACATGAATAATTTCATTATAATACCTAACTCCTTCCACTAACACAAAAGCCCTTTGTGAAGTACTGAGAAAATATAGGCTCACCATACCTAGTGTTAGAACTTAATATTAATTAAGGTAATGCTGGTAAAGTTGTTTAGAGGGGTTTCCTAATGGATGTCCAAAGGGATTGGAAGGCTTTATTGATTTAGCATCTTTTTTTCTTCTGTTTTTCTGTTTCTTTTTGTAGAGGACAGCTTGTCCTCCTATTGACTTGTATCTTTTCACTGCTTAATAATATTCTCTTTTTTTTTATCAGAAAAAGAGAATGCTGGTAATGATTGAACTCTAAACGACTTGGTCATAAAGGTTTTGATACCTTGTTAAGGATAACTTAAACCAAAAGGTTTAAGCTGTTAAATGAAGGCTTATTATTAGTTTCATCATAACATCTAAAAATATTTGCATGCAAAATGCTTAAACTGGGTATTGAACCATCATTGTTGTATGGAACACTCCTTTAACTGCAAGTGAACAGAATCTTCTCCAGAGACATTCACACATTAGTCAGAAAGCTGCGAAACACCAGTCTTGGCTTCACTCACTTTTGCAGCCATCTTTGAAGACTTAAACACCACATGGCACCACACCCCAACACTACAACCAAAATACTGAATTTCCATGTTCATTTAGTAGAAAATCAAATCATCAACTCCTTGCTGGTGAACTTTTATGAAGAGCCCAACAAACCACAACTCAACTAATGGATTATAAATGAGCATTCAGGGGACTCAAGAAACAAGCACTGTGAGAATGCCAATTAGCTCATTGATTGCCCATAATTTTTTCAAAAAATTTGCAGAAAATTTCTATTAAGCCAGAGAAAATTTTTTCCTCAAAACTTGAATAATCTGACAATCAATGGGCTGGGTCTCTCTAAAGACAATTTGGTTGCCCATGTCTGCTGCTCAGTAGTGGTGTTTTGGCTGGGCTAACTGAAAAAATGTGAATAGAGCTGCACTTTGATGTTAGCAATCAGAGATGAAATCTAAAAAAAAATGGAATGAATTAAAACCCTAGACCTGGAGCTTTTTTTCTAAAAGGAAACTCGAGTTAGGATTTGAGTTGGGTGATACATGTGTGCTAATACTTTTTTTCTTAAGATAGAAGCTCCAATCCTTTTTAGGACTTTTCTATGCTGTTATGTTTTGAGTGTGTATGATTTTTCTAGTGTGAGGATTTCTTATCCTCGAGCTTTGTGTAATCTCCTCTCTTTTACTTTCTTCTATAAAGAAAAAAAAAGAGAGAAAAAGACAAAGAAGCTCCAATACCATGTTAAAGGAAGACTACTTCAAGCTTAAGTAATTAAATAAAAGCCATTGGGAATGATTTTATTAATATCTTTAACATTTTAAACTACAATCTGAAATTGAACCCTTGGTTCAGATATACCTGTTATGAAAATAATAAACCAAATTTCTGAACAGGCACTACATTATGATGTTCGAAGAGGTCCACACAGTGTGGGATCTCATGTACGCGATGCTGCTGCATATGTGTGTTGGGCTTTTGGACGTGCATATTACCATGCAGACATGAGGACCATTTTAGAGCAGCTTGCTCCACACCTCCTAACAGTGGCATGCTATGACCGTGAGGTGCTGATATCTTTGTGGCTTTCCCATCAAATGATTTATTGTTAAATAGAATTGTTAATGACTTGTGATGCTTAGGTTAACTGCAGAAGAGCAGCAGCAGCTGCTTTCCAGGAGAATGTTGGAAGACAAGGGAATTATCCACATGGCATTGACATAGTTAATACTGCAGATTATTTTTCACTTTCTTCACGCGTAAACTCTTATCTTCATGTTGCTGTCTGCATCGCTCAGTATGAAGGATATCTTTTTCCTTTTGTGGATGATCTTCTTTATAGAAAAATCTGTCACTGGGTATGTTCTAATTTAATTTCTCTCTCTAGTTTTTCCTTAGCTATATCTTTACTGAGTGTTGATTGCGTACTTAAATTCACTTTCTACAAAATGAAATTTTATTTGCCAAAACCTCTGCTCATATTTTGAACATAGTACTTGCTTATGGTTTTCTTGCAAAGCTTAAGCTAAAGATCACTCTAGCCTGATCCTTTCACTAAGGTGCACTGTGCATTGGAAGGGAATTGGTGGCATCTAGGAATTGGGGCAAGGATAAGTCCTAGAAACCAACCCACAAAATGACATTCTATGGATATTTCAGCAGTATTTTTGGAATATTTTGGTTTCTAGAATTCATGTGTTCACCAGGATTTATTGAAGACAAGAATTATCCTTGTTCCTTAATTTCCATTTATTTACATTATTTCCCCTTAGAATTGGTGTTTGTATAATTATGATTTTGCTAACATTAATATTTATTTTCACGTTTGTTGCTGATATAGCTTTATATAGGATTTGGACAATTAATTCTTATACTTGTACTGTTTCCTTGCTTTTTGCTTAATAAGGTTTCTTTTTCTTTCAAGTGATGAAAAATGAATCATTCCTTCCACAGAAGAGGATGTCATAATTTAGTAACTTTTTTATTATTAGTATTAATTCCTTCTCATTATTACTTAGTTATGTCTTAGTTATTGGTTTAGTTACAATCTGGGCCCTTAAAAATTGCACATTGTTCTTATTTGTAATATTGAATTCTATTCAGATAGTTCCTCAAAGAACTCTTATTTTTTGACAGAACCGACATACTGCTGATATCATCAATAGTTCCATGTCATCATACTGCTTCCTATCTATGTCAGCATATTTTTGCTCATTTTTCAGTAACTTAAGTTTTTAATTGTTCAATCTGAGACTTCCAAAAAAGAAAAAAGTTCCATCTGAAGTTGGATTTAAATGAGAAATTAACATTTTTTGAGGACCCAATTGGAAAATTTATTTTCCAGTGACAATTGAAACAACATGCAGTTTTTAGAGACCAACTTGTGTTTACATTTTTCAACGTTTTTCTTCTAATTATTGTTGTCTGTTGCTTGATTTTCTTGAGTGATACATTCTGAGAATAATTACTTGAAATTACATATTCAGGATAAAGGATTGCGGGAACTTGCTGCGGAGGCCCTTTCATCTCTAGTAAAATATGATCCCGAGTATTTTGCAAGTGTTGTCACGGAAAAGTTAATTCCATGCACTCTTTCATCTGATCTGTGCACACGCCATGGTGCAACATTAGCAACTGGTGAAATTGTTCTAGTTCTACATCAATGCAATTATGTTCTTCCCTCAGGTCATACTTTTTCTTTGAAACTTATGATCAATCTGTTATTAATAGAAGTAGAATACTTCTCCTATCTAAACAAATATAGTGAAGGAAGTAAAACAAGCAGTTATTATTGGATTGTCATCTTTGACACAGTTATTAGATTTTACCTCTGTTGCAAATATATTTTCTTTGCAAGCCTTTATAACTGATTGGAATTACCATGTTTTAAGCTTGCTCTTTCAAGTTTGAAGAAATTATTTGAAATTAGTGAATCGAATTGTTTCTTGAACATCTTGGAACTACTGTCAAACCAGTTTTGAACTGTATGGATGAGGTTGATGATGGGTCAGAGTCAGACTGGTTTTGTTTCCATTTTAGGTTGACTTTTTATGATGATTTCTAAATGCTGATGGTTTTCCATTTGTATTTCCGTAAATTGCACTGCCTGAGGTATTCAAGTTTCTCATAGGCCAGTTGATCTCTCTCTCTCTCTCTCTAAGACTGGTGTGAGTGAGAATAATGCTCATTATAAACTGAAAACTTGATGTAATTTTTTTTTATAGAAGAAAACTTGATGTAATATACATCCCCCAAAAAAAAATGTGGAAGAATTTGACTGCAGTTGGTTCATTTCTTAATGTTAGATAACCAAAATAGGAGTCCTGGATTAAGTAGATTCTTTCATATAATTGTGATTGCGAATCAAATTCTAAAAGTATCTGTTAAGGATGGCTGCCTTAATGAATAGCATGGTAAACTCATGCAGGATTTTTGGTGCATCAGCTACTCTCTATATTAAGGGATCCTTGCATAACATTCATGTTCTAGTCCTTTTACTTATTTTTCTCATCAACTATTCTAGATTGTACATTCTCCATAAGGAATTTATTTTCAAAATATTTATAATGTTAGCAGCAGAGCTTTAAATGTTTTAGAATCTCATGACAGATAAGCAGAAAAGTCTTGCTGGTGTGGTTCCAGCTATTGAGAAAGCACGACTTTATCGTGGAAAAGGAGGAGAGATAATGCGTGCTGCTGTTTCTCGATTCATTGAATGTATCTCCATATCTAATGTAGCATTGTCAGAAAAGTTAAAAAGAAGCTTGCTTGACACTCTGAATGAGAATTTGAGACATCCCAATTCTCAGATTCAGGTTTCATTCCCTCAGTGCAAGAACTCTGTATTTTCATTTGTTTCTTTTGTCTTCTGATTATCATATGCCATTTCTGTTGGTTATTATCAAATTAAAACTGAGGGTTGATGTACAGAATGCGGCTGTTAAGGCCCTGAAACACTTTATCCAAGCATACCTGCTTGCCGCCAATGATAAAGGTGCAGTTGATGTTACATCGAAGTACCTCAATACATTAAGTGATCCAAATGTAGCTGTAAGAAGAGGATCTGCATTGGGAATAGGCATTTTGCCGTACGAGTTCTTAGCCAGCAGGTGGAGAGATGTTCTTTTGAAGCTCTGTGGCTGTTGTACAATTGAGGTGCATTTTATGGTTCCAATTGTTATCTATTATTTTATGTTAAATCGTCATGATATAAAAAATTGTTTTCCTTATATGCAGGAAAAACCTGAAGATAGAGATGCCGAAGCACGTGTAAATGCTGTCAAAGGGCTTGTATCAGTATGTGAAACATTGGTAAACAGAAGAAATGATTCTGCTTCCGCTTTCATTGAGGATGACTTCTCCTTATTTCTTCTTATAAAGAATGAAGTGATGACGACTTTGTTTAGAGCTCTTGATGACTATTCTGTAGATAACAGAGGTGATGTGGGTTCTTGGGTTCGTGAGGCTGCTTTAGATGGGCTTGAGAAATGTACATACATGCTTTGTAAGAGAGACTTGGTTTGTTTAACTGGAACATCCGAAAATAATGTGACTGAATCTGTAAAGCAGCAGTTGACAGATGACAGGCTTAACAAGAACCAAGATCTTCCATTATTTGATGAA
This sequence comes from Senna tora, assembly GCA_014851425.1. Classification (NCBI taxonomy): domain Eukaryota; kingdom Viridiplantae; phylum Streptophyta; class Magnoliopsida; order Fabales; family Fabaceae; genus Senna; species Senna tora. Next base: position 3,889,452 of record CM026265.1, on the reverse strand, counting down.
AACCTTGCTTCCAGTTTAGTTGGAGGAATCTGTAAGCAAGCTGTGGAGAAGATGGATAAGCTGAGAGAAGCAGCCGCGAATGTTCTCTACAGAATTTTGTATAATCAGATGGTTTATATTCCTCATATTCCTTTCAGGGAGAAGCTAGAAGAAATTGTTGCTAAGGATGCAGATACAAAATCGGCGGTTAGTGTGAAGAGCTTATTTTATCTGTCATGAGATCAGTAGCATATTTTTTTCCTTTCATTGAAAGATGACTGTTTTGTTGCAGGTTCCCACCTTCTCATATCCACGCTTTGTACAATTACTTCAGTTTGGTTGTTATAGTAGAGAAGTGCTATCGGGTTTAGTTATATCTATTGGTGGATTGCAAGATTCTTTGAAGAGGGCATCACTTTCAGCACTGTTAGATTATCTACAAGGGTTTGAATCTGAAGACCCTACTAGTAGGATGTCCAGGGAGTGCATGCTATCCGGTGACATTCTGTGGGTTCTTCAACAATACAAGAAATGTGACAGAGTTATAATACCCACTTTGAAGGTAATTAGCTTTCTGCAGCAAGGTTTAATTGTTCTTGTTGCTTTTAATTGAGCTGACTTGTCCCTTACATGTTATCACCAAAGGTTAGCCGTTCAGGTGTTGTGTTTTGCTCCCAAGGTTCATGATTGTAGGTACTGTGAAACATGTTTCTAGGGAAAAATCCTAGAACTTGTTGCTCAAGGAAACTAAGGGACAAGAGGTCTTTCCATGTTTGAATTCTATTCAAGTAGCTGTTTGATTTATGTAACCCAAGAACTGAAGAGGAACCTGAGAATAGGGGAAGGTGGCTCTCAAGCATTCTATTTCTATCAGAAAAATAATTGAAACCTCAGTATTTGAGATGTATTTTTAGACTGACATTTTCTTTTACGAAAAGAACCAGAACTCAAACTTTTGCAATTAAATAGGAACTGTTCTTTAACTTACAAAGGAATACCATCAAATTCAATAAGAATAAGGGCAGTGAGAGAGACCATGACGTCAAAACTTCGAAGTTCCTATTACCATGACCTCAAAACCTAGTGGCTGCACGTATGGAAAATATCTACAGGAGCCTAGACCTAGTAATTCCTTATATCACGTTACTACTAAACTGGACTCAGCCACTGGGGTAACTTGGTCAATAGTAGAAAACCTCTCAAATGAGTCGGTGTCTATATCCTTCAATCAGTTAAAGTCACAGATCTAGATTCTCGATTTGGTCCTCCAATAGTAAGAAAATGATTGTGAGAAAATTATTGTGGGGCTGAATTGGGAGGATTACACTTTGGAGTTTGGAGAACCGAATTGGGAGATGTGAAGTGTAGTTTACTCTAAAATTATCATACATGTTATTTAGCTTCTTTTTATTGTTTATTTATTATTTAGCGTGTCTCCTGAGTTATCCAATGCATGTGTACATGCATTACTCCATTTTCTCTGAAAGTTATTTATGATGTCCTGATATATTGATGATTTTCTGTATTTCAGACCATTGAGATCCTGTTCAGCAAAAAGATATTCCTTAAGTTGGAGGTTAGTTTGCTTTGTTATGTTTTCCATGTTTCTTGTTAGTTGGTTGTCTAATATTCTTTTCATCTTCTTTCTCAATGGATTGTAATTCTTCATTTCTCTATGTCAACAAAAGGCGTTTAGTTTCCCCAACCCACTTTTTCTCCTTTCCCTTAGTGGGAATTAATAGAATAGAAGATATGAGGAAGAAAAAGGCAGACTAATTTTTGTTGCCTTGTGTTCCTTAAAGTGATAGTTATTAGATTTATAATTTAGCGAATTTTATGGATTGATAATCAGAATTCACTTCACAACTATAAGTAAATTTAAATGTTGTAAAACTAGTCATTATAAGCTTCTTGTGACGATCAAATTATGTAGACATGTAAAATGCCAATTTCTAAGATTCTAGTATTCTTGAACAAGATTCAAGAAGACCAGTTTTCTTATACAATGGAATCACGATTGCTATGTATGACTCTTATATTTACAATGAACTGCAGAAAGCTTGTCACTCTATTACTAGTTTTATATCTTTATGTTCCTTTGCAAAATCTTTGGTGAGAATACATTTGATTCATAAATTTTATTTCCAGGCTCATACTACTACTTATTGTTCTGGCGTTTTGGAATCTTTAGCAATTGAATTGAAGGGATCAAAGGACTTCTCTAAGTTATATGCTGGTATTGCAATACTTGGTTATGTGGCTTCGGTGCCAGAACCAATCAATATGAGGGCCTTTTCGCACCTTCTTACTTTTCTTGGTCATCGGTATCCTAAGGTAATTCTCAAACATTCATCACTATCACTCACTGGATTCCTGCTGGAACCTTGTTTTCTTTATAGCAAAACCAAGCATGATGGCAACTTAGCTTTAAGCAAAAGCAATTTAAAGTAATCATAGATCTTTGTTCATAAATTTTCTTTGTTACTTGTGGTGGCTTCTGAGTATTTTGTATTTTCTTTTGAACCAGATTCGAAAAGCTTCAGCTGAACAAGTTTACCTTGTCCTCCTGCAAAATGAGAATCTTGTGGCTGGGGACAAGATGGAAAAAGCACTTGAAGTTATTTCTGAGACTTCCTGGGATAGTGACATGGATTTAGCAAAACATAAAAGATTAGAATTGTATAATATGTTAGGTTTGGAGGTGGGGCAAATTTTGAAGAACAGTGAGGGAGCATCTAGGAAAACCAATAGTAAGAAGCCTATAGATTTGGATGAAAATGCTTCATATTCCTCCTTAGTTGAGTCAGCTGGCTTCTGATTTTTGAGTGAGATATCAAGTTTGTTGTTGTACTTGTACATTGTTACCTAGAGTTGATATGATATTTACTATATATATTTGCCAAATTCCAGCCTTTTCTTTCCAAAAAATAGTTTTTTATTATCACTGAAACTAGCGTGTACTTGTTAGAGTTAAAAAATAACGTAAGGAGTAACTAAGAGGGGAAATAAAAAGGGCAAGTAGTTAATGACTGAGTGAGAATCTACTTTTACATAAGATCATTTAAGTCAGCAAAAAGTGTGAAAAATAAATATTTATTAGAGTTGAAAAATAAATATTATTTCCTCAAGTTTAACCAAACAGCTATCACAAGTAAATATTCAAATTGGCTCTTTTTCTTCCAAAATAGACAAGAAACCTTCAAATGGTGCAGCCAAGAGGAAGATTTTGGTAGGAGTGAAATTGAGTCTCACTGCCATAAAAGAAGCATCGATATTCAATGATTAAGGGCTTTGGTAAGAGTCATCTTTTTTTTCATAGGTATCTTTTTATTAGAGTTAATTTTGTTCGAGTTAGTTGTGGTTCCATAATCGGGATAGAACTCTCTCAACAGAGGTTTTTCTATACACAATACTCGAACCTGAGACCTTGCTTAAGATGGTCCTTACCACCTATTGGTTGGTAAGGACCATCTTGAAAGTACCCTTTTAATGAAAGAAATAAAATGTTATCTTCAAGAATATTTTTAGTTTATGTAAAAATTTTAAAGTGGGGATCAATTGAGATATGTGCTAACACCTCATCAGCAGTCCAATAAGTTAAAGTCGATGACTATATTTCTTAGATCGAATTTAATCGATCGGGTGATCAAGAGTGTGGCACCAGTCAGACTTTTGGGGCGGATGATTTAAATGAAGATGGCTTGAAACTGATAGAGGACCTACTGAATAGGCCGACAGTGGAACCGAACGACGAGCTATTGGAAGATGAAGAATATGATGCTTTGATTAGGAATGATATTGAGGACCTTCCGAATGGAGGTGAGTACGAGGATGAAGATCCCAATGACAACAACGACGGTGATGTAGCCGCATGGGCCTTGAGCTCGAACTGCACGTCCAACCCATATGTTATTTTGTCCCGACTAAAGCACAATCACAATGTAATCTTCCTGCAAACGAGGACGAAGATGAGTGGAGTGCCCATGTGAGCGACGTATGGAGTGAAAGCTCGGATCTAAAAAAAAAAGGTATGGTGTTCCTAGACAAGAAATCTTTGAGAGAAGTAATGAAAATCTTCTCTTTTAAACACACTATAACTACAATGTGACTCGATCGGGAGAGAACAATTATGAGGCGAAGTGTGTGAATCACAAGAATGGGTAAGTGGAGAGTGAGAACATGTTTAAAGGCAGGGCTTCAAATATAGGTTCTAACAAAGTATGATGACGACTATTCTTGTGTGACAGCCGCCATGTTGCAGGACCACACGAAGTTGGACTCAGACATAATAGCTAGGTTGGTTACAGGAATGGTGGAACAATCAGCTGACGTTTCTATGCCCCAAATAATCCAAGGAGTGAAGGACGAATACCAGTTCACTGTGTCGTATAGGAAGGTATGATTAGGAAAGCAAAAGGCCATAACAATGGTATATGGCAACTGGGAGGCTTCCTACGACACTTTGAGGAAATGGATGGGTGTTGTTCAACAACACTTGCCAAGAATGATCATTTCTTTTCAAACGCGCTCGATTCTAGACGATGACAGAGCCATGCAGTTCCATCAACTGTTTTGGGCATTCGAACCATGCATCGATGCATGAGCGCGCCTCAAACCTGTGGGACAAGTGGAGTGGCGGCGCATTTCTCTATGGAAAATACCATTATACGTCGCTCGCCGAGATGGGCCAAGATGGAAACAGGAACATTGTTCCCTTGGCTTTCCCCATTGTGGAAGGGGAAACTAAAGAAGTATGGGCCTGGTTCATGTGGAGAGTTCAAAAATTTGTTGTGGGTCTCTAGGAAATGGTGTGTTTAATATCCAATAAGAGTACCAGATGTTTGGCCATAGTGGAAGACGAAGCAATTGGCTAGCAGCCACCACTTGGGTATCATGTGTACTGCATCCGTCACGTGGCGAGTAACCTGAACACCAAGTTTAGGAGTAGGCCACTAAAAAAACTTTTCAAGAATGCAGGTAAAGTTGGTTTAACAAATATATTCAAGTGCTCTGTCTATTGTTATTTCTTCATTTGAATGGTCGTTACTTTAACAAATATATGCATGTCCAGTGTATGAGTTCCAACCACACGCTATTGAAAAGCCAATGAGGGCCATCTATGCATTCAATGACCAAGCTGGGTGCTGGATTGATGAAATCCCACGGGAAAAGTGGTGTCGTGCATATGACGGGGGTCGACGTTATGTGCACATGACGACAAAACTTGTTGAGTTCATGAATAGCGTGTTGAAAGGCGTGCGGTCTATGCCCATCACGGCGTTGGTGCAGTCAACCTTGTACAAGGTTGCCAGTTATTACCACCAAAGACAACATCAAGCTCTTGCACAGATTCATGCGGGCCACATTTATTGTGAGGAGTTGCAAAAGTCAATATCAAAGCATGTGGCAATTGCATCGGCACGCAAAATAAAATTGCAGAACCTCGATGATGCTGAATTTGCGGTGCAGCAGGAATCGTACGACCAACAAAGTTGACTGGGTAGCCGGTTGTGTAGGGTTCCCTTACGACATATCTATTATGACTGTGATGAGTTCCAGTCCCTCCGATTTTCGTGTGTCCATGCGCTCACAGTGTGTTCGTACCTGAACCATGGGTACGATGTTTACGTTGACCCGATTTATAGGCTTGACAATATCCTTGTTGCTTATAGTAGTCCTTTCCATCTTATCAAGGGAGAGGAATATTGGCCCGAAGCCCCAAGGCAGACTTTGAAACCCAATCCTGCAGCGTTGCGGCCACCAGGATAACCACGCTCAACCCGAATACACAACGAAATGGATTAGAAAGAACAAGGCCAGAAGCCAAAGTGCAGCCTCTGTGGTGGAGAAGGACACAACAAAAAAGAAATGTCCAAATAAAAAATCGATGAGGCCTTAACTGATGCGGTTTTGCAATTTTTTAAATTACATAAATGTCTAGAAGTTTAAATTTCAATTGTGTGAGGTAATACTATTAGCATTAATGTAATTTTCAAGCTTCGTTTGGTTATTGTATAGAAATTTAATGTTAAATAAAGACATTAATCATCAAAATAAGTCAATTATACATCTTTAACTTAATAACCTAAACATATGATAATTATCCTTAACCTAGTTGAAGTTTAGAGAAATAGGTCCTTTATGAGTCCGGATCCTCTACAGTTGTACGTTTGTGCTGTTCGGTTAGCCACGGTCACGCAACCGTGGCAAACATTTTAGCCACGGTTACGTGACCGGTTAGCCACGGTTTTAATTGTGGCAAATCGAACAGCACAAATGCACAACAGTAGAGGATTCACGTACGTCCTTTATCTTGTTAGAGGATGTTGCGTGCTTGGGTGGAGTTTATAGGAACATATCCTCTATCTTGTTTCTCTTGGGTGGAGTTTAGAGGAATAGGTTTTATATCTTGTTTCTCTTCATCCTCTTGAAAATCTGCAACCAATGCATAATCTTGTTGGATAATCTAGTTTATGTCCACCCAAAGAGCCAGCACTTGGACGAACATCCCAATTACCCAACAAGATGGGCAACGTTAGAGACAAAACCTTCAAGCATAACATTGTGGGTATCTTCGGCCTCCTTCGAACGAAAATGCTAGCCTCGTGCAGAGTGCAGAGCCAGCCTCGTGCAATGTCCCATTGATGCAGCTTAAGTAGACCAAGTATAGCTAGTACTGCATCATGTATAATAAAACTACAATAAATCACCCTGGATGAGTTGGGGGGTTAGGATCTTCGCGTTTAAAATTAAACGACATCCCTCAAGCCTTAATAATCGCTCTCATTGAGGGCGAATTATATGTGAACAATAGCTTACTATGTTAACTCTATTCTGACTCTTCAAAACTCGCTCTCAGTAATGGCAATTAATGGTCCACCAAATAATTGCCATCAAGGAATGCAATTATACGTCACAGATGACTGGCTCCGTGTCTTATGGGCACATTCTTTAGGCAGAAAGGGAAGGGAATGGGTTTAATGTGTTTGGTAATAAAAATTTAGAATGAAAATAGAATGGGAATGTATTAAAATTACCATTTTACCTCTTATATTGAAATAATTAAAAAAAGGTTAGGATTGTGTCAAATCAAAAGGTATAATAGACACTTTGTATTTTTTTTTAATTGTCAGAAGAAAAAATGAAGCCTTAGCCTCACCTACTTTTTTTTTCATTCCTTGCTTGTTTCTAGCTATCGAACGGGCTGTTTGGGTCCCGTCCCACACATGTGACCTCTTTCGAGGTAAATGCCCTCAGTAAAGACAATTATAAGATTGACTGTTTGACTCTATAATCGCCCTCAATGAGAGCATTTATCTTCAAAATTTTTTAAATAATTGCCATCACCAATGGCAATTTTGTCAAGCTACAATAAAATTGGCATATATCTATAGATAGTTTTTAAATGTTGCTAAATTTAAAAATAAATTTTTTTAGGGATATATACGAGTAAGAAAACCTAACTTTATATATGTTTAATATCAAATTCTTCAATCACATCAATTCTATAAAAAAAAAATTCTTTACCTTACCTCATTTCATTAAAGAAAAGAAAAGAAACTTAACAACAAACAGCAAATTGTAACTCTAAGGCCCAAATTGTAAGAATCCACTCTCTATGTATTGTATTGTATCTTTGCTTCTAGCCAAGACTCAATAGTATTTTATTACAAGTTACAAACTTGATACCCAACAAAAAGGCAATAGGAGCAAGTTGTGGAGCAATGAAATATTGGATTGTTCCTTAATAATACTGCAACTCCCCCTCCGGTTTCATTCACCCATTTAAGAATTTAGCCAAGGAAAAACATTGGGTGATGTTGGCAATCTTGCAGTTAAAACCTCAACACCTGTCTCTGTCACCTAACACACAGAAGGATAACTCCTGTTAAAACAAACTTCAAAAAATATATAAATACGACATGATATGGTCTAAAAGCCAAAACAAATATGCTTGCATTTGGGCTTTTGTTTGTTTCGTAGGAAAAGGAAATTTTTTAAGAGCCCGTTTGGTTGCTGGATTGATTTTGAGGGAGTGAAAATGAAAAAGGGAATGAGAATGGTTATGTTTGGTATAAGTATAACATAAAAATGAATAAAATTAGGATTGGAAATAGGAATGGAATATAATGACCAATTTACCTAAGTAATTATCTACCAGCAGCTGTGGGATCACACCTACCACATTCCCACTCCTTACCCCCCAAATCAATGTATCAAACTTGTATTTAGAAAAAAATTTCTTGAAAGATAGTCATTCCGTAACAAAAATTTGTTTGGTTCATTAATATAATTTCATATAGTTTGGATCAAATGAGGAAAAAAAAATACAAGTATACACACGTATACATATATGCATCTGTTTATGTATGCTTGGGTGTATGTATGATTTGAGTTCATAGTATCTAGCCGGAGAAACAAATAGAAATGGTTTCGTTGCTTTTTTATAAATGTGTATTTAAGGTTTAAGCTCATGGTAGCTAGTTGGAGGAAAACTAGAAATGGTTTTCTTGCTTTTTTGTAAGAAAACTTTTCTTTGGAAATGAGAAGAAAATTATGGATCATTAGAAAGTTTTTCCAAAGAGAAATATTCTCTTCTAGTTCTAGCAAAACAGATACAAACAAACCGAGCCTTATATCAGTTTACTTTAGTACTTGACCTTTCCTTATACAAACGTTCAAAAATTATATTGGAACTCCAAAAAATGATAATATTAATGAGAATCTGGACTTACCAAAAGTGTGTGCTCAAATTGAGCACTGCGTTTTCCATCGGCTGTAACAGCAGTCCATCCATCAGGCCACATCCTATCACGCCAAACACCTATCCAGAGATTTGTGTCAGAGTTTGAACAAGGAAGTATATGGCAAAAGTTAACGACTAAATCAATGAGCAAAAGTACCTGCATTAATCATCGGTTCGATTGTGAAGGTCTGTCCGGCCTTCATCACACCAACTGCTTTATTTCCTGGAAGCTGTTAAGGTACTCTATAGTTGCTAGAAGAAATGTTTTTATAAAGAATCACTTTTAAAGAGAGTAAAAGTTCCAGGTATCATGTACAAAAAGAAATTTTCAAAAATAATTTTTTTCTAGATCTTTGCATGCTTTTAATTAAGGATACTTCCATAATGGGGAATATTTGGTGCACAGTGGAAGAGCTCTCCAATTCCATGACCACAGTATGATTTTACCTATTCAAGAGGGCAAGAAAAATAAGAGTAAGGACTAAGGACTAAGGACTAAGGAACTGACTAGTAATAGCCTTCAGACATGTAGCAAAGAAAATGAAATACATCTTTTTATTAAAGTTACGCATTACCACAGAGAAGCCAGACATCGAAGCGTGACGATTAATAACCTCACCGACTTCACGAAATCTCACCCCAGGTTTCACTGAAGTTAATGGAAAGGGAATGATTAGGAACAGATAATTGATGTTCTTAAATACCAACCAACTTTCAATGATCAAAAGTGTAAACAAACAAACTATGAAATAAACTTCAAATCTCAATATAGATAACTATGGTTATCACTTATCACTGTTTTTCCATACGATGTCTGCTCTATATAACTAATTAACTATCATGCAACTTCTAAACAAGAGTAAATTGATGGAACATCCTAGAACAACTATAAGTTCTGGTATTGCATATATAAATTCAAAAGAGAAAAGGTAAAGGTTCATTAACAAAAGTGACATTTCCTTAAAGCAGTTGAGATTCATGTTTACTTTTGCAACACTTGATTGCTTCAAAGAACATGCCAAAAGAAAAGAAAATAATCCAAGCCTCCTAAAAGCTAGAGCTTTTAATAATATTTCGAGCCAGGTCAAGGGACAGTTTATAGAGTTGAAACTCAATTGACATATACCAATTGATATTGCTTTGTCCAAGCACTCATATGTGCACTGGACCAGCCGGTGAGACTCTTCGTCAACATTTCCAACGAAGTATGTTTCATTGAGATCACCTGCATAACAAGTCAAAAAATTAAACAATGTGCAGATCTTTTTGATAAACAGGAAAAACGTCACAAATGGAAGTTAATAGACTCACCATGAACACCTTTATAGTACACGGTGACATCAATGTTTACAATATCACCATCCTCAAGCTTCCTGTAGAATAAGAAAATGTTAGGTAAAGTTCTCAAGTTGATATATTTGTCAACTTGATTCTACTCAGGCACTACATTAACAAATGTGTAGTTACCTAAAAGGACTAAGCCAGAAGATCTATAAGTAAGCTCAAGTACTTGCAATCCAAATGGGGAAAAAATTTAATAATCATAATAAACAGTAATCCTAAAACAAAAGCACCAAACAAACTTACCTTGCATCAGGAATTCCATGGCAGATTACTTCATTGACTGACCTGATAAAAAGGGTGGGTGGATGCAAAATGTAAACAAATAGCAAGATGATGAAGAAAGTAAAACACATACAGAAGGAAAGTACCTACGTGCAGCAAGACTTTGGGAAGAAATGATAATTGAGGGGAGATGGATATCCTCCTGCAATGTAAAGAAGAAGGGCATGTTCTACTATGATAATTGATGATAGTAATAACAGTAACAGAAGGCAGAAGCTATGTGCTCTCCAGCAGAGTTACTAGATTGCTACGATAATCCAAATATAATATGATGGACTCACTAAAATAGTACCTGCAGCGATTGTTGCCTCGTGGACAACTCTATCAATCTCATCAGTTGTCACACCTGGTTGGATGACCCGAGCAGCTGCATCCAAAACTTCCCTTGCAATCTAGAAATTAATATGGTTAATAAAATCTAAAAAACATAGCTATAAACAGGGGTATAATTATATCCTTGATTAGACAGTATAGCCACTTGACATGTCTACAAAAAAAACTGAGAATATTTCTTAACTTCATACAACAAATCTAGTCCTCAAATCCCCCAGGCTTGACCAAAAAACAAAAAATTGGAATACCATACAGATTAAAGTTTATCAAAAGATATCCTATCATTAATCAAAAATGTGAAATCTACTCTTATTAGTTATTACCAAGCAATGTGTCATACAGTTTGTCAATAACAGAATCCAAGAAAGCACCAAATTTAGAAATACCAACAGAGTATGTAAAAAGAGAAGAAACTGCTCCATGAGAATCTACATAAGCAGAAAAAGGAGATATGAAGGAACATACACGGCAAGTTTCTCTCAATTTCTGAATTTGATCGGGAGTCTTGATCTGCAGATTAATATCACATTTAGAAAGAAGCAGTCATAAAACACAAACAGTGCCCAACTTAATCGTGCCATAATTGTATACATGAAATTTAAAAATCCCACCTCAACTATATGCTGCAGATCACTGTTGGGCTCAACTTTGGGAATTCCCTACATGTTAAAGCCAAAGAGAAACAAATATTTAGAAACTACCGAGCCTGAGCTAAGTCATCAAAAGATGACCTACAATTCAATCTAGAATAAATTCAGTTAAATGCAGATATAAGGAAGAATTCATATAACTCACATCATTAGCCCAGTCCGGTTTATCAATATGAGCCGGTACAATTCGTTTACTAGATATGGGATACGGCCTCAGCGTCCTTACAAAAGCACCAATGAAATTTGAATTTAATAAATAAAAGAATACGTGTAAAGGAAAAATTGAATACATAACAAATAAACCAAAGGAAAATAGTTTATTATTTCTTGCTACAAACATCCACAATGCTGAGACAAATAATATGCATAGATGGAACAGTGTAAGAGGAGAAAGAGACAACCAGAAGTTTAGAAACAGAAATAGATTAATACTAATGTTAAACATAATCTTCTCTTATGTTAAACAGGAATAGATCAATACTAATGTTAAACATAATCTTCTCTTATGGTTAAACAGGACCTTAACATGTCCAAAATATAGAGACAAAGTTAGAAGTGAATTACCCAGTCCAATCAAAGTGAGGAATCTTTGGAGTTCGAGCCTGCCCTTTCCTCAAGCAATATAACCACCCTTCACCAGGTGAGTCGGAATTTTTCTCACCTAGACTGCCTGTCCCTGTAGAAGTTAGCTTTGCTTTCAAGTGCACTGATTTGTGCGAGCTCCACGAAGCTTTGAAACAATCCTGAGTGCTGTCAAGAGATTTCAGAATTGGCTCCAAACTAAAGGATATAATGACTGTGATGCAAATATAGAGTTACATAAGTTCTGTACATTGACCCTTGTAAGTATCTAGTAATTAGGTGTTATCTAATTAGCAACCATGGCTAGCCTCACCATCTTTTACAGTTTGCCATTCTGAGCAACAATGCCATCCACTCCAGCAAATTGCTAACCCCTAATTACTAACACAATCTTCTGAGAAGATTACATTAGATCCATCAGAACTTACTTCCTCTAGTTAAGATGATTTAAATAATATTTTTTTGTTTGATAGAAAGATGATTTAAATAATATTATTAGTCAGCACCGACATTATCATGTCATAGTGTTGCACACCAGACCACAATAGGTGAAAACATCTAAAGTCTACAGTTACAGGTTAAGGAGACTATCAACGGTCTCTGGAAAACCCACATGAACCCATCAAATGTTAAATTTTCATTGTAATATTCAGTATTCAGTATTCAGGTCTTGTGTCAATTCATCAGCTATTAGGAAAAAGGAAAAACATCCTCGCAACTTATACAAAATTTTTTACAAAAGAACAGTTTGAATACGCAAGTCCTTTCACTAATTGTTTCAGTTTCTACAATCCACACAATTTCTATGGGAACAAATGATGTGAAATAGCTGATGAAGCAGGAAACAATCACAAACCAGAAAGCTGCACCTTCACGAGGAAGCTTCAATTCCATGCATTTTGGACACCTGGAATTTTAATATTTTTGGGAAAAAATAGTTAATCAAACATGATTATTGAAACATCTACAGCATATGGAAATTTGCTTCCGGCTTTTGCTAAGAAGTAGAAACTAAGGAAATGAAATAAGTACACCGATAAATCTGCTATTAGTTCATAGAACTTCAAAAGTCATTGCGGCTGGGAAACAAACTGAAACAGAATAAGTCAATTCTTCAATTCTTTCCATAAGATTTTATGAAGTTTCATTGACAAAGCTTATCATAAAGATAATAGTTTCTGGAAAACAAGGAATACTTTGAACACAACCCCCCCCCCCTCCCCCCAAAAACCAGCAAGGCAGCAACCACATTGAAAATGAAGAGCCCTGTCCATCAGTTTCGCAGAAATGTATCCGTTGGAGTTGACTATAATATAGGTAGACCTTCTCTCTATTTAATACTACAACAGTAGAAAAATCTTGTTGAGAGCTTGAGGAAGCCATTTGATCACATCCCCAAGACATTTCTTTCGCGTATAAAAACACTATGTAAAAGGCAGAAGCTAGCATCTCAAAATCCCATACAAAACACAAACAAGAAGCTAAAAGCAGAAGAAAGACTAAGGTCAGAGTCAGAGAGAGAATATGCTGAATAGGTACAGGAAAATACGTACTGAAGATGAGCAGGCTTGCCGCAGGTAGCACAAGAAAGAGTGTTTTCGGCCACCGGAGAAACGCCGGCCATAATTTCCCACAATTTATCAACGATGGATTCAATCAGGGAGAGCTAGGGTTGCAGAATGAGAGAGGGAGACAAAGGTAGAAGAAGCAGAGGGAAAAAGGAAATGGAAAATTCATTTGCATTTATACGAGTTTATTTCCCATTTTTTTAGTAAAAAGAGTAAATTACACTACACGAGATCTGAAATTATACTTCACTCCTCTCATACCTGAAAAAACATTACATTTCAACCCAAAGTTCTTTTTTTGTTAACATGCCCGTCCAAAATGAATTTTTTTCATATTTCCAATTCAACCGTTTCTTGTTGTATCACAAAATCATCGATCATGGCTATATAACTAGAGCTATTAAAGTGGGTCAATCCGGCCCATACGGGTTGGACCCGTGACGAATTGGCCCATTCGGATTGGCTATGTTAAATGGGTTCGGGCCAACTCACCTAACCCACCTTTTTAAAAAAAAAAAATCTACTTTTTTTCTTGAACTAAGAAATTTAATATGATAAAATGAAAGAAAAGATTCATCATTCATCACGTCACTCAAAACTAGTTAAATACAAAATAATGAAAGTATGAATTATGATGATTGGAAATTTAATATGATAAAATGAAAGAAAAGATTCATTATTCATCATGTCACTGACGAGTGAAATGGAGCTGAGAAAGCAAAGCATAAGGAGAAATTTACCAATGGACGATGGGGGTGGAGCCGTTAGCCGTGGAGGACTTTTCGGTGTCGTTGGCGAGTGACTGAGCACAGATGAGAAGTGCCAAGTATGGGAAGCCGTCGACGATGGATCGATCGATGGGATTGGAAGTGAAGCAGTAAACTATGGTGGGTGGAAGTGAGAACTGAGATCTGAGAAGCAAAGTGAAGAAGTGAGAACTGAGTTTGAGAAAGAGCGGGATTAGGTTAGGGTTTGATTTTAGTTTTAGTCTTTTTTACTTTTTAATTTTTATTAATATATTTTTTTTATAAAAGATGGATTACAGGCCAACCCACCTAACTCGCGGGTTGCGTGGGTCAGATTCTTCTAACTCATTTAATAAACGGGTTAAAATTTTACCACCCAACCTACCAAATTGGTGGGTTAAACGGGCCAACCCGATGGATTGACACGTTTTAACAACTCTATATATAATTGCATCCTTGATCAAAATACTCTTCTCCCAAGTTAATAATAATATTTTTATTATCTATTATTATTATTTATTAATATTTATAATTATTCTTATACTAATTAAAGTAATTTGATAAACTCTGTAATTAGTACTTTTTAGGGGAAAGTACATTTTACCCCCCTCAACTATGCCTATATAACACAGTAAATGACCCCCCTAAAGTTAAGAAAAAGTTAAGACTGTTAAATTTGAAGTTAAATTTAACATATTAAGATTATGTGCATTGCACATGTTTATTATTATAATTTTTTTGCCCGTTATACGGATAAGCGCTCTGCAACCCCAAGAACAAAGCAACAAGGAATAAAATTGATTAAGTGCATGTGATAAAAGAATATTTTGTTACTTAAATCCACGCATAGAACTAATAGAAATTTCAAAAACCATTTTATTAAATCAATTCACACATGATAAAGTCTAGGAATGAGTCAAATACAACTAGAGTGTGTACTGCTTTTACTAGAGTAATATACTCGATCGATTTCTTGATAAAATATGTATTGTGATATACTCGATTTCTTGATTTTTTTGTCAAGACTCAATTTCTTGATCTATAAATTCATTTCACAAATACAACCACAATTCACAGATACTCAATTTCTTGAAAATAAAACTTTTCACAGTACAGATTTTAGAATGTGCTTGATGAATTCTATTAAACTTCTCTTAAGCTTTGACTTGATGTTGATGGGCGATTGCAGCCGGTTAAGTTATACTTTTGAAGTTAGATTAGGAAAAAATCAAATATAGATAATGTGATTTGCATATGTTCAGTTAATTTTAACCCTATCAAACCTGTTTCAAACTTTTTTAAAGTTTAGGGGGGTGAGTTGTTACAAACAAAGTTGAGGGGAGTAATGTGTTATATAGGCATAGTTGATGGGGTAAAATGTACTTTCCCCTACTTTTTAACTTAATAGTATTTAAAAAAACTGTAACTAATGCTTTTTATAAAATTGTTAATAAGTATGTTAGGATATGTAAATGAGTTAGTTTCTATTTAACCGAATTAGATGATCAAGGTAAAACGATTATTCTGCAACGATTATTCTGCATCATTTGTGCATTTCGGTCACAAATGAATATAGAGAATCACCGTTTCAATCATTAAATAAGAGCATTTTGATAAAATAAAAGTTTGAATTGAAAATATAAAATAAACTACCCATTTTGACGAACGAGTGTAAACATAAGATCAATTATGGACTGAAATGTAATACTTTTTCAAGTGTGCGGGAAAGTGTGTGTAATATATTAAACTAAAAGGGAGGGGAGTATAATTTAAGAATCTTTTGGGGAAGAAGTATAATTTACCCTTAGTAAAAATTGTTCATACTCGATAATAATACTTCAAATAAGATATTTAAATCTCATTGATTGGCGCCTGTAGCTCAGTGGATAGAGCGTCTGTTTCCTAAGCAGAAAGTCGTAGGTTCGACCCCTACCTGGCGCGTAAATTTGTTGTCTTTTTCCCTTTTCCTCTATGAGTTAAAATCGACCTTTGACTTTGACAAAATAAAAAATAATGAATTTTAATTTTGAATTTGAAGTATTCATTTCTAAATTATGCAAAATATTATTTAATCCCTGAATCATTTGTCAAATTATTATTTAATCCCTGAATTTGATAAAATACTATTTCGTCACCGAATTTGTAACTATATCAATTATTTAATCTCCAAATTTAATAAAAATATTATTTAATCACCAAATTTGTTACTCTGTCAACTATTTTGACACTACTATTAATTAATGTAATAGTGTTACGTATATATTATTAGCAAAAAATTTCAAAAAAAAAATTTATGAAAAAAAATGAAATGAAAGAAAAAAAACTTCAAACTTTATCTGGATAATGCATATAATATAATATTCTTCTACCGTCACAAGTAACATGACATTAACAAACCAAAATACTACAGTAATAAGTAATACTGCATACAACACACCAACATCAATAATTTCTTAGACCTCCGTCCATCACCTAAATTCCATCGGAAAACGGCACACCGGTGGCTGGAATCCACTGATCACCGTTTAAAAACTCATCCACACTAAACGGCCTCGCCTCGCCGGCACCACGCAGCACATGAAATCCCGGCCAATTCACCCTCTTCTCAACCGAAGCCCCACTCCCCGTATTCATATACTCCCCATAGTACAGAGTCGAAATCCCAAAATTACCGCTCCACTCCCCCCACCCTCTAGGGTCAATCAAGCCATCCAAATCACTCCTCAAGAACACAGTCCTCGAGTACTTCTTCCACGGTCGTCCCAAATACGTCCTAAATTGACCCTTCGATGGAGCCAAATCCGAGCTAGGTCTCACCCTAGAATTTTGGATCGAGATCCCGGTGGGTTGATTAGGGTCGTCCCGTCCTTGCGCGGTGATGAAATTGGACTGATGCGACATCGGCTTTCGAACGAGGATATCGCAGTTTTGGAAGATCACGGAGGCATCGCCGAAGATGAAGTCGATTGTGCCGGAGATGATGGAGTCGCGGTAGAATTGACGGTTGGAGTGGACATAGAGAGTGTCTTGGTAGGCTTTGAAGCTGCATCTATAGAAGACGGAGCGATCTGAGCTTACCTTTATGGCAACTGCTTGGTGCTTCTCTGGGCCTGCGGTGTTCTCGAAGGTTAGATCTCGAGCCCAGAATCCGTCGCCTGATACATCTGGTGAAAGAAAAGGGGAATTCTATGTTCATATTTGGGAAAGATAAAGATGAGGCATTATGCAAAAATAAAAAGAAAATGAAAATAGAAATAAAAATGCGTTTAAAATTAGAAATGGAAATAAATTAAAATTATCACTTTGTTCCTTATATTAAAATAATAAAAAGAAAAAAAAGTTATGATTGTGTCAAATCAAAGAATATATATAATAGATATTTTGTATTTTGTATTCTTTTTAAGATGGAAAAGAAAAAATAAAAGTAAGTGGCCCTTCATATTGTTTGGCTGTGTTTAAATAAGAGTAAATTACATTCTATTGTTTTAAATATCTTTAAATTATATTCTCTTTAAAAAAAATTACTCCTTCCTCCTCAAAGAGAGAAGAAGATTTACAATTTTATTTAGTTGGATTAAAATACTTTCATATTTATTATTTTTTATAGTAAATATATATTTGACTAGTATAAAAATTATTTTTAATTTAAAATAAAAAATTATTGTTAACTCAAAAATATGTAATAATAAAATAATAATCATTGTTATATTTTTTAATAAAAATATAACTTTTAAAAAAAAATAAATAATATTTTAGTCAAAAATAAAACTATAGATTTTTTTAATATTAGATTTTTTTAATATTTCAAAAGAGGAGAATGGAAAGTGTAGTATTAACATCTATCAAAAGATTAGAGTGTAATAAATCCCATGACCAGTAGAGAGATACTCATATAATTTTTTTTATATATATGCTTTTATTCGAAATCAACAAAATCAGTGCACTAAAATTCAACAAAACTTTACGAGACTGCACTTTGCATCATCAAAAAAAAAAGTGGAAAATTTTGTTTTAGCTCTAAATTTTATCAATCAACATCAAATGGAAAAAAAAAATATTTGTTAATTATAATTGGTCAAAATTCTAAATTGCTTCCTTATGTTTGCACGAAATTTTATATTGGTCCTTTATGTTTGCAAAAAAGTCTAAATTGGTCCTTCTGTCCAAGTCCGTTTATTTCTTTCGTTAAGTGCTGACATGGCATGTTGAGGTGGACATATCATCTCTCCTATGTGTTCATTTAAGCTGATATGTCATGCCACGTCATCGCCACATCATTGACACATCATTATCTACTATCATATGTGATGGCGTGACGTTGATGTGATAATGACGTGGCGCTGATGTGGCATGACATGTCAGCTTAGATCATGTCAGCACTTAACTTAAGATGAAAGTGGACGGAAGGACCAATTTGGAACTTCTTGCAAACATAAAGGATCAATTTAAATTTTTTAAAATATAAAGGACTAATATAAAACTTCGTACAAACATAAAGGACCAATTTTGAGTTTTCACCATATTAATTTAAACAGAATTGGATGGTGTTTTGTTTTACGATGGACTAAATTAGGAATTAAAAAAAAAAAAAAGAATTGTGTGAGGGACCAAAAATGGAATTGGAGAAGGAATTTCTGTTACCGAAGGAGGCGGAGGCGAGAGTGGTGGAGCCCTGAGCGACGCTTCGGCTGCCGGTGATGATCGTCTCGTCGATGCCGTCTCCGACGAGCATTATGTTCTTGAGTTTGTATCCAATCTCCACCTTCTCCTTGTACACTCCTGACTTCACATGTATTATTACCCTTTCTGGACGGTTATGACCCATGGAAGCCACGGCTTGAATGGCTTCTCCGATGGTTTCGTGGGAGCCTGAGCCGTCCTGAGCCACTCTGAAATCGGCTTCGGATGTTGATCGGCTCCATGATGCCAGAAGCCCACTGTATGATCGCCGCCATGTGTTTCCTTTTGCTGGTGGTCCTCCTCCTATATACAGCAAAAAAAAAAAATTATTGTAAAGAAATCTAGCTGAATTTACATTTTCTTTTAAGAAAAATAAGTATTTAGTCAATTTTTATAAATATTAAAAAACACTTTAAGCTGTTTTACGGGTGTTGCACGCAAATAATATTTATAATTTGTAAATTTGCCAAAACCGGGTTAATTTGATTTTAATCATATATAATTTAGATTCAAGATTTTGAAACTTTCTATATATATACAAATCCAATAATACCCCTTAAACCAAAGTTATATTTATTGATTGGAACTTTTTATTCTGATATGTACTTTGTTTGTTTTCCATTTGGCCAAATTACTCTTTGATCATCAATGTTTGTGCGAAGTTTAATATTGGTCATCAATGTTTTAAAAAATTATTTTAGATCATCAACATTTTTTTTGTCAAAATTGGTCCTCTAGTGTAACATCCGTTTGGTTTTGCCATTAAATGCTGACATGGAAGACTATGTAACACACCTTCTCTCCTACATGTCATATTTAAATAACATAGCACCCTCTCTCACTCAAACTCAGTAAAACGATGCTATTTTGGTTCATTTAAATGTGACAAAACGGCACCATTTTGCTGAGTTTGAGTGAGAGATAGTGCCATTGCATGTCATTTAAATATAACACGTAGGAGAGAGGGTGTGCCACATAAGCCTTCCACGTCAGCATTTAATAACAAAACCAAACAGATATTACACTAGAGGATCAATTTTGACAAAAAAAGTGTTGAGTACATAAAATAACTTTTTAAAACTTCGTACAAACGTTGAGAACCCAAGTAATTTGACCTTCCCATTTTTAGTGATATAAAAAAAATCAAATTTATTTCTTTTACCGCAACATATAGATAAAGTTGTCTGAAAACAGTAGTATAGTGATAAAATGTTAAAAAAAATGTTTGTCTATATTTCAGATTAAACGGATATATATTAACGTACAATATATCAATAATTTTATTTATTTAATTTATTAACACGAAATTAATATATATTTACTTTTGAAAACTATATTATTTTCCCTTCAAATTAATTTTGACTTAGAATTTTCATTAATAAGTTTTTATATAAACCAAAGTATAATATTCTTTGGTCCAACTTCAAACTATTTTGACACCTGGCCAAAATACATAAACGGCAAGTCGTTTGAAACTAGATCTCTCATAATGAGTAAAAACTTTTAGCCTAATTATTAAGTCCTATATATATATAGTTATATACTCACTCCCAAAAGTGCATTAAGATCTTTTTATTATTTGGTCATTGAGTTCAGTCACAACTAATCATTCATGGCATAATGCAAATATTATGTTCCACTTTTCTACTTGGGTCATCATCACCTGTCTCTGTTATAACTTGTAACGTTTATTCACGACAACAACCATTGTTTCAAGCGAAGCTGCCTAGTATTAAAGGTGTTAAAATGGGTTAGTCTAGCTTTAATTCGCTTTGACCTTAATTTAATAAAATTGGGTTAAATTGATCCATTTTTAATTAAGGTAAAAAATATTTTAATCTATCCAACTTTATATATTTTATAGGACGAATAAATTGACCCGTAAAATCTAACCCATTATGACACAACCTAACACTCTCCTAAGAGTAGACAAAAAATGTGAAAAAGTAAGTAGCCTTTCGGGAATAAAAAGTGGAGATATCTTTCAGCATACATACATACATTTACATATATATGTTACGTGTAAAACAACAAAAGCTTTCAATGAGGACTAGCATAAGGTTGCAACTTCCAACACTTATTCCACTTTGACTAGAATTCTATGATAGAGTCTTATTACTAAATGATATATAAATTCTTTTATAAATATTTTAAAGAAATTAAAAGGTTTTTTTTTTACTCTAATAAAATATTGATGTTTATTCTCGCATACAATTTTTTTGACAAAAATAAAAAAATACAAAAGCTTTTTTTTTTTCTTGTCATCAAGAAAATGGTTGCAAGAAAAAGGAGTTTGGATCCAGTGCAATTTTCTTCCGTGTAATTTTGGTGCAATTCTTATAAAATACATATTTTTACATCATTTTTGAAATATTAATACGAATTTACTCTAACAATAACTCACTATGAATGGATTAAGAATGAAATTATTATCAATTTTGACAAATATCATCACTAAATAGTCTCGTGAGACTATTTTTTAATATTAATAACAATTTAGTCCCTAATCCATTTAAGGTGATGATATTTGTCAATATTGATATTAATTTGGTCTCTAATCTATTCATAGTAGATTATTATTAGTGTGAGTCCGTATTAGTACTTCAAAAATGAAATAAAAATGAGATTTTATAAGAATTACACCGGAATTGCACGGAAGGGAATTGCACTGAATCCAATTTCAAGAAGAAGCTATCAATAGTGACTAGATCAACAGAGATCTAATTTAAAAAAATATTGTGTAAATTTTAAACTATAAATAATATCACAGTTACTCAACTAATCCTTCAATGTTAAAATATCTTTAAAAAAAATGTTCACTACATAAGATTTTTAGATAATTTCAAAGAGATTGAAATTCTCAACCAGGAACAAAACATAATTTTTTTTTTCTGAATTCTCGACTATTTGTCTTACAATATAATTGCCACAAAAGCTATATATATATATATAAAAGAAAATTAAAAGAAATGAAATAAGAGAAGTAGAAATTTATGACTCTGTGTGCATGATAACTTTGTTACAACATGTGGTGTAGTACAGGCTTGCCACAATATCCAAACACCCTTATTTATAATCTGTCATCAACTCATTAATTATCTATTTATTAGGTTATATCTATCGATCCCATTTACCAAAGAAACAGAAGAGAAAATTTATGTTGATAGGAATATATAATTATTTTTCTATTTCACACCCAATATTGTATTAATTAAAATTTAATAGATAAAAACATAAAGTAAATTGGATATATTTAAAATATATTATAGGAAACGTTAATTAGAAATATATACTGGATACAGTTGTGAAGCATTTTGATATATAAAGGAGAAAATGTTTAAATCTAACGTTAAGTTCAATAACAAATTAAGAGATATCATATATAATTATATAGTCCCAATAATAAATTATAACATACATAGATACAAATATAATAATATTACCTGTTGGCTGTTGTCCATATATCGGTCGGTCGTTTTTCTTCAGTTTAAAAATTAAAAGAATATCATATGTATTGTGAATTTTAATAATAAAAGGTATATATACATTTTCACCCTTAAATATAATTTCAAATTTTAACAACAAATTATTAATATTATTACTACCCTATTATATGTAAACTTTTTTTTGTAATTTTTTAAAATAAGACTAGGAAATATTGACATATATAATATATATACCCAAAAAAAAAGTTAGTGTTAATTAATTAGGTAAGCTAGCTGCTACTATATGTACATTTCAAGTTTTTTTTATAATATTAATTATAAACTACGTACTAAAACACCAGTATATTTTAACTTAAATAGCAGAAAATTAAGTAGAGTAATTGTATGTGACAGCTGTAAATGGGAGTTAAAATAAAGATAGTGTTCTTAACACATAGCTTGCAAACTTGACACTTTCAAAAATCACAGGCTAATTAATATATTAAAATAATAACAAATTAAAATCTTAGTAATTTTCTTAACTCTTTTAGGTAAATTTATTAGGCAGAAATAGAAATGAAAATAGAAACAAAAACAGAAAAGAAATGCATTTGATGTGTTTAGTAGTAAAAATTTGGTAATGAAAATAGAATGAAGATATATTAAAATGAACATTTTACCCCTTATATTAAAATAATAAAAAAAAATATAATTGTGTCAAATCATGTTAAATGAAAAAGTATAATAAATATTTTGTATTTTTTTTTTAAATTATAAAAATAAAAAAGTGAAAAAATAACATTCATTTATATGTAATGGATTTCTATGTAATGGATTTCTAATAAGTGAATAAACCTTGTATTCTTTTACCTTTCACTCGTTATTTTCAGGTCACATCACATATTTTAAAGTCCAAAACTACATTACTATAAATATATATGCACTCACGATGTTGAAAATAAAATTCTCTTCAAACCAATACAGAGGAAAGAAAACGCAAAATAATTACGCGCGCGCGCGCGCACATATATATATATATATATATAAAACAATGAATTAAAAGGTAGGTAGTTAAAAGTTATAATATAAACTTACGTTTTGGTTTGTTTTTCTTATTGTTTGCATAGGAGTGAAGAGCTTCCCGAAGCAACAAGGTGAAGTTGTGATTAGCCAAAGCTTGATGAGCTTGCAAATGCCCTTTTTCTTCCAACCCATCCAAACACGTCCTATGGTTAGTCATCACAGCACTAATCCACGTCACACCATCACCTTCGTCTTTTTCTCTGCTGTAATTATTATTGTAATAATAATTATTGTTCATCATCTCACTTAGCCTACTCTCACTCTCTTCATACAGCTTAGCACAGTCTCTAATGGCCACACCCACATCATCATCATTATTAGATGATGATGATGATGATGGAAAGGAGGAAAGCATATGATTATTGTGATTAATTAGCCAGTTTCTAGCATGTGAAACATGGGATTGGAGTTGAACCATGTGAAGAAGTAGCGTCGTCGGCTCATGGTGGTGGTGGTGGCCGGAGACGGCGGCGGCGGTGGTGGTGGTGACGGCGGCGAGGAGGAGGAGGAGGAGGAAGGAAGAAGTGGCCATATATTAATGAATTGGGAGGAGGAGTAGTGTGTGCATGGAAGGTGGTGTTGTGGGATGTGGATTTATAGACAGGTGAGGAAAGGAAGCACATGGGATGGTCACCACGTGGCAGTCATTGGGACTGTACAATCCATATATCCTACGTGTTTACTTCAGTTTATTCGGTGCTGCCAACATTATTTTAAAGGAGCTCTTACACTAAGGTTGTTTTCGTTTCTCCATTTAATTTTTTTTATTGGAGACAATCCTGTTTGAGTTAGTAAAAGTCTTATAATAAAGATAGATCGCTCTTCCAACAGAAATTTTTTTATACGTAAGTCTCAAATCTAAGATCTTATTTAAGGGAAATGAAATACCTACAACTCCAACCAGTTGATCGCTGTTACACTAAATATGTTGTTAGAAATTAATCAGGCCGGTGAATTGTGATTTACATTTTATTTAAAAAGTATTTACTTTATTAGACTAAAAATCAACATAATAAGAATAAATATAACAAATTGACTTATAAAAATAGTGATTAAAAAATTATTTAGTTTAATTTATTTTATAAATCAACATATTATATATTATAAATGAATATTAAAAATTGTCTTATAAAAATGTATTTTATTTAATATTTTGACATTTTAGGAATGTTCTAAAAAAATATATTAGGAATAAATATTGTATATTAATATAGGATATAATATTTGTATAATATAAAATATTTTTAAATATTTAAAAAAAAAAACAAAAGGCCGATATAAGTCAGCCTAACCAAGCCTTTATTATTATTATTTTAGTTGTCCAACTAATTCGAACTCAACTCGCATCGCGCATTTAGTTATGGTGGGAGTGACTCTTAACAAAAATAACTGTATTCACAATATTTCGAACTCAAAACCTTATTTAAGCCATACTAAATCTATATGAGTATACTATGAGTCATAAATTAAAAGTGAGTGAGCTAAAAAATCTATCATGAAAATTGACTAATTATTTTAGTATAGGCAAGCCGGTGTATGGATTAATAGCCTGTTTGGCTAAGCTTATGCATGGTTCAAAAGCGCTTATTTTCTTTAAATGAGGTGTTTGGCAAATTACCCAAAAGTGTTTCTGAGTTGTAGCAAAAGTAATTTTTTAATTTTAAGCAAAAGCTAGAACTTGGAGCTTCTACTACTAATCAAAAGCAGAAGCTAAAATTTAATTATTTTAGGACAAAAATACCCTTACTAACATTTTAATATTTCCATTTTATCCCTTCTTTCACCCTAACACCATCTTTCATTCCCATTTTAAATAGTGAAGACAATATACTATATACAATAGAAGTTAAGTCAGTACTACAACTTTTATATTTCAAATAACTGTCCAATTTTTTTTAAAAAAATCCCAATTTCACCACTACTTAATCTCCTTTTTTTTAAAAAAAAAATTATCCCATTTTTTCAGCCACTACTCCACTTCAACAAATAACTACCCCATTAATTTAAAAAAAAAATATACCTGAAACTCCAATTAAAACACACGCATACGGATTATTTAATTAATTAATAAAATAAGCAGTTTTTTTTTTTTTTTTGAAAAAAGAAAGCAGTTATAAGAAAAACTTCTCCCCACGATTTTTGCAACTATTAACATGTTGTCCGTGGTTCTTTCACCCCATTTTCCTTAAATCAGACACACTGTTTATTTTCGTATCTATCAATCAATGTGCTTTGAATCTAATAAGCTACCTCTTTGTAAATCATTTTCCAAATCCTGGACATGTCAACCACAGATTTAGAGCATATGGGGCAACAGTAACACCAAAACAAGAATGAGCATGAGCTTAATTTTGGCTTAGTGATATACAAGAGTGTCGTCTCCAGCATTTGAGTTTAAATGTCAGTAAGTGCTTTTTTAAAATTAATTCTTTATCAATTAAATTAGTCTGGAAAGGATATTGCTGCAAAAGTTGGAAGCAATATTTTGAGAGTCACAATAGAAAATGATTCCTTTAGTATTTCCTCACAAACATTAAACTTTAATTGTATCTTTATTTTTATTGGTTACCTCTTAATCATACTTATCTTATATTTTTTTATTGTCCACACTCCACTCCTTTTTCTGCAAACAGATCACCGAATTGGCCTTGATCTACGAGTTTCAACATCAGTTTCATTCTTCCAGCACTTAATGATATAAAGGTAATTTTGTTTCTAGGTTTTCTTTATTAAGGTTTGTTCACATTTTTTTCTTTATTGATTATTTTTTGTTCATTATGGGTAGAGAACAACTTTTTTGTTGGTAAAGCCTTCTCTTTGTCGTCTACATATTAAAAACACATCTGCATTCCATGGATTGCCAAATGGGTTTGGCCTTCCCAATATTTTTTGTAAAGTAATTTTAAAACTATACTAAATCATTTTATATTTTATAATTCTAAATTTGATTTATGAGTTTGAAAATAATTTTAATAGAGTTTATTTTCAAAATTGTAATAATATATTAAATTAGTTTATAAAACAATTTGTTTTCAAAATTTTAAATAAGTTTTAAATTTATATAACTGTTTAAATTGAGATTTAAATTATACTATATCAAAAAAATTTAATATTAAATGATTTCATTTTAATGAAATGAATTTGGTACTGATTAAAACTACTTAGAATCTAATCTTATTTTAATTACAGATATTTTTTTTTGTACAAATCACGTGAATTTTTTTTTTTGTCTGATCACATGTGAAATTAATATAACTATTTTTTAAATGAGAATTAAAATATATTTAAAATAATTTATTTTTATTAGTCTTATTAAATTAATTATATTTTATTATTTTATATAGTTTTTTATTATCCGTGCATAGCACGGGAATAATGCTAGTAATAATAATAATTTATCAAAATAATAATAAATATTTATAATTATTTTTTATTTGAATTAATTAATAGACATTTAATAAAAATAATAATCACAAATAAAAAGTTATATAAAGTAAAATTAATAATTTTCATTAATATTTTATTAAATTAATAAACTAATTATCATTTTATCTTTATTTGGGTAATACAAATTAATAATAATAAATATTTATATAATTTATCTATATAATAATATTGATAACACTTAAATATATATATATCCTTCTTGATAATTAATTTTATACGCAAAAGTACTTTTCAACACAAATTTATCAAACACAAATAGTTTTTGAAAAGTACTTCTCAATTCAATTTTTCAAACACAAATTGCTTCTCTTTTACAATACTTTTTCTTAAACTTCATTTTAAAAAAATTATTTAAAAATCAACAATTAAGGTGGGCCCTAAGCCTATTTTGAATGAAATGGCCGTGGTTTGGCAGCGTTATTCCTTTGCTTTATACAACAAGTATACGCAGCCGTTTTGGTGCTTTTAATCGTTACAACTTTTTCTCTTTCTTTTTTTTTTTTCCCCTTTCATTTACGATTTTGTTTTTCTATTTTTTTAAAGGTCAAAGGATCAAATTGGATCGTTGATCTGGCCCAAATCTGGCTTCATCCTAATAGGACCAAAATATGACATTACTTGGGCTTTAGAAACTGTATTTATCTTTAGAGCGTTTTCAAAATTTAAATTATTAATCTATTTAAAAAGTAAATTTTATTTATTTTTGTATTAAAAAATAGGACCAAAATATGACATTACTTGGGCTTTAGAATCACCTTATCAGAACCAAATTTAGTTGGTCTAGTGGTTAGCTCATTAGGTTGCTTAAGCAAGTGTTGGGGATTCGAATCTCATCTTGTGTATGCAGCAATAATTGACCAGCGGCAAACCCTTAAATGGAGCTCAGATCCGCGGAGGATTAGTCCTTGACCTGTCGGGCTGGGGAATACTTGAAAAAAAATCACCATATGAGGAGTCTAATAAAGAATAAATTTATATAATTATATGAACCCCTAAACTACATGGCTTATTTTTAGGTTGATATATATTTTTTATTCTGTTAACCTTATTATGATTTATGACTTGTGAGCTCAAGAAAAACAATGGACTCGGATGTGACCATATTTCTTAAGAGGTTTGATGGCCTTACAGATTTTATTGTGGCCCAATAGAAAAAGGAAAAAAAATTACACTGCCATCTCCTGAGAGATGCTGAAATTACACTGTCCTCCCTTCTAGTTTTCAAAATTACACTGCCCTCCCTTGAGAGATCAAAAGTTATTACACTTTGATCCAAAATACTATTCTCCCACTAAAAAAAAGTCTTAAAAGTCAATATAATAAATATTAATGACTAAATTGACCCTCACACAAGATAAAAAATGTTTAACGTTATGCTTCATCGAAATTTATAAAACTGAATCTTTACCAAAAAAATTTATAAAACTGAATTCTAGTACACATAACAAAATTTTTTTGATATATTTTATTATTATATATTAATATATATATATATATATTAAATTTAATTATAAAAAATTAAGTAAAATAATAGATGTTTTATATTACATTACATTATATTATTAATATAAAAATCTATAAACTATTTTAACTTAGAGACTTTTTTTTTAGAATTTTATTTTGTTAACAACAATAATTACTATAAATACTAATAAAATAATAAAAGACAATAAAAAATGAAACAATGTTATTATAAGAGGATGAAAGTATGTATAGGTCACATTTTATAGAGTTTTATTCTTTTGTGAGGGGTAATTTAGTCATGAATTTTTATTGTATTGGAAGTTGAAAAAATTTGACCTTTTAGACTTTTTTTTTATTGGAGAATGGTGTTTTGGATCAAAGTGTAATGACTTTTGATCTCTCAAGGGAGGGCAGTGTAATTTTGCAAACGAGAGGGAAGGGCAGTGTAATTTCAGCATCTCTCAGGGGAGGGCAGTGTAATTTACTCTAATTTGTTTATCAAGTTTTATAATGAAAAATAAACATTTGTATATGATTTATATAACTTATCTCTTCTATGATTTTCTAAACAAATGTTCATATATTTTAATTTGATTAAAAAGAATACTAAAAAAAATTATGAAGAACTGCATATAAGTATTTATTTTTGAATCAAACTGCATATAGTCTAGTACATAAAAAGAAGTATAAAAAATTGAAAATAATAATTCACAAGTTTTTACACAAAAAAAAAAAAAAATTCACAATATTAGTCTATACACGTCGCTGTCTGAGATTCAATCTTTTTTCTTGGTAATTGAGATTATATATAGTTCTAAATAGTAAATACAAAAAATTTAAAGCCAAAAGGGATTACTTTAATTAATTGACAAGAGAAAAATAGTTATCTTAGAAAATTGAGTTGAATGTGAGTTTAGAAGAAAGGAATAGTCATTGATCATTTTGTAATAAACTATGGTTTAAATCTTAATTTGTTGAGAGGTATTGTGTATATGTAATTGTTTCTATAATTTTTTTTTTGATGGAATAGTAAAAAAATTGATCGAGAAAAGAAAAAGAAACTTGAGTTCAATTTTTTTGGGAGTATATATATATATATTCTGGATGTAATTATCTTAAATAATGTATCATATTAAGTTGGAGATACCCTAACTATAATTTTTTAAAAATACAAAAAAAATTATTTCAAAGATCATACTTGTAGAAAAACAAAGGTATATATGATAGATTTTTTTTTTTAAATAATTATTTTGCTTTGAAGAAATGAATTGATATATTCATATGATATACAGATATAGGGATTTGTGTTATTTTAGGAATGGCGTAAGTTTTGTGTCAGAGACCTATATATCCATATTATTCATTCAAGGCATAATTATTATTTGTAAAAATACAAGAAAAAAAAACTTAAAACATATTAATTAAAATCGAGGTTTAATATTATGAAAACTATGGGAGATAAGGAAGGAAGGTTATTGTTCTTGTTTGTAATTTATTATTTAATTATTTTTCAAATTTTAGAAAAAATGTGTATTCACACACAGACGTGAGAGGAGGAAGTTTTGAAGAAGACTAGAAGTCAACGAATTTTAATGATGATGGCCAAAGACCCACCAAAATTTGGAACCAATCAATTATTTGTTAATGAAATTTGAAACATGATAAGGATGATGATTTGTAAATAACAAATCATATGAAAGAATATATATTATAGTTATTTTATTGGTAGCAATATCTATTATATAAATTCGTTGAAGATTTATTGGCCACCTATGCAGAAAATTGTGTACAATTTGCATAAAATAATAGGTTAAAGATCATATGGGTAATTGTCTCAGGCTGAAAATAGGATAATGATAAAGAAAAAAAAATAGGTTAATGATTAATGGGAATGTTCTAGAATATTTATTTATTCTCCTTTTTTGATAATTCTAAAACCAACATGAATGAAGATAACTAATAAACAAAGATTTAGGTTGTGTTCTTTAAGCAAAAAAAACAAGGGAAAGAAGGAAGAAAAAAAAAATATGTTGGCCCCACATGTTATTCATTTTTTTATTTTCATCTTGAAAAGTGTATATAATTAAAAAAAAATATAAAATACAAAATGTTTATTATATTTTTGATTTGACACAATCATAACTTTTTTTTAATATAAGGGGTAAAGTGATAATTTTAATACATTTCCATTCCATTTCAATTCTCAATT
Organism: Senna tora; assembly: GCA_014851425.1. Classification (NCBI taxonomy): domain Eukaryota; kingdom Viridiplantae; phylum Streptophyta; class Magnoliopsida; order Fabales; family Fabaceae; genus Senna; species Senna tora. The sequence continues at coordinate 3,858,914 of CM026265.1, read as the reverse complement.
TTTACTAACAAATACAATAAATACATTTCCTTTCTTTTTCCGTTTCGTTTCTGCGTAAAGAACGTATCATTAATTTTTTTATTTTTTTTTCTGTGAACGGATCAAGCCCCACTAGAGGTGAATAAAGAGACTCAAACTAAGTTAGTAAGCAAGAACAAACTGTTAGGCAGGAGTTCCTCCCAACATGTGATCCTAGATTGATTTTAATTAAGTTTCATTTTGGCAAGAGTGTCAACACAAAAATCAACTTCACTAAACCACTAAACCACCACGAGTATTCAAGATGCATGTCTTTAATATTCTCAATGAGAGCACTATAGGCATGATAAGATTTACAATGTGAACATGAAAGCCAAAATCAAGCATAGTGTCCCTGAGAAAGGTTTGAACTCATCCAGTCCCGAGACTTTAAAGGATTTCATATATTTCACTGCTTCCCACACTTATTCCTTCGAGGTAAAATACTATTTAGTTCTTGAATTGTTGATCAAATTATTATTTAGTTCCTAAATTTATCAAAAATACTATTTAGTCCCTGAAATTTTTAACTACGTCAACTATTTAGTCCCCGAATTTGACAAAATACTATTTAGTCCCCGAATTTGTAACTATGTCAACTATTTAATCCTCAAACGTGACAAAAAATACTATTTAATTAATCATCGAATTTGCAGAAAATTTGAACGTTGTGCATATAATTTGTTTTTTGTTTTCTTAAAAAATATATAAGATAAAATAATTATTATGATTTAAAATAATAAAATATTAAATATTTGATAATTTTTTAACTTTCAAAATATAATATAATAATTATATTTTAAATAATATATTAAATCATGGGAAGTTATTTATTGAGAAGTTATTTTTAGTGGGAAAGTTATTTTTTTGGTATCACACATTGCTTGTGTGACACAAAAAAACTCCAAAGCCATATATATATAGATAATAATAATTATATTTTAAATAATATATTAAATCATGGGAAGTTATTTATTGAAAAATTATTTTTAGTAGGGAAGTTATTTTTTTGGTATCACACTTTGCTTGTGTGATACAAAAACTCCAAAGCCATATATATATATAGACTAGCATCAACACGCACTCACGTGCGTGTTGTCTGCTTTTCCAATGTGTGTATAGGGATGGCAATTTTATCCAGACCCAACGGATACCCGAAAAATTTACCCGTTAGATCCGATCTGGGTATTGAAAAATGGGTCTAAGATGTGGCTCAATTATTTACAAGAACAAAAGCAAAAAAAAGGGATTAATGGCTTTCAAAATTGACCTTGAGAAAGCCTATGACCAAGTGAGATGGAATTAAGATAACATAAAAAGTTTAAGTTTACCCTTAAATAAACAAATACAAACATAAAATGTGGTGTGAAATGTGAATGTGTGAATCGTGATTCGTAAATGGGGGTGGGTGAGTGAATGAGATGAGAGTCTGATTGAGTTTGTGAGAATGGATGTCACATGATGGTGAGGTGAGTGTAATATATTTTTTTTAATTTGATATGATATAATGATATATAATATATTTTTATATATATTATATCACCGGGTCCGGGGAGAATATAATCTTACCCAGACCCAGACCCATTTTTTTAATACCCAAATCCGAACCCAACGGGTAAATTTTTCGGATAACCGTTGGGTCTGGTAAAATTGCCATCCCTATACACACATAGGAAAAGCAGACAACACGCACGTGAGTGCGTGTTGATGCTAGTCTATATATATATGGCTTTGGAGTTTTTGCTATCACATAAGCAAAGTGTGATACCAAAAAAATAACTTTCCCACTAAAAATAACTTCTCCATAAATAACTTCTCATGATTTAATATATTATTTAAAATCTAATTATTATTATCTATCTATCTATCTATATCTATATCTATATCTATATATATATGGCTATGGAGTTTTTGGTGTCACACAAACAAAATGTGACACCAAAAAAATAACTTCCCCCTCAACTTCTCAATAAATAACCAACTTCTCACAAAATAGCTATATTTTATAATTAAAAAATACAAAAAAATAATATGATTGGAGGATGTGAGAGAGAGAAAACAAGTATGATAGGTAGTTACTAATCAAATGAAGAAGTGCATAACTTCTCATTTTTTTATTTTAAATTATGATAAAAATTCTATTTAAAAAATTTTAAAATATTTAATTTTAATGATTTTAAAATATAATAACTATTTTATAATATATTTTTAAAAAAATTAAGAATAAATTACATATATGCACGTAGGTGCATGCGAAGCCTTTAGTATATATATATATGGCTTTGGAGTTTTTGGTGTCACACAAGCAAAGTGTGATACCAAAAAAATAACTTCCCTACTAAAAATAACTAACCAATAAATAACTTCTCATGAATAATTTCTCAACAAATAACTTCCCATTATTTAATATATTGTTGAAAATATAATTATTATATTATATTTTGAAAGTTGAAAAATTATCAAATATTTAATATTTTATTATTTTAAACTATAATAGTAATTTTATCTTATATATTTTTTTAAAAAATAAAAATAAATTACATGCACGGTACGTGCATACGAAACCTCTAGTATATATCTATATCTATATATATATATATATGGCTTTGGGGTTTTTGTGCCATATACAAGCAAAGTGTGATACCAAAAAAATAACTTCCCCTTCAACTTCCCAATAAATAACCAACTTCTCAATAAATCTATATTTATATTTATAGCTATATTTTATAATTAAAAAATACAAAAAAAATAATATGATTGGAGGATGTGGGAGAGAGAAAACAAGTATAATAGGTGGTTACTAAAAAAATAGAGATGTGCATAACTTCTCATTTTTTAATTTTTTATTTTAAATTATGATAAAATTCTATTTAAAAATTTAAAAATTATCAAATATTTAATTTTTAATGATTTTAAAATATAATAACTATTTTATATTATATTTTTTAAAAATTTAAGAACAAATTACATGTATGCACGTAGGTGCATGCGAAGCCTCTAGTATATATATATGGCTTTGGAGTTTTTGGTGTCACACAAGCAAAGTGTGATACCAAAAAAATAACTTCCCCACTAAAAATAACTTCTCAATAAATAACTTCCCATATTTTAATATATTATTTAAAATATAATTATTATATTATATTTTGAAAATTAAAAAATTATCAAATATTTAATATTTTATTATTTTAAATCATAATAATAATTTTATCTTATATATTTTTTTAAAAATAAATTACATGCACAACGTTCAAATTTGATAGGCAAACTTGCTGATGATAATATATTAAGATCACACCAGAATCTTGGATTTTTCTATCCAAAATTCTTTTATTTATTTTGTTATAAAAGATTCATTAACCATTTATATATATTGCTTCCATCCTTGATTTATCCAATGTGGGACTTACTCACTAACTATTCTAACACAATTGACAGTAAACAAAGTTTGAGATGTTATTGACATAGACCAAGGTACTTTGGCCAATATATCTACATTAATATGATTGTTGGATCTTCTGATCATTGGTGTCACAATATATATATATTTAATAAGGCCAAAATTTTATTTTGGTCCTCTGTGTTACACCAAAGTTTTAAATCAATTTTTTATATTTGCAAGATGTTCCAAATAAGCCCTTTTGTCTAAGATCATCTTTTTCGTTAAATGATGATATAGACAGTTGATATAGACAAAATCTCTCTCTTACATATCATTTTAAATTGATATGGATGACATTGAGCCACATATTAAACAAAATAAACTAAAATAGAGGACAGATGTGTAGTACGTTTACAAAAAAAAAGGCCCAAATACAGAAGAACCCAAAATAAATTAAAAGAGAAGCCACATAGGAGAGAAATTGTGTCCATTTAACGGAAAACATTAATGGTGTCAACTAAAAAAACTTATTGGGAACAATTTGCTAATATAGAAAACTTATTTAAAATTTTTGAAACATAAAGGACTAATTTAAAACTTTAGTGAAACATAAAGGATTAAACTGGAGTTTTGACATATATAATAATTAAAAAAAAAAAGAACAGAGGATATATGAGAAGAAGACAGAGAGAAAGTTAGAATAATATGTAAGATAGTTATCGATAAAAAAGTAAATAACTATGTATTATTTTATAACATATTTTAGAAATTAAAAAATAAATAGCATAGCTATTACCTATTATATATATACATGCATGTGTAGTATAAGGAACAATAATATTAGAAGCTTATGTACGGTATGTTGCTTAATTTCTAAGATTTGTGCAATAATAAATACTTATTGAGGGGAAATCAAACTTAATTATTAGTATTGTTGGATAAGAGAATCGATTTGCATTTTCAATGTCTTATTGTGACAAATAAACCTTATTGTTGCCATTTGGTAGCTAAGAGAAGAAGCTTGTTAATTATACAACGATTTTTTTTTTAAATAATATATTCAAAGTTTATTTAGAAAATATTTAATTAAGTCAAACTCTAACTGCCATATCCCTCTTGTAATATACAATTATATTTTATGTTTGAGCAAAATACATTAATTTATTTATCGATCTCAAATATCGTTTATTTTCTAATTAGTTTGTTCGTTGTAACGTAACTAACAATATTAATTAATAATTCCCAGATAAACAAAAAATAGTAGTTAGCTTCTTTCATACTTGAAGCTTGTTTCTCTCAAAGAATAAGAATTAATTGTAATTGAATGTGAGATGTATGGCATATATTATCATAATTCTTGTTTATTATATATGCTCCTAATTATAAATTTTTTTAAGTAATTGGTCATTAAAAAAATGAGAGAATTATGAATTTTGCCTTGAAAGATACGGATTGTTCCAATTTAATCCTTGAAAGATGAAAATGTCTAATTTAGTTCATGAAAGATATTTTTTTATCTCAATTTAGTCCTTTTGATCCTTAAAAAAAGTCACAAATATACTGACAAAAAAATTAAAAGAACTGAATTGGGACAAAAAAGTTTCTTTCAGGGATTAAATTAGTCATTTGCATTTTTTAAGGATTAAATTGGAACAATCTGTAATTTTCAGGGACTAATTTAATAATTTTTTAAAAAAAAATTAAAGGAAAACTCAATTAATGTGAGCAGAATTTATTAAAATTACAAATATTAATTAAGACCTGTCACATATAACGTGCAGAAAAGGGGTACCCTTAATTGGGGCACTTAATAACCTTTGTTCGTTGTGTGAAGCAATATAATTAAGTGGGGAACCCTTAATTAGGGAAGGTACACCTACATTCTCTTATAATTTCTAGAGATTCCATATTGCCAAAATTAAAAAGACAAGACTTATATATGTTATTTCTTATATTTTTGTTTTGTGAATTTTTAATTAAAATGAAGCATGTAAATTTATTTTAGAAAAAATCAATTATATAAGAGATGAGTTATATAAATCATCCGCGTATCAATATTTAATTATTCAAAAACCTAATGATAAAAATATAAAAAATTAAAAACTACAACACTACTTAACTATTTTTTTTTCCAATGTTGCAAGAATCTCAAGTGGTTTTATGACTCCCATACTATATATATAATCTCTTGAAGTATCAAATCTTAATTTAAGTTGGTTTATTGATGAAGATCATGGACCTAATCGCTAGTCATAATAAATTTGTTGAGACTTGGAACTGGACAATTTTAATTAAGTTATGTAATTGAATATTTAATTTTTGTTGTTTATTTATTGATTTTATGTTAATAATTAAATTATATATAATTCAATCTCAAATTGGGAATTTTTTTTTGTCAAAAATTAAATCCACTTAAGGTAAGAAAATAAGTTTAGAAAAAACGTACATATATTTTTTTTATATTCATTTCCTCAAGTTTGTTTATCAAAATATGATACGTGTAAATTTTTTCTTTAACAACAAGTTAACAAAGTTAAGAAAAGAAGCCTCACATAAATAAAATGATACATGTCAATTTTTTTATAGACAAATTTTAAAAAATAAATATAAAGAAATATATGTAAGTTTTTTGTGTTTCGTGAGTTGATCCCAAAATGCAATACACGTACACATTTGTTTTGCTCTTAAAAGTTCTGCATTTTGAAGTCATTTATGGACTAATTGTATATTAGATGTTTTATAAGTTGTGTGGGTTGTTTCTTTTAATTTAATTAATTCATTGTAAATATTAGCCGCCGTTGAATATAATGAAGTCTTTTTTTATGAAATGATTAGTTATGACTATTATAATAGTTAATATAATATAAATATATAGTTATATATGATTATTACCGTAACAAATACAATATTAACCATGGTGAGAATCGTGACAAAGCAAATGTTGTTACGCGTATAAACATTAGAGCAAAATTTAAATGCAACACCTTTTTTAATCACTTTTGTGTCAACCCCGACAACATTAGGTTAGTTACGATATTTCTATAACTTTAACTATAATTTTAATCGTGACTAAATACTAATATTTTTTATCGAGAGAATATTTGATATTATGAGATATTAAATGTTACTTCAGTACTTCATTATCATTTATTATTTGTTAATAATAATAAAAAATTAATCCTTAATTTATTTAGGATAAGTTTAGATACTCTCTTGCTAAACTTTTGTCCTTTTAATTTGTTGAGTATGGATATATATATATATATATGTTGCTTACTTTTGTATGATTTTGACTACGTCTAAATAGTATTAATTAATTTCAAATATATATATATATATATATATATATATATATATATATATATATAAAATTTATTCGAAAGATTTATTTATATTTATGGATAATGACTAGAGCGCAGTAGGTAAGTCAATTCGATAATTTATATAATTTTTGTCGTGCTTAATGATTAGAGTCATTATATGTTATGAAAATGAGTTCAAACATTTTAGTTTGAATTGAACTTTCATATAATTTCAGAATTTTTAAGTTTAATTAATTAAGTAGTCATCACGAGTTATTGCAACCATACACGTATGTATCTATTGAATTAAATTGCGATGTAAAATAATGATACTTTTCTTTCACATTTCAAGCCAAGAAACAAGTTGTTATGTGAGAAAACGTCATATATATATATATATATATATATATATATATATATATATATATATATATTAGATATTGTTTTAAGCTTATTAATTAAATTTTAAATATAGTTAAGTTATATAATACCACATGCTAATGATTTTGCAAATTAAGTTCGTACACGTTATGGTTTTAAAAATTTACATTGAACATATAGCTCTTTACAAGTTGATTATGATGCTCTTTATTTTGGATTATTTCTTAACAAAGAATTTGATGTGTTTAATTCATTATTATCTTTTATTAAAATTTAATTTAATTTTCCAATTTTCCATACCTCTAGTCTATTTCCCACTTTATTAAATTATTTTAACAAAACAAAAGAAATTATAAACAATTGCAAACTCTTAAATTGTGTAGCAATAACATGACACAAATCTAATACCTAATTAAATGGCATTGATAAGGCAAAGTACACTAAATAAAAATTCATTATAACTAGCACACAAGCAAATAAATGAAAATCACCAAAGAGACAAGAAATATGTACAACTAAATAAAAATTAAATTGGGAAATATTAATTAATTGGTTTCTCGTACGTTTATCTTCTATTAAAAATAATATAATAAGTGTATAATTTATAACTTTAAAGATTACTTTAGATATGATATGCAGGAGGTATAAGAGTAATAATTCTGTTGGCAATACTAAGAATGATTAGATTTTTCATCCTGAAGAAGCAGAATCAGTTGAGCTTACACTTTGTTTACCCAGTTCAACAATTGTTAGAGGGGGTTTATTCTTCAGTATTATTAGATTGGAGTTTTCTAAATTATTGTAAGTGTCGTTTGACTTTTTTACAATATAATAAATGTTTAATATTTTTTATAAAAAAATTACTAAATATGATTAATTTAAATTTTTTAATTGTTTTTTTAGGTATTGCCTATTTCTCCCAAAATATAATATTAATATTTTTTTTATACTTGAAGTATTAAAAATTTATCTCTTAAGTCTTAACTCCACGACATCCATCTATATATCTATTAAATAATTAATTTAATTTCTTAAAACATATACCTAGCAACCATGCATCTTTAATTTACAAAGACATATGATTAATCCCCTTATCTCCATATATATATATATATGTGTGTGTGTGATAATATATAATTAATATGGTGTGTATATATATATATATATATATGTGTGATAATATATAATTAATATGGTACATACCATAACAAATTATTTATACATTCTCATTGACATTAAATATATAGAAGGTTGGAAACTCTGTACGCCACTATTGTAATCTAAAACAAGGGTCTGCACATAAGTTGTTTTTTTTAAAACTTTTTTTCTTCGAAATAATTTCATTTTTTAATTTTAAAATTCTTGTCCATTTTTAAAATTGAGTCATTAATTTAAAAACTCAAGATTGGGTTAAATTGAGCTGGCCGGCTCTTCCCCCACCCCCAAAAGTTTATTAGATTTCGACTAATAATTAATTAATCTGACTTGAGCTAGCAAGCAGGTGAAATTGTAAATTTCTTTTAATATTTTAAAAAAAGAGGGTGTATATTTTTAAAATGGAAAGAAGATGAGTGTAATTAATTAAGAATTTCTCAGAGAAAGCAGAGTGGTACTTACTCTCTTTTTATTGTTAAAATTATTCATGTTCAGAATTTTGATTATAATCTAGCTAGTTTGAATTAATTGGCTAAAGTCTCATAAGGATATAGAATTCTCTCAATAAATTTTCTTTATAGACTCTTTCCTTTATAATTTGACAATATATATATATATATATATATATATATATATATATATATATATATAATATAGTCATAAAAAATTAAGCACATATGTTTGCATTTTTTTGACTTGAACAAGCTCATTAATTCAACTCTGAAAACAACACAAGTAGCACATCAAAATGGGAAAAAAAATGTTTGTTTCAACATTTAAACAGTGAAGTAAATAAAAGATTTAATTTCAGCCAATGAAGGGTGACACAGTTGATTAAGGGTCGGGTTTTCATCCAACAAGGATAAAGGTTTAAATCTTATAACCAATATGAAGACTTTATTAATGAGCGATATGTAAATCCCCCTTTAAACCCTCAATGAAATTGGGAGGTCTTCTTTAAATATGATGGAATACCGGTGTTTATCCTTTAAACTTTTATTCCTTAAAAAAAATTTAATTTCTAATTAAATTATAGGCATAGGGTTGACCAAAGAATTATATTGCTTCTGCAAATGTCTTTCAGATTACTTATGCAAGTTTCTTTCTAATTTATTTAATTGGACAAATTTTCTGGTGATTTTGTATAGGGGATGATTATAAGTAGAGTACATTATTTCATGTACACGGATCTAAATTGGAATGGATAGCAAAATAAATTTATATTCCTGGACCCGCTATATATATATATATATATATATATATATATATATATATATATATATATATACACATATATATAAAATATATTTATATATACGCGAATTAATAAAGAAGAATATACAATATATTAAACTTCAAATATATAATGATCAATATAAAATTTTAATAAATTTATTATTTTATAGATTTATATTAAAGTTAAAATTATTTTATCAATGAAATTTAAATAAATAATATATATATATTAAATATATATAATATTTAAATATTTTATATAAAACAAATATAATGGAATAGAATTATGAGGAAAAATTTACAAATACCAACAAGACGATATGAATATTTGATTATTTTCCCCATCAATATCAATATTCACTCAAAAGTCAAAAGCTTCATTTATATCACAAATCAAATTAGTTGGCATGCATTAGCTTGGCAGTCAAATATGTATAGTTTCATCACAACCGTACCATCAAGGGTAGGGCTAATGATAAAAAAAAATATTTTTTACAATACGATGAATTATCGTTTGAATGCTCAAACTTTTTAATTTAGGTTTGTTTTTTTATATATAAAAAATACTTTTAGGAAGTCAAAATTCTTATAGTCTTTGGTGGCTAACATATTAAATATGTTACGAGTTTTACATCGAAGAAGTTATTATAAAGTTTTGGAGTACTCAACTTTTAACTTTAAGAGTGTGATTCTTATAAGGTTTACTATGTGCTTGTATCAATTAGTACTTTTATTAAGAGAGAAAATTAACCGAAAAGGATATCTATTAAAGATTCTGATTGGTGGAGGAATTGGTCGTGATCGAGTGCAGTGTACATTTGTAGAGACATTATGTTGACTTTTAAATAGGTGGTAACGTTACGAGTCCCAAAAAAGTTACCTTAAAGAAAGAGTCTTATATGAGATTGGGCGCTTTCTAACTTTATAATTTTTGGCGGGTTGTAATTTTTTGGGTCAATTCTTTTCGGGTATAATTTTTAAAAAAACTTGTACACTTATCAATTGATTCTTTGAAGATAAACTTCTCCTATTTGGACTCATAACACAAGATATATTTCTTTCTTTCAAATTAAAGTTGGATATAGTCAAGCTAAGTACTCAATATTAGTATTCCTACTAATCAAGTTTTTTTTTTTGATGACTACTTGGTTGACGTTTTGAGAGGTTAAATAATTTATTATTAGATTTCTTCAAGATTTATGTAAAGTAATTTTCTTAAAAATTATTTCTATATATTTCAAAGTGATTTTGAAGAAATCGATTTTCAGAAAATTATCATTTTTCTAGAACAAAAATTGAGAGAAAATTGTCATAACTTTCTTTGTCAGCTAAACCTTTCTTTCAAATGTACTGTATACAACTAATATTATTATTTATGCTTATGCTCAACTTAATTAAATAAATCCCAAAGTATTTTTTTAGAAACATTTTAAGCAATTCTGTTTGTTTTTTCTTTCGTTTTGCTTGATTCTGTAATGAGATATAGATTTCTATGTATTTTTTTCCCCTTCTTGTCCTTCCAACTATACATTTTTTTAATATTCTTTTGTTGTGAAGATCCATCGTCATTAGATGTGTGCATGTTGTAATAAATTAATATTATGTATCATTATTGGAAAAATAATATATATATATATATATATATATATATATATATATATATATATATATATATAAAATTAATGATTCAAGTGGGAAAATAACCTTATCCTTTTTTAATTACAGGACTCTGAAATTTCTCTTTCGATAGGAATTATAAAACTGAAGAACATTGAAAATTATTTCTAAGCATAGATAAGATAATATTCCGAAGTCAAAAGTTCAGAAAATTACCGATGGTACAAGAATTCGTGAAAGTGATATTAGTCGCAAAGTAAGAGTATAAATATATATATATTATACTCAAATATATGCGGGGAAAATTTCAAAATTTAAAATATTATATTATTTGAGCTTGTTTGAGTACAATTTTATTTTGAAAATATAAAACAGAAAAGATAGAATAATTTAAAAATATTTTGAATTCCAATTTTTTAAAGCAAAGAAAATATAGAAGAGAAATATTTTAGGGGATTCTTATATATATATATATATACACCCAAATTTTTATCAACATATTTGTCTCCTTTTAAAAATATCCATAGGTATGTGTTATTTTTTTTGTAGTGCCACAAAATCATCATCATTGATAAAAATTTATTGTAAAATGTTATTAAATATCGTCTTCAATAATGACCTACAAGACAGGTAATACTATGTCATATGTTAATAGAAGGTGCCATCAATGATGGCAATTTTGTTGTTCTTCAAAAATTCTACCATTGAGGACGATTTATGTTTACAAATTATTTAAACTTTTTATACATATTTTTACTTATCTATAAATAATACGTAGAGATAATCGCCATCAAAGTTGACAATTTTTGAAGGACAACAAAATTTTCATCGATGATGATGACAATTTCCTTTGACATCTGGCATATTCCCTGTCTTGTGAGTCCCAGTGCCTTGTAGTAAATTGTCCTCAATTTATATGTTGACTTGTTTGCACGATAAAATATTCTTATTGAGGGTGATTTTTAACAAAATTTTGCAATATTAATGATGACGATTTTTTGTTAACAAAAAAATGTTACGTATTACTTTAAAAAATGTGTCAAATCTGATCAAAGATAATTTTTTTGGTATATACATATAAGAATCCCAATATTTTATCATATATATAGTCATTTGTAATTATATTGAATTTTTTATGAGACTATAATTATTGAGAATTTATATATTTTATTTCGTGAAAAAAATTAAATCTTTTAAACAACCCAATTACTCTGTTATTATGTATATAAGCTTTTTTTTTTCATCAACTATGTATATAAAATTTGAAAGTGAGATTGAACCACTAAGATTCCTCCACGCGTAGCATAAAATATTTTTTTTAAAAATTTTGTAAATTCTTTTTTGGCCTGAATTTTTTTTTAAAGATTTGAATTACGCATGAATCATACATAACACGTTGGCCTTCATGGCATGACAATTGCCAAATAACGTGTTGGCGAAGGTCAAAGCTCCCACAAAATTAACATTATATTTTTTTTATCAATTAGATTTTAATTTTTTGGTCTTGAATAGGAGAGTGGATAGGTGAAGTGTTTACTAAAGCAAGGAGAGAGATAGAAAGAACAACTAAGAGAGAGAATTCGTAAAAATGTAGGACCCATAATTTGATCTTTCTATATCTCCCCTCACTTTAGAAAGCACTTCAACTTATAATGTAGATGATCCATTCTCCTTGAATAGACTCTATTCGAACGAGTTTAATGATTAATTCTTCAGGTATTATTAGATTTATTACTGGAGACGACTCTTATGGATTACATTATGTTCCCATTTATTTAAAGATCGAACTCAAGAGGAAATAATTAAAAGAATACATATTTTTATATACCATCTGTGCCACTAGAGTAATCCTTTGCATTTTTAATAAAATTATGAGAGAGATGGAAAGGAGAAAAGTAGGAGAGAGGAAAATTAGGAAAGAGAATTTTTTTTTTTTCCTTTTCTCAATCTCTTCGCAACTCCACCAACAAATACAGAAAATTACTATAGAGGATTCACCTTCTCTAGAACTATATCTAACTTATATAAGCTAGAGACTGAGACATATATCTTTTAAAAGTTATAAATCAATCATCAATCTTTTTAACTTGTTCTAAATTAGTTCTTTTGAGTAATATTGTTAATTTGGTTTGTCAATTGATGAGACGTGACATAATAAGAACTTTTTAAAAATTATACTTTCATCTATTTTTTAACTTCAAAACTTTTATTTAAATCTCTACACTCTATCTCTATTGTTTTTCTCTCTCCGTCCACACTAATTCAATTTCTTGGTTCTCCTAAATGAAAGTTCTAAGGTTAAAAAAAAGAGTGAAAGTATAAAGCTTTGAAAAGTTTTTATTATACCATATTATCAATTAACAGATCAAATTAACAACGTTACTCTAAAGGATCAATTTAGAATAAGTTAAAAAGATAAAAGATCAATATAAAACATAAAAAAAATAAAAGATTAAAATAAAGTTTTTGCATATATATATATATATATATGTTCTGCAACTTATTCGATGTTGGATATGGTCAAATTTTACTAATTAATCTTTGTATATAATATAATAAACAAATATTAATTTCATGCAAATTATTTGCATAGCAAAAAAAAGTAGTGGTGCCTCCCCACCATTTTGCTTTCCTTAATGGTTCCAACAACCAATAGTAGACTTTGATAAAGTGCATTATTTATAAAATATACAACCTGAACCAGATAAAAATTGAAATTCTTGTTTACACTATACATTTTCATTTATACAATAATACTTTAAATAATCTAAATTTAATTTGCAGTTATCAAGCTAAGTCCTAAATTTATATTAATTAATATATAGTTTTGAAGTTATCAAATGAGTCATTTTTTTATTAAACAAATTAGTCATTTTTAAAATTATATATTAACACATAAATACTTTTTATATTATTTTTAAAGTATACCAACAATAGTAATATTATTTAATTCTTTTTTAAAATTAACATTTATTTAAGAGTAAATTATTGCTTCAGTCCCTCAAAATTCTACTTGTCGCAACTTAGTCCATAAAAATATCAAATTTAATTCATAAAATTAAGATTATATTAGTATCAATTTAGTCCACGAATCATGAAAATATTAAATTTTGTCTTTGAAAAATACGTTGTATATATTAATACAATTTTATTGATGTGCTCTAGAAATTAAAGAGCAAAGATATAAAATGCGAAGACGAAATTGTGACACAAGATATCTTTTAAGGACTAATACTATACATTGTATATATTAAAACAAGTAAGATCCTTTAATTTCATGGACTAATTAATTTGACATTTTCATGATTTTTAGGGATTAAATTGAGACAAATAAAATCTTTCGACACCAAAACAATAATTTACTCTATATTTAATACATGTCAAACCATTAGAGAATATTCAAACACACCACTTAATTAATAATATACGTTAATAATTAATAAGTAACTTTTTCATAATTGGTTGGTATACATACGTACTCTCATAATTTCTTCCCTCTATATATAGCTTACAAAGTTAAGAGAAAGAGAACTCAACCTTTAATAATTTCTCCAAATACTATACTTTTGAGTCCCAATTGTTTCTCATAATTCTCAAATTAAAGTATGTTGTCTCGCCCACTATTATTCCTTTCATTTTGGTCCCTAATACTTGTCTTCCTAATCTCCTCTTGTGCTTCTTCTAGCGTCTCTCAAAGTGACATCAAGTCATGGTGTAGCCAAACCCCTAACCCTGAGCCATGTGAGTATGCTTTCTTGAGCAATGAAGCCACCACCCTCACCACCAAGAAACCCATTAAGACCAAGTCCGATTTCTTTAGGGCTACCCTACAATTAGCCCTACATAGAACCCTAAATGGACAAACCACGGCTCGCTCATTGGGTCCCAAATGTAGGAACCCACGTGAGCATGCTGCATGGGCCGATTGCCTTGACCTCTACGCCTACACCGTCCTCAGGCTCAACAAAACCCTAGACCCGTACGCCAGGTGCACCCACCTGGAGACCCAGACCTGGCTCAGCACGGCCCTGACCAACCTCGAGACCTGCAAAGCCGGGTTCGATGACCTCGGGGTGGGCGAGTACATGTGGTCCTTGATTTCCAACAATAATGTCACAAAGTTGCTAAGCAATGGCTTGGCTCTCAATTACAACGATTCGAAATCATCGTCGTCCTCCTCCTCCTCTACTACTACTACTGGCAGGTTTCCATCCTGGGTCAAGCCTGGCGACCGGAAGCTATTACAATCGTCGTCGCCGGCCTCTCAGGCTAATGTGGTGGTGGCCAAGGACGGATCCGGTAAGTTCACGACCGTGAAGGACGCCGTGAATGCGGCGCCGAGTAGTGGTGGGAGGTATGTGATATATGTGAAGGGTGGAGTGTACAATGAACAAGTTCAAGTGACAAAGAAGAATATTATGTTGGTAGGAGATGGTATAGGGAAGACTATTATTACTGGTAGCAAAAGTGTTGGAGGAGGCAGCACAACCTTTAATTCAGCCACAGTTGGTAAGCAAGAATATTAATTTTTAATTGTGTTATTTAATTTATTTATTTTTCTATTTCTTTCTTAGCCTTAAATTGATCTGAAATTAGTTAGAATATGATCTATATTATAATGACTCTGAAATGTTTTAGTTATTGATGAATATTATAGAAGAGAGGGAGAGAAATTAGAATATGGTGAATTGATCAGAAGATATATAGAACACATTAATAACATAGACTTAAATATGTTATTATTATTTAATTTATTATTTTAAAATCTAATAATTGTTATTTGATAATATATATATATATTTTTAAAAATAACATGTAAAGCCTATAGTATAATGATCTATATATTGCATAACTTTGAATTAACTAATAAGATCTAACTAGAGATTATTAATATTGGAATTTCTCTAATTGCTATTATATCATGTATATGTAGTACGTACCAAATTGAATATGTATATTCCATAATTAATTATAAATAGATAGTTACACAAACAAATATTCTCACAAAATTATAAACATTTGCGAACTTACCACATAATTTTTTATTATATTGAGTATTTTTTTTGGTAGTACGTACCCATAGAATATTATAATTATAATTTAATAAAAACATTATATCTATCCTAAATTAGTGAGTATATATATGTAATTGTGAGGGGTTGGTACGTACGTGGACAAATATTGGGGTCCACAAAAGTAGCTTAAGCTTCAATAATAAAAAAGTCTACATATATATATTTCAACAACTAGCTTTTTTTTTTTTTTAAAAAAAACTAGCTGATATTATATAGAGCAGAAGATTTTTAACTAACCATTCATTACTTATTATTTATAAATATTAATAAGAATTAATAAATAGACTAAACTAAGGAAAAATTATTTATGTGCTTACTATAAAGTTCATCAATATAATTAAAATATGTGGCAAAATTTTTTTGTATAATCAATTATGGTAAAAAGAGAAAATGAAAAGCAATAAATTACATAATTAATCAAATAGGAGAGAGAATATAAATAATGTTTATGATTAGTGAACTTTATAACAAGAATCTAAGCTATTTTACCTTAGTTTTTTCTTAATAAAAATAAGAACTTACTCTGAATAGAGTAAGGCAACTAAATTTATATTTAATATTAATAAATGACAAATAAAAATAAATAAAATGGGTATTGAATTTTTAATATTTTTATCTTAGTGAACTTTTATCATCATTTAAAAAAAAAGAGGAACTCTATTTTTTTTTATCATAATTGACAAAATTTCAATTTAATCATTGTGAAGTTTTTTTTTTTGGTTGTTTTAAGGACAAAATTCAAGTAAATTTTTTAGAAGTTCACCATCAAGTTATGGCATATTAATTATTGACTCCAAATCCTTTTTAGTTTATCAAACTATTGAACTTAAGATTGACTGATATATAGCTAAAACGTAAACTTAATTTTATTTATCCAAGTCTTCTTCTTTCTTAAATCCATATGGAAACATTAATATATATACAAATGAACCCACATATGCATTAATAATTATTAGCCGAGAAATTAATTTAATTTGATTTTTAGTGTTAATATTTATGCGTGTACGAATTGAATTTGATGCTTTACACATAAACTTATGCAACGAACCAATTAAGCTATATAGGCATGTAGGGGGTTGGAATTTGACTTTTTATTATTATTTTATATATATATATATATATATATATATATATATATATATATATAGCAGCAAATTAAAACAAAAGTATTAATAATAGAAATTAAAGGAGACGTGAAGAGTTTGAACATCCATGGCATGTGTTACGTAGCTGCAGAAACCATTACATAATATCTTAGTCAAAACATATATATAATTATGTATATATATGGACCACATGTATATTAAATTAATGGTTCCATAAATCTTGATCATAGCCAAAGAGATCATCTCATCCAATTTGCTTCACTGGCAAGAAATGTCTTGTATCCTTTAGGGTAGTCCTAATTTAGAGCATGACCCACTCTCTTTCTATATAGATATATGAGAAAGTCTCATTATATATATAGTAATAAGAATTGAAATAATTAGAGATTTATATATATATATATATATTAATTAATTAAGAACTATAGGAAAAAGAAATCGTGGTTGGTGAGATATCAATTAATTCTCAACTAATTTGTTGAACAATTCACAACATATACATACATATATACATACACACATACAAATTAAATTAAGTAGAGTAAATTAGTGTTTCACTGTTTTGGTACATGCTTGACAGATTTTTTGTCCTAATTTATTCATTGAATCATGAAAATATTTAATTTAAATTTAAAAGATATTACTTGTGTCAATTTATTTCATGAATTACGAAAATATTAAATCTAGTCTTTACAAGATACTTGGTGTCCCAATTTCTCATCCTTGCAATTAGGTTTAAGAATTAAATTGAGACAAATAAAATCTTTTAGGGACTAATTAACTCCGATATTTTCATGATTCAAAGACTAGATTAAAACAATTGGTATCTTTTAGAGGACTACATAAATTTAGTATTTTCAAGATTCATGGACTAATTATAAATTGAAACAAGTGTAAACTTTCATAGGCCAAAAGTATATATTAATTAGAAACTTTTTATGAATATTTTAAATGAAATTATTGAACATAATTGAGTTACTAAACAAATAATATTTACCATTTACTATGTTAATTTTACAGCTGCTGTTGGAGATGGATTTATTGCTAGAGACATCACATTTAGGAACACTGCTGGAGCATCAAACCATCAAGCAGTGGCCTTCCGATCAGGCTCAGATCTTTCAGTGTTTTACAAATGTGGCTTCGAGGGCTATCAAGACACACTCTATGTCCATTCCGAGAGACAATTCTATAGAGAATGTGACATTTATGGCACAGTTGACTTCATCTTTGGCAATGCTGCTGTTGTTTTACAAAATTGCAACATTTACGCCCGAAACCCTCCCCAGAAGACCATCACGGTCACCGCCCAGGGCCGGACCGATCCGAACCAAAACACGGGGATTGTGATTCACAACTCCAAGGTCACGGCGGCCTCGGATTTGTCCAATCCGGGATCGGTCAAGGCCTATCTGGGGAGGCCTTGGCAGAAATATTCAAGGACAGTCTTCATGACCACTTATCTTGATAGTTTGATTAATCCTGCTGGTTGGATGCCTTGGAGTGGAAGTTTTGCCCTAGATACTTTGTACTATGCTGAATATGCAAATACAGGCCCTGGTTCTTCCACATCAAATAGGGTTACTTGGAAGGGATACCATATCCTTACAAGTGCCTCTCAAGCTTCACCATTCACAGTTGGGAACTTCATTGCTGGAAACTCATGGTTACCATCCACTGGTGTGCCCTTCACTTCTGGTCTTTAAAATTTATATGCAGTTCTTTATATCTTTGCTATCAGGTTTTCTGATCAAATGTGGAAAAAGCTTTCGAAAGAAGCATATCAGAAAAGAGATGAATTTCATGTATAGTCAGTTTTTTATTGGAGAACCTCGTAGCAAAGATATGAAAATTGCACCTAAGTTTTTTTCCTTAAGTAATTAAGGATGAGATTTAGGTAAGTTTCTTAAGGGTTTGGTATCATATATTTATAATAAAGAAACATGATTACATGTGGAAGAAAAATCTTTTGAAAAATTCAATTATGTGTGATATTATTGATCAGTTATGAAAAATAATATCCACACTTCTACTTAGTCATGTTTTTATTGGAAAATATATGATAACAAACAGTAGAAATGTACCTTGGTTTTTCTCTCTTGATTATTAATTGTATTAGTCAATGTTCTTGTTAAGTCTATTCAACGTGTCAAGGCTGTATTATAGTAAATAAAGCAAGAAATTAAGATGAACTTGTACAGCCAATAAATTGTATATTGTGATTATTTTTATATACCCATTGTTGGTGGAATTGTATTAATTAATATGCATATGAATAATAATTAATCGTGAAGAAGTTTATTATTTTTCATTTTATAGAGTGGGTCTAAATTTGTTCAGCTGATATTGCAATGAGGTTGGATCGACTGGGTCTTGGGCTCCCTTCAATTCTCTCTATTTATAAAATTAATGTGAATAATCACCCAAAAGTTAAAAAGAAAGTAAGTGTGGAGCTTACATATATATATGTATATATATATATATATATATATTAAAGAGGCAAAATACTATTTAGTCCCTGAATTGTTGGTCAAACTACTATTTAGTCTCCGAATTTATCAAAAATACTATTTAGTCCTCGAAATGTTTAACTATGTCAACTATTTAGTCCCCGAATTTGTAACTATATCAACTATTTAGTGCCCAAACTTGGCAAAAATACTATTTAATCATCGAATTTGTAACTCTGTCAACTATTTAGTCTCATGACTGTTACCCGTTATAGTTGACAGAGTTGCAAATTCGGTGATTAAATATTACTTTTGCCAAATTTGGGGATTAAATAGTTGACATAGTTACAAATTCGGGGACTAAATAGTATTTTGTCAAATTTGGGGACTAAATAGTTGACATAGTTAAATATTTCGGGGACTAAATAGTATTTTTATAAATTCAGAGACTAAATAATAGTTTGACCAATAATTCAGGGACTAAATAGTATTTTGCCTCTATATTAAAATAGTAGCTTTGGACCATTAACTTATAACTAAACTAGTATTTGGCCCATCCATTTATTACTCTTGAAACAGTGAGTATTTTCTTACCAAAAACATAGAGTCGTTGCAATATAAATTGTCCAAAAAAAAAAAAAATTACATAAAAAATATTTAATAGTTTCACCTTTCTCTAGCAAAGATTGTTTTCCATGGGACAAGGTGAAGGGTTAGGAATGATTATAATATCTAAATCAAATAGTATTTATAAGTTTTATCCATTAGGTTGGATATAAATGGATTGGTGTTATGAAATATTTGATAAGAATTTTTATATTACACCTCTCAATTTTTGGTCTACTTCATATTAATGTATATGTAACTTCTTAGTTTAATTCCTTTAAGAAATATCTTGATAAACAATGATGTATTGTATAATCTCTCAAGGTTATCTAGCATATAAATATAGGCCCTTTCTGGTAATAAAAGCGATTGTTGATAAATAACAAATAATGCAACAATTTAGTGTGAACTATGGTCTAATGTTGGGGAGGCCATACTTTGTTCCCTTGGCCAGAAGGTACCTTGCCCAGCCCCATCGGCGATCAACCTTCGTAGCTTCTTTCCACACCCCCAATGGGGTGTCGTATAGGCCAAGAAACCCATCACCTCCATTTCGATTTGAACCAGTGTTTGAAAACTTGGACCGACCAGACCGGGTTGACTCGGAATCTAGTGATCCGGACACCAAGCCAGTCTGGGTGGTCATTATGGACCATTTTACAATTGACCCGGGAACAACTTGGATTGACCCGACGGGTTTTAGACAAACCCGATGACCCGGTTCTATATTATTATTTTTTTTTTTGAAAAAAAATTGGATTGTTTGATAGTATTAATATTTTATTTTCTTAATCAACTAAAATGGCAAACTTTTGTATTGTTTAAAGTGTTAGAGTGGTTTGAGTTACGACTTAATTGATGTGTTAATTTTTTATTTTAATTTCATTTTTGTGGGATTAAAAGTTAAGTGTTTAAGACTTATTATGTGTTATTATTTTTATATTTTAGACTTGTTATATTCAATTTCAGCTTTGAATTTAAATTACAATAACTTATTATGTGTTTTTCAGATTTATTTGGTTAATATATGCATATGTATATAAATTACAACATGCCACATCAAATACAATAGCTGATGAATGACCCGAATTGGACTTATATCTTGGAAACAAGAGATTTTCTGCAAAACTTTGGATATCACACCAATCTTTCCACTACAGAACTGGGTGAAACTAGTAATGCTGGTGGGCGACTCCCAACAATTGATGAAGAGATGACGACTGAGATAGTGACTTAACTTCCCCCCTTGAAATCCATGAAGTCTCGCAACACCTTATAGAGCCAACACCTGAGGCACTAGTGCAGCCCCAATCCTCGAGAAACTAAAGAGGAGTGACTAACGCCGGACTCATAGAAAGACCTATTATCCGGTAAGTCGAACCACATAAATCGAAAAGCATATAACTTTTAATATTATTATTTAACTACACAAGAGGGTTGTCTTGAAAATCACACAAAGTCTCCCCTAAAAGTTATCATTTTCAATTTATACAATTCCACAACATATACAAAATTTCTATTTGTGTGAGAGCTCCGCTCTTAACCAATTACCAATCAATACAAATTATTATACACACATTATATAGTTATCCAAAATGCATCAAAGAGTAGTACAAATCCTGCCTGTGATTATAGAAACTATCTAGAGGCAAATATACGGATGAGAAAATTAATCAAAATAAGTTATAGCCTACGAATAAGAGTAGGCTCACCAACCAAGATTTGTCTCGAACTATACAGAGATGAATGAATGAGTTGTTATACTTCTATCTGAAAAAAAATGAAATGAGAGGGGTGAGTTTTACGACTTAGTGAGTAGATAATACCTACCATAACAAGAAGGAAATAAACCTGCACGCACGAGTTTTTCATAAACATTTCACGGATATGGTTTCTAATAGAAATATAACAATAACTGAACTATATAATTCGAAATTGATTTACTAGTCATTTCTAAATCAAATTTTACTTTCTCACAATTTTTATCAACAGAACCATATCCACAAAACCAATTAGAACAGAATCAAAATGAGCATATAGCTCTTAATCACAGAAGTGAGCACAAAGCTTATATTATACAGACAGAATCAATCCATGTCTGTTGGCCGACACACGGGGCTAACAACACCCTTGCTTGCTGAGATTCCAAGGTGCACCAAGGGCTAAAGGATACTGCGTTAGCTACAGGGTTCTATATCAGATGGCTTTCCATAAAATATTTCAGATAAATATTAATACAAGTTTACTAAACATTGCATACAATGCCAAATCAGAGTAAATTTTTTTTGAGTAATCACAATCCTTGAACTGAAACAGAAATGCATAGGGCTAGTTTCCATAAAATAAATCACTCTTCCAAAATTGAATAAATATTCTGAACAACTAATCCTTCAAAAAGTTTCGCATTAATTGAACCATTTCAAATTCAATCCAAGGTGAGGATAAGTTTTACTAATGCAAATAGATAACTATAATTCAGAAAAGAACGTATTGAATAATAATTATACAAATACTTCAAGTATGATTTAACTTATAGTGAGTCCATTACCTTGTGCTTAATTTCATAGAAGAGAGCTGAAAACAATGATCAAAAGATCACTTAAGTATACAAAATTTATCAATTGAGATGAAAGAAGAGAAGTAAAACTTTAGAAATTTCATTTGTTTTCCATACTAGACTAATAGGCCAAAAATTAATCAAAATGCATAAGGTAGGCAAGAAAAGTTGTATAGTAAGCATCATCCACTCACATAATCTGAGCAGAGAAAATACACTTCCAGACTTCTCCGATAAATCTCCCAAGTTCACAAATTTAAGCACACCCCACTTAAATTAGATGTGACCGGCACAGGGTCCAAGATAACAATATCGTCCCTATAAGCCTAACTCCACACAAATTTAAGCACATTCAATTCCTACGCCTCCATAAACAACTATACTTAGCAATTAATTAATTCATATGGTTCAATCTCTAATCATATTATAGCCTTTACTATCACTAGTTTTCCATTTCATCAACAATACTAACATTAACTGTTTGCAGAAATTTCGACAAAGTTTCCTCTAAAATTAGAGGTTCCTGAAATTTGTACAAACAACCAAACTACAATACAATTATATAGGAAAGCTCAGCTCTTCATATTACACATTATAACATACCAAAACAAGGAAAGAGATCCTGCCTATGGAATACAGAGCGACATCTAGAACCAAAATACAAGTAAAGATTTTCAAAATATTAAGGCCAAACGGCACAAAGTTGGGCTCACCATTGGAATCCTACTCCGCTGCAACACCTGAAGGAGGCTCAGTACCTACCTTGTTATCTGAGAAAAATGAAGTAGTAGGATGAGTGGAAAACCACCCAATGAGTAAACAACATGCGCTACAAGTCTACAACTGAAACGAGACAAGCCAGGCACAAGTGCTTTTCGATAATGAAAGTAGTGTTTATACAATTCATAATTAAGGGTAAGTTTTAAAAATGATTTCAAGGATTCCAAGAGAGAACCTTAATAATTTAAAACTGCAAATGATACAAATAGACTATGAGTTATTACATATATATATATTATTATTATTATTTTATTTTTTATTATATGAGTTATTACACTCCCCATCTACCAGAAAGTCTGCCCATCTCACCAAGGGTAGGGGTTAAGCATTTGAAAAATACTCCTCTGACACAGATTCAGTGGAGGAAGTTTCCTCCAAAAGTACCTGTCTATTTAATCCATTCCTATCCAAAAAGTACCTTTAAAAGTGAAAAGTACCAGTCTCTCTGTCGAGTCATCCTCCCACAAGAATCCTTCACCACAAAATCCTGAAAGTAAACCTGATATTCTGAAGCCCTCTTTAGCATGCTCCATTGAATTCTGCAATCACCACCTTCATTCATGACACCCTTGAGACCACTAAACAAGTTACTTGGTCAAGTCCACTTGTTGGTTCATAAGGCTATTTGGGAGCCTACCAAGCCTATGCCACCAGTTAAGATCAATCTTAGTAGCACTCTCAGTGGCAAGCCTCCCATTGATGATCTTGATTAAGTGTAGCAAAACTGTATTGTGGCATGCTTCCTTGTAATATTTGTCTACTTGATTCTACACTAGCACATCAGCAGGGTAGTTACTTAAAAGGCTAAGCCAATAAATCTATAAGTAAGCGCTAGTATTTATAATCCAAAAGAAAAAAAAATTATAATAAACAAATTGTGATGATTATGATAATGATGAAGATGACAAGCATGTGTGATTATAATGATAATGATGATGTATGATGATGACGACGATGAGAATGTGTGATTATGATGATGATGACAGTGTATGATTTTGATGATGATGATGATGTATGGTTATGATAATGATGATGTATTCCATGGCAGAAGTAAAAGATGATGATGTATTCCATGGCAGAAGTTTCCTCCAAGTCACTTACCAGAAATGTTGAGACCCAATTGTCTATTTAATCCATTCCTATCACAAAAATTCCTGTAAAAGTCAAAAGTACCAGTCTCTCTGTCGAGTCATCCTCCCACAAGAATCCCTCAACACAAAATCCTGAAAGTAAACCTGATAATTCTGAAGTCTTCTTTAGCATGCTCCAAGGAATTCTGCAATCACCACCTTCATTCATGACACCCTTGAGACCACTAAACAAGTTACTTGGTCGAGTCCACTTGTTGCTTCATAAGGCTATTTGGGAGCCTACCAAGCCTATGCCACCAATTAAAATCAATCTTAGTAGCACTCTCAGTGGCAAGCCTCCAATTGATGATCTTGATTAAGTGTAGCAAAACTGTATTGTGGCATGCTTCCTGGTCTTTCGTTGACATCTAGCTTGCTTTATTTTTCCTTATTACTTGGATATCTAATCAAAAGAAGAAAAGTGGAGTTGTTGAGACTTGTTCGAGGTAGTGAGGCTAAGATAAGAGAAAAAGGAAATTAGGCCATCCTCTATTGAAAGTTGTTGACAATATTCTACATTTATGTTGTAAATCAATTAGAATCATTAGGATATGATTTAGTCCATCAATTAGGAATCAATTGTATTTATTGTACTTATTCTTACTTCCTAGAATAGGTTTTCTTCTCTTGTATAAATACCTATGGTATTCTCATAATAATACACACAGAAATTATCTCATTTAACATGGTACCAGAGCCTGGGTAATTGCTTCCGCCTCTTTTCTGTGTGGCTGTGTTCCTTTTCCAGCCCTAAAATTTCTCTCCTTCTTAGCTGTCCAATCGGATCTCTCAAGTCCGACACCTTCCCGGCCTCTTCTTGGAACACGCGCCACACCACCGTGTTCGGGAGGCGCCGACCGACCGAACCCCGTTTTCTCAGGCGTCATCCGACATCTCACGCGCCTCCACACGCCGCCGCCCAGTCCGCCGGAAGTTTCACGCGCCGGCGCGTGCGGCCGTTTCCGGCGTCGTCTTCCGCCGTGATTTGTACCGTCGTGATCGTCGGCGTGTTCTGGTCTCGTTTCCAAGGTCAGTTGGCCATTATCCCAGACTTTGGTGTGTCACTCTCTTGTACATCTCAAGTCAGTATACTGCCATGGCCATGGCTCCTACTTCTGAGTTCTCTGTGGTTGCCACGGTTGCCCAAATTGGTAATGTTACTACTTGCTTTGCTCGTTCCCCAGATATTGGACCTTGGATTCTTGACTCCGGTGCTTCTGAACACATCTCTGGTAATAAAAATCTTTTTACCCATCTTTCTAGTTCATCTTTACTTCCATCTGTAACTCTGGCCAATGGCTCTAAAACTGCTGCTATTGGTATTGGTAAAGCACAAATTCTTCCGTCCCTATTTGTTGATTTTGTTCTTTATGTCCCTGAATCTCCTTTCAACCTTATTTCGGTTAGTAAATTGACTAAACCTCACAATTACTCCATCACCTTTGCTAATCAATGTGTTTCTATTCAGGATCGGAGTACGGGGCAGATGATTGGCATAGGACGAGAGTCACAAGGCTTATACCACCTTTCACCTCCTATATCCCCAGTTGCATGCACATCCAGTTGTTCTCCATCTATTATCCATAATCGTTTGGGGCATCCAAGCCTTTCAAAACTTCGCAAAATGGATGCCTCTCTTTCTACTTTGTCTGCCCTCCCTTGTGAGTCGTGCCAATTAGGTAAACACACACGTAGCTCGTTTTCTACTAGTCTTAATAGTCAATCTTCATCTCCTTTTCAACTTGTTCACTCTGATGTTTGGGGTCCTAGTCGCGTGTCTTCTACATTTGGCTTTCAATATTTTGTCACCTTTATTGATGACTATTCTCGTTGTACTTGGGTGTATCTGATGAAAAATCGTTCTGAGGTATTTAACATTTTCCAAAACTTTTGTGCTGAAATAAAAACTCAGTTTAATACCTCTGTCTCTATTTTGCGTTCTGACAATGCTAAAGAATATTTGTCTACACCTTTTCAAACATTTATGGCCAGTCAAGGGATTTTACATCAAACCAGTTGTCCTCATACCCCACAACAAAATGGGATAGCTGAACGTAAGAATCGCCATCTTATTGAAACAACTCGTACTTTGCTTATTCATCATAATGTCCCTACTAATTTTTGGAGTGATGCTGTTCTCACTGCATGTTACTTGATTAATCGCATGCCTTCTTCTGTCTTGCATGATCAAAACCCTCACTCTTTGTTGTTTCCTAACGACCCTCTTTATCATCTTCCTCCCCGTGTTTTTGGTTGTGTTTGCTTTGTGCATGATTTAACTCCAGGGAAAGATAAACTTGCAGCGAAATCCGTCAAGTGTGTTTTTCTCGGTTATGCTCGACTCCAAAAGGGCTACCGATGTTATTGTCCAACCACTCGACGTTGCTTCACCTCTCCTGATGTGACCTTTTTTGAGTCTTCCCCATTCTTTGTATCTTCTACGCCTGTAAGTCCCTCTGTGATCGAAGTCCTTCCTGTTCCTTCTCTTACTATTCCAGAGGCCTTACCCCAAGACATACCTAGTCCTCCTCTTCTGACATATCATCGCCGTCCCCGTCCTGAGCCTACAGCTACTCTTCCTGACTCACTGCCTTCGTCTGAATCACCCCCTACTCCGGTCCAACCGGCACCTACTAGTCCTTCTATTGCCATTCATAAAGGTACTCGTTCCACCCGTAATCCTCACCCTGTTTATAATTTCTTGAGCTATCATCGTTTATCTACTCCATATTATGCATTTGTGTCCTCTTTGGATTCTGTTTCTATCCCTAAGACTACAGATGAAGCTCTTGCACATCCGGGTTGGAGGCAAGCTATGCTTGATGAGATGACTGCCCTACATTCTAATGGTACATGGGACTTGGTTTCACTTCCTCCTGGAAAATCCCCAGTTGGTTGCCGGTGGGTTTATGCAGTTAAAGTTGGTCCTGATGGCAAAATTGAACGACTAAAAGCTCGTTTAGTGGCTAAAGGGTATACTCAGATCTTTGGATTGGACTATGGTGATACCTTTTCTCCTGTTGCCAAGATTGCTTCCGTTCGTGTTTTCCTATCCATTGCAGCTATTAATCATTGGCCACTTCATCAGCTGGATATTAAGAATGCCTTCCTCAATGGAGACTTGGAAGAAGAAGTTTATATGGAGCAACCGCCTGGTTTTGTTGCTCAGGGGGAGTGTGGGAAAGTATGTCGACTTCGTCGTTTTCTTTATGGACTCAAGCAGTCACCAAGAGCTTGGTTTGGTCGATTTAGTTCTGTGGTTCAAGAGTTTGGCATGACTCGTAGTGAAGTTGATCACTCAGTTTTCTTTCGCCATACTTCAAGTGGCAAGTGCTTATACTTAGTTGTCTATGTGGATGGCATTGTTATTACAGGCAATGATGACTTAGGCATTACTCAACTCAAACAACATCTGTGCAACCACTTCCAAACTAAAGATTTGGGAAAACTTAAATATTTTCTGGGAATTGAGGTTGCCCAATCTAGTTCTAGTGTGACTATTTCACAACGGAAGTATGCACTTGATTTATTAGAAGAGACAGGCATGCTAAACTGCAAACCAGTTGAGACTCCAATGGATCCAAATGTCAAACTCTATCCAGGACAGGGGGAGCTGATAAACAATCCCGAGAGATATCAAAGACTTGTGGGAAAACTTAATTATCTCACTATCACTCGTCCAGATATATCGTTTGCTGTGAGTGTAGTTAGCCAGTTCCTACAATCACCATGTGATAGTCATTGGGATGCAGTTGTTCGAATTCTTCGATACATTAAGGGAGCACCAGGCCAGGGACTGTTATATGAGGACAAGGAGAACTCCCAAATCATTGGCTTTACAGATGCGGATTGGGCTGGATCACCAGATGATAGGCGATCCACATCTGGATACTGTGTTCTCATCGGTGGAAACCTAGTCTCTTGGAAAAGCAAGAAACAAAATGTAGTTGCAAGGTCTAGTGCAGAGGCTGAGTATCGTGCTATGGCATTAGCAACTTGTGAACTCCTATGGTTGAAACAACTTCTTCAAGAGTTGAAAGTTGGAGACAAAGACAAAAGGAGTTGGTATGTGATAACCAAGCAGCTATGCACATTGCCTCGAATCCAGTGTTCCATGAGAGGACCAAACATATTGAGATTGATTGTCACTTTATTAGAGAGAAAATTCAATCAGGATGTCTTGCTACTCGATTTGTCAATTCGAATGATCAGCTGGCAGATATCTTCACTAAGTCTCTTAGAGGTCCTCGGATAAAATACCTATGTAACAAGCTTAGTGCCTATGATTTATATGCTCCAGCTTGAGGGGGAGTGTTGAGAATATTCTACATTTATGTTGTAAATCAATTAGAATCATTAGGATATGATTTAGTCCATCAATTAGGAATCAATTGTATTTATTGTATTTATTCTTACTTCCTAGAATAGGTTTTCTTCTCTTGTATAAATACCTATGGTATTCTCATAATAATACACACAGAAATTATCTCATTTAACATGGTAGTGAGGTAGTGAGGCTAAGATAAGAGAAAAAGGAAATTAGGCCATCCTCTATTGAAAGTATAGCATCAAAATAAAAAGCAAAATGGAGTCATCCTTTTAGATAGCCTCTACATCATCGAGTTCACATATCAAAAACCTTTCGGTTGAGAAGTGAAGTGCATTTATTATGGAGCATTTATGATGGTCAGAAGCATTTAATGAAGGAGGGAGAAGATGATGTCTATTCAAATGCAACAACAATATTTGGTTCACAAATAAATAAAAGAATACAAAAACGATAATCATTAAAGTCTTTTTCTACTAGATGGGGTTGGCCATATGGATCAAGCGACGCCAATATGTTTTGTTTTTACATATTTCTATGGTTAGCTTATTTACGGCTAGATCCCGCTTAATCGTTTTTTCTATTGTTTTATTTGGTCTTCTCCTACCTCTAGTTATTGAGCTATTTTCCATTTGGTCAACTCTACGTACAGGAGCTTCTAACGGCCGTCTTTGCACATGACTAAACTACCTAAGGCGTGTTTTAACTAATTTTTCGACAATAAAATGGAATACATTTACTGAAAAAAATTATAAACATAAATAAGCTTTGGAAAAGAAACAGAATTAGATGGATGATGACGACTAATGATTGTATTCCATGGCAGAGTGCAAAATGTGATGATGATGAGCAAACATACCTGCATTATGAAGGTCTGTCTAGCCTTCATCATAGCAACTTATTTCCCAAAATTATATACTTCCATGACCAAGCTATGAATTTGCCCATTGAAGCATGGCGATTAATTACCTCATTGACCTCACGAATATCACCCCAGCTTTCAATGAAGTTAATAGAAAAGAAGAGGAAATTTTACATCTAACCCATTCTCTAAAATATTAAACCCTAAAATTTCCGCTTCCCAAAAAACTATTCTCTCAACATCTCTTTTGTCTTTTAGTCACTAAGAATACGTCTAGGTTTGAGACATATTCCTTAAGCCGAGATGTACTTACTTTTTATTTTTTTTTATAAAAAGCTAGACAGACAGAATACATTAATTTTTTTAAGTTTAAATGACGGCTTAGGGCAATTTTCAAGTTTAAATAAATAATTTTTTTTTTGTTTTTCATACTCACCTTCTCATTCTTTTTCTCTCTATACAATTAGGTCACAAAATATGATGGAGGCCAATTTTCAATGAAAATAACTAATTTAAATATTACAAATTCAATAAGAAATGAAATAAAATATTTTTACACCAAATAACCACCCGTTCCAGATGTCCTTCTTATTTCTCTAGTAGTTTCTTCTAAGTTGTGGTTGTTCTTCAAACGATGATGACTCGGTAAACGTAAACCCGAGTGTTTGACAATATGGTATAGGTTGTACGGGTGTGGATGTGTCATAAGGAATGCCTCCTCCATCTAGGGGATCAAATGCTATGGATGTGTATGATGATGAAGGTCCAATAGTTCCGAAGTCCGTAAACGGTGGTGGAATAGACACCTCCAAAGATTGTATATTATGGCATATTTGGAAGTGCATTATGTTCTTGTTTGTTTGTGTCTTGTTCATGTTGTTGACGTATATCGTAGCGCGATGTAATTGACACTCTCCATGCTGCATATCCAGCAGGACTCTTACTGGGCCTTAGAGAAGGAAGGTTAAGGATAGGAATGTCATGTACCGGAAGAGTTGGATGATTATCATTCTGTAAAAAACCATCATTCACTTCTAATGGATGCATTATGTCTCTGCAAGCCCGATCAATAACATTATCAAATGTCCTAAGTCCAGTCACATTCCTCTATTCAATAAGGAGTGCCTAATCGTCTTGTAAATAATAAACAACAACAACAATCAAAGCCTTTTCCCACAAGGTAGGGTCGGATATATGAATCAACCGACGCCGACATGTTCTGTCTTTGCACATTTCTATGGTTAAGTTATTTATGGCTAGATCACTGTACTCGAGCCATACAGCGCGTTGCTTCCGGGCAACGGCCTAGCATTAACATGTTTACATCGTTGATCCATATTCATGAAGATTCGACAGAGTTTTTACGTTGGCTGTCGACTACCTAACACAACCCTCCTCTTTTATCCGGGCTTGGGACCGGCTATGCAAGCATAGGTGGAGTTCGTCTTGCAAATAATAATTAGAATAAATAAATTGTGAAAATGAAAAACTCCTGAGAAGAAAGATATAATTGAGTGGTGGAACTTACCAAATTGTTAGATGCGCCTCCGGTTACATCAATCCATCGTCAAGTGTGCTTCCTATACCATTTCACATAATTAGATGTAATCTACTATGGTAAGGAGGCGCAAGAGCAACACGTGTTGCCCAATCATTCCATACTTGGATATAATATCGGTGCTTATGGAACCAGTCAACTGATGTCTTCCATGTTAAAACCAAGGTGTGTAGGAAGTCTAGGTTCACGGGGCTTTTTGGGATAGGTTGGTCCATGCCAAATTGACAAAGAACACGGTTTGAATATTGCCACTCAATGATGTGGAAGCAGATGAGTGGAATACTCACACGCCAAATATCTCGGTTGTCAATTGAATAATTAGGGATTTGTTAGTGTACATGATCTTCATCGTAAGGCCGCCACTTGATTTAGTAAGAAATATTTTCAAAATGAATCATATAAATAAGTTATATAAGGCATAATATGTTATACTTGAATTTTTGTATTTAAGCTAATATGTAAGAGTAGTTACATGGTCTTCCTTAAGGGAATCAAGAAGATATACGTTGTTACACGTCCACCTGTAGCCCACAACTGCAACAACACCATGCATCTTAATATGTCCTTAGCATCCGAGTTGGCTGCACAACATTGTATGCTAATATAGCAGAGCCCCAACTGAAAATGTGTACTGCTGTCAAGTCTGCCCAATAGGGACAAATACATAAGATACACTTTTTTAGATGATTTATCAGCATTAAGTTCCCACCAATGAGCTTCAAAATATAGGCTCATGTGAAGTGCTCAGAATTATCATTTCTAGGGTATGGTGGGAAGTTTGTAAACGAGAATGTTTTGTCCAACCATTTCATACTTGAGCATTGGGCTTTTATCTTGCTTGCTAGAGGTGTGTGACCTAACAACCCTAAACACATTTTTGGCCAAGGTGCGCGTGTCTGCTCAACAACAGGTACTCCTACACAAGGGAACCCAAACAATATAGCAACATCTTGCAATGTGATGGTGTATTCACCTTGAGTCGTGTGTGTCTCTGAGCGTCATCGCTAAACAAGTGTTGAAACCAATGCATTGTCGAACTCAAAGTATCATTGTCTAGACACACCATGAGATCCTGTCTGCTTAAGGATTTTGAAAATTTGAGGCGGTAAAAGTCTTGGATGGTCCTTTGAGTTACGCCGACATCGTAGAACACGTTTCGGCTCTGATATGTGTTTCTTCTGTAAAGTCAGCAATGAAGGATCCTCTAGTCTTGGGTTTATAATAACATAACGTGGGACGGCCATCCTGTGCTAATTATTATATATAATTTGTAGTCATAGACTTGCACAGGATGGTCGTCCCACGTCATGTTATTATAAACCTAAAACCAGAGGATCCTTCATTGCTGACCCTACAAAAGAAACACATATCAGAGCATGTGAGGCAGGGATATGTAAGTATGGAAGACATGTTTATTATTTGACATGTTTCAATTATTTTCATAAATTTCACTAATTTGTATTTTTTTGTATGCAGACGAAACATGTTCTACGATGTCGACGTAGCTCAAAGGACCATCAAGGACTTCCACCACTTTAGATTCTCAAAATCCTTAAGCAGACAAGATCCTATGGTGTATCTAGACTACGATACCTTGAGTTCGACAATGCATTGATTTCAGCACTTGTTGAGCGATGGCGCCCAGAGACACATTTCAAAGGACTCAGGGTGAATACACCATTACATTGCAGGACGTTGCTATATTGTTAAGGCATCTCTTGTGTAGGAGTACTTCTTGTTGGGCAGACATGTGCACCTTGGCCAAAAATGTGTTTAGGGTTGTTATGTTACACACCTCTAACAGGCAAGATAAGGGGCCAACACTTAAGTATGAAATGGTTGGACGAAACATTCTCATTTCCAAACTTCCCACCAAACCCTACAAATGATATTGTACACTTCGCATGAGCCTATATTTTAATGCTTATTGGTGGGTACTTAATGCCTGATAAATTGTCCAAAGAGGTGTATCTTATGTATTTGCCTCTATTGGGAAAACTTGACAGCAGTACGCACTTTTAGTTGGGGTTTTGCTGTATTAACATACCTGTATAAAGAGTTGTGCAGCCAACCCGAATGCTAAGGACATATCAAGGTACATGGGGTTGCTGCACCTATGGGCATGTGATAGGTTCCCCGTGTTAGCTCTGCATGAACCAAACTTTATTGATCCACAAGACAACATATTTAGCGACTCACCACCCTTCTACAGGTGGATGTGTATCGACGTACACTACCACCCAAGGTATAACACGTTGAGGAAGTTCTTGATTCCCTCAAGGGAGACCAAGTTAACTACTCTTACATATTAGCTTAAATACAAAAATTCAAGTAAAACATATTATGCCTTATATAGCTTATTTATATGATTTATTTTGAAAATATTTTTTACCAGATCAAGTGGCGGCCTTACAATGAGGATCATATACGCCAACAAATCTTTAATTATTGCATTGACAACCGAGATATTTGGCGTGCGAGTGTTCCACTCCACTCATCTGCTTTCCCACCATTGATTGGCAATATTCAGACCGTGTTCTTCGTCAATTTGATATGGACCAACCCATCCAATAAACCCTGTGAACCTAGACTTCCTACACACTTTGATTTTAACAGGAAAGATATCAGTTGACTGATTCAATGAGCACCAATATTATATCCAAGTATGGAATGATTGGGCAGCGCGAGTTGCTCTTGCGCCTCCTTACCATGGTAGATTGCATCGAACACCTGATTATGTGAAATGGTATAGGAAGTACACTCGACGATGGATTGATGTAATCAGAGGCGCATCTGGCAATCTGGAAAGCTCCACAACTCAATTGTTTCTTTCTTCTCAGGAGTTTTATTCACTTTCACAATTTATTTATTTTTATATTTATTCAAACTATTATTTGCAGCATGATCAGGCATTCCTTATTGAAGAGAAGAATATGACGGAGATCTAGGCCATTTGATAATGTTATTGATTGAGCTTGCAGGGGCATAATGCTTGCATTAGAAGTGATGATGGTCTTTTATAGAATGATAATCACTCAGCTCCTCTAGTACATGACATGACATGTTTATCCTTAACCTTCCTGGTCCAAGCCCAATAAGAGACCTACTGGATACGGAGCACGGAGAGTGCCAGTTACACCACGCTACGTTATACATCAACAATATGAACAAGAACATGATGCACCTCCAAATATGCCATCATATACAGACTTTGGAGGTGCCATATCTTCTATGCCACTACCGTATACGAACTTTGGAAATGTCAGACCTTCATCAATGTGGAATGGGTGGTCCTTTGGTGTTAAAATATTTTGTTTATTTCATTTTTTATTGAATTTGTAATATTTAAATTAGTTATTTTCTTTGAAAATTAGCCTTCATCATATTTTGTGACCTAATTGTATGGAGAGAAAAAGAAAAGAATGAGAAGATGAATATGAAAAAAAATTATTTATTTAAACTTGAAAATTGCCCCTGAGCCGTCATTTAAACTAAAAAAAATTAAAAAGAAAATTGAACAAAGTCGGCAGACGGACTTCATTAATTATTTAAAAAAAATTAATGTAGTCCGTCTGCCTACCTTTTTATAAAAAAGAAATTTTTAAAGTATGTCTGGGTTTGAGGGAATACTTTTTTAAGGAAGGAGAATTTCGGGCTTTAATATTTTAGAGAATGTGTTAGAAGTAAAATTTCCAAAGGGGCAAAATGTAGCATGTCCCTAGGGTCAGTATGGGCTACCCAGGTCCCACATAGTGTAGTGTCGTTGAGTGTAACCGATGTCCCTCGGGGTAGTATGGGCTACCCAAGTCCCACATAGAGTAGAATTGGATGCTCGATGGGATACTTAGGTGTCGTTTGGTATCCGGTGAGTATTTTAGTGGGAAGTGAAAGTGGAAGTGGAAGTAAGTGATAAAAAGTATGTTTGGTATGCAGAGAAATAGAAGTGGAATATAAAAGTAATTTGTTTGGTATGGTGGGAAGAAGATAGAGAAATAGAAGATAAAAGTATGAAATGCCTTTTTTGCCCTTACTTTTTTAAAAGCCACAAATTTTTTAAGGGCATTTTGGTATTTAAACCTCAACTCACCTCACCTCACCACAACTTCCCTCTCCTCACCCATGACACCTACCTCCCCTCCTATGATGGAACTTGGCTCACCATGGAAGAAGCCTCACCATGTACCAAACAAACTCATGAGTGGTGAGATCATTCACCTCTCTTAACTTCCATCCTACCAAACGAGGCATTAAATAGCTTAGTTCTCCTTAATAGCTAGCTTTTGAGTGGGGGTTCCCCAATTTACTTAGGTTCCATCAAATATCCTATAACAATGATAAGATAAGGAATAACATATATCATTCCTAAAGAGAAAAAAGGTATATGTTCATTAACAAAACTAAAAATTCCATAAAGTAGTTGAAATTCAAAGGACATGGCAAAAAAAGAAACATCGAAAGAATCCAAGCCTACAAAAAGCATAGTCAAGAGAGAGATTATAATATAGAGATTATAAATATTAGGTAAAGTTTTCAACTTGTAATATTTGTCTACTTGATTCTACACTAGCACATCAGCAGTGTAGTTACCTAAAAGGGCTAAGCGAATAAATCTATAAGTAAGCTCTATTTATAATCCAAAAGAAAAAAATATTATAATAAACAAATTGTGATGATTATGATAATGATGATGAAGATGACAAGAATGTGTGATTATGATGATGATGTATGATGATGATGACGACGATGAGAATGTGTGATTATGATTTTGATGATGATGATGTATGGTTATGATAATGATGATGATTACGTCTGAAGATAATCAGGGCAGAGTGCAAAATGTGTTGATTATATGTGCTAAAGACGAAGAGAGACGAATATATTTTGATACTAATGTCTACTGAGCCTGAGCTAAGTCATCATTCTTTAATAGAGGATCCATCTATATTTAGAATAAATTTAGTTAAATGCATATATGAGGACAAATTAAAATAACTCACATCATCAGCCCAATCTGGTTTATCAATATGAGAGCGTCCTTACAAAAAAATCCCATTGAGTTTTTCCAAAGAATTTTTCTTTTATAGCAAAACAGATACAAACAAATTGAACAAAAAAAAAAAGAATAATATAAATGAGAATTTGAACCTACCAAAAGTATGTGCATAGTTTTTGAACAAGGGCTGGAGTATATTGCTAAAGTTAACCAAAAGTTAGGAAGCAAAATTACCTGCATTATGAAGGTCTATCTTTGATTGTTGTATGAAGGTCTATCTTGCCTTTCGGTTGAGAAGTGAAGTGCATTTATTATGGAGCATTTATGATGGTCAGAAGCATTTAATGAAGGAGGGAGAAGATGATGTCTATTCAAATGCAACAACAATATTTGGTTCACAAATAAATAAAAGAATAAAAGAATACAACAACGACAATAATCATTAAAGTCTTTTTTTAATTAAGTGAAGTCGGTTATATGGATTAAGCGACACCAATATGTTCTGTCTTTGCATATTTCTATGGTTAAGTTATTTACGGCTAGATTCCGCTTAATCATTTTTCCTATTGTTTTCTTTGGTCTTCCCCTACCTCTAGTTATTAAGCTATTTTCCATTTGGTCAACTCTACGTACAGGAGTCTCTAACAGCCGTCTTTGTACATGACCAAACCACCTAAGACGTGTTTCAACTAATTTTTGGACAATAAAAGAATACATTTACTGAAAAAAATTATAAACATAAATAAGCTGAAGGAAAAGAAACAAAATTAGATGGATATTGTGAAGAGAAAGAGAAAACCAGAAAATATACAGAACCATAACATGGCCAAGGTGAATTACCCGGTCCAATCAAATTGAAGAATCTTTAGAGTTTGAGTCCGCCCTCTCATCAAAATTGCCTGTCCCAAGATTGCTTACATGCCAAAAAATTGAAAATATCTACAAGTAAGCTCTAGTTTTTATAATCTAAAAGAAATAAAATAATTACAATTGATAAATAATAATTATAATCAAAATTATAACATTGATGATATATTTTATAGCAGGGTGTAAAATGATGACGACGACGACTAATGATTGTATTCCATGGCAGAGTGCAAAATGTGATGATGATGAGCAAACATACCTGCATTACGAAGGTCTGTCTAGCCTTCATCACAACAACTGCTTTATTTCCCCAAAATTATATACTTCCATGACCAAGCTATGAATTTGCCCATTCTCACGAATATCACCCCAGCTTTCAATGAAGTTAATAGAAAAGGAAGAGGCAATTTTACTTCAAACCCATTCTCTAAAATATTAAATCTCAGAATTTTCCTTCCCAAGAAAGTATTCTCTTAACACATCTTTTTTGTCTTTTAGTCACTAGAAATACGTCTAAGCCTAAGACGGATTCCTCACGCCGAGACGTACTTACTTTTAATTTTTATAAAAAGGTAGTAGACAGACTACATTAATTTTTTTAAGTTTAAATAACAGCTCAGGGCAATTTTCAAGTTTAAATAAATAGTTTTTATTTTGTTTTTCATATTCATCTTCTCTCCATAGGTCACAAAATATGGTGGAGGCCAATTTTCAATGAAAATAACTAATTTAAATATTACAAATTCAATAAAAAATGAAATAAAATATTTTTACACCAAATTAACACCCGTTCCACATGTCCTTCTTATTTCTCTAGTAGATCTTCTAAGTTGTGGATGTTCTGGTGATTGTTATTCAAACGATGATGGCTCAGTGAACGTAAACTCGAGTGTTTGACAATATGGTATAGGTTGATACGAAGTTAAAAATTGTTCACTATTTAATAGATCCATCATTGACCCCATTTATTGTACGGGCGTGGACATGTCATAAGGAATGCCTCCTCCACCTAGGCGATCAAATGCTAGGGATGTGTATGATGATGAAGGTCCAACAGTTCCGAAGTCCGTATACGGTGGTGGCATAGGCACCTCCAAAGTCTATATATGATGACATATTTGGAGGTGCATATTCTTATTTGTGTGTGTCTTGTTCTTGTTTATGCTGTTGACGTATATCGTAGCGCGATGCAATTGACACTCTCTGTGCTGCGTATCCAAAGTTTAAGGATAGACATGTCATGTACCGGAGGAGCTGGGTGATTATTATCTGTAAAAGACCATCATTCACTTCTAATGCATGCATTATGCCCTGCAAGCCCGATCAATAACATTATCAAATGGCCTAAATCCAGTCACATTACTCTCTTCAATAAGGAGTGTCTATTCATTCTGCAAATAATAATTTGAATATAAAAACAAATAAATTGTGAAAGTGAAAAACTCCTAAGAAGAAAGATACAATTGAGTTATGGAGCTTACCAGATTGTCAGATGCGCTTCCGGTTACATCAATCCATCGTCGAGTGTGCTTCCTATACACCATTTCATATAATAAGATGTTTGATGAAATCTACCATGGATATAATATTGGAGCTCATGAAACCAATTAACTGATGTCTTCCATGTTAAAACCAAGGTGTATAGGAAGTCTAGGTCCACAGGGCTTTTTAGTATGGGTTGGTCCATGCCAAATTGACGAAGAACACGGTTTGAATATTGCCACTCAACGATGTGGAAGCAGATGAATGGAACACTCACACGCCAAATATCTCGATTGTCAATGGAATAATTAGGGATTTGTTGGCGTACATGATCTTCATCGTAAGGCCGCCACTTGATCTGGTAAGAAATAAGAGTAGTTACCTTGTCTTTCTTAAGGGAATCAAGAAGATATACATCGTTACACGTCCACGTGTAGCCCACAACACCATACATCCTTATATGTCATTAGCATCCGGGTTGGCTGTACAACATTGTTTGTATGCTAATATAGTAGAGCCCCAACTGAAAGTGCGTACTGTTGTCAAGTCTGTCTAATAGGGGCAAATACATAAGATACACCTCTTTGGACGACTTATCAGTATTAAGTTCCCACCAATGAGCTTCAAAATATAGGCTAATGTGAAGTGCTCAATATCATTATTTGTAGGGTCTGGTGGGAAGTTTATAAACGAGAATGTTTTGTCCAACCATTTCATACTTGAGCGTTGGTCTCTTATCTTGTCTGCTGGAGGTGTGTGACCTAACAACCATAAACACATTTTTGGCCAAGGTGCGCATGTCTGCCTAACAACAGGTACTCCTTCACAAAGGAGCCCTAACAATATAGCAACATCTTGCAATGTGATGGTGCATTCACCCTGAGTCATGTGAAATGTGTGTGTCTCTGGGCTTTATCGCTAAACAAGTGTTGAAACCAATGCATTGTCGAACTCAAAGTATCATTGTCTAGATACACCATAAGATCCTGTCTGCTTAAGGATTTTGCAGCGGTGGAAGTCCTGGATAGTCCTTTGAGTTATGCCGGCATCGTATAACTCGTTTCAGCTCTGATATGTGTTTCTTCTGTAGAGTCAGCAATGAAAGATCCTCCGATCCTGGATTTATAATAACCTAACGTGGGACGGCCTTCCTGTGCAGTCTATGACTACAAATTATATATAATAATTAGAACAAAAAATTACTAGTCAATAGCGAGGTACAAAACATATAGTTAAGTAACATCTAACAACAAAAACAAAAAAATTCCTTTCGACGCTATAGACAATTTGGTCGATTATGCCCGATTTGTCTACATAATTCACATTTGCGTTGCTTGTTTGTATTTTCCCAATCCATTTGGAATCGAGATGATCGAGGTCGACCTTTGTCTCTCAGTATCTACAACCAGAGTTGAACCTTCTACCTGGGGCTATCCAACTTCGTCGCGCATTAGTCGAAACTCACTTGAGTAGGTGTTAAGAATTGTATCAAACCTAAACACGCAGTCGATAAACTGAAAGTGGTAAACCTTGACAGATTTACAAGCTGCTATAACATGGCCAGGTAATAAAAACTTAAAACTCTCCATAATCGAACACTCGATCTGTAAGGTTTTTGCAATTTCGTCCAAAATTCTTGTTGGACCAATCATATGTCTCCTGAACCTCAAAGTATAGTGAAGCACGATCAAAGGATATAACCCATGCCACTGTACTTTGCAATTTCGATCGTGCTTCACTGTCTTTTAGTTTCAGGAGCCATATAATCGGTCCAACAAGAATTTTGGTCAAAATTGCAAAGTGAACCTTAAAAATCGAATGTTTGGTTGTGAAGTGTTTCAAGTTTTCCATTACCCGTGCCACCATATTTTAGCAGCTTGTAAATCTGTCAAGTTTGATAACTTTTAGTTTATCAACAACGTGTTTAGGTTGGATACAATTATTAACGTCTACTCAAGTGAGTTTTGACCAATGGGTGACGAAGTTGGATGGCCTCAGGTTGAAGGTCCAACTCTGGTTGTAGATGTTGAGATGCTGAGAGACAAAGGTCGTCATCGATCATCTTAATTCCAAAATGAGATGGACTGGGTAAATACAAACAGTCAACGTAAATGTGGATTATGTAGACAAACCAGCCATAATCGATCATATTGTCCACAACGTCAATAGGAATTACTTTATGTTTGTTACTGTATGTTAATTGTCTTTGTTTCTGTTGTTAAATGTTACTTGACTATATGTTTTGTACCTCGCTATTTGACTAGTAATTTTTTTTGTTCCAATTAGTGAGTAGTAATTTATGACTATTGACTAGTAATTTTTGTACTAATTATTATATATAATTTGTAGTCATAGACTTGCACAGGATGGTCGTCCCACGTCAAGTTATTATAAACCCAGGACCAGAGAATCCTTCATTGCTGACCCTACAGAAGAAACACATATCAGAGCATGTGAGGCAGGGATATGCAAGTATGGAAGACATGTTTATTATTTGACAGGTTTCAATTATTTTCATAAATTTCACTGATTTGTATTTTTTTGTATGCAGACGAAACGTGTTCTACAATGCCGACGTAACTCAAAGGACCATCCAGGACTTCCACCACCTTAAATTCTCAAAGTCCTTAAGCAGGCAAGATTCTATGGTGTATCTTGACTACGATACCTTGAGTTCGACAATGCATTGATTTCAACACTTGTTGTGCAATGACGCCCAGAGACACACACATTTCACATGACTCAGGGTGAATACACCATCACATTGCAGGACGTTACTATATTGTTAAGGCATCTCTTGTGTAGGAATACTTTTTGTTCGGCAGACATGTGCACCTTGGCCAAAAATGTGTTTAGGGTTGTTATGTTACACACCTCCAGCAGGCAAGATAAAGGTCCAACGCTTAAGTATGAAATGGTTGGACGAAACATTTTCGTTTCCAAACTTCCCACCAAACCCTACAAATGATGATATTGTGCACTTCGCATGAGCCTATATTTTGATGCTCATTGGTGGGTACTTAATGCCTGATAAATTGTCCAAAGAAGTAGATCTTATGTATTTGCCTCTATTGGAAAAACTTGATAGCAGTACGCACTTTTAGTTGGGACTCGGCTGTATTAGCATACCTGTATAGAAAGTTGTGCAGCCAACCTGGATGCTAAGGACATATCAAGGTGCATGGAATTGCTGCACATGCGAGCATGCGATAAGTTCCCCGCGTTAGCTCTGCATGAACCAAACTTTATTGACCCACAAGAAACATATTTGAGGACCCACCACCCCTGGGCTACAGGTGGACGTGTATCGACGTACACTACCACCCAAGGTATGATACATTAAGGAAGTTCTTGATTGCCTCAAGGAAGACCAAGATAACTACTCTTACATATTAACTTAAATACAAAAATTGAAGTATAACATATTATGCCTTATATAGCTTATTATTTATTTTGAAAATATTTCTTACCAAATCAAGTGGCAGCCTTACGATGGGGATCATATACGCCAACAGAAGTCTAATTATTGCATTGGCAACCGAGATATTTGGCATGCAAGTGTTTCATTCATCTGCTTTCACATCGTTGATTGGCAATATTCAAACCGTGTTCTTCGTCAATTTGGCATGGACCAATCCATTCCAAAACACCTTATGAGCTTAGACTTCCTACACATCTTGATTTTAACAGGGAAGATATCAGTTGACTGATTCGATGAACACCAATATTATATCCAAGTATAGAATGATTGGGCAGCGCGAGTTGCTCTTGCGCCTCCTTACCATGGTAGATTGCATCGAACACTTGATTATATGAAATGGTATAGGAAGCACACTCGACGATGGATTGATGTAATCGGAGGAGCATCTGGCAATCTCATAAGCTCTACAACTCAATTGTTTCTTTCTTCTCAGGAGTTTTATTCACTTTCACAATTTATTTGTTTTTATATTTATTCAAACTATAATTTGCAGCATGATCAGGCACTCTTTATTGAAGAGAGGAATATGACGGAGACCTAGGCCATTTGATAATGTTATTGATCGAGTTTGCAGGGGTATAATGCTTGCATTAGAATTGAATGATGATGGTCTTTTACAGAATGATAATCACTCAGCTTCTCTAGTACATGACGTGTATCCTTAACCTTCCTGCTCCAATGCCCAATAAGAGACCTGTTGGATACGCAACACATAAGTGCCAGTTACACCGCGCTACGTTATACATCAACAAAATGAACAAGAACAAGACGTGCACGAACAAGAACATGATAGACCTCCAAATATGCCAACATATACAGACTTTGGAGGTGCCATATCTTCTATGCCACCACCATATACGAACTTTGTAAATGCCGGACCTTCATCATCATACACATCTACAGCATTTGATCCCCTAGGTGGAGGCATTCCTTGCGACGCGTGCATAACCGTACAACAAACAGGGTCGATGATGGATCTATTAAATAGTGAACAATTTCTAACTCCGTATTAACCTATACCATACTGTCAAACACCCAGGTTTACGTTCACTGAGGCATCATCATTTGAAAAACAAAAAGATCAATCACCAAAACAACCACAACTTAGAAGAACTACTAGAGAGAAATAAGGACATGTGGAACGGGTAGTCCTTTGGTGTAAAAATATTTTGTTTATTGCATTTCTTATTAAATTTGTAATATTCAAATTAATTATTTTTATTGAAAATTAGCCTTCACCATATTTTGTGACCTAATTGTATGGAGAGAAAAGAGAAAAAGAAAGAATGAGAAGATGAATATGAAAAAATATATATATTTATTTAAACTTGAAATTTGCCTTTGAGCCGTCAGTTAAACTTAAAAAAAATTTTTAAAAAAATTGAACGAAGTCGGCAAACGAACTTCATTAATTATTTAAAAAAAAATTAGTGTAGTCCGTCTGCATACCTTTTTATAAAAAATAAATTTTTGACGTATGTCTGTGCTTGAGGGATTCTAATCTGTCTCAGGCCCAGACATATTTCTAGTAACTAAAAGACAAAAAAGGGGTGTTAAGGGAATATTCTTTTAAAGAAGGAGAATTTCGGGGTTTAATATTTTAGAGAATGTGTTAGAAGTGAAATTTCCAAAGGA
Source organism: Senna tora (assembly GCA_014851425.1). Classification (NCBI taxonomy): domain Eukaryota; kingdom Viridiplantae; phylum Streptophyta; class Magnoliopsida; order Fabales; family Fabaceae; genus Senna; species Senna tora. Next base: position 3,814,914 of record CM026265.1, on the reverse strand, counting down.
AGAACTAGGAACATAAATGCACCTACATACTATACAATAAACATCAAATCTCATGATACAACTATCGTTATCACTATTTGTCGATATAAAGTTAGCTCTGTGTAACTACCAAGCAACTTCAAAACAAGAATAAATTGATAGAATATTGATGGTGATGGGAAAGTATGGGATGTCCCTAGGGTAGTATGAGCCACCCAAGTCCCACATTGGGTAGAATGGGATTCTCAATATGATACTTAAATGGCTTGGTTCTTCCCGTTAACAACTAGCTTTTGAGGGAGGGTTCCCCAAGCTACTTGGGTTCCATCATTTAGTATCAGAGTTGATTTGTCGATGGCACGGAGAGGGCTACCTTCGAAGAAACCTGACTGGCAAAGAGGCTTACCGCAGTAGAGTGAAGTATCGCAGAATGTAGCATGTCCCTACGGGCAGTATGGGCTACCCAAGTCCCACATAGTGTAGTTTCGTAGAGTGTAACCGATGTCCCTAGGGGTAGTATGGGCTACCCAAGTCCCACATAGGGTAGAATTGGATGCTCGATGGGATACTTAAGTGGCTTAGTTCTCCTTAATAGCTAGCTTTTGAGGGAGGGTTCCCCAAATTACTTGGGTTCCATCAAATATCCTATTAACAATGGTAAGATAAGGAATAACATATATCATTCCTAAGGAGAAAAAAGGTATATGTTCATTAACAAAACTAACAATTCCATGAAGTAGTTGAAATTCAAAGGACATGGAAAAAAAAGAAACATTGAAAGAATCCAAGCCTACAAAAAGCAAAGTCAAGAGAGAGATTATAAATATTAGGTAAAGTTTTCAACTTATAATATTTGTCTACTTGATTCTACACAAATTATTAGTTCTAGAAGTAAGCTACTAAGCTCTATTTATAATCCAAAAGAAAAAAAAATTATATTAAACAAATTGTGATGATTATGATAATGATGATGAAGATGACAAGAATGTTTGATTATGATGATGATGATGATGAGAATGTGTGATTATGATGATGATAATGGTGTATGATTTTGATGATGATGATGACGATGATGAGTGATTATGATGATGATAATGGTGTATGATTTTGATGATGATGATTATGATGTATGGTTATGATAATGATGATGATTACGTCTGATGATAATCAGGGCAGAGTGCAAATGTGTTGATTATATGTGCTAAAGACGAAGAGAGACGAATATATTTTGATACTACTGTCTACTGAGCCTGAGCTAAGTCATCGTTCATCAATAGAGGATCCATCTATATTTAGAATAAATTTAGTTAAATGCATATATGAGGACAAATTAAAATAACTCACATCATCAGCTCAATCTTGTTTCTCAATATGAGAGCGTCCTTACAAAAAAACCCCATTGAGTTTTTCCAAAGAATTTTTCTTTTATAGCAAAACAGATACAAACAAATTGAACCAAAAAAAAAAAAAGAATAATATTGCTAAATTTGAACCTACCAAAAGTATGTGCATAGTTTTTGAACAAGGGCTGGAGTATATTGCTAAAGTTAACCAAAAAGTTAGGAAGCAAAATTACCTGCATTATGAAGGTCTATCTTTGATTGTTGTATGAAGGTCTATCTTGCCTTCATCACAACATCTGCTTTATTTCCTGCAAACTGTTAAGGTATTGCATGACCAAAATATGATTTTACCCATTGAAACATGACCATTAATAACCTCACTGACCTCACAAAATCTCACCCCAGCTTTAACGGAAGTTAATGGAAAAGGAAGAATTAGGTACATACTTACGTTGCATCAGATGATGATGTATTCCATGGCAGAAGTAAAAGATCTATATCTCAATCGGAAATCAGAAGCCAGCTGACTCATCTAATGAGGAATATGAGCATTTTCCTCGATGCTCCCTCTAAACCTAAATAATCATACAATTCTAATCTTTTACGTTTTGCTAAATCCATGTCACTATCCCAGGAAGTCACAGAAATAACTTTAAGTGATTTCTCCATCTTGTTTAGATGAACTTTTCGAATCTGGTTGAAATTGTGAAAATACAAAAACTTGAGAAGGCACAAGTAACAAAGAAAATTTTTGAATAAAGATCTATCTACATTAAAATTGCTTTTGCTTAAAGTTAAGTTATTGTCATGGTTGCTTTTACTCTAAAAATCCCATGCGCAAGGAGATCAAACCCCTTGAAGCTCATGAGCTAGTTGAGTAGCCTCCTTTGCAATCTATCCTCACTATCATATGTCAAACCAAAAAAATAAAACAAAGTTCCAGCAGGAATCCAGTGAGTTATACTGATGAATGTTTCAGAATTACCTTGGGATATTGATGACCAAGAAAAGAAAGGTGCGAAATGGCCCTCATATTGATTGGTTCCGGCACTAAAGCTATATAGCCAAGTATTGCAATACCAGCAAATAACTTAGGGAAGTCCTTTGATCCCTTCAATTCAGTTGCCAATTGCCAAAGATTCCAAAACGCCAAAACAAAAGTTATGAGCATTTATGAATCAAATGTATTCTCACCAAAGATTTTGTAAAGGAACATAAAGATATAAAACTAGTAACAGAGCAACAAGCTTTCTGCAGTTCATGTTTTTTGGACTGACTCTGCAGTTCATACTAAATATAAATGAGTCATACATAGAACTAGTAAATCCTTTAAAATTGTTTTAAATATAATAATTTGTACAAAAAACAACGTTCATACATGTTGAGTTTTTGGACTGACTCTGCAGTTCATACTAAATATAAATGAGTCATACATAGAACTAGTAAATCCTGTGTATAAAACTGGTATTCTTGAATTTTGTTAAGAATAATACTAGAATCTTAGAAATTCACATTTTACATGTCTACATAAACGATCTTGACAAGAAGCTTATAATTATTAGTTTTACAATATTTAAATTTACTTGAAGTTGTGTAGTGAATTCTCATTATCAATCCATAAAAAACACTAAATTATAATCATCAACACTTTAAGGAACACGAGGCAATCAATATTTGTGTTCAAAATTCTTGTATGCTAATAAGGATTGAAGTCTCTACACATTTTGGGGAAAGCTTAATTTTCTTCTATTTTTCGTCTGATATTCTCTTCCTCGTATCTTCTATTCTATTAATTCCCACCGAGGGGAAGAGAAGCTATGAAACAAAGAATATTAGAGAAGTAATTAACAAGAAACATGGAAAACAAAAAAAAACGTTATTTTCTGATGTTTTGTTCAAACAAACCAAGTCTCTCTTACAAAGCATGTATGTACATTTCTCACACCCATCTAAAGCAGCCTCACGAACCCAAGAATCCACATCACCTTTGTTATCTACAGTCATCAAGAGCTCCAAAAAAAAAGTCATCATCACATTCTTTATCAGAAAAAACAAGATGTCATCCGCAATGAAAAGCGCCAATAGCCCTTTGTTTACACATAAAACATGGGAAAGTAATATTTTACGAATACAAGGAAAATAATTTTTTATATCATGATCATTTAACAATTGTACAACATTTGGATCAGTTATCATATTGTATTATTGTGGTACTTTGATGTAACATCAACAGTACCTTTACCATTGGCAGCAAGCAGTTATGTTTGGATAAAGTGTTTAAGGGCTTTAACAGCCGCATTATGTACATCAACCCACAGTTTTAATTCGATAATAACCAACATAAATGGCATATGATAATCAAATGACAAAAGAAACAAATGAAAATACAAAGTTCTTGCACTAAGAGAATAAGACCTATTCTAAGAAGTAGGATGTCTAAAATTCACATTCATAGTGTCAAGCAAGCTTTTTTTAACTTTTCTAATAATGTTAAGATATGCAGATACATTCAAAGAATTAGAAACCGCAGCACCCATTAAATCTCCTCCTTTTCCACGATAAAGCCATGATTTCTGCTTATCTCTCATGAGACTTTTCATAGTTGGAACTACACCAGCAAGACTTTTCTGCTTATCTCTCATGAGACTTCTAAAACATTTAAAGCTCTAACATTATAAATTTTTTGAAATGAATTTCCTTATGGAGAATAATAAACAATATAGGATAATTGGTGAGAAAAAAAAGTAAAAAGGACTAGAATATGAATGTTATGCAAGGATTCCTTCATATGGAGAGAAACTGACGCACCAAAAATTCTGCATGAGCTTACATTTTTTGAATTTGACTAGCAATCACAATGTTGGTTATCTAACAATCTGAAAAGAATCAACTGCAATCAAATTTTTCCGCCTTTCTTTTGGGATGTTTCTTACATCAAGTTTTCAGTTTAAAATGAGCATTATTCTCATTCATTCATCCCAAGAATGTAGAGCCAAAGCAAGTTCACCAGCTGCTAATGTTGCACCATGGCGCATGCACTTGCAAAATACTCAGGATCATATTCTCAGAATGTACAACTCAATAACAATGTTGAAAACACAATTTGGTCTCTAAAAACTGCATGTTGTTTCAATTGTCACTAGAAAATAAATTTGCCAATTGGGTCCACAAAAAATGTTAATTTCTCAATTAAATTCAGTTTCAGATGGAACATTTTTCTTTTCTGAAGTTTGATGGAAACCAAGGAAACAATGGATATGATATTGAAATATTATCCAAAAAAGAAGCCTCCGGAGAATGAAAACCAATATACACTAACAGAAGCAACAAAACAACACTGAAAAGTGAAAACACACGCTAGGATACTGATGAACAAGAAAAGCAAGGTGGGAAAACTGTCTAGTATATAATATATGACTTGATGATTCATAGTTTTCTTGGAAAATATTCAACAAGCATTACCTGAATTGTAAGCAAGATAGGAGAAACAGAGAGAGATCAAAATCAGAACGCACAATGCTGGCCATAAGGAAGCTTCTCAATACGAAACCAAAATGAGACCCTTCTTCCTACTATTTAAATCAGAAGGATGCAAGTCAAGTGACACTTCTCTTCTAACGGAAAAATAAATTCTACTTCTAAACCGTCGGATACTCCGATCTTTCACCCAAATCGAACGGCAAATCCTGGCTCTTGAAAATTCAAGCTGTTAGAAATTAAAAACTAGTCGTTGAAACTTGAAAGTGTCATATGAATTCTGTGGCTTCACTTGATTTTCTGGACTCCCAAACTATTCGACTTCTATATTATTTATAAAATATTGTTTACGATTAAAATAATCAATTCAAAAGTTATTATTACCAACCGTTAATTAAATCCGAATCCCGATTATTAGATTTCTTCGCTAATTCAATACCTAAATCAGTTCCCAAAAACATATTATTATGATGATATTCTACACAAAAGGCAGAAAAACAAAGAAAGAGGCAATGCAGAACCAGAAACTCACCATGAAAGCCAGTGGGTGAAGAAACCTTTCGTTTCGTGGGTTTCTTTCTCTTTCTTTTCATGGACATTGGGGTAATCTCACCAGCAAAGCATGTTGTATTAATTATACAAAATTTATATAAAGTTTTCAATTTAGTCCTTTCAAAAGTAGTCCCAAAGGACTTTAAAATTTCCCAAACTTATGTGAGAGTCTCACTGGAACTAAATATTATAGAAAATATGAGTAAAATATTGTTTTGGTCCTCCACAGATGTCTTCTTTGTCAATTTGGTCCCTCACAGATCGGTATTATCAATTTGGTCCCTCACAGATCGGTATTATCAATTTGGTCCCTCACAAATCAAACTGTTAGCAATTTGGTCCTTCTGTTAATTAATTTGATGACATGTCAAGTTAAGTTGTGACTTAGCAATTTTTTCATCTGATTAGGCATAAATTAATTTAGAATAATTTATTTTTTATTAAAAAACCTTTTAAATTAAAAAAAATTAAAAAATGGCACAAATATGCTTCTTTGCGTTAAAATGAGGTATGTCAAAGGTTTTTTTTTATTTTTTATTTTAATTTAAAAGGTTTTTTAAATAAAAAAATAAATTATTCTAAATTAATTTATAACAAGTCAGATAAAAAAATTGCTGAATCACAACTTAAATTGACATGTCATCAAGTCAATTAACGGAAGGACCAAATTGTTAACAGTTTGATTTGTGGGAGACCAAATTGATAACACCGATTTCTAGGGGACCAAATTGACAAAAGAAACATCAGTGGTGGAGGACCAAAAGAGTGTTTTACTGTAGAAAATATCAATACTTAAGAAAATTTTTCGTTCACTGCCCATAATACATAAAAAAATTACATTTTTAGTCTTTATCACTAAAAATCATGTTTTTACATCTGTTTATTCCCTTTTCTAGAACTTCTATAGAGACTCCTTAGTTTTCTTTCTCTAATCAACATTTCAGCAAAAGAAAATGAACAAAAAAAAACTTGGACTTATTCAAATAATGTAAAGTAACAAGATCTAAGAATAATGGAAACTACTCACCTCACCTATAGGAAGAAAGAATCTAGCCTCCACAATAAAACCCATCTTTCACAACCTCTACCCACTCAAAATGGTGAGTTTCTAGCTGTTTCCATGGCTTCCACGCACAACCCAAAATAGTGGTGGTGGTCGGTGAGTGTAGTCAGTGATGGAGGGCATTGGTGGGGAAGAAAAACCTAACCATACTCATGATTAAAATCGCACAAGAGTAGGTAGGAAAGAGGAAGAAGAGAATAGGAAAGGAGAGATGGATGACGACACAAATCTGGAAGCTTCAGATATATTTTGGGTTAGGAAATTTTATGGTGTTTTAGATAATTATATGTATCTTTAATAGAAATGACAAATATTTTTTTGGTACGAGAAAATAGGGTTTTGGTCAGATTTTCTAGTCTTAACTTATTGATGGGTAAAAATAGGGAAGTTCTAGTACATGTTCATTAGCAAGAAATACTAATAGAAATGTCAATGGAAATGGTGGGGCCTATTAGGTTTCACTTACTTTTTTATTTTTTTATTTTCATCAACTTTAAAAAAAATACAAAATATCTATTATACTCCTTTGATTTGATATGATTTGACACAATTATAACTCTCTTTTCTTTTTATTATTTTAATATAAGGGGTAAAATGATCATTTTAATACATTCTCTTTCTATTTCCATTACCAAACTTTTACTACTAAACACATCAAATGCATTTCATTTTCATTTCTATTTTCATTTCTACCTAATGAACGTGCCCTAAAAATTTTGGGCATTTATAAGCTTATTAAAAATATAAGATATCAAGCTTAAATTAGATAGGACATTTCTATCATATAAAATTTTAATTTTGAAAAATTCTCAAAATTAAACTATGACCTCACAATAATTCATATGGTCACTATTTAACATTCTTTTATTTTTCTACTCAATTTATCTTTTATATTAATTTCTAAAATTTCTTAAAAACTAAAATAAAGAAAGTGCTAATATTGGTGCAAAAAGAAAAAAGAAAAAAAAATGTTTGCTCTAAAATACACCTTCTAATTCATTTGTTCAAGTATCTTCTCCAATGAGACTAAATTTTTTTTTGATAGATCCAATGTGACCCAATTAAAATTCTAAATTTATTTTTTAAAATTTAGAGATATTACATAATGGCAAGACCTAGCTAACTAGGCTAAAAGACTACTTCACAAGCCTAATCGATACTAGTATATGATCTTGATGTTTATTATTCTTATTCATGCTCCACAGTTATATAATGCAAGATCAAACCATGTTTAGAACTTTTCATAGACATTCTTTAATTTCTTCTCTTGCTTCCACATATTACATACAAGTCCTGATCTGAAAAGACTAAAACATCAAAATAAAGATGATAAGTGTTGATCTAGGAAGAAGAAAGAGAAGAGGTAGAAAAGGATGAGATTTAATTTGTTTGAGATTTACATAAATCAAAGCAAAAGCATCTTCAGGAAAATGTCCCACCTGACCTTTACACATAAAGATTTACCAATTTATACACTTTATATATATAGAAAAATCTCTCAAACACAAAGTATTATCCCAAAATATTTAGTCACGTTTGGCAGGTAGAAAGGGAAAGGGAATGAATTTGATGTGTTTTGTAGTAAAAATTTGGAATGAAAATGGAATGGAAATGTATTAAAATTACTACTTTATCCCTTATATTAAAATAATAAAAAAAAGGTTAGGATTATGTTAAATCAAAGGGTATAATAGACATTTTGTATTTTTTTTTTAATTTTTTTAAAAACATGTTAGGGGAAATGAAAAAGTGAAGCGTTAGTCTTTTATAATAACATAAACACACTCTTGATTTGATCTACCCTAAAAAAATACCATACAAAAGAAAAATAATTATAAAAAAAGACCCTTACAGCATGTTTGCTTGGTGGTGTTAGATAAGGAATGGAAAGGTAAAAGTAGGTGGGCCCAGTGGATCCCACTTACTTTTACTTTTTGGTTTCTGCTGACATTTTAAAAAAAATTAAAAAAATAAAATAAAATACAAAATGTCTATTATACCTTTGATTTGACACAATCTTAACCTTTCTTTTTTTTTTTATTTTAATATAAGGGATAAAGTGGTAATTTTAATACATTCCCATTCCATTTCCATCCCAATTTTTTACTACCAAACATATCAAACCCATTCCCTTTTCCTCTCCCTCTCCCTTTCCCTTTCCCTTTCTGCCTACCAAACATAACCTTAATTTTCTTTTGATCTCCCTTGTATTTCAACCCAAAATCAGAAAAAATTAATTAGAAAATAAACACATATCTCACTTGCACTTGCACCTGCAACCCTGCACCACAACCATATATATATATATATATAATTGAAAATAATTTAATTAATATAATAAGATATATAATGCAATAATAATAATAGATAAATGTGTGTGTGTATACCAAGAATCTGTGGCATACTCAAAGAGCTTCTCCTTACGGGAGAAGAGAATCAAAGCACTCAGCATCACAGAGGACAGAGAAATTATAGGGTTTGTTTGGGAATTAAGAGGGGAAGGGAAGGGGAGAGATTAGAGGAGAATGGAGGGGAGGAGAAGGGAAGGTTAACCTTCCATATGTCCACCCCTTGTTTGGTGTCAATACCTACTACAAAATACCTTAATTTGGAGTATCTTGAATTTGTGAAGGACATAATGGAGGATTAATTATTGATCTTCCATTATCTTCCCCTCCAATTCTTAACTTTCCAAACAAGGGGGAGGCATGCTACTTCTCTTCCCTCCCCTCCCCTTCCCTTCCCCTCCTTAATCCCCAATCCAAACATACCATAATGAAAGCATACCCGAGATTGTAGCGAGTCCTGTTTCTGGCAAACCCAAGAGAGCATCTTCAGCTGAGCCATGAAAGGGAGAAAACATTTAGTGCCTGAACCCATTTAATTTTTTCATTAATATTCTATTCTTTTTTTTATATGCAAATGCAACTAATTTTATTAAAAAATGCTTACTAAATGTTCCCAAGCAAAAATGTTTGTTCCCTGCCACTCTCCCAGTCCTTGCTTGCCATCTTCCATGTTGGTGATGCCTGTAATCATACAAAATTTATTTATTTATTGTGTTTTAAGTGCATATATATATATATATATATATATATATATATATATATATATATATATATATATATATATATATATGTTCGAGGCAATCAACATTTGATCAGAAAACGTCTTCCTTCTTGTCATAGACAAAAGCTTCTCTATTATAATCTCATCCCATTTTTAATCTACAACATTTTCCCACCTGCACACACATATATATAAATGATGATCTTGTTCCAAACAGGGCAAGATGAGAGAGAGTGAAAATCTGAATAACAAACAAATATTATTTAAAATGTATTGCGTACTAAATCCCACTTATTATAACTAAATTTGTCTGCATCACAAACGTGTATTTAGAATAAAATTTTCAAAATATATATATACCAACAGGTGTATTTAATATATTTGTATACAAAAGTATATTATACATTATAGATACTACCTAACATTTTGGAAAATTTTCTTGTAAACAACGTTAGATGTTTTGTTGAGTGGGCGGCCATCCTTATTACATACCAATACTTTCAACCCAGATGTTTTTCGAAGACGCGAAATAGCTACATATAGTTACCCATGAGTGAACACAGAACGTGTAGGTATGAACCCACATTAGATATTAATGTCTGCCCTTGACTCTTATTAATAGTCATTACAAAAGATAAGACAATTGAAAATTGCCACCGTTGAAATCTGAATGGCAACTTGGAATCTGATGGAGAGATTACCAAAAGATGCAATTATAACCCTTTCACCAGCAAATTTACCAGATATAGTTGTTGCTTCAGTAACGTGTTTACACAACCATGTAACAATCAATCGAGTTCTGTTACACAAACCCATTGATTTATCGATATTACGAAGTAACATAATGGGCGCACCAACCTTTAATCTCAATTGGTGATATGGAAGTCCAGAAATACTAGATATTGTATTGAGGAATTTAGTAATGTAATTAAACATATGCTAATTCGGAGTTTGGATCTTGCTTCGATATGCTGTTCGAACTTAGGTATGTGCTTTCTTCACCTAGAAACAATGAAAGCATATAATCATTAATAGATGCCACATAATCTAGGATAGGTACCAAAATCGCCCTGTTGCGGATGTAATCATGATTACCAAAGTTGTCAATAAGTAAGGGATATGCGCTTTCAACAATGGACTTAATAAGATTGACAACATTATCTATCAAAATATCGCCAAGTATAATTATCTCGTTTTCTTTATCGTTCAATACATCTCCAACCTCGCCATCACCATTAATCTTAAGTATCCAATCAGCAAATTCATATATAACCTGATTTTCATATTCAGTACCAACTGTATCAAGCTTCATGTTCTTTGTTAGTGTTAGAACCTTGCATGAATCTCATATATATGACGAATTAAGAGATGACAACACAATGTCTTGACGTAAACCTCTCGAAATAACATGCAATATTTGTTTATAGTCACCGCTGAACACAACAACTTTTCCACATGTATACCTATGTATTACGATTTCTAGGAATAAATCTATTTTTGTTTTTCTAGTTTTTAAACTAGTGTTTGTGCGTGACTCAAGTTAAATATTTAAAGAGAGAGGTCCATTACAAAGGTAAATAGTAAAAAAAAAAGCATATTAATTTTACTATAACCCATGGTTGAAAAAAAAATCCTAAAGATTTCTCTCATAAAATAATATTACCAATTTGCGTCATCTTTGACTTTGTATGGACATGACGGACTTGTGCTGTCCTAGTATATATGTTCACGATTCAATGGTACAATCATAGTTGAATTGCAGTTGAACTGGTCTTAATATTTATAGTAATTTTTAATTATAAATAAAGAAATAATTATATATAAATTAAAAATATGTATATAATATATTTTTATTCTCTTATTAAAAATTAATATTTCACTGATACTCCCTTTAACAATTTAAATATATAAAATATAACATTTATTATTTTTACCTACTCTTATTTCATCGTAATTTTTATACATTTAATGTTCATCTTTAATTTTTTCTTTTTTTCACCCACTATTTATTTATTTACTTACTTTTTATTCTTCCAATACCTATTTTTATTTACCAACTTTTTATTTTATCCATACATATTTATTTAGCTCTTTTTTATATTTCCAATACCTAAATCTATTTATTAACTTTTTTATTTTCTCCATGCATTTTGTCCATTTACTTTGTTTTTTCATGTTTATCTTATTACCCTTTCTTTTTCTTTCTCACTCGCCTTTTTCCATCCTCCTCCTCCTCTTCTTCTTCTTCTTCTACTAATCTTTTTCTCACACTATTATGTATTTTTTTCTTCCTCATTCTTACACCATTATGTATTTTTTTCATACATCATTTTTTCCTTCTCCTCCTCGTCCTTCTCCTCCTTCTCTTTCCTCTTTTTTTTTTTGCATTTTACTATTTTTGTCAACTTGATGAAAGAACAAATGTTTATCTTTGTAAAAAACGAATTGACATCTCAAACAGCCTCCAATTGGAGAGGATAGCTGTGGAAAACTAAAAAGAATTAAAAATAGGCTATTTTGTTTTGATAGTTAATTCATTTTCACCTTAATTCAAAAAAAATAAGAGCCAAATCAAAGTAACTACTATTGCCAATGAAAAAATGATCAAATACTCGTCCATTGCCATGCCCAACAAACAGTAATATAATGACTAATCTTCTTGATCCTAGCCCATTTTCATCTTTATTTAAAATAATCATGGCGTTCGATTTATTTAATTTAATATTTTAAAATCTAAAAATAATTATTTGAAGAATTAAATAAAAAATATTTTAATGCTCCAAAGTAGTTAAGCAAACTTCTACGTAGAGGCATTGAAATGGTCTCAATTTAATGGGTTGCTCCATTTTACACACCTAGTATGTGAGACGGATTAAGAGAATTTAGTTTCATTTATAAATGAGCCAAAATTAACTCCAAAATTTCAACCCCGTTGATAGAACTGTTAAAACGGGTTCAACCCGCGGGTTAGGCCCGTTTACCCGCAAATTCGGGCGGGTTGGACTAATAAAAAAATGACCCGCGGGTAAATAGACCCGGCCCGTTTGACCCGTTTAGTATACGGGTTTATACGGGTTACCTGTGGGTAATCCCTTTTTTTAAAAAAAATAATTAATTATTTTGATGTATTATTGTGTTTGGATGTATTGGCTTTGTTTTAGTATTAACTTTTTACCGTTAAATGATGACGTAGCATGCTTATGTGGCACACCCTCTCTCCTACGTGTCATATTTTAATGACATGGTACGACACATCACTGCCACGTCACCCCATATTGTCACATCATCATCTTCTCTCCATCATCAATTCATCATCATTATCATCATCATCTGGGGTGACGTGGCAGTGATGTATCGTGCCACATCATTAAAATTTGACACGTAGGAGAGAGGGTGTGCCACATAAGCATGCCACGTCATCATTTAACGACAAAAAGTTAACGGTGTTATGCTCGAGGACCAAAATCGACCAAAAAAAACTTTGAGAACCAACATTAAACTTCATGCAAACATTGAGGACCAAAATAGTACTTTAGTCTTTATTTATTTACTTACTTTTTATTCTTCCAATACCTATCTCTATTTACCTACTTTTTATTTTACCCATACATATTTATTTAGCTATTTTTTATATTTTCAATTCCTACATCTATTCTTTTTTTTTTCTCCGTGCATTTTGTCCATTTACTTTGTTTTTCCATGTTTATCTTATTCCAACCCTTTCTTTTTCTTTCTCACTCACCTTTTTCCATCTTCCTCCTCCTCCTCCTCTTCTTCTTCTTCTTCTTCTTCTTCTTCTTCTTCTCCTTCTCCTTCTTCCTCTTCCTATAATCTCTTTCTCACACTATTATGTATTTTTTTTCTTTCTCTTTCTTACACAATTATGTATTTTTCTCCTCATACATCATGTTTTCCTCCTCCTCTTCCTCCTCTTCTTTCCTCTTTTTTTTTTTTCAATTTACTATTTTTCTCAACTTAATGAAAGAATAAATGTTTATTTTTGTAAAAAAAACGAATTGATAGCTCGAATAGGATTGCCTCCAATTAGAGAGGATACTTGTGAAAAACTAAAAAAAATTAAAAACAGGCTAAGGCCGAGTTAGACTATTCAGTTTTGACAACTAGCTCATTTTCACCTTAATTCAAAAAAATAAGAGCCAAATCAAAGTAACTACTGCTAATGAAAAAATGATCGAATACTCGTCCATTGCCATGCCCAACGAACAGTAATGACTAATCTTCTTGATCCTAGCCCATTTTCACCTTTATTTAAAATAATGATGGCATTATGGTTTATTTAATTTAATATTTAAAAATTTAAAAATAATTATTTGAAGAATTAAATAAAAAATATTTTAATGCTCCAAAGTAGTTAAAGCAAACTTCTATGTAGAGCGGTAGAAATAGTCTCAATTTGATGGGTTGCTCCATTTAATACATCTAGTATGTGAGGTGGATTAAGGGAATTTAGTTTCATTTATAAATGAGTCAAAACTAACCTTAAAATTTCAACCTCGTTGAGCCAAACCATTTAACCCAAGACCTGTAATGTCGTGTTTGTTTACTTTGTACTCTACTTCTAAGAGAATGATATTTGTGGTAGGAAAAAAAATTTATTATTACAATAAATAAAATAATTAAATATATATTAATATATTAAATCAATACTTCAATTAAAAATTTTAATTAAAATATTATAAATTTGTAGCACTGCTTAATTTCTAATTATTCATAAATACTTATTAATGTTTTTATTATTAATTTCATTTTACATAAAATAGTTATATATCATATTAAAATATATAATTTAATATAGAAATATATATATATATATATATATATATATATATATATATATATATATATATATATATATATGTATATATATATATTAAATGAGACAGTACTTCTACATTACTTTTTTGTTACAAAATCAAATACATATGTGCCTCACGAATTACATCTACAAAATATCAAAACTCAAAGAATTTAGTAATACTTTTATAATGAAGGGGGGTTTTAGGATTTGTCATGTTTTAACTATATTTATGGTAAAATTGCCAAAATAAAAAAAGTTTGAACATCATGGCTATTTTAAAAAGGAAAAATTCACGACAACAAAAATTAGGAGTGTTCAAATCCAATCCGATCCAATGTCAATTGATCCGATCTAATAAAATTCAACGAAAATCGATCTTTGATTGGATTAATTAGATGACTTAGGAGTAAAACCGATCGGATTTGATCGGTTGTTGGATGAGCATAGGTGTCATCCAATCCATTTATTAATATTTTAATAACTAATATATATATATATATATATATAATTAACCTTTTAATATATTTTTTATTTGTATGTTGGAATTAGATGATGCCCTAGTTACTTTGGAAGTTGAAAGATTGAGGTAATTAAGTTTTTTTGTTCTAATTGATTGGTTCATAATGTTTGCAATATATATTAAAATATTTGTTCTATATTTGCAGTTAATATGATCTATTTGGAAGCATCACTCTTACAAATTTTTAGAATTGAAAAGCAATAATTTGATTGTAGTCTTTAAATATTAGTATTGTGTTTGAATTATTAATTTCAATTTGTACTCTTTAAGTCTTTTTTTTTTTGTTTGGATTGTGCTTGAATTATTATTTTTAGTTTGTAATCTTTAAATCTTCATATTAGGACTTGGGACTTGGAAAAATATATGTGATTTTCAATTTTTTTGTACATAGAAAATCGATCAACCAATCCAATCCAATTTGGATTGGATTGGATGAAGTATTTTTACTGGATTGATTGGATTGGTTGAAAAAATTGTTCCATCCAATCCAATCCAATCCGTTGAACACCCCTAACAAAAATGATATATTGGAACAAAAAGATAGATGTAAACGAAACGGAAGGAAGAACTATAATGAAATATTATGGTCAGAAATTAATTGTATTTAATAATAGAGCATATGGTTTAGATGAGGCAACATAAAGGACAAAAAAAGTTTACTACCACCAACACTTGTGACACGTGGCACTAGCCTTCTAGAAGGGTTGCAGGAGCTCTCACTAGTGAAACGTGACACCACTCATTCGCTCTATACGTGGCCGGTACCCACGTCTCCCTCCTTAAGCTCTCGTACCAGAGACATGGGAGGCCCTCGAACTACCTGGGCCGACCCTCGACGAGCGGGAACATGGGTTGACCACGTCCTCCTACACACTTAGTATAAAAAGGCCCTCACTCGGGGGACTAGACAAACACACGGATAGACTCCGACACACCGTAGAAAAACTCCCCATTCTAGATACGATACACCATCTTCTTAATCTTAGAGCTTGGTCCACCGTCTCATCAGCTCCACCATCAACCTATGTATCTCCATCCCGGGGATCTCCATCAGCAAAGCTCCTAGCAGCTCCGAGAGACCCTTGCTCTCTCCCAGTCTAAGGCAACCTCCAACGAGTGGCTCGCCCGCCTGTAGTACCTTACACGTCCTAGCCGTACACGGCCACCTACAGGTAACCACATTGCCTAACGCTCTTACGGACGTTAACACGGTGAACTACGTGAACTTTGATCCCTTCACAAGGGTACGTAGGCACCTAGGTTCCCACCTAAGGACAAGTGCCCCAAGGTTAAGACCCCTTGCAGTCCTTATTTTTAACTTAAAATTGTCTGAACAAAAAATGATAGTTACAACACTTATTAAAATTTGCATCAGAAACATTAAAATAGATGATAGTAGGAAAAGACATCTTTAACTATAAAGGGCCACAGTGTAGGTGCAAATTATGGGACATATAATAGGCTGGTACTTTTGCCTTGAGTAACTTGATTCTTCCCCCATTGTTTGTTTTCATGTCATAGGAAATTAAATTTATTCACAAAGAATGAATAATTACAAAGGTTTCAAAACTGTTTCCTAAAATAGAAACAGAGTGCTAACCAAAACAAAAGACCTCATTGATTCACTGTGAATGCTACAAGTATTGACACTCCAAGGGAAATATTCCTGGCTCTACAAAAGTTTCTTTGCAAAAAATTTACACTTCCTGTATTCTTAGTAGCAGCAGCAGAAGCTCCTCCTATGGCAGCAAAATGAAGGAGCTTTGGTCGATGCAGCATTCAAACCAATCAAGATGAAATTTACAATATGCATGAAACTGATTTGTTAAATGCAGACTGAGAAATGCAGGTTTAGAAGATGGTCATGTCATTGAGCTGATAAAAAAGGTATCCAGCAGGAATAAACACTGCCTCCCCAAGTTTCTGCTCAAATGTCCGTGGTTCAACTCCTTAAGAGTATAAGAATTCATGTGCATTGAGCAAGCAATCTGCGTTTCTTCTTGTGCTCCAATGTTAAACAAAAACATTTGTCATGAATTGGATGGACAACAAATATATATAATTTAAAATTTTAATGTTTTTTTTTTACTTCCTATAAATTTAATATATGTGTGTGTATATACATGTATATACACACATATATATACATGTATATATACACACACTTATTTCAAGATTTTCACCAAATATTTTTGTTTTAAGCTAATTTTCAAATTTCCAAATGCTCTTAAAAATTAGGGTCATTATACAAATTATATGAAATGACCTTAATTTTTAAGAGCATTTAAAATTTTGAAAATTAGCTTGAAATTTTCATAAAACTTGTTGGTTGTTTTAATTTTAAATAACCAATAGGGGGGGACTTGATGAAATTCAGTGAGGACCTTATTAAAAGGAATTTTTATTTCAACAGGACAAAAATATGATTTTCCACCAAATCATTAAAAAAATAACCTCTCTCGTGGCGTGGAATTCTTTCCGTGTGAAGTCTGCTTTTAAGAGATGACATGGCAAATTTCTATATTTTGGATCAATTGGATGGTTGTGATATTAAGAGTTGTAGAGAAAAATATAGAAGCGAATTATAGAGAATCCAAATTCATTTACCATCCCTCAAGACAACTTCAAAATTCATTCTAATTGAAAACTGAGAAAGTCAATAAAATTCCCTCACTCTCAAACGGTCTAAACTTACCCTTCATACACTATATACTCACTTCACTATCCAAATTCATGGAGAGTCTTTCGCTTTTTGATCCTTTTGAAATCCCTAGACGCGTCCCAACTGTGGGGCTCAGCCTAAGGGTTCGTCGTTTAGGATCTCCTTTGGTCAATGTCAACTCCATCTTCCGAATTCCCTACCGTTTCCCTCTGAACGACATGGTGGAATATAAATGCGCAATTTTCATCCGCGGTCATGCTTCGGTTCTAGCCCCTGCGACGGCCATCAGTGTTGGTATTTCCATCCGGACCCGTCGCGGTTGGCTTCCGGCGGCGTCGATGGTGCTCTTAACTGGCGCCGGTGTTGGCCTTCTTGCAGCTATTTTCTGGAGAAGCTCAGCTACGTGACCACCGGAGAGGTATGGGAGTGGATTTGACAGTTACAAATCTCTTGTAACTGCTGGTTTTGTTGTGCTTCTAATAATTTTTTTCCGATGACTTATACATTTATACTACTTGTTAAGCTAATAAAGCATTGATTGAATTTGGAAATTTGGTTGGTAATCTTCTATTTTCTGCCACTCCCGATTTGGATTTGCTTTATATTTGGGCCTATTTTTGTGTGAGCATGTGATAGGGTTTTTTTTTTGGTGTTCTTAGTTGTGACTCTGAGAAGGATTATTCATTCTAAGTTATGTTAATGGAAATTTGTAGGGATTAAACTGAGATAAATTATATATTTTAGGAATGAAATTTTATATTTTCATCATTCAATGACTAAATTGAGACAAAATACATATTTTATGGATTAAATCATAGTTTCTTCATCCTCTCCCTCACACTCAACATTACGGGATTGGTTCTCGCAGTAACAAGGCATTTTCCCTATGCAAGAAACAGAGCTACTCTGTCTTTTTTTTTTGGGATATGTGGACAAAGAGCCTGTTTTCATTGCTTAACGGTTATTAAGTACATGTTGAATGGTATATAACTATATAGGGTAAAGATAGAGAGCTCTTGGGAGTTGGAGCCCACTACTTAACAGTTGTTGGATCTGTCTCGAGATCTGTATTATCTTAAATTTAAAAAAGAAAAAATATATTTTGTCTCAGATCTCGAAACAGATCCAACGGCTTTTAAGCAGTGAGCTCCAACTCTCAAGAGCTCCATATCATTACCCTAACTATATATATAATTATTGAACTACTAATTAAGATTGTTTTTTTTTAGAAACCAGGGCGGTACCTGGGAGACTTTATAGATCAACGGAAATTATCCTCAGACCCTAAACCCTAAACCCGAATCGATCTATACAAAATCCTGGAAAATTAGTTTCGCCTTTTTAGAAATAGTATCTGCAGCTAAATTACAAGATCTAGGTACCCAACTGAAAATAATATTCTGAAAATTAACTTTAAAATTCAAGATATCCTTACAAACAGAGTTGAGCGTTGAAGCTTGATTGCACTGGGTTTTGAGCATATCAATCACCATCCTTGCATCACCTTCCATCATAATATGTGAGCATCCCACATCACGCGCCAACTCCAGTCCTCTCTTCACTGCCATTGCTTCAAGGAAAACAGGGTCATGTGGAAATTGCACAATATTCATAAAAGCACCCATGACACAACCTGTTGAGTCACATATCAAGCCTCCCAATGCACCTCATCCCTCCTTTATAGTGGCAACATCCACATTTCAAGCGATGTCGGAACGACCACATTTCTCCCATCATCCATCAACACGAGTTGCATCTCATTCATGGTCTTTTCGACCCTTAGCTTGCCTATATATCCTGTACCGGAATAATCTCATTTGCAAATTTCTTCTTGTTTCTCCTATCCCACACAACATATAACACGATTGCCAACATACTGAGTTGGTCCTCTTGCCACTCATGTGCTTCAATAACTAGCCATTTTAATAAATTCCATGATAGACCCTACTACTGTAATCAAATTTAGCCACTACCCATAAATACTGCAAATTAGAGCAGTCGATAAGGGCATGAAAAACGTCTTCAGAGGCGATATTACATATCCCGTAAGCTTCATTAATAGTCATGCCCCGGTGTTCTAGCGCTTCGATTGCTGGAATGATACCTAGACATGCTCTCCACAAAAACACTTGTATCGGGACAAAATTGGCAACCTACATAATCTCTTCCAGAACCATGACACAACATCTTGATCAAGCTCTGCATTGTGAGCAAATTGATCCCAAACTTCCGCCATCGCACTTCTATACCCAGATTTTACCGAGTACTTTCCACTTCTGTCAAACTACCACACCCATTTATCTCCACCTTGATCCCTATTGGGTGGAATGCTTCTGATACATCGACACGTATCTGCATCGAAGAGTCTACTCAACTTCTCGATGTCCCATTCGTTTCCACACTCTGTCATCAAATTTCGGACCCTTTCCACCTCTACCTCGCCGGATCTTGTGGTCTCAACAATTGTTGGTTGATCAAAAGGAATCCACAGATCCCTCCTTATCCAAGTAGTCAATCCATCACCTATCGATCTACGCGGACCCTTAGCAAGCAACTTTCTTCCTGCCACTAGACTCCTCCAAGTCGTTGATGGCCTACTGCCAATAGATGCTTGCATGAAATCACATGTATAAAAATATTTGGCCTTCAGCACCTTAAAAATTAATGACTGCTCATTTTGAATAATCCTCCAACACTGCTTAGCCAATAACGCCTTGTTGAAAGTCTCGAGGTCTTTGAACCCCAAGCCTCCTCTACTTCTAGGAAGAGAATGTTTTTTCTAACTAAGCCAATGAATATGCCTGTTATTTTGAGAATCACCCCACCAGAATCTTGCCATCATCTGAGTTAGTTCATAGCCCTTTTGGGATAAGAAAGCAACTCATTGAGTAAGTAGGGATTGATTGCGCCACCGCCTTGATAAGGATTTCTTTGCCTGCTTTAGATAATAATTTTTCTTGTCATCCTTGCAGTTTCTTTCACACTCTTTCCTTTATGGATTTAAAGGCATTATATTTATTCCTTCCCACCATAGTAGGTAGTCCCAAATATTTTTCATTAACTGCAACATTATTCACCTGTAAAGCATTCTGAATATTTGATTTCACCTGATCCGGACAATTCGAACTAAAGAAAATAGCTAATTTTGCATAATTACTTTTTTGTCCCGATGCTACTTCGTATAAATTATGCAAAACTTTAAAGTTATTGCATTCTTTCTCATTCGCTCGGAGAAAAATAAACTATCATCGGCAAAAAATAGATGTGAAATACTCGGAGCGTACCTAGCCACTTTTACACCATGTAATGTGCCATTCCTTTCTCTGTCAATAAGGCACTTAAACCCTCGGCACAGATTAAGAAAAGGTAGGGAGATCGGGTCACCTTGTCTTAAACCCCTTTGGGGTCTAAAAATGTTTGAATCACACCCGTTGACCCGTACTCTAAAATTCACCGTAGATACACACGTCATGATTTTCTTCACCCATTCACCATGGAAACCCAATTTTAGCATCATCTGCTTTAGCTAGAAACCCCCATTCTGCTCGATCATATGCTTTACTCATGTCTAGCTACACAGACATCGAACACTTACTCCCCGATTTGTTGCCTTCTAGAGCATGGAGAAGCTCGTACGCAAGGAAAACATTATCCGTGATCTGCCGATTACGCACAAAGGCGCTCTGAAATTCAGATATAACATCTGGGGGAATAACATTCATTCTATTTGCCAGAGTCTTGGCAATGATTTTGTAGATAACATTGCATAAACTGATTGGTCTAAATTAAGTCATATCGCATGGATCATTTGTTTTCGGGATCAGAACAATTCTTGTCAAATTTATGTCGGGATCAAACACTCCATTATTTAAGAAGTCTAGAACTGCAGACGTGACGTCTTCACCAATTAAATCTCAATACCGCTAATAAAACAATGCTGTGAAACCATCTAAACCCTTAGCATGTTCCAACCTTGATACCTTAAATGAGTAATTGGTTCTCCATAAAAACCGTGAATCTCCATTTTTCTTCGTCCATCCCATCTACCACCACATCAATATGAAATTTGGACATTGAGTTAAGAGAGATCTTACACTCATTGTTCCAAAGTAACATCAATCTTCTGCTTCGTCCAACACACGGATGCCACACACCATTTTCGAAACCCAACTCCCACTTCCTTTTCTCCACTTCACCTGCAGACAATTTTGTTTCGCTAATGAACATCAGATCCGGTTTAACTTGTCTGATAAGGAGTTTAGTGGAATCTACTGCCTGTGGTCTCCCAACCCACGACAGTTCCACGCTAGTATTTTCATTGTTCCCGGAGGGCCTGTTGAGACAGACCGGCCGATATAATCATTGTGTTTCCTGTCACCGTCACATCACCTCTTGCTTTTTTTGGCATAGCAACCTCATTGAAGTCTTCTTCGAGAACCATTTCACACCCACCTTTCCTCTTTGTCGTCTCATTCACAATATTCACAAGTTTAGATGCCTCACCTCCGCACCTTGCGATGTGTTTCCACGTTTTCAACCCCTGTAGGTTTTACCAACATTCTCCTTCATGTACATGGTTGTCTCATCTATATTTCCGATTTCTTTCAACACTTTTGTCTCTTCTCTTCCCTTCCCTTCCCTTCCTTCCTATCCCGTGGTCCCCACTTTCCTCCATTCGTCATTCACAATCCCCACCACATTCAAGTCTTGTATTTGCACCTCTTTATTCGATTCTCTCCACCCACTCTACTACCTTTCTTCTACTTTATCTCCAATAACCTCAATCCTTATTTCATCCTCCTTCGATGCCTTACTACTCTTCTCTTCCACATTCAGTTTTGCCACTAATTAAGATTGTTTTTGTAGTAAGTTGTTTATAAAATTATGTTATAATTATGTTAAATTTTTATAACGTGATCGAGTAACTATATATTATTTTGATATTAAAAATATACATAATTGAAATCAATTTACTCAAGTTATTTCTGCATCATTATTTATTTTTAAAGAAAATAGGCAAAAGTACCATTTACCTCCCCAAACTTTACATCGATTCTCCCCAAAATTTGTTTGCGGTCAATTTCGTCTCCAAAATTTGTAATTGCAATTAATTCCGTCCCTAATCTTAACACCCTTAAAATAGATAACAGCAAAAGCCTACGTGGCACATGATGTGTAAAATGTTTACTAATTTAATTTTCATTGTGCCACATAGATGCTATATAGATTCCTTATTTAATTATTTTCCCCAATTTTAGCCTAAATTGAACAATCACAAAATTGATCTCGTATATGTTTTTCTCTCCAATGAAAATGGAAGTATGCAATCAAAATCTCCATGAAATCTTGTGAATTAAAGCCAAGTTGTTCATGCCTTGATTGAATCAGTTGAAGACGCCTTTGAAAGTCATTAAACTCGTTCAAGTAGTTGAACTCACATATACAAATCATTGGAACACAACTGCAAATCATCGAAGTTCAAATCTTCACAGCTAAATGCGTAAGGTATAGATGACATCTTCACCTTTATACTAGAAAAGGTCCAAAACCATCCATATGGAAAGACGCAAACTCATGAGGTGGTGAGCCCGCCGCCTCAGCAAAAGCAATGCAATAGGTTTAATTTGGAGTGGCTGATTCTTTACTTTTCTTTTTTAAGAAAAAAAATATTTTACTTGTTATCCCTTGCCCAATGCAGTTATTTTTTACACGAATACAAATATTATGTGTCTTTTTTTCTCTTTAAACTAATGTATCAGGTCTTTTTAAAATGATTTTTAGAGCATTTCTAATATAATGTAATTACTTAACCCAAATTTTTGCACACAGAAGAAGCACCCATTTTTTAGACACGTCTAGAGCCAAGAATAGGATTTTAGTATTGACTCAGAGATATTATAGCCAAGATCACGTATAAAGGAAACATAAATTTAATAAAATTTCATAAGTGTTCCATAAAATAACATGCAAATACATATATTTTCAGGAAGCACAGCTAATGGTTGTAGTTTTTCGGCATCCTTCCTATTCTTGACCCATCTCTCCATCATATAAACTCTAATTTCATCCAGCATGGTGATGATGGGTTTCTCCTTAGGCTTCAGCATGACAGAATTGAATGTCTCGCACATGTTATTCAACAACCGGTCACTCTTAGATCCTGGCCTAAATGCTGATTTGCTCCAGTACTCAGGAGGGATTCGTTTCAAATATGCTATTAGGCTACGACATTCACCTTTTGAATTTCCCCCATAGCCCTCTCCCATTCTTGGAAATAAGTGGCCTTTGCAGCATTCCACATTAAGCCCTTTAGATGTGCACCGGGGAATTTTTTCGAAAATTGTTGTGCAAATGGCGCACACAAAATTTATGGTCAACCCTAGGGATCAACTCTTAAGTGCTGGTAGTAATCCCTATAACAAATGGCACACACAAATTAGTAAGTACTGATAGGTACACAGTTTAGTAACAAGCATATGCTATTTTACAGATTTTGGAATAATTATTACCTTTTGTTGGTCATGAATGTGTGAATGATGCTGCATTAAATGAAATAAAGACATACAAAACAGTAAACAAGATCAAAATTTTCATGTTAAATAAAAACTCATTAAATTCTGTCAGTAATTAAAGAGAATTATAATAACAAAATTTTCTCTTTTTTTTGGTAAACTCGACAGTCCAAAAAGACTAGCAAACGCACAGGCGAGGTAACAACAGACCACTCAAGTCAGAAGATAAAATCCACCCTAACTCAGCATGTGGGGCATTAAAAGATTGCAAGCCCTCAGGAAGAGAGTGACTCAACTTTGCCATAAGATCAGCTGCACGATTAGCTTCACGGTAGACATGTTGCAAATCAACGTTCCAGCAACGATTGATACATTCCCGAATGTAGTGCACCAGGCCAGAACAAGGGTGGTTGTCAGCAGTGCCATTCTTGATCAGCTCCAAGGCTTCCTCAGAATCGCATTCTAAAGTCACTGAACGAAATCCCTTGCACCAAAGTAACTCTAACCCATCCAAAACTCCGTTGAGCTTGGCCCAAATGATATCGCACGACCCAAGTCGATGACCAAAGCTGAAAATGAAATTTCCAAAAGCATCACGGACCACTCCTCCACAACCTGCGGTATTTGTAGATTCGAAGACGGACCCATCGACGTTACACTTAACTTTCTCTCGATCCGGGGGTTTCCAACCAATCATCCTAAAGGCCTTGGACGATTTAGACTTCATATTTCCCATGGTCTCTTTACACAACAATCCTTAACCATATATAGAATTTGGAAAAAGAGATCCTGCATATTGGGAATATGATTTTAAAAAACTATCAAGTTTCTGTTTTTCCATATATGCCAAACAACAACCCCAAAATTCGTTTGCCAATTCTCCGAGATATCATTCCCTGCATGCACACGCCAGTTCCACTAAATTCTAGTTATTTAAGATCACATCACAGTCACTTTTGCTCTTAGTATGCCTACAAGCAAAAGCTGTATTGCATCAGTAAGAAAAAACAAGAAAATTTCAATTTAATTCACTTTTATTGAATTACTATATCAATAACAATATAGTAGGGTTATTATATCAGTATCTATGGGCTTGTTTGATAATAATTTTTAAAAACAATTTTTTGTTTTTAAAAACAAAAGAACTGTTTGACAAGTTTTTTTTTTGGTAAAGTTAACAAGTTTATTTTTTATAATTGTTCTTAAAAACTGAAAAACAGATTTGTGTTTTTAAAAATCAAAAAACAAAACAAGTAAAAGTTGTTATGTACTCTTATGTTTAGTTTTTTTAACAAGTAAATCAAACAAATGAGTTTACAAGAACCGATAAATTTCAATTTAGTCCCTAAACTTTTTTTACAAGAAACCTACAGGTTTTAATTTAGTCCCTAAATATTTTTCATGTCCCCGAATTTTATAAAAATTTCAATTTAGTCCCTAAACCTTTTTTATGTTCCCAAATTTTACACAAGATTTCAATCTAGTCCCTAAACTTTTTTTGTCAAATTTGTCCTAAAAGTTTGGAATTGCATTCGATTTTGTCTAAAAAGTTTTAAATGTCATCCTAACACTTAACTTTTTTTCTTTGCAGCTGAAACAAATATAAGCTTGTAAATATGTGTTGAATGGTACATGTAGAATCAAGTGAACATAATATTAACAGTATTTTCTTCATAAATCTAGGTAATATTATGAAACAATAAGAGATGTTAATATATATTGTCTAAGAGTTACTAACGGAAATGACTTTTTTTTCCTTAAGTTTAAAAATTACAACAACCAAATTTTAAAGTATTTAAGTTATAAGGACCAAATTCTAATTTTGATGAAACTATAGGGACTAAAAATCTAATTTAACTTAATAATTATCAATCATACACGAAGATCATTATTAATTGTTTACAAAACTTGTTCTTTTAGAATAGTTTCATCAAACAAATTTTTTTATTCTTTTGTTTCCAAAACTGTTTTTCAAACAAATATATCAAACAAGTTTTTGTTTTTGTTTTTGTTCTTTAAAAACTTGTCTTTAAAAATTGTTTTTAAAAACACAAAACAAAAATTATTGTCAAACAAGCCCTATATAATATTAGTATGGTTTCATTCAAATTCATAACAAAAAGGAAGAACATATCAATGCTATAATTACTTTCTCTATTGCAATACATTAAATATCACTATAAGCAAATTACTTTGCAGAATAACTACTTATCTTACATACCATTCACATATACAATACTTAGCTGCACACAATCCTTAATTCTTTTTAATTATTTTTCATACATGATTCATAATAGCAATAAATAAACATTCTCATTACAATAAAATAAACCTTGACGCAATTGTATCCAACAAATACAAAATAGCATCAAACAATACACAATCAAATAAATGCAAACAATAGCTAAGCCCAAATAAAAGTCATCTCTAACATGAATGAGAATGTTTATTTGCTGGGATGGACTCAGTAGTTGGGTTGGATTCAGGGAGGACCATGCCTTTTAGACCACAAACATATAACTCTACCTTTCTTTCTTGGTGGTTATATTAGCCATTTCCATTGCATCTTGTCACTTAACGATGTCAAAACAGGCCGTAGTTTGCGGGTTGGCCCAGCCACCCGTTAAATGAGCGGGCTTGGGAAGGCCATAAAAGGCCCGTTTAAAATTAAATTTTATTTTTTATTATTTTTATTATTTATTTTAAATTTTTTTATAGGAATATTTTAAAAATTATTAGTAGATGCTTTGTATATATTTATTGTTAGTTGTTATTAATATATTATTTTCTTACACGGTTATTATTTTAAAGTATAATTTTGTAAAAAAAACTTAATTTTTACAATTAAAAATAAATTTTATAAATTTTTTTTATCTTATAATATAAATTAATAACATAATTATAATAGTTATACATATAAAAGTTTTAATATTAGTCATGATTTATAAAATTTATTTTTATCTTCCTTTTTTTATTATTTGTTTAAAAAAATGTAATTTTCTTTAAAAAAGTGTTGGGCCGCGGACTTACAAAAGTTAGCCCGTTTATAAACGGGTTGGCCCAACCCAACTCATTCAAGAAAGAACCCGTCGAGGGTTGGTCGGACGGCCCATTTGACAGTTCTCATCCTTAATGGGCTTCAAGTCATGCTCCAAGGGAACTTCAGGGGCCTTATACCACATCCCTTTAATATCCATAACCCCATCTCCTTCAAACAGTCCACAATTTCCAATAACTCCATCTATCAATATCACACTTATCCAATCAATTTGTACATCCAACAGCATATATAATTTACACTTTGGATCAATTGAATGGCTATGATATTAGGAATTGTAGAAAAAACTATAGAAGGGAATTTTAGATGATCCAAATTCAATTACCATCCCTAAAAAAAGAGACAACTTCGAAATTCATTCTAATTGCAAATTGACAAAGACAAACTAATTTCCAAATTTTCAAATGCTCTTAAAAATTAGGGTCATTATATATAATTTATAAATTTAATATATTTTTTTACTTCCTATAAATTTAATATGTTATAGTTTTTTATATAATTTTTTTTATTCTTGAACAATTTAATATTAAAATAATAAATTGATTAATGTTCAATAATAAAAATTATAAAACATTTAAATTTCAAATTATATGGAATGACCTTAATTTTTAAGAGCATTTAAAATTTTGAAAATTAGCTTGAAATTTTCATAAAACTTGTTGTTTGTTTTAATTTTAAATAACCAATATTGGGTGGAAATCTTGAAATGTTGTGTTACTCGTGTGTGATAAAAAGATGGGGACTTGATTGAAATTCATTGAGGACCTTATTAAAAGGAATTTATATTTTAGCTGGAAAAAAACATGATTTCCACCAAATCATTAAGAAATAACCTTCTTTTCTCCCTCGGCGTGTGAAGTCCGCTTTTGAGAGATGACGTGGCAATTTCTACACTTTGGATCAATTGGATGGCTATGATATTAAGAATTGTAAACAAAAATATAGAATGGAATTTTAGAGAATCCAAATTCAATTACTCCCTCAAAACTGAGAAAGTCAAGAAAATTCCCTCACTTTCAAACGGTCTCAATTTACCCTTCATACACTATACACTCACTTCACTGTCCAGAGATTCATGGAGGCTCTTCCGCTTTTTGATCCTTTTGTTCATAGCCATGTCCCTACATCTGTGGACTTTAACCTAAGTGTTCGTCGTTTAGGATCTCCTTTGGTCAATATCAACTCTATCTTCCGAATTCCCTACCATTTCCCTCTGAATGACATGGTGGAATATAAATGCGCCATTTCCATTCGCAGTCGTGCTTCGGTTCTAACCCCTGCTACGGCCATCAACGTTGGTATTTCCATCAGAACTCGTCGCGGCTGGCTTCTGGCGGCGGCGATGGTGTTCTTCACCGGCGCTAGTGTGGGCCTTCTTGCAACTGTTTTCTGGAGATGCTCAGCTTCGTGACCACCGGAGAGGTATGGGAGTGGATTTGACAGTTACAAATCTCTTGTAGCTGCTAGTTTTGTTGTTGTGCTTCTAATAAGTTTTTCCTGATGACTTACATATTTATGATACTACTAGTTGAGCTAATAAAGCATTAACTGAATTTGGATTTGGAATTACTTAATGTTTGTTTTGGATTTGCTTTCAATTTCGGCCTGTATATTTTTGGTGTTCTTCATCCAAATTTGATAGTTTTGAGAAGGGTTATTTATTCTAAGTTATGTTAATGGAAATTTGGAGGGACTATACTGAGATAAGTTATACTTTTTAAGAATGAAATTTTATATTTTTATATTTCAGTGACTAAATTGAGACAAAATGCATATTTTATGGATTAAATCATAGGCTCTTCATCCTCTCCCTCACACTCATTACGGGATTGGTTCTCGCAACAACATGCCATTTTCCCTACGCAAGAAACAAAGCTACTCTGTTTTTTTGGGATATGTAGACAAAGAGCCTGGTTTTATTGCTTAATGGTTATTAACGTACATGTTGAATGGTATTAGTATATAACTATATAGGGTAAAGATAGGGAGCTCTTGAGAGTTGGAGCTCACTGTTTAACAGTCGTTGGATCTGTCTCGAGATCTGTGTCATCTTCAATTAAAATATATATATATTTTTTGTCACAGATCCAACGACTGAATGTTGAATGGTTACCTTGTTGGCCCGTGGTTCATTTGCTGGGATGGGCTAAATAGTTGGGTTGGATTTAGGGAGGGCCATGTCTTCTAGACCACAAACATACAATTCTACCTTCCCTTCGTTGGTGGCTATATTAGCCATTTCCATTGCATATAGGACCACCTAAACAATAAACAAGTCCGTATAGGATTACTTCTATATTTAATTTCCTTAATCTAGGTGATTCAATGGTGAGATTTGATTTGGATTTTAGTACTATGGAAGACAATTTACTATAAAGTAGGTAACCTAAATACCTCTGGGGATTACTAGTTTCCACAATACCAAGAGTCTTACAAATGTCTTCCTTCACACAATCAGGGGTATTCTTTGAAGAAAACAAGCTTGATTTATCCAAATTCATTTCCTTGCCAGAAGCCTCACAATACTTCCCCAAAATGTCAGCCACAATCTCATAATCACCTTTACTTGCATTCAGAAAAAGCAATGAATCATCAGCAAAGAAACAAAAGCCAATCTTCAACAAAACTTGCTCAAGAAAATCCTATCCCACCCTATCATTTTAAATAGTGATGAACCTCATGAGCAATCACTATATTATCTTGGATAAGCCTTCCCTTCAGAAAAGCTCGTTGCTGTTCAGAAACCAAAGCAGGCAGGAACTCTCTCAACCTGTTAACCATTACTTTTGAAGCAATTTTATAAGAAAAACTGCACAAACTAATGGGCCTGAATTGAGTAACCACTTTAGGTTTATCAATCTTGGAAATAACTACTATATTTGTCTCATTTATTCCTTCCAAGTTTCTCCCCTAACAATGCTCCAAGAAGATTGGTAAAACTTTCTTGAATATCCATTAGGTCTTGGAGCTTTCAAAGCACCAAGGTCAAAAGCAGCTTTCCTTATCTCACCTTCAGTTACCTTCTTCATCAAAATCTCATTATCTTTTTTGGCGATTCCCTTTCTAACAAAACTCGGAACAAGAGACATATCCCTCCTCCCTACTGACTTAAACAAGCCTTTATAGCAACTTGTAAAGCATAATAATAATAATAATAATAATAATAATAATAATAATAATAATTGATGAGTGCTTTACAAAGAGGGGAGCCTCTAGTCGTAGATCAATCAGAGAACTCCGTGGATAGTAAAGTCATGTCGAACCCTTGTTGGGTTGGGGGTTTATATAGGGGTGCCTGAGGAGGTTAAAGTAGCGGTGATAAACGTGACGATGGACGTGTTGGGAGTTGAAAGCTACGGGGTGTGCAATGTTCTCGGGCAGTGTAAATGTCACGTGGGTACTGCGATGGTACTGTAACGAGACGAGTGGAGGTCGAATGATGGTGGTAGGAGGTCAGCTATGTAGTGATGCCAATCAATAATATATATTAGCAATAAAATAATCAAAGTTAATGGCAAAAAGAAAAAGTAAGACAATGAAATTGTGTTTTCATGTTTCTGCATTTCTAAAATTTTGTTTCCAAAAATCATTTCATTTTAAGAAATATTTTTTGAAAAATATTTTAAAAAAATTTAACCAACACATTTTTTTAATCATCTCCTATTTTCAGTGAAAATGAAAACAAAAAATGACCCTACTAAAGGCATCCTAAATTTGTAAGTTTTTTTATAGAGGTGTCAAAGTGGGTCAACTCGGCCCACACGGGTTGGACCCGTGACGAGTTGGCCATGTTAAACGGGTTGGAAATTCCAACCCGATCCACTAAGATGGTGGATCGGGCCAACCCACCTTTTTTTTTGAATTTTTTTAATTCTATCTTTTTTTCAAAAAGAAATCTATACTTCTTTTATACATTTTTTTCATGAACTAAGAAATTTAATGTGATAAAATGAAAGAAAAGATTTATCATTCATTATGTTACTCACAAATAGTTAAAAATAAAACAATGAAAGTATGAAACATGGTCAAAATATGACAATATTACTCATTTCTTTTCCTCCTGACTCCTGCAAATATGGTGAAAAATGAAAATATCACAAAAAGAAAGAAACATTATTAGGAATTATGTTTTTTTTTTAATTTTTTTAAGTTAGGTGGGTTACGGGCCAACCCACCTAACCCGCGAGCCAACCGGTGGGTTAGGTGGGTCGGGTTCCTCCAACCTGTTTAATAAACGGGTTGGAATTTTGCAACCCAACCCACCAAATTGGTGGGTTAAACGGGTCAACCCACCGGGTTGGACCCGTTTTGACAGCTCTAGTTTTTTAATCTTTTAAGAAGAAAAGAAAGTGTAATTTTGACATCACTAAAAAAAAAGTGTAATTTATTCAAAATAAAAAGTACATTTAAAATAGCAGCTAAAGTCTAAACAAACCCATAATATTTTTGTGTTGTTTTGAGTTTCCAGGAGAACTTGTTTAAAAAACTAAAAAGTTATGAAAGGTTACGGAAGCTAGAAGGTTAATCCTTTGAGAAGAAAAATTATAAAGGCTAGAAAAGAGTGTGGGTCTGTGTGTAAATATATGATCAAGACTCTAGAGAAACCTACACTTCTCTCTTAAAAGATTAAAAATTCTACAATTTCAAACATTTTAGAAACCTACCACACAATTCTTAAAAAAAAGAACATCACAATTTGGAACAAGTAAAATATATTTCATGTAAAGTGCAAAACGTGGATTGTCATATGAAAGTGTTGCAATATAGACACAGATCTCAATCCTTATTAATAGCCCAAATCGTACATTTCATACACTTTTTTGCAAAATGCACTTTAGCGAATCCAAATCGACATCAACGCCATTCTGTCTCCGCCATTGCTCTGCAACTTCGAGCTTGGGTCTCCACTCCAATTGCAACATGCCCAATAAAGGACTTTTTTTTTCATGCTCATAGGCCCGCTCACATTTTCTTAGCCACTTAAAGAAATGGGCTTGTCAACTATAGTTGGCCCAATAGCTTCTACCAAATGGTGAGAGTTGACTTTTCTTCCCCCCGTATTTTTCCATTGTTCTTTGCCAAATCAATAGAAGGTGTTTCTTAATTCTGGTGAGATACCAATACATACTCCACTTAAACTTTATTCTACGAAAAAAATAATACTTCCTAGTGATGACCTAGGAAAGTGCCTACATATTTATTGCTCCCACGTTTGACTCCCAGGGCATTCCCCTTCTTGCTAGTTTTACGGGTATTTGATTTCTTTTGATTAAGAAGAGATTTTCTTTGAGTGTCCACATCCTTTGTGCTAGCTCCCTAAATGTTGGAGATTACCATTTGATTTTCCTCTTGGTGATTAATGCTCTCTTTGATGGCCATAACACCTACATGAGAAGCATATCATATGCATCTCAGTAGTACAGTAGTACTGAACTTTAGTACATCCCTCCAGTTAGTTGGTTTCTAATCCATTCAAGTTAGGTCATTATTAATATGAGTTTTTATTAATATTAACAAATGACACTAAATAATTGGAGAGATGCACCAAAGTTCAGTAGTACAGTAGTACTTAACTTTTATTACATGTGTATTTTCTTTCTCAAAGTGAATTTCGTCAAAAGATGTTTGCTAAGATCAACTTGTTGGGGCAGCAACCTGAAAATAAGAATAGACACAAAAATAGAGAAATGTAAATTTGTTAGAAATTTAATAAAATGCGTGGTACCGAACTGAGACACGGGTATCTCGTTATCTTTAAGGTAATTCACGCCTCCCACGGGTTGATTTTGCTATATCACCCGGTGCAAGGGTACTCAGACGCGTTACCTCCAGGATACAACAGCCCAGTACTCGCCTGTATGTCTACAACCTCTGCACGTAAGAGGTAGACATGACTCTGTCACCCCAACCTTTCTCTACTCAAATAACACACAATATAAATAAGTTTTCATATTTCTTTTCCTCATGTATCCGTACTAATTTTATTGGTTCAATCTCTACACCTTTCGGCCACCATATATCTCATGTATATATATGCCTAAGTAGAGAAAGCATTTCAACGGATCAGAATCATCATTTCATCAACGGTTTTTATATTAAATTGAATTAAAATCAATTAATTATAAAAAAACGTATTTTAATTTCAATTGTAACATTTATCAATTTATTTACTGTTAATTAATTTTTATAATAATATCCAACGCAACTTCTACGCATATTCGGGCGAACGACGAAGTTCTGGTCTTTTTTGTCTCATAAGTTGCTATAATTGGTTGCGTTTAGGATGCAACTGAACTCAAGGCACTTATGTCTTAACCATTTGAAGAGTCATAATATCCGGAAAGTCATTCTACAAATAGGCATTCATCATTCTTTAATAGAAGTCATTTTTTCCATTGGAAAGGAAAAATAAGATGTTCATTCAAGCTACCAACTATTCTTAATGTAATTATGAATGGCCCAAAAATTTCAGAAAATGATTGGAAAGAAAAAAATATATATATACAATTTGGCCAGATTAAAAAAAGAATATATATACTTTGGCCCTTAAAAGATTTTGAAATTATTATTTTTTGTCCCTGAAAGATTACGCCGCTAGATTATTTAGTTCTTCAGTCATGTTCAGTTAAATGCACTTAACGAAATTGCTGACGTGGCACGTTAAATGCACATGTAGCTCGTTAAGTGCTGACGTGACAGAAAACAAGAGCATATACACAATTTAATTAGTCCCTGAAAGATTTTGAAATTGACATTTTTGTCCCTGAAAGATTTGGACTATCTAACTTGATCCCTGAAAGATTGTGCCGTTGGACAATTTGGTCCTTCCGTATCTTTGAATTCATTTAAATTATTAAGTTTTTCAACACAACACATAAAACCAACAAACATGTTGAGGATAAATTTGCTGTGAACTTAATCCTCCGTCACTTTATTATGCTTTTCAACACAACACACTTTCATAATTGCCATTCCATGTGTTGGAAGGGGGGGTCATGTTTGGGAAATCCCACATTCTATAAATTTTTTCTCTCTCTTGAGTCATTCTTCTACTCATCAGTCGTGGACACGTGGCTCTACCTCTCGTAGGTAAAGTCCTCTGTTTGGTGCGGCCTTTTTCAGAGTTTGTGGTTTGGAGGTCAGCTCTGGTAGAGCAGAGACACTGTGTAGTATCTTCTCAATTAATATACTTTTCTTTTTAATAAATTTTTAATTAAGAAAATAAATTACAAAAAAAGTGTTTAAATAAATATAAAATTTTAAAATATTTATATAAAAATTGAAAAGCGTTGCTTTGAACCACATCTTCTTTTTTCAAAATAAATTCCAATTTCAATAAATAAGAGTGTATTCTTTTTCACAATGTATATAACTTTTACAACTCATTTATTCTATTAGTTTTTAAATATATATATATATATATATATATATATATATATATATATATATATATATATATATTATTTTGATTGAAAATTAGATAATAAGTTACGTTAATAACGAAAATATAAAATTAATTTGTTTGACATTACAAATTAAGGCAAAGAGAATCTGCAGCCCTTTTGAAGATGATGGATATTTCAGAAGATAACACACTCACCTTTTTCTTTTGTGGGAGGAAATCAATTAATAAAAATGTATTAAATTGGACAAAATGCGTCACAAAATTTAAACAAGCATTTGGGGACTTTTCATAATGTCCTTTGAGAGAAAGCCCAATTCTTCCCTTTTTAACCTGCATATTGTATATAGCATATGGTTATAATTATACTGATCAGAAAAACATATATACATAACTTCTAATTAAGTACTTGTTATTATTATTATTTTTAATAAAAAGTATGTGAGAATTTATTGACAGAAATTTTCATATAAAATTTTACATAAATAATTTAGTCTTTATTTTTTTAAGTAAAATTACTATCTCAAAGGTCCAACTTTCTCCTACTATGAATATATATAGGATAAAAGAGTTGTGAACTTTTGGTACATCTCCCTAATTATATAATATTATTTATTAATATTAATATAAACTCACGTTAATAAGGATCCATTTTAAATAAGTTAGAGACCAATTGATTGAAAGGATATATTGAATCATATAATCATTCTTAAAGCAGCATATAATAAATATTTATATATATTATGAGATTGAGAAAATGATCTTTACCCATTGATTTTCTGCATATTGAGAGAAGAACTATTAGAATGGCAAGACCTGCTAATACTCCCACAATTATGGCAACTGATTTCCCCACTTGGTCCTCGTTTGAAGAATCTGCACAGAATTCTAGATTTATTACGCGGCACAATAACAGAGGATCTATAAGAGCGTATAAGTGGAGAGTGAATCTTATGCTGTCCAGCATAGAAAAGCAAGGAGAGAGAGTGACACATAAGTGGATCTCACACATAATGGGGTCCACATGTGGGACACACTTATGTGTCACTCTTTCTCCTTGCTTTTCTATGCTGGGCAGTATAGGATCCACTCTCGTATAAGTGTGCACTTTGTGCGTATTAAATAAAGTTTTATGTTAAATAGAATAATAGAGACCCAAATGTATGTATAATAAGTTGTGATATAAGGGATGTAGATGGACTAAGTGGAATGTGTGCCTTGTGCACACAACAATTGGCCACGAAAACGACAATGCCGTTGAAAATTGACAGTTTTTCCCCTACCTGATATAGATGCAATATTAGGGCCATGCTTGGTACATGGAAAAAGCATTGGAAAAAACAAGGGAATATCCATCTCCCACATGCATTCTTCCTACCAAACAAACCTCATTTTATGCAATGCGATAAAATTATGTTTTTTCCCTTATTTTTTTACCCACTTTTATTCCATTCCCACTTTTAATATAAGGTTAAAATAGTCATTATTTTACACACTTTTATTTCATTCACATCACATCACATTGACATGATATTTTCATTCTCTCCATCATTCTCATTCTCATTCCTATTTCCCCACTCGTTTCACCTACCAAACGTATCCCAGGATCATTTTACAAAAAATTACACGTGTTGTGAAATTAAAATTGTTATAATTATAGGGGTTGCACGTCCTTTTCTTCTATATTATGATTTCTCGTTTAACTTTTTGTTGTTCTGTTCCTCCGTTGTGTAACATCAAAAAAGACTCGTTTAATTCTGTGAGAGTGCTATTTTTCGTGCAGTGAAATATTTTTTTAGGACTGTGTACTAGTAACATCCATAACTTTTGAGATTCTCCAACATTCTCTAAGCAATGACAAGTATACATTAATTGAAGTTGTTAATGTTCAATAATTATATACTTTATAGTGTATATCTGGAGAGTACTTATTAATTTTTTTAAGAGAAAATTAATTGTATTAAATTTGATAAAAAAATCAACGAAAATAATTTTATAAATTTTCTTATTGACTGAAATAAATTATTAGCTAGTGTCTAAAAGAAACTAATTAGCAAAACTTTAATTTATATTACTGTTGAATATTTTTATGATATTCCATATATATATATATATATATAAACCTTGAAAACCCTCTGGTTGAAGTTGGAAGAATGAAGAATATAGAACTTTATATATAGCGTATGGGATTAAAAGATTGTTCTGAGATTCTAAGTTATCTTCTTAATTCCTTTATGAAAAAAAGGCAGCTTTATGCCATATCCGATCCTTAAGGTTAAAAAAAAAGTTTCACAAATGAGTTGATCAGTGAAAAACAGATATTGAAGCAACCCTAACTAATTAACAAAGAGATCATAGAACTATATATTAGTTTAGAAGTTAATTAATAGAAGATTATATAAGAGAGAGAGAGAGAGAGAGAGGGTAAATAAATTTTCCACAATAAAGTGTTAAAGCATATATTCCCAATGCTTTACTTTATAAAAAGTTGCATTTGACAAATTGTTATGTACTTCCTGCTTCCCTCCCTCCCAATTAATTCCCATCTATATATATATATATATATATATATATATATATATATATATATATATATATATATATATATAAAGTGGTGGTTACAGACAGAATATATAATAAAAGGCTTCTTTAAGCAATTACTTCAAAAAATATATGAATACTTTAAATGCCACTTCACATTTGATTAGATCATTATATATATATATATATATATATATATATATTAGATTTAAATTTGACGCTAATATTTAATGAGCCTCAAATGAAACTGCCTTTCAAAGGGAGTTTTTAGTATGAAGAATGTTTGTGGGAATTAATTTATTATCATTTTGTCTTGTTTTTATTATTTTATTTCAATAATTTTTTAATATAAGGATAAAATGATCAATTTTTTTCACTTTCATCTTTCTTTCTCATTCTCATTTTTTACTATTAAACATAGTTTTAACATTTTCATTATTCTATTCTGACTGCCAAATGAGCCTGAAATTCCTACTGTAGTTAATATACAACATTTATAAAAGAAAATATTTAAGGGTGGCTCAATACAAATATTATATATATTTTTTTTAAAACAAAGTAATCATATTATGCTATGTATGTAAAAAGCATTAGCAATCTCATATTTTTAATTTAATTATTGAATTTGAAAATGAGTCCTAAAATTTGAATCTAATTTTTATAATATACTTTTGTCTTTGATGTAATTATAATAATTCTTAAATTTGCTATAACACATTCTTTTGAAAAGAATATTATGATAACTGCCCCAAGTTCCTAGTAAGCTCTTTAGTAGCTAGTGGCTACAATTAAGCCAAAAAGATATCAGGAATAGAATTTTTCCTTCCCTTTTAAAAGAAATTCCCTAGCTAGTTTCCACCAATAGTATTTCTGCTCAGAGTAAATTATTGTTTTAGTATTTGAAAGATTTTATAACTTAGTCTTTATTCAAAATAGAAATATTAAATTTAATTTATAAAATATACCTTGTGTCACAATTTCATATTTTTGTTTTTTTTAACGGGATGAAATTGTAAAATATAAAATACCTTTTAGAGACTAAATTTAAAAAAAAAATGAAATTTCTTAGGGACAAAATTTAATATTTTT
Source organism: Senna tora (assembly GCA_014851425.1). Classification (NCBI taxonomy): domain Eukaryota; kingdom Viridiplantae; phylum Streptophyta; class Magnoliopsida; order Fabales; family Fabaceae; genus Senna; species Senna tora. The sequence continues at coordinate 3,776,828 of CM026265.1, read as the reverse complement.
GTGGTCTATTTCATTTGAGACAAACAAAAAATCTTTTAGATATAAAAATATTAATTTAATAAAAACCAATAACATAGATCATACCCTCACAACTTCTTATAAAATTCAGTTTTGAATATATATCCCTATACTCATTATATTTAACAAATAATTCTTCTATGGAGAGTTTGATCAGTTATTCTCTCTATCTCATTTTTTTTTTAATAAAAAATTTTACAAAGAGAGAAAATAGTAAGAAAGAGGTGGAGAAAAAAGACTTAATAGTTTAAGAGATCGAGCTTCTCATATATATAGTCAACACTCTTTATAAAAGAAAAAAATTAAATAAAGTTCTTTATATGTTTGTTATGATCTATTAGGTTTATTCCAATAATAAATTTTATTTATACCCTGTTTATAAATGGTCATATTTCTCTCTCTTAATCCAATTTTATCATATTTATATTAAAAAATCTTATAACAAAGATATAACAAATTTTACATTTAACTTGGATCCCAAATAAAAATTACCTGGTTGATTATAGTATCCGGAAGCCCAGTACCTAGCATAGCATTGTCCCAAAAACACATCAGCCGCCACAGCCTCACCACAAAACCTCTTCAACTTCCCCACAGCCTCCACCAAGCACTCCCCACACTCCTCCTCCCTCACATCCCCCAAGCACTGCGCGTACCCTTCCACCAGCCCCGACGAGGTCACCCGAAACCCCCCCGCCCCGGCCCCCTCCAACTCCGCCGTCACGTCATCCCTCCGCCGCAAGAACTCCTCGTCGCCCCCGGCCCACACCTTACTACACTTCCTATACCTCACCCCCATGTCCTGCTTCCCCAGGAAGTCCTCGTCACGCGCATATCTAATGAATCGTTGTACATTTTAATTTGAATTAGGAATTTAGAGTACAAATATACAAATACAAGTGATTATTAATTCTAATTTCTGGAAATTTTTTTTATATGTATATACCCTTAAAAAAAATTTATCTTTAAATTTAGCAACCTTTAAAAACTATCCATAAATATATACTACTTTCACGTAAGAAACTCGTCATCAATGATGGCAATTACATGAAAAATATTTCGGGTAATTGTCATCACTGATGACGATTATAGGTAGAGCTGTCAAAACGGGTTCAACCCGGTGGGTTGGCCCGTTTAACCCACCAAATTGGTGGGTTGGGTTGCAAAATTCCAACCCGTTTATTAAACGAGTTGGAGGAACCCGACCCACCTAACTCACCGGATTAGGTGGGTTGGCTCGCGGGTTAGGTGGGTTGGCCCATAACTCACCTAACTTAAAAAAAACATAATTCCTAATCATGTTTCTTTCTTTTTGTGATATTTTTATTTTTTACCATATTTGCAGGAGCCAAGAGGAAAAGAAATGAGTAATGTTGTGATATTTTCACCATGTTTCATACTTTCATTGTTTTATTTTTAACTATTTGTGAGTGACACGATGAATAATAAATCTTTTCTTTCATTTTATCTTATTCAATTTCTTAGTTCATGAAAAAAAATGTATAAAAAAGTATAGATTTTTTTTAAAAAAATAGAATTTAAAAAATTTCAAAAAAAAAAAAGGTGGGTTAGGTGGGTTGGCCCGACCCACCACCTTGGTGGGTCGGGTTGGGATTCCCAACCCGTTTAATGTGGCCAACCCGAGTGGGCCAACCCGTCACGGGCTCAACCGTGGTGGCTCAACCCGTGTGGGCCGGGTTGGCCCACTTTGACACCTCTAATTATAGGATTAAACAGTCAACCCTATGATGACCATCAATGATGACAATTACCTAAAAAATTTTGCATTCAAGCTTCATTGCTTTGTGATAATCGCCCTCATTAAGGGGTGTGAGGTTGACCATTTGACCTTTTAATCGCCCTTACTAGTGGTAATTACCTACGACATTTCGCAGACAATTGCCATCGTTGATAGCGAATTTGTGCCGTTACAATGAAAATAAATAATTTTAAAAGCTGCTAATTAAACTTGAGGATAAAAATTTTTAAAGGCATATACCTGCAAAAAAATTATTTTTAGAAATTATTATTATTATTTATTATTAATATATTTATAATAGAATATATAATAGGTCTAAATCTAAACTATTCTATCTAATTTTTTATAGATAGTTTTCATGAATAAATAATTTAAAAAAAAAAGCAATAAATCCTATTTTTTTTAATAGTGTTCATTGTTACCTCGCATAGCACCCTTCCAGCTGCAGCGAGGCCCCGGCGGCGAGCGGACAAATGACGCCGAGCTGGGTGACGAGGCTCGAGACGCACTTGGCGCAGTCGCGGAGGCGGAGGTCGCCGCGGCATTGGTAGAGGCCGAAGATAGGGGAAGGCGGGGAGGAGAGGGAGAATGAGTTGTAGGAGAGTTGGGAGGAGGAGGAGGCGATGGAGGAGAGGAAGGAGTTGAGGTTGGAGTGGAAGGGCGTGTTTGGTTGGAATTTGTCTTGGGAGCAACTTGCGTAGATGAATTTGGTGTGGGAGGAGGAGGAGGAGGAGGGTGTGAGGGAGGAGTGGGTGGTGGTGGTGGTGGTGAGAGAGAAGAGGAAGAGCAAGTTTTGTAGTTGAAGGAGGGATTTCAATGGTGGTGGCAACATCTTTCTTATTTTTATTTTTGATGGGTTGGGTTTAATTTCCAGCAATGTGTTTTGTGGAAGCTTGGATGATGCCTTGCTTGATAAAGACAATATGTGTGTGTGTTTATGAGAGAGAGTGAGTTAGTGGGTTTTTCTTTGTAGGGGCAACGTTGTCATATGTATTCGTCATGAGTTTAGTGAAAAAAATTAGGTCAAAACCTCAAATTGGTCCTTTATGTTTGCACAAAGTTTCATATTGGTCCTTTATGTTTGCAAGAAGTTCCAAATTGGTCCTTCCGTCCACTTCCGTCAATTTTTTAAGTTAAGTGCTGACGTGGCATGCTGACGTGTCCATCTAAGCTGACGTGTCATGCCACGTCAGCACCACGTCACTGCCACATCATCACATATGATATTGGATGATGACGTGGCATGCCACGTCAGCTTCAATTGACACGTAGGAGAGATGGTGTGTCTATGTCAGCATGCCACGTCAGCACTTAACTTAAAAAATTGACGGAAGTGGACGGAAGGACCAATTTGGAACTTCTTGCAAACATAAAGGACCAATTTGGACTTTTTGAAACATAAAGGACCAATATAAAACTTCGTGCAAACATAAAGGACCAATTTGGGGTTTTGACCAAAAAATTAATATATATATATATATATATATATATATATATATATATATATATATATATATATGGGGTTTTTTGGTACGGTGCATTTAGATAATATGATATCTTACATACCATAATATATTATAGAAGAGTGTTATATTAGATATCATGTTATCTTTGATACTCATGTTTTGTATGGTGTTTGACATTATAGTGATATAAGCTTTTGGTATGATGTATCTTAGATAACATGATATTTTACATACCATGCTATAAAAAAGTGTCATATCAGATATCATGTTATCTTTGATACTCATGTTTAATATAGTGTTTGACATTATAATGATATAAGATGCAAGAATTTGTTATAAAATGGTGTAATAAGAAATATCATGTTATTTACTTTACTTTTGTAAATTCTAAATTTACACTTATGAATATAAATAAATTAACTATTATATTTATTTTATAATTTTTTTTTTCAAAATTCTATAATATAACTCTAAATTAAAAAAAAAAGATTAATCAACATAGACAACGAAATATTTTAAATAATTTAATATAATTAAAAATAAAATTTATCTAAATAATTAACAAAATGTGGGAAGTTTAAAAAAATTTTATAGTATTTTTAATAATTTATGTAAAATAAAAAAATAATTAATAAGGATAATATTGATGAGGTCAAAAGAAAATTTACACTCAAGGATGTCATCTCATATGATACAATAATTTTAGTGTCATGAGATGACACCCTTTTTGTTATCTTGTGATGACACAATGTTATCTCATATATCACTGTGTTATCACATGATACCAAAATAAATAAGGTCATCCTACAATGTCATCTAAAATAACATGCTATCTTGGATGACATCATAACAAACGCCCCTAGGATGTAGTTATAATCCACTGTTATAAAATAAATTACATTAATTTTTAAACTATATATTTTAAATGTTAATTATATAATTCAAGGGATATATAATTTAGTACAAGGTAAGGGATTGGAGCTCTTAAACTGGATGGCATGAATGAATTTTTTATATCAACAAATCGCTTTGATTGAATAAATTGTCTAAATTAAACCGACTCAATTTGTTGAACACCCCTAAAATTTAGGAAATTGGATCCAGTGCAATTCCCTTCCGTGCAATTCCGGTGCAATTCCTTCAAAATATATATTTTTACTTCATTTTTGAAGCGCTAATACGGACTTACTATAACAATAACCCACTATGAATGGATTAGAGACGAAATTATTATCAATTTTGACAAATATCATCACTAAATAGCCTTGTGAGAATATTTTTCAATATCAATAACAATTTGGTCCCTAATTCATTTAAGGTGATGATATTTGTCAATATTGATAATAATTTGGTCTCTAATCTATTCATGGTGGATTATTGTTAGTATGAACCCATATTAGTACTTCAAAAATGAAGTAAAAATGTACATTTTAAAGGAATTGTACCGGAATTGCATGGAAGGGAATTGCACCGGATCCAATCTCTAACTAGTGCGCACTGGTTAAGGAAGCATTAAATGAGGTTAAGTAGTCAAAAAGTGCATAGAAATCAGAATTTATATTAAATGTGTTTTTCTATTTTTCTTAAAGACACTAATACCCTCAACCTATTACTTAATAAACATTCATAATTACATTTCAATAATATTTTTATATTTATTTCTTTGTATTTATTTATATTCTTTTATTTTTTATTAAATGCTTTTTAAATTTTTTTACGAAAAATGCTTTTTTAATTAAATATGATATATAACTTATTATATGATTAAAACAATTAAATAAAAACGTGACCAATATATTTAACACAATAAATAAAAAATAAAAGAATATAAATAAATACAAAGAAATAAATATAAAAAATATTATTGAGATATAATTATGAATGTTTATTAAATAATAGGTTGAGGGTATTAGTGTCTTTAAGAAAAATAGAAAAACACATTTAATATAAATTCTGATTTCTATGCACTTTTTGACTACCTAACGTCATTTAATGCTTTCTTAACCAGGGCACTGGTTAGCAAAACCAAAAAAAAAAACCAAATTGAGTAATTGACTAGTGAACAAATCAGAGAACCTAGACGAAGTTACCATTTTACCCTCAATATATTCGAATTCTTACAGTTAAAGAACGAAACCCCACTTCCGAGAGAAAGAGGCATAGCTCTGTGGAAGAAGAATCTCTGTGACCAGGACCCGACCCATCATCATCGGAGCTCCGTTTCGCCAAATCGGACCTGAACCACCACAACCTCCTACCGCCGTTAATTGCTTCGTTCGCCTCTGGTAATGGCATAGAATCTACCTCCTCTTATTTTCTTCTTCAAGTCCCCGATTCGTTAGAACTTGGAACTGGAATTATTCCGTCAAGCAAGGGAATTCGGTACGTGAATCAAATTGCAATCGATGCTAGAATTATGAACTCGGAACTGGAATGATTGCATAGAATCTGCCTCTTCTTATCAATTTGTTGCATTTTCCAAACAATATAATCATCCGTGAATCAATTGCAATTATTTTCTTTTAAAAAATATATTCCAAACACTGGATTTCATTTGTAAACCTATTGAAATCAATTCTTTTTTAATGAATTTGGTACGAATCTATGAATGAGTTTTCCACGAGAAATCTCTGACAAACCCTCTTCTTTGATGAACTTAATTCTAGCAAAATGTGTGTTTCTCTTGCTGATGCAGGAAGATTTGCTGGTTGAAGCCGCCTAAGGATTGTGATTTTCTGAGGCATGCCTTACCAATTTGAACTTTGTTTTGGCTCACTTTAATTGAATTTGGAGGAAAAGTTACTGTTCTATATATTTTATTTTAATGTGAGGAAAGCCTATGCATTTCTCAGTGCCGGGTAGAACTGAACAGCCATGAACAATATCAAACCTAGTTCACCGACCAGAACTTCTACTAAAAAGAAATCACAATATAGATGGCCTCTCATTCCTCTGTTTGTCCTTATACTTCTACTTTCTTTCCTGCTCTTTTATTACTACTCTTTGACACCCAAGTCCTTCTTCCCTGTGTTATCCAAAATATCAAAATTAAATTCCTATAAATGCTCCAGCCAAGCACTAGCCCTAGGGGAGAAATTCCTGTGGTATGCACCCCACAGTGGGTTCAACAATCAGCTTTTGGAGTTTAAGAATGCTATTTTGATGGCGGGAATACTAAATCGAACTTTGATTGTTCCTCCAATTCTGGATCACCATGCAACAGCTCTCGGTAGCTGTCCCAAGTTTAGGGTTGTGGATCCTAAGGAGATTCGGATTTCTGTTTGGGATCACATGATTGAACTCATTCAGGGTGGAAGGTTAGTAGATTTTGTTCATTCTGTTGGTCTATGTATAAGTTGTTAGTAGAAATGACCACGAAAGAAGACCAAAAGTAATGTTCTTGATCCATGAACCACAAACACTTAAAAAAAGAAACCATGGATATATACATTTATATTTATACTGTCTTGACTCTCTATGAGATTGAAATGACATCTTGCTATTATAGCTAAATGTAGTTTGTCAAGTTCTCTGAACTAACTGTATGCAAGAATTTAAAAAGTGAAGCAAAGATATAATCTGTTTGCTGACCAAGAAAGTATTCTTTTCTACCACATATTTTTCACTTTGCCAATTGACTACTTTATATTTTCAAAATGAAAGTGTTTATGTTCATATTTAAAGGATAGAGTTATTTTTTGTCTCAAAATAAGTGAGTATCATGAGATTTAATTTTGAAAATGAGCTCTAAGGGCTTGAGCTTCCTTTCTTCCATAATTTCTGTAACAATATATGTATAAATGCTAGATAATATTTCACTTGCTCATCTGTATGAATTATGAACTTCTATTTATTTTTGTTCCTTGCAGGTATATTTCCATTGCTGAAATTATAGACATCTCATCATTAGTTTCCTCCTCTCTCGTTCGAGTAATTGATCTCAGGGATTTTGTGTCAATATGGTGTGATGTCAGCTTAGATTTGGTTTGCTTTAATGATTCAAAGGTTCAGTCCTCTTTTTCTATCAGCCAAAAGCAATGTGGATCTCTGCTAGCTGGGCTTCACGGGAGTGTTGACAAATGTGTACATACTATCAATGAAGATTGCAGAACTACAGTATGGACTTACCAAAGTGGTCATAAGGATGGGTTGTTAGATTCATTCCAACCTGATGAACAGCTGAAGAAGAAAAAGAACATAACATACGTTAGGATACGGAGAGATGTATTTAAGACTCTTGGACCTGGTTCTGAAGCTGAATCAGCCTCACTGCTTGCATTTGGAAGCCTTTTCACAGCGCCATACAAGGGTTCCGAGCTATATATTGATATCCATGAATCTCCTCGGGATAAAAGATTTCAGTCTTTGATGAAGAAGATTAAATTTCTTCCATTTGTCTCAGAAATTATAAGTGCAGGAAAGGAGTTTGCAAATGCGACCATAAAAGCTCCATTTCTTTGTGCACAACTCCGATTGTTGGATGGGCAATTCAAAAATCATCAGAAGGCTACATTTCACGTGTTAAAACAAAAATTAGAGTACTTGCGCCAGAAAAGCCCTCTACCTATAAATATTTTTTTAATGACTGATCTTCCTGGAGATACTTGGGCTGACACTTACTTAGGCGATCTAATTAGTGATTCACTCAACTATAAGGTGTATTTCTTGAGAGAGGATGATCAGCTGGTGAAAAAGACATCTGGAAGACTTATGGCAGCAGGTCATGACCAGAGGTTTATTCCACATTCAGATATCGATAGAAAGCATTGTTTCAATCAGAGGTTACCTGATGTACTTCTTTACATAGAGCAGGCAGTATGCAGCTGTGCAACACTTGGCTTTATTGGAACTACTGGTTCAACTATCGCCGAAAATATAGAGCTGATGAGGAAATTTGGTTCATGTTCAGGTCAAAGTTGACAGCTTCATGGTGAATGGCTTGTATGTTGTTAAATTCTATTCGATTGATGGAGTGCGAGTTCATCTGACCCTTGCACCTTAAATCTTGTTGTACTGGAAGACGATTGCATAAGCCCTCCTGTTATCTGTCTTTTCAAAATTTGGTGATCAGTCAGCAAAGCCAAACCTTAATCATTTGTCAAAGTCAAGAGACACTTCACTGCCAAGGGCTTTTTTCCTCTTTAGGTATGAAACCTTGGCAAGGTTGTCGGTTTTCAGAAAGTTTAGTTTTATACATCCTATTCTTTGATATGCCCAGAAAAAGGAATGAGGGAGGAAAAAAAAAGTAGTGCTTTGCTGTGAGAATTGAGAAGATTTTTGTTTATATGCTTTCTTTTCTGAAGAATGCACAGGTACTCACCGAGACACTTGATTGTTTCTGTTATGCTCTCTCTCGTTCTAATGTTTTCTACATTTGACTTAGGGTAGTAAAGCTCTTAATTTTTGTTGTATACACCTGAATACATACTTTGGTCTCCAACAATCCTGTTCCCCATTCTCATGTGGGTTTTTGGGGTGGGAGCTTACCTTTATCCCAGAATTGGCTATTGCATAAAACAAATTTTATGTTTCTCAAGTTCTTTGAAGATTTAGATGATTATTTGCAGGTTCCTAAAGTTGGTTTAGAGAGTATGAATACTTTCCTATAGTTTTTGTAGATGAGTAATCTCTTTTAAACTGTCCTATGTGTAAGCTTAATTCTGTGGATTGCGAGTTGGAATTATGTACTGCAGGTAACTACTAGTTCACTACATTGGAATTGAGTAGTGGAATGTAGAGAACAGAATAATCTCCTTTTTTTTCCCCAACTTAAACCCAAGAGTATTTGGATCAACGAAAATGAAAGGGAAGGAAGAGTGGTGAATCCTCAAGCTACTCAGCTGCTAGTCAATGGAGAATCTGCAAAAGAGGTACATACTATAGGTAGCCAACCAAGTGAGGTACATAGCTTGGTTTAATTGGATGGTTTGGTTTATTGATATTCAATTATATTTCTAGGGGCCATCATATCATGTGTTTACTTGTTTGTATGAGAACTTCAGTTAGGGAGGGAAAAAGCTGGGGAGAAAAAATAGATTTAGATATGTTGAAGAAAATTATAATGCCATTTTTGCAGCAAACATTCAGTCTAAGGAAAGAAAGAAATTATAGAATATATAATAAAACAGAATTTCCGACTCAAGTCAGAAATAAAATTGCATAACACGAGTATTGATTAGATTCTAATGACTTTTTCTTTTTGAAAATTTAGGTATCTTCCATTTTTTAAAAATATTTTTGTTAGTAGTTTTAATCAAAATTAATTAGGATTGTACTACTTTTAGTTGGCAAGGCTAATTATTTTTGAAACGCTAATATGCCAATAGACACACAATACTAAAAGAAGGATCAGAATGAGACAAGCTATCTTATGCCTGTAAAAATTAAGAACAAAACAGGATTTCATTTGCATGGAAAGGGATCCGGATCCGTTAAAGTGCACATTTGGCAAAATGCATAAATTGCATAGTTTGAATTGATGGATGAGAGAATTACAATATAGACACGAGTCTCAATTTTCATTTGACGGTATCATTTGTCCACCTTATGCACTTCTATTTTGCTTGATCTAAATCTCACTGAAAACCTGTGGTTATTAATTAAAAAAATTTATATCAAATTACTTATATTTTTATTATAAATTTCATTTATATTCTCTCTCTTCTACAATTAGTCATATAAAATATAATTTTTTATATTTTCTCTTAGCTAATATTAGTGAATTGAAGATACAAGCCACCTGTGGGACTTTTTGAGGAAGCTGCAAATTTGGGCTTAGAAAAAATGATTTTAAAACTTTTTTAAACACTTATATTTTCTAAAGAAGTTTATTCAAAAACTTAATTTATATATCACAACTATTTAATTTTAAAATTAAAATTCTTTTTACATTTAAAAAATTAAACAAAAGCACCCTAAAGCTAGACAATCAATCAATTTTCAATTATATATGGTGTGAGGGATGAATGATAAAAGCAGAGGAAAACAGGGCATTTTTTTCCTTCAATTGGGTCTTTGTTACAAGGAGGTTACGTTTCAGAGAACAACTCCACCTTCCTTCCTCTCACTAAGCATATAAAAAAAAAAAAAGCATTTTAAAAACTCTACAAATGGATAATTAAATAATGAAAGTTTACTTCTTATAAATTAATCAAGCTCCTCAAATGATTATCTAGCCCTCTCAAATTTCAATAACAATGAACTATTTGTTCATTAACAATCAACATATTATTTGTTTAAATCCTTTTTTTTTTATAAAAAAAAGAATGATAGTAAGGGAATGCATTCTCTAGTACTACCGGATATGGCGCCAGTAGCATGTTGGGGAGACCAACAGAGGTCCAACCCAAATGATTATTGTATAGGCCTAAACCGCAAGTAGTTTTACCCAGTCGCAACTACTCAACTAGCCCTTGAGTGTTAGGGGATCTCTCTTGAAAAGGATGCCCACCAAAACTGGATTTTTTAGGGCTACAGAAAGATTCGAGCCCTTGCCCATAAATGAAGCGAGAACTTTCCTCTGAATATTTAATTATTTGTGCCAATCTACTTTGATTCATTACATATATATACTAATTTCATATTATTGGAAATAAATGATACTGGTAAATTAGCTTTCACGTAAATAAAAATTCACTAATATTTCAAGTTTTACAAATAGCCTAACACAATGACCAAATATACATTTAAATGAAAGGGCGAGTCTATGATGCAACTTGTTGCATCATGTAATGGGTTACGTGGCACAACTGTGACCCTTGATGTGATCCAATTACATTGCATGATGCAACAAAATAACAAGTGTCACAATCTTATTAACTGAAATTACATTGCATAATACAACAAGTTGCATAATAAACTCACCCCTGAATAAAATGTTGAATTGCCTATCATTACAATCCTTTTCTTTTCATTCCCTCTATGCTCCAATAAAGGACATGACATAAATTTACAAATTACACAAAATATTTGAATGTCACGTCACAGAAATTACACTCTGAATTTAGCAAAGTGTTAAAAAGATAACATGAAATCAAGAGGAAGCTACGTTGCTGCAGAATTGGTTGGAGTTCTATGATCTCAATGGAGAACAACACTCCACTCGTGGCTAATACCAATGCTGCTCCTTTGTTGTATCCTGCATAGAAATAATAAATTAATAGGGTTTACATGTAAAATCATGAAAAGAATTAATATACTCTTTTTTCAACTTGAAAAATATAAAAAAGGCAATGACTTTTTCTTTTATATATTGATACCCTTTATACCCAAATAAAGAATAAGAAGAACATATATACCTCCGTGATAAGTAATAAAATGCCTTTAATGTTTGGGATGTGAGTAAAAAATTGATGATGTCTTTATCATTTGTAATTCTCTGGCGCATCCACCTATATCTGTGAAGTTTTGATAGAGAAATTAGATCAAATGTATTTTTCATCGTTTGTTTTAATAAAAAGTGAGATTTAAATCTATCATTGGATATTTTGTTCATCCTGCATCATAAAGTAATTTTAATAAAGGATAGATGCAAATCAAAATTCATTAAAAAAGAACAAGATGTATTGTCTTATTTTAACATTTTTTTGTTGATTCTTTGTACAAATCTTGTGCAAAAGGTTATATACTTGAAATTTGAAAGAAGTAAAAGATTTTGCACAATATATACCCATAAAAATAAAAGAATGCAAATTAATCTTAATAAAGAGTTTTACCAAGAAATCTCTCCTCAGCCATCTCTTAATCATAAGAAAATTTATATGTAAAATAAATTTAAGAAGATGATGAAAATTGAAGAAAAAGATGCCAAACTTACAAAATCATGACAATGGAACCAGGCTTACTCATCTCAATTGTAGGAATTAATAGCTTTTCTCTTAATCTATGAAAAAAGAAGAAAGAGCTTTGATATCACTTGTAAGAAAGAAAATATAATGGAGATCCAGTTAATAGATCGATGTGTGCAGAGCCACTAGATGAACCTCACATTTATAAGGTTTGAAAGGTCGGTGAAGTGAATGGGTTTCTTGCAAGTCCATGAATGGTGTGAAGGATGATGAAGGCAAAAGAGAACAGAGGCTTTTCAAATTTTCCTTCAATATAACGTCTTTCCTCACGTTTTCGTTCAATCTAATGTCCTTACTTCACGTTTCCTTTGCTATCAAACAAGTTTGTTTAAAAATAATTTAGTTCATACCAATTTCACATCATGTGAATCATAGCCCTACCAAACAGACAACTTGTATGAGTCTGTACAACTTATCCTTCAAATAAATAAAAAAAATTAATTTCATATTAGGTGAATAGACTTGGGCAAAATTACTAGGTGAACCTCACATTAATTATAAGGTTGAAAAGGGTAAGTGAAGATACATAGATTCAGTCTTTTGCAAGCCTATAGATGTTGTGAAGGGTAGATAACAAAAGAAAACAAAGACTTTTAACCAGTGTTATTTGGACGGGACGCTCCGACCGGTCCAATCTCTAACCGGATACAAAGGCGAGTCGGTTAGACCAAAAAACTATTTTCCTAGTTGGACCGTCCAACCGGTCCAATTTAAAAAAAAAAATAAAAAAGAAATTAGAAAAATCTTAAACATTAAAATTAGAAAAGTCTTGAAAAATAAAATTTAAGAAGTCATTATTATCAAGAATTTCATGTTTGGTTTTAATCAAGTTCTTTCAGAGTTTGACAAGTCTTGAAAATTAAAACTTTGAGAAGTCATGTAATTTAAAACATCAAAATTACGTATGTTGAAACCTAAAATTTGAGTGATGTCATTTTATATATTAAGAATAATTAATTTTATTATTTATTGCGTCATCCGATTCGACCGACGGTTCAATTGGTTAAACCGATCTGATCATGAACCGAACACTTGTCCGAGTCTTTATCTAGTTAAATTTTTACAACATTGCTTTTAACATTTCCCTTTAACGTAACATCCTTTCGTCCGGTTTACCATTCAATGTAACATTAAGTCACATTTTCTTTCGCTACCAAACATGTTGTTTGTTGAGTACTTTTTTTCATACTAACTCCAGAACTGATGAATGTGAACAAATAACCCCACTAATGAACAAATAGATTTAATGAGTCCATAAAGCTCATCCATTATTTATGACAATTACATCTAAAGGGGTGAACAGGTATTTCTAAAAATATTTATTTATTTGAAGATTTAAATTTAGAATTTAATAATTTTAAAAATATACATGTAAATAAATAAATAAATAAATAAATAAATAAATATATATATATATATATATATATTTTTTTTTTTGCTTAAAATGCGATGATTAAATAGTGAAGAAAATTAAAAGTATAAGGAGAAAATAACCACGTGGCAAATTTATCCTATTTAGTCGAACAATGGCCTACGTTCAATCTCCTTGCATTGTAAGAGCCTTTTATACTAACAAAACTTGTTTTACAAGACCGCTTACAAGAAACGGGCTGGTTTTCACTCGCTAACCAACAACGACAATGTTTTCTCCACTCCCCTAAAACGGTTTAAAGTTTTCACATTTTCCTTCAAACGTCTTTCCTCACGTTTCCGTTCAATGTAACGTTCTTACTTCACGTTTCCTTCACTTTCAAACAAGTTGTTTTTTGAATAATTTAGTTTATACCAATTTTACATCGATTATAACGTTCTTACCTCACGTTTCCTTCACTTTCAAAAAAGTTGTTTTTTGAATCATTTAGTTTATACCAATTTCACATCCATCATGTGAATTCTGGCCCTACCAAACAGACAATTTATATGAGTCTGTACAACTTGTCCTTCAAATAAATAAAAAGTGATTTGATATTACTCACAAAGAAAGGAAATTTGAGGAGTTATAGTGAATAGATGTGGGCAAAGTTAATAGGTGAACCTCACATTATTTATACGGTTGAAAAGGGTAAGTGAAGAAGATATACATGAATCAATCTCTTGCAAGCCTTTTAAATGTCGTGAAGGATAGATAACAAAACAAAACAGAGACTTTTAACATTTCCCTTCAACGTAACATCTTTTCTTCCAGTTTACCATTCAATGTAACATCAAGTCACATTTTTTCTTCACTACTAAACAAGTCGTTTGTTCAGTGCCTTTGTTTCATACTAACTCCACATTTGATGAATGTGAACAAATGATCCCACTGAACAAATTGATTTAATGAGTCCATGTAGCTCATCCATTATCTGTTCATCAACATGTATGTTAATATTGTAGGGAAAAATCCCTGCTATGAGAGCTCTACTCCTATTATGGAACCTCAGCTAACTCGAACAAAATTGCTTTCAATATAAGGAAACCTGTGTGAAACCAAAAAAAAAATGTTAATCTTAGGAGAATTTTCACCTTCATTTTTTCAGGGTCGCATATGGTGAATGAAGCTTAAAGATATGCATTTGATTAACTTTATGGTCAAATTGAAATAGTTTTACAGATAAATGTGTCAAAACGGCTAGTCCGATTTTAGCCCACTTCGACCATATTTTATTTGACATGGGTTGGGTTGACTTGTTTTTAATATGGGCCAAAATTTCTCCAACCCGGCATGGCCTGTTTTTTTATCTTAATTGCAAAATATTTTATAGTATAATATTTGTTTTCATTTAAAATACAAAATATTAAGATATATTGATAAAATATGAATTAAAGTAATTAGATAAATTAAATAAAAAACCAAAATAACTAACATAATTTGAATTAAAGTGAAAATCATAAAGTTAATTCAATGTGTAAATATTAAAAATAAAATAAAAATAAAAATGGATTAGCCTAACTCGATCTGATCTTAGCCAGATTTAACCCTATTCTTTAGAATTGACCTGGCCTGTTTTTAATTAAAGCAAAAAATTCTCTAATCTGACCATATCTATTTTATAGGCTTAAACAGATAGATCTATATGGCCTAATTCATTTTCACACACCTATTAATGCTCAAAGATCCCTCTATTCGAATGGAGTATTTAACATATAAGTTATGGAAGGTCTTGCAAAAATGCACACATCTAAATAGATATGAATAATGCATGGCGGCCCAATTGATTTCTTTGACATTGTTCAAAGATTTGATTTCATTGACATTGTTCAAAGATTGACCTTGCTTTATTATATTTTCAAAGAATGGCCTAAGGTCGAAACCTCATAGTCATACATTCCTATTTGGTCAAAATTTCGAATTGATCCTCTATGTTTCACCCAAGTTCTATATTGGTCCTTTATGTTTCAAAAAGTTTAAATTGGTCCTTTATGTTTGCAAGAAATTCCAAATTGGTCCTTCCGTCCAATTCTGTCTATTTTTTCCGTTAAGTAATGACGTGGCCTGCTGAGGTGTCACACTCTCTCTCCTACGTGTACTGCTTGGCTGACGTGGGTTAAGTTACCCTAAAACCAGGGACTAAAATGACACAAAGTAATTTTTTACAAATGAAAAATGTAATTTCCCCTTTCCCATAGCATTTCAGCTCTGTCACAATCAGTGACAGCGACGACGACAGAGACAGCGGAGAATTTGATTTGATCGATGAACTTTTCAATCTCGTTTTGCTACTTTCTTTATCTGAAATCGTTTGAGATCATACTCCGAGTTATCGTTGTACACTTGTGATGGATTCTCGATCTGATGCTGGGGATTGGAGAAATTTGCAGTGACGGAGGGGGCCGGTGAAGCTAAAATCGAGAAATCGATTTAGTGATTCGCCAATAGAGCCGGTGGATCGAGACAAGTGGGTTAAGGGTTGATCTGCGACCATATATACCCCGTTGATAGGCGATAAGATGCTCTTAATGTTAGGGATGTGAGTAAAAAGTTGATGACATCTTTATCAATGTTAATTCAATGGCGCGTTCACCCATATCTGTAAAGTTTCAATAGAGAAATCAGATCTAATATATTTTTCATCGCTTGTTTTAACAAAAAGTGAGAATTAAATCCATCATTGAATATTTTTTTCATCCTATATCATAAAGTAATTTTAATAAGAGATCGATGCAAATCAAAATTCATTAAAAAAGAACAACATGAATTGTCTTATTTTAACAATTTTTTGTTGATTCTTTGTACAAATCTTGTGCAAAAAGGTTATATACTAGAAATCTGAAAGTAAAAGATTTTTCACAATATATACCCATTAAAAAGAAAAGAAAGCAAATTCATCTTAATAAAGAGTTTTACCAAGAAATCTTTACTCGGCTATCTCTTAATCATAAGAAAATTTATATGTAAAATAAATTTAAGAAGATGATGAAAATGAAGAAAAAGATGCCAAACTTACAAAATCATGACAATTGAACTAGAAGCTTTATCAAACAAAACAATAATATGAAAGTGTGACAAGGTATTTGTTTCGGAACCTTCAAATTGAAAAAAAATACATATAAGGAGTTGAACCAGGCTTACTCATCTCAATTGTAGGAATTGATAGCTTTTCTCTTAAGAACCATGTGCTTCTAGGAGTCTATGAAAAAAGAAGAAAGAGCTTTGATATCACTCATAAGAAAGGAAATTTAAGGGAGATCTAGTTAATAGATCGATGTGTGCAGAGCCACTAGATGAACCTCACATTTATAAGGTTTGAAAGGTCGGTGAAGTGAATGGGTTTCTTGCAAGTCCATGAATGGTGTGAAGGATGATGAAGGCAAAAGAAAACATAGGCTTTTCACATTTTCCTTCAACATAACGTCTTTCCTCACGTTTTCGTTCAATCTAACGTCCTTACTTCACGTTTCCTTTGCTATCAAACAAGTTTTTTTAAAAAATAATTTAGTTCATACCAATTTCACATCATGTGAATCATGGCCCTACCAAACATACAGCTTGTATGAGTTTGTACAACTTATCCTTCAAATAAAAAAAATTAGTTTGATATTAGGTGAATAGACGTAACCTCACATTAATTATAAGGTTGAAAAGGGTAAGTGAAGATACATGATTTAGTCTTTTGCAAGCCTATAAATGCCATGAACAATATAAATAGCAAAAGAAAACAAAGACTTTTAACCAGTGTTGTTTGGACCGGATGATTCGATCGGTCTAACCTCTAACCGGATACAAAGGTGAGTCGGTTGGACCAAAAAGCCATTTTCCTAGTTGGACTGTCCAACCGGTCCAATTTTTTTAAAAAAAAAATAAAAATTTGAAAAATAAAAACGAAAAATAAATTAGTAAAATCTTAAACATTAAAATTAGAAAAGTCTTGAAAATTAAAATTTAAGAAGTCATTATTATCAAGAATTTCATGTTAGGTTTGATCAAGTTCTTTCAGAGTTTGACAAGTCTTGAAAATTAAAACTTTGAGAAGTCATGTAATTTAAAACTTCAAAATTATGTATGTTGAAACCTAAAATTTGAGTGATGTCATTTTATATATTAAGAATAATTAATATTTATTATTTATTACGTCATCTAATTCGGCCGACGGTTCGACTGATTAAACCGATTAGACCATGAATTGAACACTTGTCCGAATCTTTATCTGATTAGGTTTTTTCAACATTGCTTTTAACATTTCCCTTCAATGTAACATCCTTTCTTCCAGTTTACCATTCAATGTAACATTAAGTCACATTTTCTTTCGCTACCAATTGTTTGTTGAGAATTTTTTTCATACTAACTCTAGATCCGATGAATGTGAACAAATAAGCCCATTAATAAACAAATAGCTTTAATGAATCCATAAAGCTCATCCATTATTTATGACAGTTACACCTAAGGGGTGAACATGTATTTCTAAAAATATTTATTTATTTAAAGATTTAAAATTCGAATTTAATCATTTTAAAAATATATTTGTAAATATATATGTATATAAATAGTTTGATTGAAATGCGATAATTAAATAGTGCAGAAAATTAAAAGTATAAGGAGAAAATAAGCACGTGGCAAATTTATCCTATTTAGTCGAACAATGGCCTACATCCAATGTCCTTGCATTGTAAGAGCCTTTTATACTAACAAAACTTGTTTTAAAAGACCGCTTACAAGAAACGGGTTGGTTTTCACTCGCTAACCAACAACGACAATGTTTTCTCCGCTCCCCTAAAACGGTTTAAAGTTTTCACATTTTCCTTCAACATAACGTCTTTTCTCACGTTTTCGTTCAATGTAACGTTCTTACTTCATGTTTCCTTTACTTTCAAACAAGTTATTTTTTGAATCATTTAATTTATACCAATTTCACATCAATTATAACATTCTTACTTCACGTTTCCTTCACTTTCAAAAAAGTTGTTTTTTGAATTATTTAGTTTATATCAATTTCACATCGATCATGTGAATTCTAGCCCTACCAAACAGACAATTTATATGAGTCTGTACAACTTGTCCTTCAAATAAATAAAAAGTGATTTGATATTACTCACAAAGAAAGGAAATTTGAGGAGTTATAGTGAATAGATGTGGGCAAAGTTATTAGGTGAACCTCACATTAATTATACGGTTGAAAAGGGTAAGTGAAGATACATGAATCAATCTCTTGCAAGCCTTTTAAATGTCGTGAAGGATAGATAACAAAACAAAGCAGAGGCTTTTAACATTTCCCTTAAACGTAACATCTTTTCTTCCGATTTACCATTCAATGTAACATCAAGTCACATTTTTTCTTCGCTACTAAACAAGTTGTTTGTTCAGTGCTTTTGTTTCATAGTAACTCCACATTTGATGAATGTGGACAAATGACCCCGCTGAACAAATTGATTTAATGAGTCCATGTAACTCATCCATTATCTGTTCATCAACATGTATGTTAATATTGTAGGGAAAGACCCCTGCTATGAGAGCTTTACTCCCGTTATAGGACCTCAACTAACTAAAATAAGATTACTTCCAATAGGAGGATACCTGTGTGAAAAAAAACATGTTAATCTTAGGAGACTTTTTACCTTTGCCTCTTCAACATATGTTGAGGATACATAAATCCATAGTTTGAAAACCCGGACCGACCCGGCCGGGTTGACCCGGAACCCGGTGACCCGGGCACCAAGCCGGTCCGGGTGGTCCATAGGACCGTTTTACAACTGACCCGGCAACGACCCGAATTGACCCGGGTTGACCCGGCGGGTTTTAGGCAAATCCGATGACCCATGACCCGGTTCTCTTTTTTTTTGAAAAAAAATTGAAAAATATAGGATTTTTTTTTATAGTATTAATATTTTATTTTCTTAATCAACTAAATTGGCAAGCTTTTGTATTGTTTAAAGTGTTAGAGTGGTTTGAGTTACGACTTAATTGATGTGTTAATTTTTTATTAAAATTTCATTTTTGTGGGATCAAAACTTAAGTGTTTAAGACTTATTATGTGTTATTATTTTTATATCTTAGACTTGTTATATTCAATTTCAGCTTTGAATTTGAATTATAATAACTTATTATGTGTTTTTCATATTTATTTGGTTAATGTATGCATATGTATATATATTTTTAAATTTTTTTAAAATTTGACCGGGCTAACCGGTTTTTTAGTGACCCAGCGGTTGAACCAGTGACCCGAGTTCTTGACCGGGTTAATGACCGGTCCGGGTTTTCAAACATTGCATAAATCACTTTTTAAAATTTTAATACAAGTCCGTGAATGATGTAATTAATTTCCTAATAGAAGAAAGGGTACGTCAAAATTTCAAAAAAAAACATCATATATAAAAAGAACGACTATATACACAATTTGGTCCCTGAAAGATACAAAAATTGACATTTTCGTCCCTAAAAGATCTTGCGTACCCAACTTGGTTCTTGAAAGATTGGGCCGTTACACAATTTGGTCCTTCTTTCATACCCAGTTAAATGCACCTAACGAAATTACTGACGTGGCATGTTAAATGCACACGTGGCCCGTTAAGTACTGATGTGGACTTGCTTACATGGCAGAAAACAATAGCATATACACAATTTGGTTCCTGAAAGATTCTAAATTTGACATTTTCGTCCCTGAAAGATTGCTCCGTTGAACAACTTGGTCCTTCTATATCTTTGAATTCATTTAAATTATTACGCTTTTATTATATGATATAATATTTAATTTTTGAAAGTGAATACTTGAAATTAACATCTTTGAAGCATTTTTTTCCTAAAATTTCTCTAGAACACAAACCAAGTAGAAAATATTAGATATTTTTCAAGGTATATGAATCCTATATTTTACTTTTTTCTTGGGTTTTTGTAGGGTTTAATTTCCAGAATATGTCAATTATTTTGGTTTGTGGGACAGTGACACTACAAAAAAAATGTCCTAGTGACGATTTTTTTGGCTCCATCGCTAAAGCACGGTACGAACTTACAATGGTTAGATAAACCGCTGCAAAATCAAACATCACAAATAAAATAATTGTTTTAAAAAATGTTTCAAAAAATTAATTAATAAAAAAGAGAATCAAGGCCCATACTATGACCCTTCAAGAGTTAAGACTTATCATATTAGAGCGGGCCAAGCCCATAATACATCAAATCCTTAATGGGATTGCCCACATATCGAACAAGAGGAAATGATTATTTAATTATGGTTAACCATTTCTTAAATTTTTCTTTTTTCACATATTTTATAAGTGTTTACATTATACTTTCATTTTGCAGTAGTTGGGTATAATGAGTTAATGACCCATTGGGTCTCAACTTGATGTTTTCAAGGTTACATATGGTGAATGAAGCTTAAATATATGCATTTAATTAACTTTATGATCAAATGGAAATAGTTTTAGAGATAACTGTGTCAAAACGGGTTAGTCTAATTTTAGCTTACTTCGGCCATATTTTATTAAGCATGGGCTGGGTTGACTTATTTTTAATGTGGGCCAAAATTTCTCCAGTCCAGCATGGCCCGTTTTTTATTTTAATTGTAAAATATCTTATAGTATATTATTTTTTTTCATTTAAAATACAAAATATTAAGACAAATTGATAAAATTTGAATTAAAGTAATTTGTTAAATTAAATAAAAATCCATAATACCTAACATAATTTGAATTAGAGTGAAAATCATAAAGTTAATTCAATGTGTAAATATTAAAAATAAAATAAAAATAAAAATGGATTAGCCCATCTCGATCTGATCCTAGCCAGATTTGGCCTTATTCTTTAAAATTGACCTGGCTTATTTTTAATTAGAACAAAAATTCTCTAATCTGACCATATCTATTTTATAGGATTGAACAGATAGCCCTATATGGCTTAATTCATTTTCACACCTATTAATGCTGAAAGATCCCTCTATTCCAATGGAGCATTTAACATAAGTTATGGAAGGTCTTGCAAAAATGCACACATCTAAATAGATATGAATAATGCATGGCCCTATTGATTTCTTTGACATTGTTCAAAGATTTGATTTCTTTTACTCAAAGTCATACTCGTGCCATTTTTCATTTTTTGCAGCAAACGTTCAATCTAATGGGAAAAAAAAAGAAGAGAATATTGATTAGATTCGAATGACCTTTATGTTTTCGAAAATTTAGGCATCTTCCATTTTTTGTAAATATTTTTGTTAGTTGCTTTAATCAAAATTAATTAGGAACAAGAAATATCAAAAGGAAAAGATGATTGTACTACTTTTAGTTGGCAAAGGCTAATTATTTTTGAAACGCTAATATGCCAATAGACACACAATCCTAAAAGAAAAATCAGAATGAGACACGCTATATATATATATTTTAGGCAAAAAGTATCTTTCATATCTCCAACATTTGGTGTCCTGTTAGTTTTGTCTCTAATATTTTTTACTGTCAATTGTACTCTTAACGTTTCATGTTTTCGCCAATGTTACCCTTTTCACTAACACCGTCAAATATTTAACAGTTTTTGCTGACGTGGCATTCTATGTGGCAGAAATAGCTAGCTGACTGGGAATATTTTTTCCACATCAGATTTTCTAAAGTTTTTATTCCTTTCAATTGTACTCCTAACGTTTTACATTTCTGCCAATGTCACCCTTTTCACTAACACCATCAAATATTTAATAGTTTTTGTTTACGTGGCATCTTATGTGCCAAAAATACCTAACTTGACATTTTTTTTCACTCATCTTTTCCCTATCAAAACCGTATCGTTTTGGTCTCACCCTGTTCCTTTTAAAAAATAACTCAAACGCATGTCTCATTTTGCTAACAAAAACATTTGAGACGTTACCCATTCTCTAATCCGGGAAGAAGTCGTCGGAGAGAAGTCAGAATCGGTGCTCGGAAGCTCTCACATTTTTTCTCAGTAATCAAAGGTCGAAGATGTCTTCCTAAAATTAGAGGTGTCAAAGTGGGCCAACCCGGCCCACACGGGTTGAACCCGTGACGGGTTGGCCCACTCGGGTTGGTCCCGCTAAGCGGGTTGGGAATCCCAACCCGACCCACCAAGGTGGTGGGTCGGGCCAACCCACCTAACCCACCTTTTTTTTTTGAAATTTTTTTTAATTTTTTTAATTGTAACTTTTTTTAAAAGAAATCTATACTTTTTTTGTACATTTATTTTATGAAGTAAGAAATTTTATATGATAAAATAAAATAAAAGATTTATCATTCATCATGTCACTCACAAATAGTTAAAAATAGAACAATGAAAGTATGAAACATAGTCAAAATATCACAACATTATTCATTTCTTTTCCTCCTAGCTACTGCAAATATGGTGAAAAATGAAAATAGACAAAAAAAAAGAAAAATTATTAGGAATTATGTTTTTTTTTAATTTTTTTAAAGTTAGGTGGGTTACGGGCCAACCCACCTAACCCGCGAGCCAACCCACCTAACCCGGTGGGTTAGGTGGGTCGGGTTCCTCCAACCCCGTTTAATAAACGGGTTGAGATTTTGAAACCCAACCCACCAAATTGGTGGGTTAAACGGGTCAACCCACCGGGTTGGACCCGTTTTGACAGCTCTACCTAAAATAGAGAACGGATAACATCTCCGATGTTTTTGCGAGCAAAATAACACTTGCGTTTGAGTTATATTTTAAAAGGAATACGGTGAGGCCAAAACGACATAACTTTGATGGGGAAAAGATGAGTAGAAAATCTGATGTGGAAAAAATATACCAAGTCAGATATTTTTGTCACATAGGATGCCACGTAAGCAAAAAACTATTAAATATTTGACGGTGTTGGTGAAAAGGGTGACATTGGTAGAAACGTAAAACGTTAGGGGTACAATTGACATAAAAAAATGTTAGAAAATCTTATGTGAAAAAAAAGTATGTCCAATCAGATATTTTTATCACATAGGATGTCACATCAGCAAAAACTGTTAAATATTTAACGGTGTTAGTGAAAAGGATAACATTGACAGAAACGTAAAACATTAAGGGTACAATTGAAAGCAAAAAAACGTTAGGGATGAAAATGACAGGACCACAAACGTTTGGGGCAGGAAAGATACTTTTGCCTATATTTTATAGAATGAATGAGACATGCTTATCAATGCCTGTATAATTTAAGAAAGAACAAAACAGGATTTCATTTGAATCGAAATGGATCCGGATTGATTAAAATGTAGATTTAATAAAATGTATAAATCAAGTTTGAATTGTTGTGCACCTATTTTATTGGATCTAAATCTCACTGAAAACCTATGGTTATCCATTAGTAAAAAATTTAGGTCAAGTATATTTTTGTTATAAAGTTTTTTAATTAAAAATTTCATTTGTATATTTTTTTTATCTACGATTAATCGTATAAAAAATAATCTTTTATATTCTCTAATATTAGTGAATTGAAGATACACGCCACCTGTGGAGACTTCTCGAGGAAGCTGCAAATTTGGGCTTAGAAAAAAGTAATTTTAAACCTTCTTTAAACGCTTCTCCTATTTTCTTTGAAAAAGTTTATTCAAAAACTTAATTTATATATCACAGAAATTTAATTTTAAAATCAAAGTACATTTTACATTAAAAAAATTTAAGTTGAATCTATAATATAATTTATTGCATGCATGCAATTCAATTTCAATCGATAGGAGAATCGTAACATGTGAAAAATTACATTGCATCTCAAGTCATCTTACCGACATGTCACAATCTTATCGGCTAAAATTGCATTGCATGCATGCAACAAGTTGCGTCACAAACCCACCCAAAAATTAAACAAATGCACCCTTTTTCCCATTAATATTCTCCTATATATGACCACCTTTTCTAACAGGGCATTTTTTTACTCTGAGATTTTTTTTTTTTAAATACAGTTTCCTTCAATTGGGTCTTTGTTACAAGGAGATTACGTTTCAGAGAACAACTCCACCTTCCTTCCTCTCACTAACACTAAGCATATCCAAAAAAAAAAAAAAAAGAAAGCATTTTAAAAACACTACAAATGGATAATTAATTAATGAAAGCTTAATCCTTATAAATTAATCAAGCTCCTCAAATGATTATCTAGCCCTCTCAATTTTCAATACCAATGAACTATTTGTTCATTAACAATCAACAAATTATTTGTTTAAATCCTTTGATTCATTACATATATACTAATTTCATATTATTAGATTGAAAGTGGAGTGGCCTCATCTAACACATAGTCGATTTCCGTTTTTTTTTTAATAAATGATACCGGTAAATTAGCTTTCACATAAATAAAAATTCACTAAGGTTATGTTTGGTTCAATTCCAATAAGTGGAATTGGAATCCAATTCCATAAAAAACAAAATTTTCTAGTGTTTGGTTCGCTCCCTAAAATTGAGAATTGGATTCCACGGAATTGTCCCAATTCCATGGAATCCAATTCTCAATTCCATAAAGTGGGTTTTGTTTGGTTGGACATGGAATTGGATTTCACATAGAATTGCACAATATTCTAGGGATTATTTAGTTTGGTTGAGTTATGTGGAATTGGAATTGAATTACGTGGAATTGGTTTTTTAGAATTGGGTGTGTAAATTTTGTGGAATTAGATTGTGGGGTATTTTGGAGGAATTGAGATAAATTTTGTGGAATTGGGTTTAAAAGACATTTTTGTCCCTACTTTCTTTCTCTCTCTCTTTACTGTTTTTTATTTTTTATAATGAATATAAAAAAAGTAATTATATACTAAAAAATATAATTAAAAAAATAATTATTTAATATTTATTAAAGAGCAAATTAGTCTTTTTATCTCACATTTTTTATAAACTTTCAATTCCATCTTTTCATACCAAACACACTTTTTCAATTCAAATAATTCAATTCCAATTCCATCTTTTCATACCAAACAAACTTTTTTAATTCAAATAATTCAATTCCAATTCCAATTCCACTTATAATCCAATTCCAATTCCAATTCTATATTTTTTTTCAACCAAACGTATCCTAATATTTCAAGTTTTATAAATAGCCTAACATAATGACCAAATATATATTTAATTGAAATGATGAACTGCCTATCAATACAATCTTTTTCTTTTCATTCCCTCTATGCTCCAATAAAATGACATATACATATAAATAACATAAATTTATAAATTACACAAAATATTTGAATATCACGTCACAGAAATTACACTTTGAATTTAGCAAAGTGTTAAAAAGATGACATGAAAATCAAGAGGAAGCTACGTTGGTGCAGAATTGGTTGGAGTTCTATGATCTCAATGGAGAACAAGACTCCACTTGCGCCTAATACGAAGACTGCTCCGTATCCTGCATATAGTGCTGTTCATGGGTTGGGTAGCCTATGAGACTATCTAAGCGTAAGTCCATGGGTCAGTTACCCAACATTAAGAATTAGGTATGGGTAGTACTTGAGCCTTACCCATCAAATACCTATTTTATTAAAAATAGTTGGCCAAAACTTAGCTAGAACCTGGGCTCTACCCATCACTTACCACTATTCATTACCTACCATCACTATCCACCACCTACCACCAACCACCACCCACCACCCACCATCGCTTACCAACCACCACCACAAACCACCCACCGTGGACCACCGCCAACCGCCACGACACACCACCATCACCCCACCACCACCACCTACTAACCACCACCACAAACCACCCACCATGCACCACCGCCAACCACCACCACCACTCATCACCCACCACGCACTATCACCCACCACCACTCACCACCCACCACCCACCACAAACCGCCGACTAACCACTATAGCGTACCACCACCGCCGCCACCACCACCCACTAGAAATGTGCATGAATCTTTTTGCTCCCAAAACATCCATATAAGAATATTTTGAACTTCTATAGATCTCATTTTTCAAGAACTGTAATGTTTAATTATCCAAATTAATTAGAATTAAGTCTTTTATATGTAAATTAATATATTATAGTATAAGTTTATCTAAGATAGATGTGTGTTTAGAACACAATAAATATTTAATCATATTGATTAACTGATAAAGTTTTGAATATGAAAAATTAGTATTTTAATTTTTTTAGTATGTTTCATAATTTTCAAATCATTGAAATAATGCTTTATTAAATAATATTCAGATACAATTTTAATTAGTGTCTTAATTAACAGTATTGATTTTGAACGGACCGATCATAAATAAGATTTTGAACGGACTTATTGCACATTGATTTACAAATACAGCTCCATCTGCCCATGGTGTTCCGAACTGCAACATCACACATAATGGATATTTATAAATTCTTTCAAGTTGACGCATGAATTTAGTTTCACTTTTCAATTCATAAACACAAATTTATGATTTATGAAATTATGTTTTCTTGGAGTAATTATAAATATTATTTTGAGATAGATATATAAATAATAGTATATAGTATTTATATATTTTTTATAATTATGTATACTAATGAGCTAAGTTCGGGCTTAGCCCATGGGCTTGGGTAAATACCTAGTCCATTGTAATGGGTAGTAAAACATATATGCTAGGCCTTAAGCCTAAGCCCATATATGTAAAGCTCATGGGTTTAAGCCCAAGCACGACTCAACCCATGAACAGGTCTACCTGCGTAGAAATAATAAATTAATAGGGTTTAAATGTAAAATCATCAAAATAATTAATATACTCTTTTTTCAACTTGAAAAAGAGAAAAAGGTTATGACTTTTTCTTGGTTTAGAGAAGAAGCATATATATTGATAACCTTTCATACCCAAATTAATGAAGAATAAGAAGAACATATATACCTCCTTGATAGGTGATAAGATGCTCTTAATATTTGGGATGTGAGTAAAAATTGATGACATCTTTATCAAAGGTAATTCTATGGCGCGTCCACCCATATCTGTGATGTTTTAATAAAGAAATCAGATCAAATATATTTTTTTATCGCTTGTTTTAACAAAAAGTGAGAATTAAATCCATCATTGAATATTTTTTTCATCCTACATCATAAAGTAATTTTAATAAAAGATGGATGCAAATCAAAATTCATTAAAAAAGAACAAGATGTATTGTCTTATTTTAACAATTTTTTGTTGATTCTTTGTACAAATCTTGCGCAAAAAGGTTATATACTTGAAATTTGAAAGAAGTAAAAGATTTTGCACAATATATACCCATAAAAAAAAAAGAATGCAAATTCATCTTAATAAAGTGTTTTACCAAGAAATTTCTACTCAATCGTCTCTTAATCATAAGAAAATTTATATGTAAACTAAATTTAAGAAGATGATGAAAATTGAAGAAAAAGATGCCAAACTTACAAAATCATGACAATTGAACTTGAAGCTTTATCAAACAAAAGACTCATATGAAAGAGTGACTAGGTATTTGTTTTGGAACCTTCAAATTGAAAAAAATACATATAAGGAGTTCAACCAGGCTTACTCATCTCAATTGTAGGAATTGATAGCTTTTCTCTTAAGAACCATGTGCTTCTAGGAGTCTATGAAAAAAGAAGAAAAAGCTTTAATATCACTCAAAAGAAAGGAAATTTAATGGAGATTCAGTTAATAGATCGATGTGTGCAGGGCCACTAGATGAACCTCACCTCACATTTATAAGGATTGAAAGGTCAGTGAAGTGTATGGGTTTCTCGCAAGTCCATGAATTGTGTGAAGGATGATGAAGGCAGAAGAAAATATAGGCTTTTCACATTGTCCTTCAACATAACGTATATCCTCACGTTTTCGTTCAATCTAACGTCCTTACTTCACGTTTCCTTTGCTATCAAACAGACATCATGTGAATCATGGCCCTACCAAACAGACAGCTTGTATGAGTCTGTACAACTTATCCTTCAAATAAATAAATTAATTAATTTGATATTAGGTGAATAGACATGGGCAAAATTACTAGGTGAACCTCACATTAATTATAAGGTTGAAAAGGGTAAGTAAAGATACATGATTTAGTCTTTTGCAAGCCTATAGATGCCGTGAAGGATAGATAACAAAAGAAAACAGAGACTTTTAACCAATGGTGTTTGGACCGAACGATCTGACCGGTCCAACCTCTAACCGGATACAATGCGAGTCGGTTGGACTAAAAAATCATTTTCTTAGTTGATTGAATTTCACCAAAGTCCAACCGGTCCAATTTTATTTTTTTAAAATAAAAATAAAAAATAACATAAAAAAGAAATTAGAAAAATCTTAAACATTAAAATTAGAAAAGTCTTGAAAATTAAAATTTAAGAAGTCATGATTATCAAGAATTTCATATTTTGTTTAATCAAGTTCTTTCAAAGTTTGACAAGTCTTGAA
Organism: Senna tora; assembly: GCA_014851425.1. Classification (NCBI taxonomy): domain Eukaryota; kingdom Viridiplantae; phylum Streptophyta; class Magnoliopsida; order Fabales; family Fabaceae; genus Senna; species Senna tora. Next base: position 3,748,017 of record CM026265.1, on the reverse strand, counting down.
AATTAAAACTTTGAGTTTGAGAAGTCATGTAATTTAAAACTTCAAAATTATGTATGTTAAAACCTAAAATTTGAGTGATGTCATTTTATATATTAAGAATATTTATTATTTATTATTTATTGCTTCATTCGGTTCGACCGACGAATCGACCGGTTAAATCGATCAGACCTTGAACCAAACATTCATCCGAGTCTTTGTCCGATTCAGTTTTTACAACATTACTTTTAACATTTCCCTTCAACATAACATCATATCTTCCGGTTTATCATTCAATGTAACATTACGTCACATTTTTTTTTGCTATCAAACAAGTTGTTTGTTGAGTACTTTTTTTCATACTAACTCCAGATCCGATGAATGTGAACAAATAATCCCACTAATAAACAAATAGCTTTAATGAGTCCATAAAGCTCATCCATTATTTATGACATTTACACCTAAAGGGGTGAATAGGTATTTCTAAAAATATTTATTTATTTAAAGATTTAAATTTAGAATTTAATAATTATAAAAATATACTTGTAAATATATATGTATATAAATAGTTTGATTAAAATGCGATTTAAGCCCTGAATTAAATAGTGCAGAAAATTATAATTATAAAGAGAAAATAAGCACGCGACAAATTTATCTTGTTTAGTCGAACAATGGCCTACGTTCAATCTCTTTGCATTGTAAGACATTTTTATACGAACAAAACTTGTTTTACAATACCGCTTACAGAAAACAAGTTCATTTTCATTCGCTAACCAACAACGACAAGATTTTCTTCGCTCCCCTAAAACGGTTTAAAGTTTTCATTGCCTAACAAATTTTATTTTTCTTTTTTTTTAATTAAATTCTTTTTTTTTCTTCTAGTATGTTAGTATATATATAGATGGCATTTGCACATGTATATACTAAAAAAAAATTAAACACAAATTTAGCCACTTTTCAAAAGTATCTACAGATCTATACCACTTTTACTGTTCACCTAGAAAAACGCCATCGGTGATGGCAATTTGCTGATTTCTTGACGAGAAAAACGCCATCTGTGAGGACGTTTATAGGGTTGACCATTTGACCCTATAAACGCCTTCCGTGATGGATGGCGTTTTTCTAGCTAGAAAAACTGGGACCGGTAGCTAGAAAAATGCCATCACGGAGGGCGTTTATAGGATCAAATGATCAACGCTATAAACGCCCTCACAGATGGCATTTTTCTGGTCAAGAAATCAGCAAATTGCCATCACCGATGGCGTTTTTCTAGGTGAACAGTAAAAGTGGTATAGATCTGTAGATACTTTTGAAAAGTTACTAAATTTGTGTTTAACTTTTTTTTTTTTAGTATATACATGTGCAAATGCCATATATAGATGGTGTGCAAACTCATTTTCTTTTAGTTTAGTTAGGTAGAATTTGAGTAGGCAAGCTCATATGGGACCAACACATCACATTCTCTATATATGTATTTGTAGGTAGAGCTGTCAAAACGGGTTCGACCCGCGGGTCGAACCCGTTTACCCGCAAATATGGGCGGGTTGAAGTACTAAAAAATGAACCCGTGAAAAAAGTGACCCGGCCCGTTTGACCCATTTTATATATGGGTTTTGATGGGTTACCCGCGGGTAACCCGCGGGTAACCCGTTTTTTTTAAAAAAAAAAATTTTTTTTTTTAGTGAAGAGTGACAGAGTGTGAATGAGTAAAATAATATTTTGATGTATTGGGACTATTTTGGTAATGCTTTTATGTATCTTTAGTACTATAATTTGCACTCTTTTTACCCAAAAAAATTATACCCATAAGCATATTCCCCTTATTTACCCTTTTAGAAATTAGAAAAGTAAAAAAAAAAACAAAAAAAAATTGATATCTAAAATAAATAAATTTGGCCCGTTTGGCCCGTTTAGCCCGCAACCCGTGCATATACGAGTCGGATTGGTGTTTTCTCAACCCGCAAAAGTTTTGACCCGTGTGGGTTGGCTCATTTGGCCCGTGACCCGCGACGGGCCAACCCGTACGGGCCGGGTTGGCCCGTTTGACAGCTCTATTTGTAGGAGTGTAAATGAAATGAGTCGTTCGTGAACGGTTCAAGATCTCGATTCGTATAAGAGTTTGTTCAGGTTCGTTCATTCACTACAAAAAAATTTATTTTTAGCGACGGTTAGTTTTTGATTTAGCGACGGTTAAAACCGTCGCTAAAGTTTTAACGACGGTTTTGCTGACCGCCGTTAAAATTACCGTCGGGAATAACTTTAGCGACGCTTGACAGAAGCGTCGGCACTAACCGTCGCTAAAGTCTTCTAAAATGCATTTATTTTTATATGTAACGACGGTTCCAGCCGTCGTTAAGCCAACAATGATTTTCTATGTAAATTTTGGCAACAGTTTAAACCGTCGCTAGATCACCTTTTTTTAAAAAAAAAAATTTTGGCCAAAATTTATTTATTTTATTGATTCTTTTAATTTCTGTAAAAAAAAAAAGCATAAATACTTGTTCAACTAAAATAATTTTATTTGTATTCAAGATGTACTTAAGGTTTTAAGTCCAAAAAATATCTATAATCATCAATTCAACACTCAACAAGTGTTAGTATTCAAAAGAGTTACAATATAATAACAATAGTCATATATATATTTATATAAGTTCAATGACCAAAATAAAACAAATATTCAGCTTTAAGGATTATCGTGACTTGCTTCTGATGATCTTTAACATGTTGAAGGTGATGCCTATGCTAATAAAATGATATATGGTTTGAGTTATCTCGCAGCCATGTTGTTCCTACCAATCTCAGCATATAGATATTAAGCTGCAAACACAAATTAACTTTGCAAGAAGAATTATAAAGAAGAGAAAGGTAAAAGATAAACTAATAGAATGAATGAATAGGAAAGAGTTAAAAGCTGTACCCAGCTTGGTGCATTTGCTGATGGACCATCCATTCCAATGTGTGCCACATGCTTTACATCTGTGGGGAATCCAATTTTGATTTCATCTTCTTCCTTCTCATCTGCAACATCTTCAAATTTTATAATGTCTTTGAATTTTTGTTTGAAAAAAAATTCTACTTTTCATAATTATAATGAGCTTACCAAATTATATTTGTGACATGCATCTAAATCCTTTAATCCCCTAGAAGCCTTCCCTAAAAGAAAATTATCCACATATAAACTTTTAAGCATTTTAGTTTTTATCTTGTTATCTGTTTCAGGGCTCAGGCTCTTTTTTAAGATGAATAATTAGTAGACTATTTTCACTTCTAAATTTGTTTAAACTTGAAAGAAAAATAATTATGCCTACTAGCTTCTCCATCTCTTTGAGGCTAAGAATTGAAGTTTTATTTGATTTCTAAAATTGACTTTTCCTATAATTCAGGGAACAAATCATTTTGTTCACTATAAGAATTGTTTCCATTGGGTAAAGCCTTTTTTTTTTAAGGGTATATAAGGCTTTTCTTAATGTGATATATTTTTGGATGGACCGTATTCTCTACTCCATACTTTGTCAATATATATATATATATATATATATATATATTGTGGGTTCACCACTGCATCAACATGTATCGTGTGCTTTATACTCAAATTACCAAAATGTTTAATTGTCAGAACTAACAACATAACATGATAAATTGTTGCATAGAATGAGTTTGGTTAGCAATAAAGTAAAATGAACTAAATCAATCACCTTGTAGCAGGGCCATAACCTCCTCGTCCAAGCTGGTTTTCATATAAGAAATTTCTCTGACCTGTATTTAAGCATGTTGTTGGCTTCTTATTGTTGACATTCAAACCTATACCTACAAGAACATATAATGGGTTAATATCTTTATCATGAATTCATGACCATAAATCTAAATCCCATTTTACTTGATAGTTGATACCAAAATGACATTAAGGCAACTTTTTGCAATGTGCAGAGAACAGGGACTTACTAAGTATTTGAAAGTTTGTCACTGGTCATTGCTCAACCACTATAGAATAAAATTTCGAGAGTTTATCTTATTACCTACACTGACATTAATCTTCTTTGATTTATTGGTCGAGGTGCATAGTATACCTCCAACTCTAAGGCCATTTAATTAAAGATCATTTGGCCACTTAATTTTTACATCAACGCTAGGTAAGCCCTGAATTGAAAATGTTTGAAGACAAAACATATCAGAGAAATTGTTGTAGCTCTACTAAGTGACTAACCAAGCACAATTAAAACAGTTTGTTTCTTAATTAACAATACAAACTAACTAGACCAATAACCATTCAATTATTTTCCACTATATAACAATGGCAATTAATCTTCCTCTTCCTTTCAGAAAACTTGCAGCAATGTGTCCTTCATGTTCAGTAGGTTTAGTAGCCAAATTCTCATTATCTTTAGAAGACCGATCAAATAGGTGTTCTATTGAGCTAAGCAAAAATGAATTTCCTTCTAATCACGTATTTCTAAAGCCTATCTACGACTTAATTTGAAACCTAGAATTCAAAAGCATCTAAAGTTCATACTACCTACTTCTTACAGCCACTAGGCACTACAAAAAGGAAAAACCAATACAATATTCTGGTTCAAAAAGCCTCAAATGACAGAAGCACAAAAGCCCATGGCAAATGGAAGGACCACAAATCGTCAAGGTTGACAACAAGCATCATGCACAATATCTCTCAAATTCTTACTTTCTGGCATTCTTCCACTTCCTCATCACAAAACTAGACACCATTTTTCAACTAGGGGACCATATGCAATATGAAAAGAGATATTTATTATATATTTTACTACATAGCAATGTTTTTATTATTTGAGAATTAGGATTGAAATTTAAGACAATTGGTAACTTAGGATTTCAAATAGGGATTTAAATGTTTAATTAGGGATTTGAATAAAGCCTTTTAGCCTTAGGTAGCTAGGCTTATATTTTCACTTATCAGTTGAACACTTTTCAGTAAGGCTCAGGGTAAATAAGATTTAGCTCTACAGAAGTATTTGATAACAAAGTACAGATATGTGCTTCCTCCTTGAACTCATCAATTGGATGTAAGACAAAAAGTTAGTTTATTAAAAATGATGAAGAACTTTGATTAATGTTAATACTCTTTTCTAGACAAAGAGAGAAAATGAATCACCAGCACAGTAATTTTTCGTACAGGATTTAAATAACAAAAGGAAACCTCCCTCACCTTTTCATGTAGAAGCTTGTTTTCCGTACTTGCAACTTCTAGTTTCCTCTTGTGCTCAATCAAATCTTTCTCCCAAGGTTCAAGCTCAGCACGAACTTTGGCAAGCTCAGTGCAGTATCTCTTAGTTTCAACTGCTTACCAATTAATAAAAGTTAATTCTGACAAAAGCACTACTACTGCATTTAAAATTTCAGTTCCATTCAAGTAAATACTAAATAATATGCAATAACTAAACTAAATAGAGAACAGGAACCATCTTTCATCACATGATTCTAAGTGACCAATAACAACATGACACAACTCTGCAAAACCATTCATTAGGTGTTTTAATTTAATCTCCAACCAATCTTACTTAAGAATGTGAAAGACAAGTTCTATCCATTGAATAAAATAAAACATTAAAATGCAATTCATCTTTTGAATATACAGGGTAATGGATTAGGATTGTGCACTATTAACAGAGATTCACAATCACGACTACCTAGAGAACAAATTGAATGCAGAAGAATTAAGAATGAATCAAACTCATGGAGCCTGTTCTAGGACTATTTTGATACAACAACTTCGAAGCTGTAATTTAATATTCCAATTCAAAACTAGATAACTTGTCTTAGAGCACAATTATTTGACATTGGCAAAATGCCATTAACTCAAAATAAAAAAAAGAAACTAAATCTGTTAAAAAAAAAGAAAACAACTGAAAAATGGAAGAAGAAAGAGATGTAAAGAAAAACTTAGATGATGAGGAAATATCGGAGCCACAAAATCAATCTTTACCTTCACTGAAATGCTTCCTAGGTTCACGAGTTGAACTCCACAAACTCAGTAGTTGTTTAGTTGTGGCGGACGGGAGCAGGTGAAATTGCGGCCTCGATCTTTACGTTCGGCCTCCATATAGATTAAGCATTAAGGTTCACTTTTAACTGCACAATCAGGATTAAGTAATGAGCTACCTCATCAATCTGCATATACGAAGACGAGCTGCATTCTCCGATGTCAAGTGATGGTTTCACAATGGCAGTTCCCTTGCGGTGAGCACCTCTGGCGATCGTTCTCTTCTGGCAAGCAGCAACGATAGTAGTGTAAAGTGAATGGATACTCTGAGTAATGAAAACAAAAGCCGAAGACTCACCTCTCTCAGAAAAAAAAAAAAGTGAGAGGAACACACGGATGCAGAGCAGAAGCGAAATCGACGACGGCTCACTCCGACGAACCACTCCGGCAGCGATACTGATGAGTCAACGACGCACTCTCCATTCTCGCTCTGGCGCCTTCCTCAAATGCGAACAACTGAGATTTGTTAGGGTTTTCAGGGAATAACAAAAAGAAAAGAAAGGGATAGGGAAAACACACGCAGGGCAAAGACAATAAATCATCTGTAACCTAGCTACGGTCAGACTAACCGTAGTTATTTTCTAGAAATTTTAAACTCTAGCTACGGTTAACAAACCGTAGCTAAATAACCGTGGTTAAAAATGCATATTTTTGTAGTGATTTATTAAACGAGTCAAGCCTGAACATAAAAATAAACTCGTTTAGTTAAACGAATTGAGTTTGAACATTTAAAGCTCAACTCTTTTAAGAATAAAAAATATTTTTTTTCTATCTTACATATATTATTATATATAAGTATATAATGAAGACTCATTCTACACACATATATATTAAATTTATTATGTTATTGTGTACAAATATCTTTTAATCAATAAAATATATATAACAACAACAACAATTAAAGTTTTTTCCACTAGGTAGAATCAGCTATAATCAATAAAACCTATAAAAGGATAAAATTCATAAATTAATATAAGATATAAGTTAATTTTCTTATGTATATTCTATAAAAATTGAGATAATTACTTGGCTCAGCTCGTTAAATTCGTGAACAGCTCGATTAATTAAATGAGCCGAACTTGATCACAATTTTTTATTCGTTTAAAATTTCGGGCTCAAGTTCGAGTTTACCTGATTTTAAACGAGCCAAAATTAAACATCTAAAATTCAACTCAACTCGTTTACATCCCTACGTATTTGGCCCAAAGAAAAAGTTAATATATTTGAGGATTTCTAAACTATTTATAAAGTAATATGTCCAAGAATATTATGATAGTAGTTCTCATTCAAAGGATACAACATCAAGTAATGTAACACATGGCAAAGCACACATCCCGTTAAATCAGTGAAATGTTGCACAACATACCACATGATGCCATGGCTTTTACCTTATAGAAGGGAAAATGATACTCCGGATTTAGTCTTCAGAAAACAATCTTATAAGATTTTTTAACTCTTTTAACTTTAATAATTAATTTTTTAGGTATATTTCTTCTTAAAATTTGTGCTCGTATCGATTGGTGTAGCTCTCATTAAGAGCGGGCCAATACAGAAGGGACGATTTATAGACTAAATTGAGGCATAAGATTTATAAGCTGGATTAATAAGGTGCAGTGCAATGTACCATATACAAAAAGTTGAATGGAGCTGTCAAAGGTGGATATGACTATCAATTGACCTGTGTCGATAGAATGGGTCATATTGATTACTAAAAGTTGTATAAAGCCCACTAAAACATGGAAAGGACTATTCATTTATCAATGTTAATAGAATGGGCCACCGTAGACGTCAACATTTGAAGAGGGTAGTAATGATACTAGTTCCACATCGATGAGGTTGTCTTCAAGGAATGGTGTCTTATAAGGCCTTGGACTCTCCATCTCCAACAACTAACTTTTAAGTTAATTCTCCTAAAGACTTGTGCACCTATTGAAAAATTACATTTTTTTAATAAGTAGAAAAGTACATTTTTAGTTCTTATAATTTGTTAATGTTGCCTCTAACTTTTGTTTCCTATTAATTGTACCCATATACATTTAATTTGTAAGGAATTTTATCCTTATCCTAACTCTTTTTAAATAATTAACGGCAAATATAAATGTTGATTTCATATAACCTCCATTGTTAATTATGATGCCGAGTTATATGTTGTTTCATTGATTAAATTATCCCCAATATCAATGTATCATTGTGGTATTACAAAATAAACAACATTATCGTAAAAAAAACACTAACAAAACATTATAGCTATTTATGACTTGACGTCACATTAGCATTGCCATATGAATAGAGTTAAAGTAGTGAAGAATAAAATTGCTTACTAATTAAAATTTTAAAAATAAAATTGACGACAAAGAAAATTTAGAGATTAAATTGACACAAACCAAATAATGACAAAAAATATTTTGCCTTTTTATAGAAAACCTTGTCTTTATTATTTTTTTTCTAAAAAAATTATCTATATAACATAATGTAACTCGGTCATGACTCATGACTCAGAATTGATTAGTCTATTTAGTACTAATCAATTTTGTTTTGTATACCAATTACCAAAAGAAAATGCCAAGAATTTCATGTTGATGGGTCCTACCGTCCTACCAATTTATGCAGAGTCCCAAACATTAGAGCCGTTCTCTAATTAGATATTTAAGGCTTTTATGGACCACCTATGACCTAAATCAAATTTGAACACCACAAATTAAAGTTAATTTTTTTAAAAAAATAAAAATATGCTTAATGATACTCTAAAATTTGTTGGACTATGAAATTTGTTTTTGATATACAAAACTCCAATTTGAATATCTAATTAATTGCTTGTCGGTATATTAATAAAGTTAAGAGTAATGCTCTATCGACTATTATATCTGTCTTGATCGAAATCTATTTCAAAATATATTTTTTAAACATTTAAGATAATATAGATTTTAAAATAAATCTAATGAGTAATAACTTATGAGCTTTAACTTCATAACTACACATAATTACCCTAAAGTTAATTTGATTGAAACCTCTTGAGTAGAGCTGTCAAAACGGGTCCAACCCGGTGGGTTGGCCCGTTTAACCACTAATTTGGTGGGTTGGGTTTCAAAATCTCAACCTGTTTATTAAACGGGTTTGAGAAACCCGACCCACATAACCCACCGGGTTAGGTGGGTTGGCCCGTAACCCACCTAACTTAAGAAAATAAAAAAAAAACATAATTCCTAATCATGTTTCTTTCTTTTTGTCATATTTTCATTTTTCACCATATTTGCAGTAGCCAGGAGGAAAAGAAATGAGTAATGTTGTGATATTTTGACTATGTTTCATATTTTCATTGTTCTATTTTTAACTATTTGTGAGTGACATGATGAATGATAAATCTTTTATTTTATTTTATCATATAAAATTTCTTACTTCATAAAATAAATGTACAAAAAAAGTATAGATTTCTTTTTAAAAAAAAAAGTTACAATTAAAAACATTTAAAAAATTTTCAAAAAAAAATAGGTGGGTTGGCCCGACCTACCACATTGGTGGTGGGGTTGGGATTCCCAACCCGTTTAGCGGGACCAACCCAAGTAGGCCAACCCGTCACGGGTTCAACCTGTAGTGAGTCAACCCGTGTGGGCCGGATTAGTCCACTTTGACACCTCTACTCTTGAGTACCGCAATTGAAAGTTGAAAGCTTCATGACTCAATGGATAATTGGAGACTATTTTTTTTAGTTCATGCATCAAACATATTCTTTATATTCAAGTGAAAGTGAATCCCCTCTAATTTTCTTTTTCCTTTTTTTTTTTCCTATGGCTCTGCTTTTACATATAATATAAATATATTAGATTCTCCACTACCATGCATGTCATTATCCTTGATGGCCACACTTTTGGTGAATAAACGTTGCCGGCAGGTCCATATATTATTATTAGTCACATACTCATATTGAAAAAAAAAAGGAATTAGTTAAAAATTAAAACTTAAGAGAAGGCAAAGTTAATCACGAGGCTTAGCATAATTAAAATTTAGTTGAATTTTTTAAGTGTTTAGTCAAAGAATCGATTTTTGATGATGTGTACGAAAAAGATTGGTCAAATGTCCATTCTGATTCTCTATATTTCACTCAAGTTTTAAATTGGTCCTTTATTTTTTAAAAGTTTTATATTTGTCCTTCAGGTTTCATTAAAATTCTATATTGGTCTTTTATATTTCATTCAAGTTATGTATTAGTCCTTTATGTTTCATTGAAGTTTTATATTAGTCCTTTATGTTTCATTAGAGTTTCATATTGGTCCTCTCAGCATGGTTTTACTTTTGGCTTAAACGACGTCGTTTGGGTGTTTTTGGTGTGTCTAATGCCACGTCATCTATCCGATACACGTAGGAGAGATTATATGTCCACCTCGGCACACCACGTCAGCAGTTAACTTAAGAAATTGAAAGATTTGGACGGAAAGACCAATTTAGAACTTCTGGGAAACATAAAGGACTAATTTAAAACTTTTGAAACATAAAAGACTAATTTGAAACTTGAGTGAAAAGTAAAAGACCAAAACGAACCTTTGAGCAAAAAGACTTTATGATCTGTATTAAAACTCCTTTCAAAAAGTCTATAGTGCAAGGTATTAATCACTGTTGTCAACAGTAGATACCATGGACTAAAAGAAAAACCGAGAGAACATGTGGAGTAGATGTTCAGTGGTATAGTAGTACTGAACTTCAGTTAATCCCTCCAATCAGTTGGTCCCTAAACCATTCAAGGTAGGCCCTAATTAATGTGAGTTTTTATTAATATTAACAAATGACACTCCATAATTGGAAGGATGCACTGAAGTTCAGTGGTACGATACCATTGAAGTTTTATCCGAACATGTGACATGTAGCAAAATTTATTACCTAAATTCTTAGAGACAATGAATCCTATACCTAAAAACGAATACCTAAAATTGGAAGATATTTTTGTGGCAAGTTTGCTAAATAATAGTATGAAGATAAGAAAACAATTATTCCAATTGGTTCATCCATGGATATCTGCCTATTGATTCTATATATTAGGCCAATCACCAAAAAGTTATGCCATGTGGCTCTTAATTCACAATGCAATCAGGCCATAATTAAGAAATTATCTTCTACATAATTCTCCATTAATTCTTTAGTTTTAAAATTTCCTTATCCTTATAATAATTCTCCATTCTTAAGAGAGAAGTTGTTTTTTTTTTGGCCAATAAGAGAGAAGTTGTTGACCAAAGTACATTCTGTTTTAGGGATGAATTCCACCTATAAAAAAAACCTAACAAATCAAAATTTGAATTCTCGTGAAGAGATTTATCTACATTTAATATTATAAATAATAAGCCAAACTTTAATTTTGGCCATCTATATTTTACCCAAGTTTCAAATCAATCATTTATATTTTAAAAGTTTCAAATCAATCATCTATGTTTGCAATTAAGTTGTTCGATCTGACACCGTTAAAATTTTTCGTTAAATAATGATGTGGATTGTTAATGTGAACAAAATATCTCTCTTATCCGCGCGGCCGTTATTTTAGTTTATTTTGACTTCTTGTCTATTTGGCCTTTATTTTTTGTAAATATAGATACACATTTGGCATATGTTTTAGTTTATTTTAGATTTTGCGTGGCTCAATATCATCCACATCAGTTTAAAAGAACATGTACAAGAGAAATTTTGTTCACATTAATTGTCCACATCATTATTTAACGGAGAATACTAACAATATCGAGAAAAGAATTTCATTAGAACAACTTACAAATATAGATGACTGATTTGAAACTTGTAAAACGTAAAGGAATTTTGACCCTAAATAATACTTCAAACATTTTATTAAAAAAAAAACTTGATTTGGTACCATTAATTAACACGGACTCAGAAAATTAAAAAAACATTAATTAACACATGTACAACTCTCATATTGAGGATAAACTATTAGACAAAGTTTTTTTTTAGTAATTATTAGCCGTATTTCTTAGCCATGAATCACTCTCCTAATTACAATGATTATATTTGCATATCATTATCGTCATTTGATTAGAAAATATATTGCATAATTGTCACAAACAAAAATATTGCATCAATCAATAAAAGATAAAGAATCAAATTAAATTTTCATAAAAAAAAGGATAAAATTAAATTAAAACATAAAATATAATAAAAGTATTAAATTTCATTTTGGTGCTACTTATATGACAATATTTTAAATTTAATTTGGTCCCTCTTATGTTCTCATGAAGTCCCTCTTTTAATTGTTCTGTTATCAATTTGATCTATTTTACATTTGTCTTTTCAAATTGATCCATTTTAAATTGTGCCGTTACTAATGGGCAAATCTAAGAGGGACCAAATTAACAATATTGTCATCTAAGAGGGACTAAAATAATATTTGCCATAGAAAAAAAATGCAGTACCATGAAGGAAAAAAAATCCATTTCTCTATCCACTGCATTTACAAGTTTACAACCACGTATCTACCATCCAACAATTTTGATAAAAGAAATTCCTAAAAAAATTTTAGAATTGTCAATTGTCGTAGTCGTCATCATCACTTTACCACTACTATTATCGCCGCCATCGACAAAACGTTCTCGGGCTACCCGACCCGGATTCTATTCGGGTCTTGACCCGTTCAAACTCCGTGAACCGGCAAGGAATCGTGATCCCACCGGGGTGCTGAAACCCGAACTCCTTCTCTGCTTCCTTCAGCAGCTCCCCAAACAAAGGGTGGTTGAAGTAAATCACCGGCACCAATTCCCGGTGAAACTCCCCATCTTCCCGGCCCACGTACACCGCAAGATGACCCTTCGGCACCGCCGGCGACAACTCCTCCTTCACCGGTTCGGATCCTATCGGGACATAGCCCGACCCGACACACACCGATCTCGCTTGTCTCGCCAACTTTCGGCCCCACTTGAGAACCTTCTCCATGGGCTTCCGACTCGCCGATGAGCCCAACTTTTGATACCCGGGTCGGGTCCGGAATCTCCAGAAAACCCATCCAGAGACCCGAATGAGACGTCTTCCAAGCTTGAAGCCCTTAATCTTCTTCCCCATATATTATGAGGTTGAACTTCAGAGAGTGTAATAAAGGAAATATATATATATATATATATATATATATATATATATAATTATACACAAGATATAGGTTATTTGTGTGAGATTTGGTAGGATGCAGGAGGGCTTATGGTAAAGGCCATGGATCTTCCATAGATCTCAAGAGTAGATGTAGTGTGTGTGTGTTTGATATATATATATATATATATAATCTATATTTCATTCCAAGATCAGAAAATTCAGATTGGGAAGCAAAATCAAATTATCCAAGAGATTTGGAGGTGTATATATATATATATCGTTTAGGTTTAAGAGTGAACAAGGAAATTTTGAGAGAGAAAAAGATGGGATTTTGGATTTTGGGTTTTGGTGGTGTGAATGTGAAGAAAGAAGAGGAGTAATAATTCTGCTTCAACCCTTCAATTTATAAACATAACACACAGAAAAAAGTCAAAGGTATCAACTCTCGAGAGATGAGTATAAAGCAATGTTTTAAGAATCGGACCGGATCGGACGGTCCGACTGGTTTAACCGCCAACCGAATACAAAGGCGAGTCAGTTTGATCAAAAAATCGTTTTTTTAGTTGGACCAGATTTAATCGGAGTTGGACCGTTCAATCGGGTTGGACCGGTCAACCGGTGGTCCAACCGGTCCAATTTTATTTTTTTAAAAAAAATTAAAAAATTTAAAAATAAAAAGGAAAAATTACATAAAAAAAGAAATTAGAGAAATCTTAAAAATTAAAATTAGAAAAGTCTTGAAAATTAAAATTTAAAAGTCATTATTATCAATAATTTCATATTGGGTTTGATTAAGTTCTTTCAAAGCTTGACAAGTCTTAAAAATTAAAACTTTGAGAAGTCATGTAATTTAAAACTTCAAAATTATGTATATTGAAACCTAAATTTTGAGTGATGTTATTTTATATATTAAGAATAATTATTATTTATTAGTTATTGCGTCATCCGGTTCGACCGACGGTTCGACCGGTTAAACCGATCAAACCATGAACCGAACACTTGTCCGAGTCTTTGTCCGATTCGGTTCTTACAACATTGGTATAAAGTATGTGTATTTTAGTAATTATTTGTCTATTGATTAATGTATAATTTATTATTTTTTATATTTGATGGGTTTTATTTTGATAACCAGCATTGGTACTCAAAAGTTTTTCTTATGAATAATTTGATGATTTAAATTTCACGAAAAGTTAACAAAAATCATATAATTTTAATTTAAAGCAAAAATATTTTGGTTGCCCTTAAAATTAAGGGTCTTTGTCAATTATGTACTTAAATTTTATTTGTTATTAATTGTGTTTATAAACATTTAAAATGTAATTAATTTTGTCACTTATCCGAATCTCGTGTAAATAATTATGGCAGATGTAAATGTGATTGTCATTGTGATTTTTAATGCTAAATGTGATGTTGAATAATATATTAATTTAACTACAATTTTTCGTCAAATTAGCCACTATATATTTAGAAAAAAACTTAGGTCCATTTCCTTATGTCCATTACATCCAATTTCACCAATCATATATTGTATTTACACTCTCTCTCTTCTATTATTGGTTATATAAAAGGTGATCTTCTATATTCTCTCTCTACTGTGATTGGTCATTTAAACACTTTTTGCCACGTGTCATATTTATATTGGGGAATTGGATGTAATGGACATAAGAAAATGGACATAAGCTTTTTCCATATATTTAACACCATTTATTTTGTAGCGACACAGTATAGTGATAATCATGACTAATTAAATTGACAAAACAACGTTAATAAATATATGATTTGACATTATAATTAACATTGAAACCACAAGGAGAGTCACAATTTTGTATATATAGTTAATTGTTTACACGAAATTTGAATAAAGGACAAAATTATTTGCAAAATGTAAGTTGATCAACATAATTAACAACAGCAGAGTTTAGAGACATAATTGATTGAGAGCTTAAAGCTTAAAGGCATCAAAATTATTTTTGCTTGATTTTTAATATCTAAAAATTCTCTCATTGGTTAAGAGAAGATTTTAAAGAGTGCCCTAAAGACAATTATCAAAATTATTTTTGGTTGATTTTTAATATCTAAATATGCATTGATTAATAATAATCATATAATTTTTCACTTTTTAGATTAGATAACTCATACAATAAATAAAATAAAAATAAATAGATAAATATTATAATTTATCCATGTATAAATAATATGGCACAATACATATACTTAGGCATTTTTTTTATTAGCAAATCCCTTATTTTATTTATCAAGTAAACCCTTTAGTATCTAATAAGTAAAAAGTTATATGATGTTAAATTAATACCTAAATAATGTGACACAAAGTCAAGAAAAAATAATAATGTGACTCAAGCATGCATATATTTATTTTGGTCAAAATTTCAAATTGGTCCTTTATGTTTGCACCAAGTTTCATATTGGTCCTTTATATTTCAAAAAGTCTAAATTAGTCCTTTATGTTTGCAAGAAGTTCCAAATTGGTCCTTCCGTCCAACTTGGTTAACTTTTTCCGTTAAGTGATGACGTGGCCTGCTGAGTTGGATTCTACGTGTAAAAAAAGGTGACGTGGTACTCCACATCACTTGCCACGTCACTCTCCCACTTTCTCTTCCCGCCACGTCAGCATCTCACCCTCCTTCCTCTTCTTCTTCCCTTCTGCTTCTCCATCTCCATATTCATCATCATCATCTTCGTCTTCCTCCTCCACCACCGCCGCCGCCGCCTTCCATTCTTCAAATTTTCTCAATCTTCCTCTGCTTGACTCTGCAAAACAAAGCACCACTTTCTCCATCTTTTCGGGAGAGTTTTGGACGAAGCAGTGATTTGTTTTAATATATATATATATATATGTATGTATGTATATGTATATGTGGTGGGAAGGTCAAGGGGGTTATGACAGATCGCGAGGAAACAGAAGGAACTGGTATTAATGAATGAATTGAATTATATAGGTAGTGAATTTAATTAAAGCAGTAGGCATGTATATGCAGGATATTGGTGTGGGAAGATGGTTTCTGCAATTTTGGTGGGTCTTCGTCGGGGGATTATGGCAAGTGTGAATTGCAGCCTCAGCTTTTCTTCAAGATGTCGTATGAGATCTATAACTATGGAGAAGAGTATATAGATGTCTCTTCCTTTAATTAATTAATTAATTATAAATATCAAATTAAAACTTTGGAGAAGGTTTGGATTAGAGTTAGGATTAGGGTTGAATTCAGAAGAAGCCATGGATGCTAGCCATGAGGAAGAAGAAGATGAAAAAGTGAAAAAATTACATTTTTGTCTTATGAAAAATTATTTTGTTTTATTTTAGTCCCTGATTTTAGTTTAACTAAGGCCACGTCAGCTAAGTAGTACATGTAGGAGAGAGAGTGTGACACCTCAACATGCCACGTCAGCACTTAACAGAAAAAATAGACGGAATTGGACGGAAGGACCAATTTAGAACTTCTTGCAAACATAAAGGACCAATTTAGACTTTTTGAAACATAAAGGACCAATATGAAACTTCGTGCAAACATAAAGGACTAATTTGGAGTTTTGACTTATTTATTTTTTACGAAAATACGATCAATTGGGGTTTGAGTTTTGTCAAAATGGTGAATTGTGATTGGACCGTCATGGTTGAGGTTGTTTGTGGCGTAACTAAAATGTTTTCTAAATTCTGAATATTTTGTTTTTGATTTTCTATAAGTATCTTATTATTTGAGATAATTTTGTTCGAGCTAATTAATTGAGGTCTCATAATGAAGATAGAGTCCTACCAACAAAAATTTTTTTATACGTAAATCTCAAACTCAAAACCTTGTTTAAAGGAAATAAATTGTACCTACCACTCTAATAAACTTCACTTAAATTTTGAATACTTTGGCAACGAGAGCATTGTTATTGATTCCTGAGTTCATTTAAAATGTCAGAACAAATATTAAGGTTTTACTTGATTCATTGAATAAATTCTTAAATATTATTTATTTTTAAATTAAATTTTTACAAATTTAAATCATTAAATTCTTTATTAACCAATAAAAAAATGTTAATATATGTCATAAAGGTACATGTTAAATAAATCCTTAAAATAATAATAAAATTAGTTAATTTAATGTTATGCCTAAAGAAATATATATGTAAGAGAAATCAAGAAATATTACATATACCATAATACAAAGAACTTGTACATTATCCCGTGGTCTGGTATAGATAGTAAAAAATTTATGTTCTCCTAACTATTATTTTTCGGGTTCAATTTTTAGAGGGATAAAAATGGATAACGTCATCTTTTAAGAGAATTACCTCTAATAATAAGCTCAAAGCACGCGAAAAATTAGTCATTAATCCCACTCTGATAAATATCTCGATCATAAAAAAAAAGATACTTGCACATTATTTTCAATTCACCTAATTTAATTAGTTCAACTTGCCATTACACTTCATTTGAACTCAATTCTTCACGCGGAATAAGAAATTACGTACGAAACAAGATCCAATATTTTCTCATAACCCAATAAAGTAATTATCACAAGTAAGTGATTTAATCAACTTGATAATATATGAATTAATTGATCGAGTCGAGTACTTATTATAAAGTTATAAACCCAATGTCACTATATTAGGGTATGTTTGGTGTAAAATCCAAACAGTACAATCTTGGTGTTTCACGATTCCTAAAAAAATTTTACATCATATTTTATACATACCAAACACACTTTTTATCATACTTTTTCTCTCTCCTAATTTTTCTCTTTATCTCTCTCCTCACTTTTCTCTACAGTACTTTCTTTTATTCTACAGTACTTTACTCTACAGTACTTTCTTTACAGTACTTTACATCTGTGCATTTATACCAAGCGTACCCTTAGTATGAAAACAAAAAATAATAGTACTACCGTACGTCTCAATCATATTTTTGCTTAATTAGTTTCTTTAAGCTATCTAACTTTTGAAAAAATATTTATTTATAATGTCACTATTAGAAAGAAAATATCGTGTGCAAAGTAAACCTTGAGGATTAAATTTAAACTATTCTAATAATCTAATCCAAATAGCAATATAATATACTAGTATATATATGCATAGGTTGAAATGTCAAAATCATAGTTTGAACTTAGAAGTGAGAAATTTTGTAAGTGGATTCGATTTATAAAGAATTGTTAAATTAAACATGAACGAAGAAAAAAAAAAGCTAAAAAGAAACGTCTCACTAAGCATAATTTTAGAGAAAGAGTCTCCACAAAGAAAATTTTTAGCTCTCGTGTTTCTTTTTTAAATTTGAAGAAATATCTATTTCGGATTTTTACACGTATATACAAAAAAATATATATATATATAAACACAAATTCAGTTACCTTTTAAAATTATCTACAGATATATACAATTTTTATTGTGCACGCTCAAAAACGTCATTATAGAGGGCTTTTTTAAGTCAAATTTTCAATAAAACACCCTCCGTAACGGTGTTTTTGAGTGTGCACAATAAAAATTGTATATATTTGTAGATAATTTAAAAATGTGGCTGAATTTGCGTATATTTTTTTTTGTTATAACGAACGTTAACACGACAAATTACATGGACTTTGATCCCTTTATAAGAGTATGTAGGCAACTAGATTCCCACCTAAGGACAAGTCCTCCAAGGTTACGACTACTTGCGATCCTTATTTTTAACTTAGAATTGTCTGAACCAAAGATGACAGTTACAACTACTAACAATAACATATTGAAAAATAAGTTTTCACTATTACAAATTAAAGGGCTAAAGGTCTATTTTAGTCCTCAATGTTTGCATGAAGTTTAATGTTGGTCCTCAATGTTTCAAAAGTTTAATGTTAGTCCTCAAAGTTTTTTTTTGGTCGATTTTGGTCCTCGAGCATAACACCGTTAACTTTTAGCCGTTAAATGATGACGTGACATGCATATATAGCACACCATCTTTCCTACATGTCATATTTTAATGACGTGGCATGACACATCACTGCCACGTCACTCCAGATTGCCACATCATCATCTTCTCTCCATCATTATCATTTGAGGTGACGTGGCAGTGATGTGTCATGCATGTCACGTCATTAAAATATGACACGTAGAAGAGAGAATGTGCCATATAAGCATGCCATGTCATCATTTAATAGCAAAAAGTTAACGGTGTTACGTTCGAGGATCAAAATCGACCAAAAAAAAAAACTTTGAGGACCAACATTAAACTTTCGAAACATTGAGGACCAACATTAAACTTCATACAAACATTAATGACCAAAATAATAAACTAGAACAATATACTTTAAACTTTAAAACTCGAAACTGCTAATGAACTAGAACAGTATACTTTCGTGGAGACCCTTTGTGATTTTTCAAAGGAGTGCATCCAGATTAAGCAATGTTTGGATGTAAACTTCTTGTTTGTTGAAGCAATTTTTAGAATTCGCACTCGAGGATAAGCTTGCTGCACTTGAAAGTCATTTGATTAATAATATAACCAAACATGATTTTAGGAAAATCCTTCTTCATTTCCGGCACGTTATTTGCTAGTTGCTACCAAAGAGGCCCTACATTACTTGGCCTCCTTTGTCAATATATGGATCTGAGAATAGATTCTCTGTCATTGTTTTTTCTGTCATTTTTTATTATTAGTCTAAAATATTATATTTTAATATTTTTTTTGTACAATTAAAAGTTTTGAGTGTCTCAAATTTATCATTTCTCAAAAGTATGGGAGTTATATAAATAAAAAAAATTGAATACCCTACATTAATTAGGACCAACCATGAATGGTTTAGGGACTACACTTTTATTTGTATCTATTTCATATTTTAGAAAAATTTATCATTTCTCAAATTTAGACGACTTGAACTCCAAAATTTATTCATCTCAAATATATTTTGAAGCACCTAAATTGTTTTATTGTAAAAAAAATTATTAAAAAGTATTATTTTAAGCTAATAGTAGAAAATGACAGAGAAAAATAATAATAGAGGATCCACTCTCGTACTCTAACAGTATATATAGGTGTGGGGTCCACCTCTTCTCTATTCTTCCCTTTGGTTACCATGCTACGTGTAATCACCCCCATTGGTTACCACTTACCACTAAGTTTGCAAATATTTTGCACATTGAACTAACTATTTTTGTTTTTTTTGTGGAAAATAATTTTTTTAAAAATAATTGCGAAAATGAAATATTTTATTGTTTCTTTTATGTATATTTCATTGTTTGTTTGTTAGAAGCATCTTTTATGAATTTTTATTTAAGTCAAATCGTACTCTTTAAGTTATGTTTGATAAAAATACATGGATGAAAAAAAAATAAAAAATATTAGAGAGTAAAGTATTGTAGAGAAAATTGTGTTGAGAATATAAAATATATGATGAGAAGTGTCTTTTGTATATAAAAAACATAATGTAAATTTTATTGAGAAGTGTGAAATTACATCCCTTCCTTTAAATTATATCCTTACCAAATATAGCCTTACCTCACTAGTATTTAGGAAGAGCTTTAGCAATTGATGAAATAATTGCTAAAAGTTAATTAGTTGCTATATACGCCAAATGTGCTTTGGATTACTTGATGAAATAGAGTGAAAAAGCTAATACTAGTTTTGGATTATTTGAGGTTATTGTCAATTATGTGTCTACCTTTATTTGTTGTCAATTGTATTTTTAATTTTTAATTTTTTATTAATGTTATTATTTTCACAAATACTGTCAAAATATATAGTTAACGATTGGTACTTATGTGACATCAAACGTGATAAAAAGAGTTAATTGAATTTAATTTATGCCCATTGTTATTGTGAAATTAGCTTCTCAAATTTATGTCACACTACAAGAAATAACAGATTTAGCTACGGAAATTATCTAAGAAAAATTTCCCTAGCTAATTAGCTACGGATTAGCTAGGAAAAAAATCTTTAGCCAACTAGGGATAAAATTCCTAGCTAATTTGGTAAAAAAGTTTGGCGCGAAAAGACGAGAAAATTTAGCTATGGATTTTCCTAGCTAACCCTAGCTAATTAGCTACGGATTTTCCTAGCTAATCCCTAGCTAATTAGCTAGGGAAAAAATCCCTAGCCAATTCCTAGCTAATTTATTATATGTGTATATATAAAATGTTTTACATTAATAAATCAAAAAGTGATAAATGGCCTAGTGGTTAGTGTAAATGTTACCATCCATGATGTTCTATCTTCGAGTCCTCCTTGGACAATTTTTCAGAAATATAATGTGGTCGGTGGAGGAGGTCGCCGGTGGCAATTGTCGGAAGGAGTGATTTAGCTAGGGATTAGCTACGGATGAATTGGCTAGGGATTAGCTACGAAAAAAATCGGTAGCAATTAGCGTCCAAATATTAGCTAGAGTAAAATTCGTAGCTAATCCTCCCTAACTAATCCTGTTTTTTCTTGTAGTGTCACTATCATATTAGGCACTAAAGTTTTTGTTACACTATAAATTAACTCATTGTTTCAATTTATACTTTCTGTTCTTTTCCTAGGGTTTAATTTTAGCACATGAAAAGTTATTTGTTGAAGTTGACCATGACAATTGACATAAATTAAACCAAAATAATTTTTTTGTCATATATATGGTGTCACATAAATATCCATTGTTAACTATTTTAACCGTGTTAGTGGACATAGTAATATTGGTATAGAAAAATAAAGATTGAGACTACAACTGACATCAAATAAACTTAGGAGGTATAATTGATAATGACTTTGAAGAGGAATGGTTTGGGATGGTTTGAAAACCCTTCCAAATTATCCAACAGCTTAATTTTCAAACCCCTCCAAAGGGTTTATAATGGTTTGCATTGTTTATAATATTTAGTTTCATTATTAAGCCTCTTTATTCTTCTTTTGTTCATTTATTAAAAGGGTAATATTAATGTCTACCACCCTTTTAATTTTTTTTTCAAATTCTCAATCAATGGAATCGTTTATTTAAACCATTCCACTTCATTAATAACCACTCCATCCCACTCTTTTTAAAACTCCCAACCAAGCCTTTAAGGTTTGAGTGTTTACTACACAAAGGTGAAGGTTCGAATCTTATGACTGATGTGAGGGCTTTATTAGTAGGTAATATAAAAACCTCCCCATAAATCCTTAAAGAGATTGAGAGATATTCTCTAATCCTGATGAGATACCGGTGTTTACCCCGTCTAAATTTTTTTTCACCAAAAAAATATAAAATCAATGAATTAGTAAGTGAGAAACAAGAAATTCAATACACATACGTCTACAAAATTTATAGGCTGGTGGGCTACTAACCCCCCATAATGGGAACCAAACTTCGACGGATTCATTGAATATTTGAATTCTTATCCCAAAGGTAGGCTCGCTGAGATACTCAAACGACAAATCCAACATCCTTAGACTACCTATGGATCTTGTCGTTTTAAACGAGAAAAAAAAAACATTATAAAAAGGGTAATGCTACAATTATAAGAGCTCAAGTTCTCCATCAGTAGTTGAATTTGTCTGGAGATCTATGTCAAAATATTTTTATTTTAAAATTTTAAAATGACACTGATTTCAAGACAGATTCAACGATTTACAACTGATGAGCTTGAATTCTTGATAGGCGTCCTCATAAAAATGTCTTCCCTTAATCCAATCAAGCTTTTCAGAGTGGCAGTTTTTTTTTGAATGGAATTAGATATGTAAAATGAAGTTTCCATCTTTATTCTAACAAGAGTAACTCAAAATACATAACACCTATTAGTTGCTCTTCTTCCCATGTAATCAAAAAAATACATAACATGCACCTTAAACAACTCATATTGACTTTTGGTCTTTGAAATATTTACAATACTCTAATTTAGTCTAAAAAAATACCATAATATTAGTCAACTCATTAAAAAATATTTAATATCGCAACATATATTATGAGTAAGTCACTTTTTTATATAAATAACATACATACTGATCAATATTTAATGGGTCATATCACTTGAGACGTAAACAATTTAAAAAGTAACCAATTGATTGACATAATTTAAAAGACAAAAAGGGAGTACGTTAAAATTTTGGTCAAATGTCTATTTTGGTCATCTATGTTTTATACAAGTTTTAAATTGGTCCTTTATCTTTTAAAAGTTCTATATTGGTCTTTTATGTTTCCCAAAAGTTTTATATTTGTACTTCAGGTTTCATTGAAGTTCTATATTGGTCATTTATGTTTTATTGAAATTCTATATTGGTCCTTTATGTTTCATTGGAGTTCTATATTGATCCTTTATGTTTCATTGAAATTTTATATTAGTCCTTTATGCTTCATTAAAGTTTCATATTGGTCCTTTCAGCATAATTTTATTTTTGGCTTAAACGATGTCGTTTGAGTGTTTTTAGTGTATATAAGGCCACGTCAGCTATCTGATACACGTAAGAGAGATTATGTGTCCACCTCGGTACGCCATGACTTAAGAAATTGACGGATTTGGATGGAAGGACCAATTTAGAACTTCTTGAAAACATAAAGGACTAATTTAAAACTTTTGAAACATAAAGGACTAATTTGAAACATGAATGAAACATAGAAGATCAAAATGAACCTTTAACCTAAAATTTTTCTAAAATTAAACAATAATATTATCTATTTTTGAGATACCTTAGCCCTAAATTTACTCATTAAGCGAAGAAAAATATTTGTCAATATTGGCATATAATATTGGGTGCTTAAGAAATGAGCATGTGAAGCAGGAAAAGAAAGTCAAGAAAACTATATATTATAATTGAATAATAATATTTCATTTATAGAATACGATGAAGGAGAGAGATTGCGTAGTCATGAAAGTTTAGTTAATTAGTTTGTTTGTTTATGAAAGAGAAGAAGAATCGAATTTGTCTACCTATCGCAACTTGCATTTAATTTGATGGAGTGATATGGGAATGGGACCCAATTAGAAAATGATTTGTTTGGATGCATGCTTTCAATATGATCTCAATTCGTCTCAACTTACATTATTCTCTCGTCAAAACTTTAAATTGGTCCTTTATGTTTGCACGAAGTTTTATATTGATCATTTATGTTTCAAAAAATTTTAATTAGTCTTTTATGTTTGCAAGAAGTTCTAAATTGGTCCTTCCGTCCAAGTCCGTTTATTTATTTCGTTAAGTGCTGACGTGACGTGCTGAAGTGGACATAGGATCTCTCTTACGTATCCATTTAAGCTGACGTGGCATGCCACGTCATCGCAACGATATTGCCACACCATCGCCACATCATCATCTACTATCATATGTGATGACGTGGTGCTACTGTGGCAATGACATGTCAGTTTAGATGGACACGTCAGCACACCACATCAGCACCTAACTTAAAAAATTGACGGGAGTGGACGGAATGATCAATTTGGAACTCCTTGCAAACATAAAGGACCAATTTAAACTTTTTGAAACATAAATGACCAATATAAAACTTCGTGCAAACACAAATGACCAATTTGAGATTTTAACCTTATTTTCTCTCTATTTGCAATATAACAATCAATTTCTCCTAATCTCTCTATTTGGCTAGTATATATAGTAGTATTGTTCTCGTGCTATGCACAAATAATAAAAAATTATATAAAAAAGTAAAATATAATTAAATGAATAAGATTAATAAAAATAAAATATTTTAAACATATTTGACTTTTTATTTGAAAAACAGTTATATTAATTTTACATGTGATTTTTATAAATAAAAATTCACCTATAATTAAAATAGATTAGATCCTAAATAATTTTAGTGGGAAACAAATTTATTTGACTAAAATGAAATTATTTAATATTAAAAAATTATTTGATTTAGTATAATTTAAAAATCAGTTCTAAAACTTATAAAAAATAAATAAAAATCAGTTCTAAATAGTATATAAATTTAAAACTTTTGAAGAAAAAATCAATTTATTATAGTATTATCCGGTGTGATGCACCGTAATATTATATAAATTAATAATATTTTTTAAAATTTTATTTTTATAACAAATCAATATATGATAGATATAATATAATATAACATAAAAAAATTAATTAAAATATATAACAGCAAATCACAATTTAACAGACATTAACATATATAACAAATCATAAAAGTAATAGCCACATAAATCAGATATATAAGAAATTTATGGAATAATAATTAAACTAAATATATGCATATTTAAAAGCCAAAAAAAGATTGAAGGAGGTTGTGAATACCTTGTACTATAAAAAAAATGGAGACCGGCTAATTTGAGTAAACATTAGCAACCTATAGAATTTAAACATTTATAATCAGATTAAAACATTAACATTATTTGATGTTAATTGAAAATGAAAAGAAAAATCTAGTAGGAGAAGCAAATTAAATAAATTAAATCATGAAATTAACAAAGTTGATAAATTAAAATAAAATTGATATTTTAGTGGATATCAAATTTTATTTGGAAAACTGATGAGTTTGGATTTTACCTCTCTTTCAAAAAAATTCTTACTGTAAGTAGTACAAATCTTCTCCTAAAGAAGAAAATCTCTTAGGTTCCTCCATCACGTGTGAGGGTAAGAGATAATTAAAATAAAAATAGAAATTGTGTAGTGCCTGAAATTGGTTTTCTCTTTTTGGAAAAAAAAAGAACATTTATTATGTGTCAAAATTTTAATATTGACTTAATTTCTTTTGAAAATTATTTTTTTAAAAGAAAGAGGTATAATTAATAAATGGAGTAGTTTTTTAAGTAGAAATTGGGTAGTGAATGAAAATTGGGAGGTAGTTATTTTATAGAGATTGGGTAGTGGTTGAAAAATGTAATCAGGTAGTTATTTGTGGAGATTGAGTAGTGGGTAAAAAATAGGATATTTTGACTGAATTTGTTTTTTTTTTTTGGAAAAAAATGAGTCAAGTTGTAGTACTGACTTAACTTCTTTTGTATATAGTATTAATTGATATTGATATTGATGTTTATCATATTAGATGATTAATTGGTTAAGATTTTGTAACAGTTAAAAGCCGTAATTTATTGTTGCATTTTTAAAAATCAAGAATCAATATTTCCTTAAGCAAAGTACTATATTTAGTTTCTGAATAGTTAGTCAAATTATTATTTAGTCCTCGAATTTGTAACTTTGTCAACTATTTAGTTTCTTAGACGTTACTTGTTAGATAACTAAGTGATTTATAAGGGCGTTAACTGCTGAAAATTGAGTTGGTGATCCCCTTCTCCCTGTTCCAGAGCCTACCTTTGTTTGATGTGCAGCTATGGCGGTCACGTTATACCTCGTCATCATTACAAAATCCTCTTAACAGCGCCATGTTAGCAGTTAATGCCCAGGTCACTCAGTTATTTAACAAGTAACGTCCAGGAGATTAAATAGTTGACATAGTTGCAAAATTAGGGATTTAATAATTTTTTTAAAAAAATTTGAAGACTAAATAGTAATTTGACCAACAATTTAAAAATTAAAAAGTAATTTGTCTCATATTTCTTTTTCTTTGGTGTTAGATCGAGTGCCATTAATAATTAATACAAGGGCAGCTTAGCTCATACGGGCTAATCCACCATAGGCCTCAAGTTATACGAACCGAGTTAAATAAGTTGGATTTTTTATGGTCTAGGAAATTCTCAGCCTGACTCACTAGGAAATTCATACCATAATAATTGAGCTGAACACCAAAGTTCACGAACATGAAAAAAAAAAAGAAAAAGAAAAGAAGAACTTTAGTCACTTGTAAGGATGGCAATTTTATCCGGACCGATGAGTAGCTAGAAAATTTACCCGTTGAGTTTGGGTCTGGGTATTAAAAAAAATGGGTCTGAAAATTTTAACGGATAAAAGTTTGAGTTCGGGGACGAGTAATGGTGTATTCACCTCGGTCCCAGACCCGGTGATAAAAAATATATAAAAATATATTATATATCATATCAAATTAAAAAAAAATTACACTCACCTCACTATCACGTGACGTCCACTCACACAAACTCAATCAGACTCTCATCTCACTTACCCATCCCTATTCACGAATCACGATTCACACATTCACATTTCACATCACATTTTATGTTTGTATTTGTTTATTTAAGGACGAACTTAGACTTTTTATATATATTTTATTGTGTGTTTGAAATTTATTTTTCTTAAATTTGGAAATAATTAAATTTATGAATTTATATTCAATACTTGTGATGAAAGTAGCAAATTTTGTAGAAAAATAATAATAAAATTTTTGAGTCTGGGGATCTAAGTATTCAATGAGTCAGGGATGAGTATCAAATTTTATATCCGACCGGGAACGAAAAAATATTGACTATCGAGGCTGAGGATAAAAAATACAGTATTATCCCCAGACTCTACCTATTACCATATCTAGTCACTTGCTAGGGCATAGTGGAACGAAGAATCAAGTAATAAAATATGGTATGAATTAGGCAGGGACAATATTTGACAATAGTGGACTGGGCTAATGGGCCTAAAAAACCCAGGGGCTGGCTCGTAAAATGATTGGGTAGCATGGGCTGGGCCCAATACGATCTGGAGAAAACGTAACCCAACCGATCTGAGTGATACGATACGATTGCGGTACACGGTGTGCTAGCTGCAGACGATCCTTCCTCTCTGTACAGTTCCATCTGTGAGCGTTTGAGAGGGGTGGATGGAACAAGCGAAGCAGAGAAGAAGAAGTGGTGTAATGCAATGCAAGCGAGAGAGAGAACTAGAATTTCAACTGTAATACTAACCGAATCGACCACAAGTGACCAATAAGACAAGAGAAGAGAAGAGAAGAGGAAGGAAGCATCCAGATCTTACTCCCGAGAAGATCCGATCCGAATGACGGATTCCACGATGGAGTTGCAGGAATCGGGTTGGGAGGAACTCAGGAAAGAAGCGCGAAAGATCGAGGGCGATCTTGACGTCAAGCTATCTTCCTATGCCAAGCTAGGCGCTAGGTTCACTCAAGGTTTGCTTCCTTCTTCCCATCTTATTGGCTCTTCTTTCTGCATCGCATTTTGATGAGTGTTTAACTCTAGGGCGATTCGTGCGCTTGTGTTGAGTTTCCCCAATTGGTTTCGAATCTATCTACATTGTGGAGTTGAAGTAGTAATAGAGTTATTTATGGTGTTTGATCTTCTTCAGGTTCTGCCATGTTCAGCTCAAACGTTTATCATTTTAGTTCCCAAATTAATGATCTGGAAGCATTTACAGTTAAATGCATTTTACCTTGTGGTTCTCTACATTCATGATAGCGCATTGCTCTCTATCAGGGTACGATAGTGGTTCGCCATCAATTGGATCCAGCAGGTCGTGGAAGTCCATGGAAATGGAAATTCAATCCTTGCTTGAGAAATTGTTGGACATAAATGATTCAATGAGTAGATGTGCTACATCTGCTGCACCAGCTACTTCTGTTACTCAGAAGTTAGCAAGGCACAGAGACATCCTTCATGAATTTACCCAGGTATGATTTGTGTCACTGTTCCTGTTTTGTATAGTTTCAACTTTCAGTCAGTCCTAAAGGAACAATTACCTTGGGTTATCTAGATAGCGCAATAGAGTAAAAATTGTAACTGAAGTCCATCTATTGCATCTGTTTCAAATGGATGGCTTATTGGATCAAGCGTACTTCTCTTGCTTCTTATGCATGATGCCTGGTCTGCACACTGGTATAGGCCTCTGTTGTCAATGTGCATCTAGGACCAGGCGTTTGATCTGTTATTCTCTTTTCAAGATTGAAATAATGAATGAGCCTTTTGTTTCAAAATGATAAGTTTTGGGTAACCAAGGCAAAAAGATTAAAGCTACAAGTAGCTAATAAGCTGCTGCTTTTTTTTTTTTATAAATTTTTTCCTCCTATGATTAGTTGGGAGCTTGGGGTACATGAACCCAATGAATTTGTTCTGTCTATTCATTTTTGTGCATTTTTTCTTTGTATCAACTTGATTGATCCATATTTATAAATATTCAACAAAATTTTACACTTGCTATCGACTATCTAGTGAGAAAAGGTTTTGATTGTTGTTGTTGGTATGAGAGTGTTGGTCTTGGAGACCATGGCAAAGGTGATGACGGATGAGGTTACAGCCTCTCAGGACCAATTTAGAGAATTGGAAGTTTGGAACAAGAATTAGGTCTGACTCGAGTGGAGGTCATGAAATTGCAAAGTCTTTGATGAAGAGAATGGAAAGCATGTTGGCTGTAGTGTCAGTGAAGGTAGTGAAGTATCATACCTGATATGGATGTGCCAGCACTGAGAAGAAGAAATTTTGGGTTTTATGGAGATAGGAGGGTGTTGTTTTCCAACAAGATTTTTGTAATAATTGAATTTCCCTGCGACAACTTTAAAGGATGGCTATTTCATTCTAAACAATTTTTTCATGTTTATAGTACCCCATAAAATTAGAGGGTGAAGATTGTTAGACTTAGAATAGTGTACTTATGAGTGCCTTTATTTATTAAAATGAACAGTGTACACAATAGTGCTCTTGTACATTCCTCGCAATCTTTTATGTGTAAGATCACTACTGTAATGAATTGGATTTAAATTCACGAAGTTTCAGTTGCTCCCCTAAGTTGACTTTATTCACCTTTTCCATCTTTTACATATTAAATACTGATTTTATCTTCAGGAATTCAGGCGAATCAAGGGAAACATTAACTCAATGAGGGATCACGCAGAACTTTTGAGTTCAGTCAGGGATGACATTAGTGAATATAAGGCGAGCAATGAGCATGATCTGATTTATTATATAGTTGTTTTCTCATTGTTGTATTAGACTTACCTGCTTCTGGCAGGCATCGGGAACAATGTCACCAAGGGTGCAGTTACTACGAGAGAGAGGTGCCATCCATGGAAGTATATCTCATGTAAGTATCCATTATATTTTTAAAAATAATTGCTTCTAGAGACATTCTTAATTCATGAATGTTTCCTTGTTTGGAAGCTAAAAGTAATGTTCATTTAAAGCAATATTTTCAGCGCTGCAGCTTCTGATTATATATATCCGGGATCAGGTAAAGTTGTTCTTGTGGTGCACTGAACTTTGATGGCATGATACTGAATTGCTGTGGTCTATGGAATTTATTAGTGTATAATCCTCATATATGCCGAAGATCGGTATAAGCTATATTAGGGAATTGGGATTTTTCTATCTTTCTCTCTTTTTGAGACCGGGCTGTGAGTGGGAGTGGATGGGGATTTAAGGACTGGGGATTTAAGCTATATTAGTAGGCTGTTTTGTGGTGCAACAACATCATGAATAGGTTTTATAGAAAATGATCGTTGATGCAACTGTATTACTTCGTTTACATCAGCAAAACTTGATTCAGTTTTCCACAGGTTACAAAAATTAATAGTTCTCTATCTTAATTTAACCTTCCCAGATAGATGATGTGATTAGTCAAGCTCAAGCAACAAGGGCTGTCTTGGGATCTCAGAGGTCTTTGTTTAGTGATGTTCAAGGAAAAGTGAAGGTTCTCGGTGAAAAGTTCCCATTAATCCGTAGCCTTCTAGGTATATTCACTGTATTGTCAAGCAGTATGTCTTTTGACAGTCTCACATTTCTTTGGTTCTTCTGGTGTTAAACGAATACTTTGGCTTTTGCTGCAGGTTCAATACAAAGGCGACGCTCAAGGGATACCTTAATTCTATCAGCCGTAATTGCTGTTTGTACATTGCTTCTCATTATATATTGGCTCTCAAAGTAAAAAGAACGTATTTTTGTAACACG
This sequence comes from Senna tora, assembly GCA_014851425.1. Lineage (NCBI taxonomy): Eukaryota > Viridiplantae > Streptophyta > Magnoliopsida > Fabales > Fabaceae > Senna > Senna tora. Next base: position 3,717,278 of record CM026265.1, on the reverse strand, counting down.
TAAAATTATAAATCTTGGTGCTTTTATTTTGTGAATTGGCATGCTGCTTTTTCTATCTTTCTTACAGGGTTAAAGATTTGATTCGTCCTTTGGTTTCCTAGCCTCATTTTGCGTGTCAATACTTTTAACATTAGTAATTTTTTTTGCAAAATCTTAACAAGTTTTGATACAAATCATTCTAAAATAGTACCACATTGATCCCTTGTTGTGCTTGTGCCAAGTTGATTATGTAAATGGATCATCAAAATACTACTTGATACATTTTGAGAACATGGATTATGCTCTTCATCTATTTACCTTTCTGTGTTGGACACATGAAATTTACTGTTCTTTGTATCTGCATATCCCTAAAGTGTGTGAAGTGTACAATCCTAACCGTCGGATGCGGATTTGTGTCCTGTTAGTGGCCGGTGGAGTGAGGAGAGAGAAAGAGAGAAAATTTTGTGGGTCTCACATCAAATTTTCTCTCAATTTTTTTCTTTCTCTCTCCTCACTCATCCTACCACCTCATGAGATAATATAGAGGATCCAATCTCGAAACCCGCCCCGGACCCGGCTTCAGCTTTCTGTGTTCCCAAGCACTGGCCCTTTTTCTTGGTCTGTTGTTTTGTGGTCCATTCGTGTCTTGATGTTGTTGTGGTCCCTAGTTCTAAATAAGGTTGTCCCTGTACTGTTATCTTGTTTCTTCTTAAGTGTCCAAGGGGGGGTTAAGGGATTTTCAAAGAGTTTATGCATTGAGCATAATCCAAGATGGAGGGGTTTCTTAACTAATATGGAAAAGATTTGGGGCATTTGGAATAATTTTCACAGGTCAGATAATGAGAAGTGGGGCACATGATGTGACATTATTGGCCTCACAAAGTGCAATACACATTAGAGGAGACTTGAATGTCGCAACGCAATGACATACCCTCTGTATCTGTAAAGGTGAGGTCGACACTGTACATATATGGTCCCTATTTGAGTGGTTGTTGTTATAACAACTGCTTAAACAAATTATCAATTTCTGCTAATAATGGCGGGGACCTTATTTTTTGACTTGCTTTATCTCAAATATTTCATAAACGTTCTTTTTTTTTTTTCATTTGAAAATACAGGTATATCTTTTGTTCTAAAATTTGACAAATCGACGCACTTTCAAGATATGTTTTGTATCCTTACCAAATAGTAAAATCATGGTTTTTCACGATTCTCAAAAAAATTTTATATATAGTTTTTTTTATCTTGTAGTACTTTACATTCGTACATTTATACCAAGTGTACCCTCAATAATAAAAGAATTTTTTTGTAATGGTGTCACGTCATGTAAGTTAAAACCGTTATCTATTTTAACGGTATTAATAAGAAAGGTAAGATTGTTTGAAAAATGAGACGTTTAGGTCATAATTGATTGCAATCAGGGACATATTTGACCGAAGGTTCAAACGTTGGGGTATCAAAAGTGCTTTACCCATTTACTTAAGAGGAATGAAATATCCCAGAATAGATAGCATGTTAGTAAATATTTTATGGGTTCATTTAATGTGTTATTAGGACACTCAAAATTTTACTTGATTAATCAAAAAAGTTTTTAAATATTAAAAATAAATTTTTTAAATAAATTTTTACCTATTTTAAGCCATTAAATATTCATTAATCAATAAAAAAAATCTTAACATGTACCTTAAGGTACATGTTAGATAAATTCATATTTTATAAACATTTTAAATCAATTCAATTTGCTTCGTACTGAATTATTTTATATTTTAAAAAAATTGTAAAAAATCACATGAAAATATTTAGTAGGATGAAATTTAGATACATTTTTTAGGAAAACTGTTATATTTTTTCAATAAAAATGAGCTTTTTTAAAAAAAATAAAAAAGACAAAGTCAAGTATCATATAATTGATTATTTAGAAAAAGTTATTATTAGAATCAAAGACTCTGCAATCACTGTAAATGGCATCCACATACAGTAATTTTATTTAGTAAAGAATTTTCTAAATTTACTGAGTTTTATTAAAAAAAAACATAATAAACAGTAACTGTACTCAATTTTTGTTCAAAAGTTAACCCATCAAGAAGGTGACTTCAAAGTTCAAACTATTTATGGTGAGGATCAGTTTCACATGAATATGCAGTTGGATAGATGAAACTTTATTCTGCTTCTCATCTTGTCTATAAAAATCTTCACTTTATTTTCAAATCTATACAAAATAATTTTTATTACTATAAATAAATCTTAAAATAATCTAACCATGAAATAAATGGACCAACTCAAAAATTAAATTTTCTATAATATAATGGATTTCAAAATAGTTTATTAGAGGTCCTTCTAAATCATACTATCCGCTAGAACTCACATAATAACTAATATTTTAGATACTATTGAATTTATTGCAGAGTACGATCATCCCAACAAATAACATTCATTCCTAACTATCCTAAACAATGTTAGAGGCTTAGAGCGAGCCTTACCCTAAACCGCAAGCGTGAGACCCATCACTCTATTTCTTCTCTTTTCTCATGTGGTACTGGACATTACAACGTGATATCAATTCCCATATATATATACATCAATTTGAATCCTACAACCAATGATTTGGATTGTTGATTGACTATAACAAAATTATATTTTAACCAATCAACAGTGTGAATTATCGGTTGAAATGCATTTTATATGAAGTCACTTTACCTGATCTCTGTGTGTATATATATATATAGGTTATGAGAGATGGTGTGTGCAGGTGTACGGATAGCCATGCCCTACCATATATACTATGCATACTAACCACAAATAACAGTGATATAGTTGTGTATATATATATATATATATATATATATATTGTCATCTTTATTGGATTTCTACCCCCACACACAGACACAGTCACACAGAAGAGAGTGTGTGAGAGTGAGAATTTGTGTGTTTTTCTCACAGGCTTTTACTGTGAGAGACCTATCTCTGTTGCTACTACCCACTTTTTCATGCTAACAAAATTCATCCAAACAGAATAAATATTACAGCCATTGCTGTGATTAAAATAAGGAAACCAGTATGTTTTTTTATATTAATCAGTTGGTCATAATTAAAAAAAAAAATTTTTTGCATTTAAAAATTTATAGAATTAGTTAAGATGTTCCAACTCCCAACAATATAATTATAGGGGCTGACTAGCTAGTTCAGTAGTTAGGGTTTATATTGAAGGCATAATTCCAAATGGTGTCATGCATGTGGAGAGTGGAACGTATCTAGTTTAAATTTGGTTCAAATTTTGGTCTATGTGCAGGTTAATATTTAAAATAATATATTCTTTTTGTTAAAGTATCTTTAGGTATGTTTGCTAGCAAATTCAAAGAGTACTTTTTATCTATTTTTACGATTCTCAAAAAAATTTTACATCATATTTTTTACATATCAAACACACTTTTCATCGTATTTTTTCTTTCCTAATTTTTCTCTCTATCTCTCTCCTCACTTTTTTCTATAGTACTTTCTTTTACTCTGCAATACTTTACATCTCTTCCCTTCTTATCCGTGCATTTTTACCAAACATAGCATTAAACTTTGAGGGGCTAAAGTACTATTTTAGTCTTCAATGTTTGCAAGAAGTTTAATGTTGGTCCTCAATGTTTCAAAAGTTTAATGTTGGTCCTCAAAGTTTTTTTTTATCGATTTTGGTCATCGAGCATAACACCGTTAACTTTAACTGTTAAATGATGACGTGCCATGCTTTGTGACATACCCTCTCTCTTACGTGTCATATTTTAATGACATGACATGACACATCATTATCACTGAGATGAAGATAATAATAATAATAATGATGATGAAAGAGAAAAGATGATGGTCACAAAATTAAGAGCCTCAGTGCATCTTCATATTAGTCTTTTGTTTATGGATTACCTGTGACAACACAAACTAGATTAAGACATTATTGATAATTTTAGTTCAAAGGCTTTTTTTAAGGCTTTCTTCAACTCAATTTAGAATAAATCTTGTTCACAAAAAGAAGGGTCGGTTAAGACTTTTTGTCTATGACTTGGTATCTACCAGAGCAAACTTGATGACTAATCTTTTGCGTACTGCGAGGTTTATTACTGGAAACGACTCTCATCTCTTTAGGAATCAAACTCGGGGGGCAATAGTTAAGAAAACACTGAATCTTTCACTACAAGAAAAAATAGGATTAGCAAGGGAAAAATCCATAGCTAATCCGTAGCTAATCCCTAACTAATATTTGGACGCTAATTGTTAGGGATTTTTTTCGTAGCTAATCCGTAGCCAATCCCTAGCTAAATTCCCTAGCTAAGCCATAGCTAATCCGTAGCAATTCCCTAACTAATTCGCCCCCCTCTGAAAATTGTCGCCGGCGACCTCTTCCACTGACTTCCGGTGGCCCCTCCGGCGACCTCCTCCACCGCCGGCCGGCGACCACTTTATATTTTTGAAAAGTGGTCCTAGGAGGACTCGAAGACGGAATATCATGGATGGTAACATTTAGACCAATCACTAGGCCATTTATCACTTTTTGATTTATTAATGTAAAATATTTTATATATATACATATAATAAATTAGCTAGGGATTAGTTAGAGAAATCTGTAGCAAATCCGTAGCTAATTAGCTAGGGAAATCCGTAGCAAATCCCTAGCTAAATTTTCTTGCCTTTTCGCGCCAAACTTTTTTATCAAATTAGTTAGGGATTAGTTAGGTTTTTTCCCCTAACTAATTAGTTAGGGAAATTTTCCCTAGCTAATTTCCATAACTAAATCAGCATTTTCTTGTAGTGTTTATCATCTATGTCACACCATCTTGGTGGGTCGATTAAGACTTACGTTAAAGTTCGGTTTAGTGTCAGTTTAACGCTAAAAATTGTGTCAAGTGCATTTTAATGTCTTATAATAATTAAATTAACAAATATAATTAACAAATGATTTTATTGACTATAACGTGGATTGCTTATTAACAAATAACTTAAAATTTGATTATTATTTTTTTTGTTGATAGGAGGGGTAATTTAATCTGTATTTTTTGTCCTTGTTAATTAAAGGCTTTATCATGACAATTTAATTTGTGTAATTATTATTAGGAATGGTTGAAACTTTTGAATTATAAGTAGTTTTTCATTTCAGTGATGATGCAGCATGCACAGAGAATTGATGAATGTGGTACTTGTGGTAAATTATTTTGAACTTTTCATACTAGATCACACTCAGTTAAAAATGAACAGTTTCCCAAACATAAAAATTAATGTGTCTGTAAAAAATAAGCCACTGAGCTCAGGTCAGTGTGCTTAAATTTTCTGTGTGAAAAAGTGTTTATAATTTCTCAGGAAACACATTAATTGTATGTATGTGTATGTCCATTTGATCTTTGGCTTCAATCCTGTCCCCACATTCAATTCATTCAAGTGAATTGATCAAAACAAATTTATTTCTATGTACTAATTAGGATGGTAATTAATTCTTATGTGTTCAGAGCATTAATAAATTTATCAAGTTTCTTAATTTGTCTGATCTGTTGCAACAGTATCTTTGTCCAATTAATTTAATTTGGAAATGTGAGAAGAAAGAAGTGACACATTGATCCTAGTTAATGTGTGAGTTTATATGTTAGAATGAGCAAAGGAGGTTGGGTTTAGTTGAAGGGATTAATCCTTATAATGTAATGAATTTGAATATCTTATGGGAGAGGGGGGCTCACATTTAGTATCTGATAGTGCCTTGAACAAAATAGCCTCTGATAGAAAGATATTTGTGAAAAACCAAAAAATATATATTAGATAGAATTGTCTTTTTTAAGTATTTTGAACATAAGACATCATTTAGAATATTGTTTTTGGTGGGATTAGAGACTAAAACAAGGTATATATATATATATATATATATATATATATGCGTGCTACATTATAACGGGTAGAACATTTTTAGTAGAGTTTTTTTCATACGCAAGTCTTGAATTTGGGATCTTGTTTAAGAAAAATAAAGTATCTACCACACCAACCAACTACCTGTTGGTGGTATGATAGAAACAATTCTAAGTGCATCTTGCACTATTTTATTTGTGTACTAATTAACCATGAAATAACATTCATCTATTTTATTATGTGGGTTATTTTAATTTTCTTGAAAAGTAAAAAAATTAAACGAATATTATTGATCAATGCCCAAATGACTTGACACAAGACATGGGCTTAAGAAATCCTCATGGTGATTAGTGTGCCATGACTAATAACTATAGTTTTTGGCATAATATTACGTATTTGATTTAACAATTGATATCAAAGTTAATGTTACTATAATTCAATATTCCTAGCTAGTGGGGGTAATTACTAAGGGAGAAATTATTGATCAAGGTGTAGTAACAATTCAAAAATTCCGATAGAAACTGAGTCATATATAGTCAAATTATGTGCACTTAAATTAAATCGAATTAAATAAAAAAATAGTATACCCTAACTTTGACCTAAGAATTCCGTATAGTTGTGATATGAGAGGTCCATGTAAACCCTATTACAGAGTTATTGACAATGATTATATGGATATAGGAATACCTAGCAATGTTTTTGTTTGATAACCAATGCCTACATAGTTTAACACATTGTAAACATGCCTTTACAATATACATGTCAATTTTTTTTTTTTTTAATTTGAAACCATAAGTCATGTTTTTAGATTTCATTTCGTAAGAGTAATTAATTAAATCAAACTCTTTTAAAATTTAATTAAATTATATATATAATATTTGTAAGATCCGTTTATGAATTATAGGACCTACGTGATTATAAAGGACCGCATAGGGTCTTAATCTAAGATGATTTGTCCTTAGGTAAAAATTTAAGTGCCTACCTATACCATGTATAAAGGATCAAAGTTTACGTAATTCGAGTCTAACTCTAATAGACTATGAAGAGTAAGAGATTACCTGTGATAGAGTGGCCGGGGGCCAAAGTCAACTAGGTGAGCTAGTCATCATCACTGGAGTGGGGGAGCTGAGGGTGCAGGCTCCATGAAGGCAGCCGAAGTGTCTAGAGTGCAGGGAGCCCTCACGGAGTTGAGGACTATGATCCCAGAGGTCTAGGGCTCACGTAAGATTACGTGAATTGTTGAGTAACGCAACGAGAGCCTAGAAGGTTGTGAGGCACTAAAGTCTATGAGTAGGTTGAGAATAATAAAATTAGTAAACATACATCCGTGTGAAGGTTGTATTTATAGTGAGGTTATAGGACCAATGAGCCTTGAGCCTTGTTAAGAAGTGACCCAATATTTGAACAAGTGAGTATGTATAATTGGGACATACTAGAATCAAATATGAGTATTACAATATCTTTATCATTTTAAGATTATACATGGCTTTCCCTTATCATTTGGATGATGTCACAAAACCCATTATTATTTCATTTTATTTTATTTTATTTTTTATTAGCAAAGTTATTTTTTTTTACACCATATAAATATAATTTACCCATTGGGTAAAAATGTGTCATGATCCTTTATTTTCCGAATTGCAATAAATTATATACAATAATTATACTATATGGAAATGAATATCATATATAGGACCTCTTTGGTTAAGTTTATGAAAACTGTAGATTTTTAATTGACTCATTTTTAAATGGAGTTTGAGAAAAAGTGTTGTAAAAGAGAAGCAGTTTGTGTTTGGCAAAATGAGTTGAGAAGTACTTTTCAAAAATAATTTGTGTTTGACAAATTTGTATTGAAAAGTACTTTTGAGTGTAAAATTACCAAAAGGGTATATGTATATTTAAGTGTTATTAATAATTTAATATTATTAAATAGATAAATTATATAAATATTTATTATTATTAAGTTTTATAACCCAAATAAATATAAAATGATAATTAGTTTATTAATTTAATAAAAATTATGAATTTTAGTTTATAGAATTTTTTATTTATGATTATTATTTTTATTAAATATCCATTAATTATTTCAAACAAAAGTTAATAATAAATATTTATTATTATTGTCTTCATTATTTAAATATGGTATAGGGTTAGAGTGTAAGAACTAAGAAGGGGTAAAATGAGAATTATAAAAGTTAACTAAAATCCCCCTCAAAATTGCTAATTAATTTGTGCAAAAATCTCTTCAAGAACTATTTTCATACACAACAGTAATATAAGGTAGAGACACATCTGCACAAAATAGAAAGTTAAAAGGATTTAATTTTTGCATAAAATGGTAAGACCTAAAATTCAAAGTGTTTTATGCATTTTAATATAATTTAATTTTATTGATGTGTTACTATTTTATTAAAATTTTGGGTGAAAAGTTTAATAGAGGGTGAAAATTTTAATAGAAGAATTTTTAGCACAAATTATAAATTAAGAGTTTTTCCTTTATTTTATATAAAAATTTGGTCCATAATCCATTCAAGGTGAAGTTGATATTCACCCGTATTAATAATAATTTAATACTTAGTCCATTCATGGTGAGTCCTTATTAGTGTGAGTCTCTATTAATACTTAAAAAATGAAGTAAAAATATACATTTTAAAGGAATTGCACCAAAATTACAGAAAAATGAATTGTACCGGATCGATCCAATTTAATTTTTAATTAATTCGGTTTTTTTTGGATTTTAACCTTTAAAATATGTCTACTAGTAACTCCACTAGGGTAGAGCAAATTAAAGCAGCATAATCCTTTATTTTTATTCTCATATAATTCCTATAGCAAAGAAGAAAATGGCTAAAATCAACACTTTTTTCCTTTATTTTACATGAAAATTTAATTTTTTATTTTTAATTACTATTTGATCTTTTTTTTTCTCGTAGGTATCCTTTATATTGGAGGCAATCATGTTCGAGGTAGTTGAAGTCCCATAATAGGAGTATAGAGTTCTCTCAACAGAAGTTTTTTCAATATACCAGTTTCGAACCCGAGACTTGCTTAAGAGGAATAGAATACCTACCACTCCAACCAAAGATATTATTTGATCTAATTTTGTGTGACTAGTGATATGTGAGATTAAAACATTGTTTTTTAAAGTTGGTTCAAATATAATTACTAATAAAAATAGAGTATTTAAAAGTTTCTTCTTTTTTTTTTTTTTAAAAAAAAGATTATTTAAAGGTTGAATTGCACTTTAGTTTCGCCAATTAGCTATGCACTCTATAAATATAATAACTTTCTATAAGACTTTGAAGCGCATGCTCAATATGACAGCCATCTTTTTCAGCAAGATAGCATCTTTTTTAAAAAAACAAACTATGTAACACAACACAACAGTAAATAAAAGTGAATGATGCCATGGTACTAATTAAATTATTTTATTTTTATTATTTCACTAAAAATAAAATAAATGGTTTATATATTATTATGTCAAAAAAATTGTTAATTATTATGAAAAAACCATAAGAATTATAGTTGTTATATAAAGGGTGTGTTTGGTAGGTGGAACGAATGAAGGAATGGGAATGAAAATGAAAATGGTGGAGAAATAGAAATGTTATGTCAATGTGATGTGAATGGAATAAAAGTGAGTAAAATGATCATTTTACCATATTAATAGTGAAAATATAATAAAAGTGGGTAAAAAATAAATACAAGAACATAATTACATCAATTGCAAAAAGTGGAGTTTGTTTGGTGAAAAAAATTTATGTGAGAAATGAGCATTCCTTTATTTTTTCTTATACTTTTTCATGTACCAAACATGGCCAAAGAACTCTTAAATTATAGAAGTTGACTTAAAACTTTTTAAAGTTTCGTAATTTGCATAAAAAATTATTAATTAATTTTTCATCTAAGACCTAATGAGTTAATGACACATCAATAAAAATAATTCACATCAAAATATAAAAAAAAATCTCATAAAATTTGATTTTGTGAAAAAAAATAACCTTTTTATATAATAATTTAATGTTTCCAGTATTCCTTAAGAGATTTTGGATTGTAAAGTTAATGAACGAGAATTTTTTTTACAAAGATTACAAAAGTTGAAAATGTTTTAATCAGTTTTTATAGTTAAAATATTTATACATGACTTAGTTTACAGTTAAGCAGATTATGCTCATGTTAGCATATTTGTATTTATTTATATATGATTTTTTTAAAAATATATTTTTTTTCTCAATCTCCTAAGAGAAGTTTGGAAAATAATAGGAAATAACTTTAATTTTACACAATATATATGCATTTTAAAAAAAACAATTGTCCTACCAAAAAAAAAAAACAATTGTACTTCTTTCATCACTAACATATTTATTTAAAAATAAAACATCATAATAATCTCATGTAAAGATCTTAGACCAACCCTTTACTATATCATATTGAAGATAAAATTACAATCATAGTATACATGAAAAAATTTTGATTTGATTAATTAAATAGATATCTTTTTTTCATTTAGGGTATCTAGTATCCACTTCCTCCTGATACTACAGAGTCTATTGTTAGGAGACAATTCTTTTAACGAATGACATTTTATTCTTATTTTTTTAAGAATATAACTCGAAAGATAATAATAATTAAGTGGACACAAATTTCTCGCTATCTGTGTCACATCATATTAATTAGTAAAAAATTAAGGATTCTCTGTTAATGTTTTATATTTTGTGCTTGTTTGGCTGATGATGTTAGAGATCTAGCTAGAATTCTCTAGGTTGTTTATTGTGTGCAATATTTTAAAAATCGGACCGGTCATTGAACGGAAAAACCTTTCGGGTCACGGGTTAACCAATTCAATCGGTTGAACTGTTGATCGAAATGGATGATGTTATAAATATAATAATAATATACTAATATTAATTAATATATATATATATATATATATATATATATATATAAATTTAGTGCATCCCTTCAATTATGTAGTGTCGTTTGTAAATATTAAAATAAATTTATATCAATAAATACCCACTTTAAATGAATTAAGAATCAATTGATTGAAAAAATGTATTGAAATTTAATACTACCGTAACATTAAAAATCTAAGAGCAAAAGAGAATGGATGGTTGAAAAAGAGGCGTACAAATTAAATACAATTAAGAAAAAGGAAGCACAGAGTTCAAGAATGAAGAAGGAGAGGGAGAGGGGTAACTAAATTGGAAAACAGTAAGGCATAATAAACATGCATTTTTGCAAAGGACAAAGGAAAGTGAACCAAATTAAAAGATCTCTGCCTTCTGTTATCACTGACAACTACGTACCCTATGTGTGTGTGTGTGTGTGACATTCAAATGTCTGAGCAGTCAAATCACTCTTGTGTATTTCCACAACTCCCTCTATATATGTATATACATCCTTAAATTAATTCATCAATATGCCATGAAAAAAACTAATTAATTAATCAATTGTATTAATGCTATCAAAATTATCAATTTGATTTTTTAAAGATACAAATTGTTTTGATTTATTTTTTAAAAAATAAAAATGTTTGATTTAATCTCTAAAAGATATTTTTTTTGTATTAATTTAATCATTTTAGTTCCTAAAAGAATTAGTATATATCTTTTAAGGATGAAATTGGGACAAAAATTTTTTTAAGGACTAAATTAGGTACTCACAAAAGAAAGGGACTAAATTAGGCATTTTAATATTTTAAGGACTAAATTGAATTAATCTGTATTTTTTAATGAGCAAATTGATAATTCTCTCGTTAATGTTCTAAGAATATTTATAATGGTTCATTTTTATTAAGAAATTTTATAAAATTATTCTTAATGTTTAAATTCAAGATAATAAATTCCCGTTCAATAAATTAGAAGGATTTTTAAAGAGTTCACTAGAATAATTATTAGATAAACTCTTAATAAATGATTAAAACTCTCTACTTTTTCAAAAACAAATAAATTATACTAATTAGATTTGAGAGCATACACTAAAGTTACATTTTTTATTGATTAATTAATTTAAATTATTAAAGAGTATTTTTTTAATTTATTTTTAGTCTATTTTAAGTTATTAAATACTTAATTGATTAATTTGGTAAAACTTTAAAGAAACATGTTAGATAAATTATATTAATGATTTTAATGTTTATTTAAATTATATTTGATATGATTTTCATTTTACAAAAATTGTAATCATGATTATAAAATTATTGAATAGTATTTACTATTATATAAAAAAGTTTAGGATATCTAAAATTAATTTAACTATTTTTAATTAATAAAATGATCAAATCATAGCTAGAGATTTATCAGGAAGTCAAGTAATTTTTTTTTTTACTATTAAATCATTTTTGTCGTAGAAACTGGAATTGAGAGATGTTTGACAATAAAAAAAAAGGCCAAAAAAAAGACAATAAAAAAAGAATTTACATGAATTTTGGAAAAAAAAAATCAAAACTTTAATTTCATTGGGATCTTCAAAGATAGATTCATTATTATTTATTAATCATCTATTGTGATGATAGTTTTGACATGACTCTCCAATCTCCATCTCATGTGGAGGGATTGAAAATCTGGTTCATTTCTTATTTTATATGTACTTATATGCAGGCATATTATATTGTACTCTCTAATTTAATTTAATTAATAAATAATATATAACATCATAAAATTTGATTAGCAACTAATTATTTGCTTTCACAAATTTTCTTTTTAAATAAAGATGCAGGCAACTTTACTTTTTAATTTCCTGCTCACAATAAAAAATTGCATGATGAACGTTTTTTTTATTTTTTCTTGTTTAGTTAAAGCACTGGAAAATATTGGATTTAATCCAACCATGTCATTGGATCAAAATTAATGAAATATTATAAGTTCTTATAATATATTTTATTTTTGTATTGTTTAAACTACTTTTTTTATTGTTTTTATTACCAAATGACCGAGATAGAAGACAAAAAAATATTTTTAATAATTTATATTTCAACGATTACTATTAATTTTTCAAAAAATATACTTTTTTAATAAATAAATTTTGATTGTCGAAGTAAAAAAAGTCAATGAAAATATTTTCGACAGTCAACAATTGTCGATATTTGTCAATAATATTATTTTTAATAATACATTTATTGATGATGGCTATAAACAAAACCGGTGAACAAAGTATTGTAAAAAATATATATTATTGACAATTATATAAACCGCCGAAAATGTTATTATTGTCTTTTTTCAACAACTTATTTCGATGACCACATTTTGATTGTTGAAAAAAGTATATTTTTTCAAAAATTAAGTAGCATTCGAAATATAGGTTTTTGAAAATATTAATTTTTTTAGATGATAGTCTCTAAAAGTTTTTTTTAAAAAAAATACTGTAAAAATCTAACCCAAATATATTAGGACCCCTTAACATAAATAGGTGCCACTTGTGAACTTAATTAGGGTGCCCTCAAAACCAATTCTAAAAGAAAATTCACTATTTAGGGAATTCCCTAACAAGAAAAAAAAAAAGCAAGCTTGGGTATATATATAATTATGATAATTAATAGGAAAAAACTTAGGTCCATTTCCTTATGTCCATTACATCAAGTTCTCCAATATAAATATGACACGTGGCAAAAAGTGATTAAATGACCAATCACAGTAGAGAGAGAATATAGAAGACCACCTTTTATATAACCAATCATAGAAGAGAGAGAGTGTAAATACAATATATGATTGGTGGAACTTGATGTAAAGGAGATAAGGAAATGGACCTAAGTTTTTTCCTAATTAATAATATAACTAATAAATGAATCAAAACAAATTAAAAGTACTACATATACTGAAAGAAAAGATTATGATATGTACCATATACATGATTGAATTAATGAATTGCAGAAACTAAAATGCTTGGGAATTATTAAGTGAGGTGGGTCTCTGATCTGAAGCAAAGCATTGAATTATATATATAAATATATTAAAGTCCCCAAAAGGTTAGAAAACAAGAAGGCTGTAATTGTTATAAACATTAACATCTTCATTGCAGTGGCCCGCCTTGTTACATCTTTTGATTCATTTGAAACCCTCACACTTGCAAATAAGAACAAAGATTTGATTTTGATAGACATATATATAAATATATACTCTTACTAATAATGGGTATTTTTAATACCAATTTATCTGACGAGTGTCATAGGGCATTTGTCAATTAAAATTTTCTTTGATTGGTTAAGAGGGGAATTATTTTTTTAAAGTTGATGAAAAGTCAACAAGCATAATTTTATAAATTATCTCATTGGTTGAAGAAAATCGATCCGTAACCGGTGTTCTAAGGGTAATGGTTAGTAAAACCCTTAAAATATATATAGATTTTGCTATCTAGGCACCGATTCTGGTTTTACCTGATTAATTAATGACATTTCGAATATCAAAAATTATTTTTGTAGATTTTTTAAATGAGTTTCATGCTATTAAATGCTCCATCAACCAATTAAAAAAACTTTAACCAATATCTGAGTAGATGTTCAGTGGTACGGTAGTACTGAACTTCAGTACATATCCCTCCAATCATTTGGTTCCTAAACCATTCAAGGTGGGTTCTTATTAATGTGAATTTATATTAATATTAACAAATGGCTCTACATAATTGGAGGGATGTACTGAACTTCAATGGTACGGTACTATTGAACTTTTATCCCATCTTAAGGGTACTGGTTAACAAAACTTTTTAAATATTAGTTAAGAAAGTGTTTAATTAATTAATAAATAATTTTTAAATTAAAAATAATTAATAACAATGATAAATTTTATTAAGCAATTAAATGTTTTCTTAACTAAAAGATCTTGTTAACTCTTGCTAATAATGAGAATTTGGTTTCAGACTAGTGTCTTAAAATGTGGAAAACTAATGATTAACTTTTTGTTGGGAGAAGTATTTGACAATATCTCAGGGATAAAAGTTTAATATTATTGTATTACTAAAATTTGGTACATTCCTTTAATTATACAGAGTCATTTGTTAATATTAATAGAAATTTACAGTAATAAAGACCCACCTTGAATGGTTGAAGGACCAACTGATTGAAAAGATGTATTGAAATTCAATACTACTATACTACTGAACATCTGCTCTTCAAACACGATCATCTTCTTTCCATAGAAAACTGTATGTGGATTTTTTTTTTAAAAAAAAACCTACCTATTCTCTAATTAAGCATTTTAGTAACTAAATATTATATCAACCAATCAAATATATATTTTAATAAGAAATCATTAAAAGAATGATTTTATGGAATTGTAGAAAACCGAGGACGAGAGGGAGAGAGAAAGGAGGGTTCTTAAGTGTGAAAAGAACAAGTGAATGAGGCAAAGCTAATCACTCCCATGCACACGTCCCTTTCCTCTCTTCCTGCTGCCGCCTCTGCCCATCTCTCTCTCTAAATTGTACAATCACTAATTAATCACATCCAAACACTAATTCTTTACTAATATATATTAATCTTATATATATTGGTTCAATGTTCATAAAAATGAGAATGAAGTGTTATTATTTCATGGGAGTGTCGTTCTTATTAATAATTCTGATCACGGTATTTGAGGAATTAATCATTAGATCTATTTTTGTAAATATGTGATTCAAGGCAGTGGAGGCCGCCAGTAAAATTTTTCGACGGCCGGTTGAGTCTGTGAAATTTTTTACGAATTGGATCCGTGGATAATTACTCATGGAATAACCTGTGACTAAAATTAAAATTCCATGAATATTTCTCTATAGATTTCCCACGGACTCATCCATTGTTATTTTTTTCCCACTGATGGGTCGACTCTAAATTTTTTAAGTAATTTTTTACCCACGCCAGTTTTAGCCACGGACTGTGCTCGTGGATAATTTTGTTGGTAAACTCATTTACCCACGGAATAATACAGATTTACTTACAGATTTGTCCGTAGAGAAATCTGTGTTTTGTTATAGTAATGGTTAATCGCATTAAAATATTAGAAGATAATAAAGTAATTAGAAAAGAAATAGAGAGGGAAATGATGAGAGATTGAATTTACTCATTAGGGGTATATGCATGGGTCAATAAATGGAGAAATGCGCATTATTATTTAATTTTTATGAATTTAAAGTAGAGATGAATTATAGTATATATTACTTAATTATTATCAATGATTATTCTTACTATGATTGTGTTATGGTGTATGGGACCACATGAACCTCTATTCAAATGCACTTCTAAATTTCTAACTCTTCTGAGTTCTGTGCACAAACCATAAAGTGCAAAATACAAGTTTTCCTATTGGAATATGTGATCAACAACTTAAGAATGAAGGATATTAAATCTTTTTAATCTGAAATTTCCTTATATCCTTCCTTCCTTGTCATTTATTTATTTATTTATTTTTATTACACAAGAAACAAATCACTTAAACATAGATTCTCCTTGTGAATTGTAGTTTGAATCTCGATAAGAAATATGTCCATATTTAATATCTATCTATGTTTCAAACAGGATTATGTCTAATGAAAACAATATTTAAAAAAAAAAAACCATTGAATAACCATTGTGCTTCCCCTTCCTTCTTAAAATCTCTTAACCAATCATGGTTGAAAAATTATTCTCCCCTCCCCTAGAATTTTGGTCAATCTAATTTGGTTGGATGAAGACAAACCATTTATAGATTGATAAGACATTTATTAAAAAAAAAAGGATTTTTTTAGCATGGCTTAATTAAAGTTTTTTTTCATTAGGTTTTAATGTTTTTAATTTAAATTTGTAAAATGTGAAAAAAGAAATTTAATATTAAAAAAATTTAACCAGATGCTTGATTAGTAAAAACCAAAAAAGGAAAAAGAAATCTTGAGATGAGAACTTGGTCTCAAGAAATTGACAAAGCCAAAATTTAAATTCATAATTACAAAATGCCAAATTAATCATATATATATATATATATGCTCAATTAAACCAGCCTTCTATGTCCCTTAACTATGATCTCTTGTGTTGGAGGTCAAGGGAGAAGAGAATAGAAAAAAAAATTATTTGGGAGATCTTTTTCTTATGAATTCAACAATAGGCTAGAGTAGTGTGCCCACTTGCCCACCATTTTAAAGCACCAAAAACCAGACTTCTTACATATTGGGAAAACAATTTAGAACTACTAATTTGTTTATCTTGAGTTTTGAAAGACAAGTTAAATTATATATACTTTGGTTAAGGAAACAAAATATTTGAATTTTTCGGTTGCCCGCCCGGTCTTCAAGGCTTTACTCCGATTAATCGAGACTCGATCCATGTCATGCACCTAACCGTAGTGGGAGAGTCTCCTAATATGGATAACACACTGACACTGTATTTATAAGGTCTCAAACTCGAAATATTATTTAAACGATATTAAACCATTTATCATTTGAACCAACTATTCATCGGTTTATGTAGGTAATTAATTATATATTTGAATTATATGCAATTAAGTGACATATTATTAATTGTAGGAGGAATAATAATATATAATTAATTAATGATAATTTTCTTGCTAGCTAGCTAACCAGCTTTAATTGAAATTAATGAATTAAAGATGAACCAATTCCTAGGTCGTAGCCCTCTAAATTAGAGTAGTTATGATACTTCACCCAACATGTACAAACATGAATACATTAAAAAATAAAAAAAAACAAGTACAAGAAGAACAATACAATACAATAAATTAAAAGATCACATAATGAAGAGAGAAGGCAATCACTACATACACTTACTTTCTCTTTCTGGATCTCTTTCTTTCTTTCTTTCTTTCTTCCTCTCTCTCTCTCTCTCTCTCTCTCTCTCTCAAGTCTCAACAATCAAGAAGATCAGATCCATAGGAACAAGTTTTTATCAATCCCCATCAATCAATCAATCAAATCAAGAATCCTCAGAAGAGAAGAGAAAGTCATCATCATCATCATCATCACCAAATTAATCAGCACCAAAAAAAAAATCTGCAAAAAAAAAAAAAACATGTCTGCCTCATCATCTTCCACTTCTTCCTTCTCACCGGACCACCACCTCTCTCCCTCCGACCAGCTCTGCTATGTCCAATGCAATTTCTGTGACACTGTTCTTGCGGTATATATATATATATTCCCCTCTCTCTCTTATAACTTCTTTTATGCCCTAAATATATATATAGACTTTGTGAAATTAATTAATTGAACTTAATTAATTGATATTTATATATATATATATATATATATAGGTGAGTGTTCCTTGCACAAGCTTGTTCAAGACTGTGACTGTGAGATGTGGGCATTGCACCAACCTTCTGTCTGTGAATATGCGAGCGTTGCTTCTTCCTTCTTCCAATCAGCTTCATCTTGGACACACTTTCTTCCCTCCTCAGAATCTTCTGGTAATATATATATATATATATATATACACACACACAATGTTTTATTTATTTATAAGCTAGGGTTTCCATTTGTTTCGGTCAAACCCTAGCTAGACATTTAGTTGTTGTTGTTCTAATTAGTGTCTTGCATGAATGGATATTAAGAAAATGAGCTAAGAATACCTTAATAAGAGTTTCAATTCCATGGATATTCAAAAGGGCCTCAAGGATATTATTATTCTTTAGAGGATGGAATGTGATTTTACTGGTGGCTCTGTTGCTGTTGTTGTTGGCTCGAGTCAGATTAGACAGAGTCTAAATTTTAAATATGGGTGGTTTCGACAAAAAAATAATAATGAGATTTTACTCTGTCGTGGATATTCTGTACTAATTATGGTTCACACATCTTTAGAGGATCAAATGAGAAGTTCGAGTCAGATTAGACAGGGCCTCAGTTGTTAAGTATTGCGGTTTCTAAAAAAAAAATTAATGAGATTTTACTATATATATATATATATATATGAAATGCAGGAGGAGATTAGAAGTGCACCATCTTCAAATATGCAGATGATGAACCATAATCAGCTTCCATACCCAAATCATGATTCCCTTATGACGAGCACCATGAGAGGAGTAGGAGGAGGACCTGAGGAAATTCCTAAGCCTCCACCTGCAGCTAACAGACGTGAGATAATTTAATTAATTTCTCTCTTTAATCTTTTTTTTTTTCTTTTTCTGATTTCTAGAATAATATATATATTATACATATTTTGCATATATATGCAATGCTTTCAATCTTCACAAAATGAAAGTTTTGGTTTTTGCTTTTCTCTCTTTATAAATTGTCTTGAGTTGACCAAAGGTTCTTGTGATGGCACCAAATTAGAAAAGGCTGAAGAAAGAGAATCCTCATGATACCCCCTTGAGTCATTCATTTTACACAACTTTTAAGCTTTAAGTGTAGTCACTTAACCAATGGAGAAATATATATATATATATATATACCTATCAAAGTTGCTGACTTTTTTTCAATCTGAATTCTAAGGTTTTCTTGGTATAAGTGGCAATAAATTAAAAGAAGAATCTTTAGCACATTTATCTCATGCCTGCCTTTGATACCCAGAAAGAAAAAAAAAAAAGCCAGCTTTAGTTCTTCAATTTGATTGCAAAACATTAAATTTCCTAAATTTTTCAAATTTTGAAGCCACCCCATTTCCAACATAGTACCACCACTTCTAAGGAACAATACCAACAAAAGAAAAATTATATCTTGTAATTATTTCTCCAAAATTCCAAATCATCATAATGACAAAAATGAAAACTAGAATTATTATATTGTAACCACATTATATATGTGTGTGTGTGGGTGAAAGTGAGAGACACACCATATATATATATATATATATATATATATATATATATATATATAATTCTTCCCCGAAATATAGTGCAGAATCTATGGGGGTGATTGATAGAGATAATGAGATAATGATGAGGCAATGATAGAATATGAGAGAGAGAGAGAGTATAGAGATATTAGATTTAGACAAAAAGGTGAGGGAAGTGATTTAATGTTGGTGTCTGTTTGCCTGAGGTAACGTCCTTGTTATTGCATGTCCAGCTCCAGAGAAGAGACAGAGAGTTCCATCTGCTTACAATCGCTTCATCAAGTAAGTTTCTTCATTTCATTAACTATATATATAATTCATTCTTCTAATTAATTCGATTCATCAACTTTGAATTTTAATTACCATAACTAGGGTTCCGCTAATTTAAGACACCTGTTAAGGTTTCATTAATTAATTGTTTGATCGGTTGGTGAAGTTTTTAAATGTTTAAAATTATTTTTTGTTTTTTGTTTTTTATAAATTTTAAATCATTCAATGCTTCATTATTAACCCATCATAATAGTGGGATAAAAGTTTGGTATTGGGTTATTATTGAACTTCGGTATATCCCTTCAATAATGTAAAATTGTTTATTAATATTAATAAAAACTCACATTAATAAGGATCCACTCTGAATAGATTAGGAATCAATTGATTGGAGAGATGTACTAAAATTCAGTACTATATCGTATTACTGACATTTCCTCCATAATTGTGTTTAGGGTACCCTTTCAATAGCCAATACTCATTCATCAGTAATTACTCATTCTGGTTTACAATGTCTGCTTTGTTGGGTAGGTGCGCACAGACCAAAAAAATCATTAGTTTACCTTAAACTTAAAAAAATATGAGATAAAAAGACTAAATTATCCTTACTAATCAATTACTCTTACTTACTCTTTTGTCATTAATCTTATCTTGAAAATAGATATTGTTGGGGATAAAATTGTAAAGAAATAATTAATGCTTTCTTGATTTTATAAAATAGCAGATATTCTAAAATATAAAATATTCCTCAACAAAATAGATATTGTGAACAGGAGGGTTAGCATTCATCAATTAATGCCTTAATAACATGAGGTTTTTAATACTTGAGAATAGATCCTTTCTCTAAAATAGGAGGAAAACTTTGACTAGATTAAGATTATTATTTTTTTTCTTTCTATATATTTCTTTCTTACTTCATAAACTTCACTAACTTTTCTGCTTTAGATAATCCTCTCGTCCGTTTTCTTTGTCTTGTCTTGTCTTGTTTTTGTCTTGTCTTGTCTTCTTCTTTTTTGTTTTTAATTGCTCCTCTTGCACTTATTACCTTAGGTGCAATGAGCTAACAAGGATTTTTTTTTTTTCCCTTTTAAGCCAAGTAGTAATACTATGGTACTTATATATGGATTATACTTACAAATAAATGAAATTCAATAATAAAATTATAAAAAATTAAAAACAAAGTGGTATGCATAGTCTACCTAATATATCAAGTGAAGAAATTTATTGATAATATTATTTTCATATATACTCTCTTTGCTTTACAATATCTGTTTCGTTGAGTAAGTGGACACAGACTAAGAAAATTATTGGTTTACCTTAAACTTAAAAAAATATGAGATAAAAAGACTAAATTATCTTTACTAATTAATTACTCATACTTACTCTTTCTCCACTAATCTTATCTTGAGAATAGGTATTAATATTAGATAGGGATAAAATTATAAAAAAATAATTAATGTTTTATTGATTTTATAAAATAACAAATATTTTGAAACATAAAAAATCTCCTAAAACGAAAAAGATATTGTGAACCGGAAGGAAGGAATATAAGTTTCTATGATGAGTAACATTAATTGCTCGACCTGAATGTAAGTAGATTGACTTACTGATTTTCGTAGTTTTAGCTGCTCATCATTTGATTTTTTAGTGTTATTTCTTCAATTGACTAATTAACTAATAGAACTTTTGGGTCATATATGGAAACAAGAAGATTAAAGAATATTTGTGATGTGATGGAATATTGGAATATACTATATAGGGAAATGATACAGAGAAGTTGAGCTCTCGAGAGCTTGATTCCTTTCTCTTTCTCTGTCCATTTTGATGGAGAGAGAGAATGATAATGTAATAGATTAATAAGAGTTCAATTTAAAAAATTTAAGTTCTCTATAGCACAACCCTAATATATATATATATATATATATATATATATATATATATTGTTTGGGGATGAATATGACATTATTTGAATTTCAGGGACGAGATCCAACGCATCAAAGCTGGGAATCCTGATATAAGCCACAGAGAGGCCTTTAGTGCTGCTGCAAAGAATGTGAGATCCTACAACACTGGGAATCAAATTTCTTGTAATATATATAATTGAAATATTATTTTAAATCAAAGAAAATTTTTAAAAAGGAAAGAAAAAAAAGGAGTTCTTAACAAGTTTAAAGTTTTGTATTTGATAGTAACTATTTAGATGAGTTTTTTTTTTTAATTTTTATTAAGAATTAATAAAGTAAAAATGGTTAAAATGAAAGTGGTTAATTTAGAGAAGTGAGAGGGTTTTGACTTGTTTCTTTCAGTGGGCCCATTTCCCACACATCCATTTCGGACTGATGCCTGATCATCAACCCGTGAAGAAACCTAACGTGCGCCAGGTATACTTACAAACCCTACCCTACCTACTTCCCTATACTTTGCTTTTTCTTCACTATATATACACTAAACTACAAATTTTTCCCAATTCAATTTTTTTATCATTTTGCTAATTAATTAACATTCCCTTCAATTTTATATTATTAAATCTCCCTCTTTTGTTTACTTTTTTTTTTTTACTATTAAAACAGCTTCTTTAGTAGGAAATGGAATAAGAAAAAGGGGTTTTACATGGGAGAGTAGAGGTGTTAAAATAGATGAATTTAGTTTGGTCGAGTTCTAGTTTGTTTTGGTTTTATTTTATTAGAGTTGGGCTAAGTTAGTCATTTTTAATTGCGGCTGGAATTTGTCTAGCTCAGCATGACCCTATTAGGGCTTAAGGTTGGACAAGACTGGCGACGGATCCGTTTCTTATTTTTTTCAAAATTAATATTTTTTAATTATTTAATAATTACAAAATCATTTATGGTATATTATTTATTTTCATTTAAAATTTAAAATAATAAAATATATTGATCAAATATGAATTGAAATAATAAGATAAATTAAATAAAAATTCAAAATACTCAATATAATTTGAATTAATGTAAAAATCATAAAATTAATTCAATATATAATTAAAAATTAAATTAAATTAAAAATGGGTTAGCTTGGCTCAATCCTAGCTCGATTTGGTCCTATTCTTTTTAGAGTTAGGTTGAGCTGGCCCATTTTTAATTAGGATTAAAAATTCTTCAACTCGACCCATAAAACTTAACCCATTTTGACACCTTTCTAGTAGAGAGTGAAAATTTTTTAGGTTTTTTTTGGGCTATTAAAAGTTGAAGGGAATGCTTACAAATAATCTAAAAATTGAAGGGTGCATATATATTCAACTTGATAACTTGTCATCATTTTATTTTTGGCAAATTCATTATTAGAAAAATTAGTATTTTCGTTAACTTATATTTTGACGGTCATTATTAAATGTTTAAAAAATGTACCTTTTTAATAATTAAATTTTTATTGTCGAAATTAGTTATTTAAAAAAAAGACAATTATAGTTTTTTTACGGTCAATAATTATCAATAATACTTTTTTTACAATACTTTTATCAATAATATTTTTTTTGACGGTCGTCATCAACATAAGTATTGTCAAAAAAATAATATTTTGACAATTATTGATCATTGAAATACTATTAATGACTTTTTCAACAACTTATTTCGATGGTCAAAATTTAATTATTAAAAAAAGTATCATTTTTCAATAATTAATAGTGATCGTTGAAATATATGTTATTGAAAATGCTCATTTTTCTTATAATGATTTATGTTAAAGCTTTTAATTAATTGATTGCTGTAACATTCTCAGAGAAAATCAGGCGTTAAAAAAAATTGCTGCATCATAAAAAAAATTCATATTTTTATTGGAGAATTTAACAATGAACACTTTACTTAAGTCTTATTCAAGTTCTAGGGTTTCTAATCTTGAATTCTACATATTATATATTTGGGTGTAGGATGGAGAGGACGTGCTTATGAAAGATGGATTTTTTGCTCCTGCAAATCTAGGTGTCTCTCCCTTTTAGGGATAATCTAAGTGTTGGGTTATCATTAATGTTAATTAATTAGGGTTTTTAATTAATTTCTGGTGTTATTACAATGATCTTAATGGTCTCTCTTAAGTATTACTAGTATCATAGCACTGACTTTTGTGTCTTGCATTAATTAATGTTTGTGTTAGTTATATATGTGTATTATTATTATTATTATTATTATTGTAGTGTTAAAATTAATTACGATGATGGTGATGGGAAGGGATTCTGATGAAAGCCCTAGGTACGTTCAAATATGAACATCAACATATGGACGATGGTTTGCTGTATATCTGATGATCCCAACGTTAATGACTTTTGTATGTTGAAAACTTTATTGTATTTCCAACATTTTACTATCTATATTTTTTTTGTTCGAAAGTTAGAGCTATGTAGATCTAGAAATTTATTAGACTCTGACTGATTTATCTTGAGCCGGTTGAAGTCTCCGTAATGGTATAGGATTCTCCATGTAAAAATTATTACGTACACAAAACTCAAACTTTGAGACCTTGTTTAAATCGAATGGACTATACCACTTCAAAGAGACAAGTTTAAAGTATATCCTTTACATATTCTTCAAGAGGCATACTCGATTCTCAAGTAAAATTAAATCCAACGTTTGAATTTGGGATACTCATATTTAATACTTGACAGTGTCTTATACAGGATTACCTCTAATAAGTAATAAGAGAATAAATGTGAGCCAATTACAAAAGTAAAACCATTCATCTTCGTGTCTCAATCTAATTGTTCAAAATAAGCCTAGATTAATATATTCATGATATCAAAGCAAATGAGTAGCACTGTCAAAACGGGCCGGCCCGTTTATTTGGCGGGCTTGGGAAGTAATGCCCAAGCCCGCCCGTAATGGCCCGCGGGCTAAACGGGCTAGCCCGCGGGCCAATTTTTTTATTTTTTTTAAATATATTTTTTTAAAAAATTAATTATAAAATTATATATTTACTTAAAAATTAATAATTTTTTAACTTTAAATTAATATTTTATTAATTTTAATTATTATTTACATTATTTATATACTTTATTAGAATAAAATAATTATTTAACACATAAAATTATCTAAAATATATATATTTATACATATTTTAAATAAATATATATTAATTTTTTATTTTCTTTTTTTTTTTTAATTTTTTGGCGGGCCGGCCCGCGGGGCCCGCGGGCTAGCCTGTTTAGCCCGCGGGCTTAAACGGGCCAACCCGTTTAGGCCCGTTTTTAAACGGGTCTATTTTTGCTAACCCAAGCCCGCCCATTTAGCGGGCGGGCCGGGCTAGCCCGCGGGCTCCGGCCCGTTTTGACAGTGCTACAAATGAGATATACCAACGAGAGGCTACTCCAAGTAGTAAATGGCTTGGTATCTCTTAACCAATGTCTCGAGTTTGAAACCTTGCGAGTTGCGAATGCAGCTATTCTCATTGGGAGACTTCTCCAAGTTCAAATAAGTCGAGACAATACCTCAAAAACTAGGCGGACAACCAAAATAAAAGAGCAAACAAGGTGTTAGAATTTTCATGTTTCTCTCCGTTAATGATAATATTCTAGAAGGGTCCTATTGCTATGGAGAGGTTGAACTCGCTCTTAAGAGTTGGCCCTCTCTCTCCCTCTCTTACAAAACTAGCATTCATTCAAAACAAAATGGCACAATGGAATACAATACAAAAATGATAGTAACCTCATACATTATTTAGAAACACACATGAGTGCAACTATAAAAATAAAGTTGAAACTGAAAATAACTAGACTCTTAAGATAATACACTTAAGAATATTAAGATTTAGAACTCTCCGTCTCTCTCTTCAAGAGAGAGATTTAAAGTTAGGAAATGAAAGGCCAAATTACTCTTTTGGTCCTCAACGTTTGCACCAAATTTAATATTGGTCCTCCACGTTTTAAAAAGTTATTTTAGGTCCTCAATATTTTTTTTTGTCAAAATTAGTTCTCCAGTGTAACTCCGTCTGTTTTTTTTGTTAAATGCTGACATGGAAGGCTTATGTGTCACACAATCTCTCCTACGTGTCATATTTGGATGATATGACACCCTCTCTCACTCCAATTCAGCAAAACGATGCCGTTTTGCATCACTTCTCTCTCACTCCAACTCAGCAAAACAACGTCGTTTTGCTGAGTTGGAGTAAGAGAGGGTGTCATATCATCCAAATATGACATGTAGGAGAGAGGGTGTGCCACATAAGCCTTCCACGTCAGTATTTAACAAAAAAAAATCAGACGGAGTTACACTGAAGGACCAATTTTGACCCAAAAAAAAAATGTTGAGGACTTAAAATAACTTTTTGAAACGTTGATGATCAATATTAAACTTGGTACAAACATTAAGGACCAAAAAAGTAATTTGGCCGAAATGAAATGAAAGTAAAAAGAATTACATTATTTTTGTTTGACCAATAAAAGTTGAACCTTTTCAAAGATAAACCTAAATTTTAAAGGACTAATAGAAGTTGTTTACGGAAAAAAAAGGACTAATAGAAGTTCAATCTCCCCAAAATAAGAAAGGGACCTAGCCCATAAGTAATAAACTCCAACGATGGGCCCAAGTCATACACCATACTGTTAAGTGTTAACATTAATCAATTATATAGGCCCAATATGTTGTGTCCAACTCCTACCATTGAGATCACTAAATCTAGGCCCAAGAAACTGATTTGGGCTTTTGAGAAAGATAATCGTTGTTAATAACATCTTCATTAGACAAAAAAAAAAAAATCATTTTGATGCAAGGGCTAGTACTATCAGAACGGGCCCGAGTTCGCGGGCTAATCCGGCCCGTCCGCTAAATGAGCGGGCTTGGACATTGAAAAATAAGCCCGTTTGAGGGCTAAACGGGCTCGCCCGTGGGCCGGCCCGTTAAAAATTGAAAAAAAAAAACAGAGAATGAAAATTTAATATTTATTTGTTTAAAATATGTATAAATATATATGTTTTATATAATTTTATGTGTTAAATAATAATTTTATTCTAATAATGTGTATAAATAATTTAAATAATAATTAAAATTAATAAAATATTAATTTAAAATAATAAAAATATTAATTTTTAAGTAAATATATAATTTTATAATTATTATTTATAAAAAAAATAAAAAGTTGCCCGTAGGCTAGCCCGTTTAACCCGCGGGCTTGGGCACCACTTCCCAAGCCCACCAAGTAAACGGACAGGCCTGTCCCGGGCCGTTCTGACACTACTAGCAAGGGCTTAAAGTGAGCTCTAACTCTTAGTCTTGAGTTTCCTTTGACTACATAGCAAAAAGTGTTTATATGATTGATTACGGCAAAGAGAAAATATAAAAGATCACTTTTTATATGATCAATCATAAAAGAGAGAGAATGAAAATAAAATTTATGATTAGAAGAATCTTATAACAAAAGTATAAGAACTTAACAAAGTTTTTTCCATTTATTTTTTTGCAGTTTTTTAAAGAGAGAGGGGAGCTTCACTTTTTAAAAAATTATTATTAAATTATAGTTACACTTATTAAATTTTACACTAACTTTTATCTAAAACAATTTGTTTAACTGAGTTAAAACTAAATATTGAAATCCTTACCAAAAAACTAAACATTGAAATTATTCTTGTTTGAACTGCGTGTGGCTGTCTCTCCCATAAATATACTCGAGTTTAGATCTTTAAAAGTTAAAATTTTATAAAGTTCTTGAAGTTGATTTAATACTCATTGCTGATTGGTCCAAAATTTAAGAAATAAAAAATTAAAAATAAAAAAACATGTAAGAGACAATTTCATGAACTTCAGGTTATTTCAACTTTAGAAGATCTACTCTCAAATATATACGTGCATAATAATTTTGGCCAAAAAAAAAAAATACACATGCATAATAATGAGTGCTTGGAAGTTGGGAATGAGGAGGAAACGGAAAGGAATGAGGGGGAAATAAAGGTTAAATGTTAGTTTCTCTTACCTTTTTTAAATTTGGTCTTAAACAAAATTTCAATTTGAGATAAATAAATTTAATTAAGAAATTAAGTATTTAAAGGTTATATATATTTTTTTGGGTTTCCTAAGGTATCCCTAGCCCGACAGGCCAATGACTAATCCTCCGTGGATCTGAGCTCCATTTAAGGGTTTGCTCTGGCCAATTGGTTGCTGCATACACAAGGTGGGATTCGAACTCCCAATACTTGCTTAAGTGACCTAGTGAGCTAACCACTAGACCAACTAAGTTTGTTTTTAAAAGGTTATATATAATCAAGGAGGTTGGTACACAACATTTCAATTTATTTTCTTCTAAAGTTTAGAAATCCAAATAAAATTAAACAAAGATTTTAAAATTTTCTTCAATTCTTTTTTCTTTAATTCTCTTTATTCCAAACAGGGCCTAATAAAAAATGCAAAAAATACCTTAAAAATAATAGTTAAAACTTATAAGTGCTCTTTTGGTTTCATCATGATAATACCAATATTTACCCTTGTATCTTTTGGCATTTGACAAGATTTTGTTGAGTTTAAAGAGTCATTATGCATGATTTAATGTTATTCAATGGCACTTAAGGACTTAAATCACAATCTTGCTAATTCCATGTTTTTATTGAATAAATTGCGATAATTCTCTAGTTTTATTAACTTGAGAGCCTCACAATTGTTTCTGGTTGATTTGTAGGTCAACTAGCTTGAGGAATAGCAAGGACTCAAGTGCTAGAGGTGGAGAAAGAAGTTGGAAAGCGAAGCCGGTACAAGATTTGAAGCTTAGAGGCATTTTTGGGCCTGTTCTACTGTTTCACCCGCTGCCAGCGGGTGGACTTCAGTTTCAGAGGCAAAACGCGCGTTTCGAGTAATTCACTCGCTGCCAGCGGGTACACCAGATCTGCACAATTTTCTCGCGATTTTAAGAGCTGAAACGGATTGTGGGCCCACTTTCTCAGCATTTTACCACAAGGGGAGCATCTTAGGTCGGATGGGAACGAATATTCTGATGTTTAGAGGCCCTGAACCTAATTTGGAGAGGAACACACATTCTAACACATTCATCATTCAAGCTCTCATCCTCTCAAGTCTCTATACATTTTCCAGCCACACTCACCATTTCTCTTCATCTTCTCCACTCTCCACACCCATTCAGACCAAATTTCAGCAACCTCCATCATCATCTATGGCTAAGCAAGGGTTGGAGGAGCTTGGTGAAGCATTTCTCCCATCCATGAGTAGCTAAACCTCTTGTGCTTTGGAGGAGGATGATCAGGGCTTGAGCTATGGCATCTAATAGGGAGTTTTTCTTATTTTCATTCTACTTCTCTTTATGGATTCATCTTTATCTTGTTGATATTGATGAGTTTGTATTGATTGTGGTTCCATGGTTGTGGAACTTAACTAGGTTGTAGTTGGAACTTAGGAATTTATATAGACTTGTGATTTGTATTTTGATTCTCCCATTGTGGGTTTTGATTACATTGGATTTGGTTGAATCTTATTGTAATTTTTAATTCATTGTGGAAGTCACTCTAATGACAATGGTAATTGTTGAGTTGAATTCTAGTCTATGTTAAATTCCTCATTTGCTTCATTGATGGTATTTGATTAGGCTTGTTAATTGTCCGGTTGGTTAATTGCATTCTCTAATTAATTTACCTAGGTTTAGTGGTCACTAAACTACTTTAGGAAATGACCTTTCATTGATTAACTCTACACTTTTTGATAGCAAAGATAGCCCAAAGCATTCTCTAACAAAAGCATACTCATCTCATTTCATTCACCTCACTTTTACTTTAGCTTTTAAAATATTAAAAATCCCAAAAAGTGTTAGTTCTAGTTTCATTTAGTTGCATTTAATTCCATTTAGTTTCATTGCACACCAAGTGTTTGTTAAATTGCCTCAAAGACATCCCTTTTTGTGTTAATTGTGCATATTTGTCCATAGAGTCCATAGGCTCCGCGAGAGAGAATCGACCTAGGTTGTGCCACTAGCTGCACTTTCTAGTATTAATTTGATTGGTGCCGGCCTCGCGACAAGGCCGTATACATCACATCACCATAAAAAATACTAGAGGCTTCGCATGCACGGACCGTGTATGTAATTTATTTTTTATTTTTTAAAAAAATATATAAGATAAAATTATTATTATTATTTAAAATAATAAAATATTTATTATTTGATAATTTTTAAAATTTTAAAATATAATAAAATAATTGTATTTTAAATAATATATTAAATCATGGGAAGTTATTTATTGAGAAATTATTTTTAGTGGGGAAGTTATTTTTTTGGTATCACACTTTGCTTGTGTGACACCAAAAACTCCAAAGCCATATATATAGAGATACATCACAGTTTTACAATTTAGGGTATTTTGTTAAATAAGAAATTATCTTTCTTTATCATTCACCTTTGCAAGGTATTTATACATGAAAATAAGAAATTCTAATTAAACTCTTAGAGTTATCCTTAAACGTGGATAACAACTCTAAACCTTATCTAACAAAATTTCAAAATTAAATATAATATTCCTAAAACTTATCCAACAAATTCTTTCATAATCCTAATTATTTATAAAATATTTTCAATTCAAATATACATATATCAAAATATATGTATATCCACAGCACCCCCTGAAGTTGGAGCATCAAGATCTCGTATGCCCAACTTGTGAAGATGGAAATCTAATTGTTGTTTCTCAAGCGAAGAAGGAAACCGGGTCTTGAATTCAATTTCTTTCAAAAGTTGTAGAATCAACACAACTTAACTAGATATCTCAATCCAAAACCAAGGGCTTTTCTTTAATCCATACAAGGATTTTTTAAGTTCACATATCTTCGTAGAAAACGAAGTCTTCAGTCTAACTTCTCTCAAAAGTTGGAGTATCCATACAACCTCACTGGTTGTCCAAGTTCGACGGCTTTGCTTCAATCCATACAAGGATTTTTGAAGTTCACATACCTTTGCATAAAACGAAGTATTCAATCCAACTTCTCTTGAAAGTTGGGGTATCCATACAACCTCACTGGTTGTCTAAACCCGAGGGCTTTTATTCAATCCACACAAGGATTTTCGAAGTTCACGTACCTTCGCAGAAAACGAAGTCTTCAATATCAAACATCTCCTAAAAGTTGGAGTATCTATATACAACCTCATTGGTTGTCCAAGCCCGAGGGTTTTTCTTCAATCCATGCAAGGATTTTCGAAGTTCACATAGCTTCCCGCACTCCTTCAGAGGTAGAGAAAAAGGGTCGAAGCCTTGGATCACTATTAACGATCCAGTACCAAAATCACCAGAAACCACCATCAAACTCGGCATCTGAATCATTGATGTCCTCTGAAACCTACCCTGATGGCGATAACATGCACATAAAACTTTCAAAAGTTGATCTCTCAAACCTCCAAACGGGCATTTGCTGCACTTTGAATGGAAAAAAATAGTAGATCTCCCAAATCACAACTGAAAAGATATTATCAAATTAGGGTCTAGGGTTTAGACCCTAAACCCTAAACAAAATTGCTTCCAATAAAGATTTATGCTAACCTAGCTTTGATACCATGTTACGATTATAAAGGAAGAAAGTATTGGAAAAAAAATAATCTTTCTTTATCATTCATATTTGCAAGGTATTTATACATGAAAATAAGAAATCCTAATTAAACTCTTAGAGTTATCCTTAAACGTGGATAACAACTCTAAACCTTATCTAACAAAATTCAAAATTAAATATAATATCCCTAAAACATATCCAAAAATATTCCTTCATAATTTTAACTATTTATAAAATATTTTTATTTCAAATATACATATATCTAAATATATGTATATCCACAACATATTTGCAATTGAATTATAATATATATATTGATTTCTCTTTTTTTTAATTATATTCCAAACTTCAAACCAAGCAGAGGCTGAAACATAAACATAGATATACTTAGTTTACTTAATCAACAGACAAGCTCTTTATACTTCAAGCTTATTATTATATAATGGTAGTAAGGAAATACACTCTCAAGTACTACTGGGTAAGTTGCTAGTTGTGTGTTGGTAAGACCAATAGATTATTACCCAGTACTAGCAGCTACACAACTAGCCTTGAGTTCCAAGGTAATCTCCTAACTGAGGGATGCTTTCCAAGTGAAATTTTGGATGATTTGCAACAAGGCAGAGAGGATTTTTCTTGTGCTGTGTAATTCATGGCAAAACTTGAGTGTCAATATCTTCCCTTTTCATTCCTTGAGGCATTTCCCAATCAAATGAATGAACAAGATTTGCAATAACAAGCTCCACAGTAATAATTCCCATGGGTAAACCTGGGCATATTCTTCTTCCTGCACCAAATGGAATCAGCTCGAAATCTTGTCCCTTAAAATCTATGTCACTTTCTAAGAATCTCTCAGGATAGAACTCTTCTGGGTCTTTCCATGCCTCTGGGTCTCTATGAATAGCCCAAGCATTCACATACACCAATGTCTTGGCTGGGATTTCATACCCTTCTATTATGCAATCTTGGTTTGTTTCTCTTCGTACAAGAAGTGGAGCTGGAGGGTGTAATCTTAGTGTCTCTTTTATCACTGCCTTTAGATAAGGAAGGTTTTGAATGTCTTCTTCTTCTATGAAAGCTTTCTTGCCATACAACTCTCTAACCTCTTCTTGAACTCTTTGCATTGCTCTTGGATTTTTCATTAGTTGGGTCATAGCCCAAACTGTTACAGCTGCACTTGTGTCTGTTGCTGCTGCAAGTATGTCCTACACATAAGCATAACATATAGTTATTAGACAATTTAACTT
The DNA here is from genome assembly GCA_014851425.1 of Senna tora. NCBI lineage: Eukaryota > Viridiplantae > Streptophyta > Magnoliopsida > Fabales > Fabaceae > Senna > Senna tora. The sequence goes on along the minus strand of CM026265.1, from coordinate 3,684,726 downwards.
ATATATATATATATATATATATATATATATATATATATGGTCAAAAGTTCATTTTGGTCCCTTATGTTGTACCCAAGTTTCATATTGGTCCTTTATGTTATAAAAGTTTTAAATTGATCCTTTATCTTTCTCAGAAGTTCCAAATTAGTTATTCCGTCTAAGTCCGTCAATTTCTTCCGTTAAGTGCTGACGTGACTTACTGAGAAGAAAATATTAATTGAGAGAAGAATTACCATGAGAAGAGCTTTGATGTGATCAAAAGTGAGATCCACTGAAAAGGAACGTTGCTTCTTGAGATGAAGCAAGACATCAATGATATCCTCTTCTTGAGACTTCACCCTCTGAAGATGAAGGTGCTCATCAATCACTTGTTGGTAAAATTCATCCAAGTCCTTGAAATTCTTCTCAAGACGACCTATTAATCCTCTCACTCTATCCATCCATCCCATGAAAGGAATATAATCTGAGAAGAAGAAAGTAACCAGCAATGCTTGCATTTCAATCAGCAACCCATGGAATCTGTGTATGTAATTAATTAACAAATTCTTAATTAGTATAAACTCGATCTATATAATATATATATATATATATATATATATATATATATATATATATATATATATATATATATATATATATAGAGGTAACTTTTGATATATAGATTCTGATGGCAATTATGCTTATAGTAATTAGTTGATCATTTGACTTACAAAAATTTTCCTTCTAGTTGTAAAGTAATTGAAGTTAAAAATTTTGATATCTTCACTCCTAAAATTCATATGGCGCAAGCTTCATTTTAGGGGTGAAATATATAAGTTGACTATATTAACAATTCATGGTTAAAATATTGTGGCTAACATGCATAAAAGGGTCCATGAGTTTTAGGGTGTGTTCATTAGATGGAATGCTCCCATGGAGAAAAGTAATGGAAATGAAAAAGTAAGTGGGATCTACTGAGTGTCTCACCTACTTTTTCATTTTTTTATTTCTATCAATTTTAAAAAAAAAGAAAAAAGAAAAAAGAAAAAGAAAATACAAAATATCTATTATACCCCTTTGATTTGACATGATTTGACAGAATTATAACCTTCTTTTCTTTTTATTATTTTAATATAAGGGGTAAAATGGTCATTTTAATACATTCCCATTCCATTTCTATTACCAAACTTTTACTACTAAACACATCAAATGCATTCCGTTTCCGTTTTCATTTCTATTTCTGCCTAATGAACGTGCCCTTAAGTTAGAGGCGGCACACAACACTTATGTATTTTAAAATTTTGCATTCAACCTCCTTCCATCATGTTTCTATTTATTTTCTAACACTACTTTTCAACCATTTTCAAATTTTTTTTATTCAGATTAATCAAGGTGTTTTGGTAATTTTTCGCACAATTCTCCCACCTCAATATGTTTATTTAAATTAAAGTTTTAAGTAAAATTGCTAAAATACCCTCCACTAATCTAAATAAAGATGTTGACATGGCTGAAAAGCGTTGAAAAATATACAGAAAGTTGATAGAAAGGGGTTGAGTCCTTGAAATTGAAAGGTCAGGTAAGTTGAGTGCAAAATTTTAAAACTCATGGGTGTTATGTGCTCATAGCCTTAAACTCAATGGCATTTTGTGCATTTTAGCCAAATATTTTTTAAGTACTCTACACAATTTAATTCTTATAAATTATTAAAAAAAGAGATAAGCTAAAGTTTGATCCTTGAATTGTTGGTCAAATTACTATTTAATTCATGAATTTTAAAAATAAACTATTTGGTCCCTGAATGTACACTCTCAATCGTCAACTATATTTAGTCCCTGGGACATTTTCCGTTAAATCATCGCGGTTATGTGTTGAAGATCGAGCCTTCGACGGAAGTCGCCACCAAATTTTCCATTAAAATTTGGAAAAGAAAGATAGATTGTAAAATGAACAAGAAATGAATTTTCACAAAATATTGGGTTTGGGAGTCTGATTAAGATGAAGGGAAGGTGTTAGGCACCCTTCTTCCCCGTCCGAAGATGGTTGCCCTAAAAATTAATATTAAAATTATTTGGCCTTAACAATATATACAATCAAGGAAGAAAATGAGGGAGGGCTTGACCCAGGATAAAAGCCTATGGCCTACGTACCCTCGAAGAGGGATCAAAGCCCACGTAGTTCCTGTGGCATGCAAGTGTGTGAGTAAGAGAGGAGGTCCATCAAGCAAAAACTCAGATAGCCCCTCTGTGCAATGTACCTAAAGAGGACAACGCCTTTTGGTACCTATCTATCATGCAATACATACAAGTAATGGAAACATCATAAAGGTGCGTGTGTGAAGGCTCATCAGGCGAAAGGCCCAGATGACGTGAAGGTAAGTGCTCCTATAAAGACAAAGGTCTCTTGGTGGCACTAGGTTACACATAAAAAGATTACATTTACCAAGTAGGAAACAACTAGCCCTTTTTGTCTTCCTGAAGCAGAGGGGTCGCGACGGGTAGTCTTTACCGTCACGACCCTGGTTAATGTAACAGCAGGGGTCGCGACGATTGAACTCTCACGTCGCGACCCCTCTGTTATTCAAACCGGGAGGGGGTCGCGACGGGTCGTTTTTTTAAAAGAGACGCAAGAAACCAGACAGAAGATCTTTGGGTGTTCAAATTATGTACAGAGTTGTAATCCTTACACCATGGGACTACAACCAAAGAAAAAAGATAAGAATACGCAAGAAAGGACTAGTCAAATGGAAAGATGTGTATGGATTAATAGGAAAATAAGTAAGAAGATGTGATTGAACTATTTTTTACCTTTTCCTCTTGATCTATGCAGCCTCTCGGTTCTCAATTTTTCGATCCCTTTAACTGAGAAACAACGTCTAATTTATAATGAGTCGGAGCGAACTATTCTGGGAAAGAAATCCGGCCATTTATTACATTGGGGGTTGCGACCGGTAGGTATACCCGTCGCGATGGGGTGTCAATCCCATATTTGATATGATTCGCTTTAAATGCAGGGGGGTCGCGACTGGTGGGCTTTACTGTCGCGACGTGGTGCCACTCCCAGATTCGATTTGATCCGCCTTAAATGCAAGGGAGGTCACGACACATATATCTATACGTCGCGACGGGTGCCTAAGGAGCCAGGGGGTCGCGACCCCTTTTGTTTTTTCCTCTTTTATCTCTCTTTTTATTATTATTTATTTTTGGAATCCTTTTTATCATTTTTACTCTTTTAGTTCCCTTTTATTTTTGCTTATTTTGGGCGGACAAAAGGCAGTGTTCACAGTACCACGTTGCTACTTTTAACTAGGACTACTTTTTTTACCAAAAAAAAAAAAACTAAGACTACTTAGTATTACTTTGAATTAATATAGTGATTATTTAATATTACTTTTAAATATTTAGATGATGTAGCAAGGTGAGGTAGCAAATTAACGATGCTACGTTAGCACATGACGGCTATGTCATGCGGTGACTTAAGGAGTAACGTCCCAGGGACTAAATAGTTGACGAGAGTGTAAATTGAGGGACCAAATACTCTATTTTCAAAATTCATGAACTAAACAGTAGTTTGACCGATAATTCACGTATCAAAAGGTTTTTACCTCTTCAAAATTCATCTTTTAGAGGAGATCCCAAATGATTAATTATATATATCAACCATGTTAAGATAAGGTTTTTACCTGCTCCTCTCATTTCCTTCTTCATCATATCTTCTCCCAAAAGCAACCCTACAAATTATGGTACTCGTAAGAGACATCAAAATCTCATTCAAGTTGGTGGCTTTGGACGAAGCAGCATGCCCTGAGATCTTCCTAATCATTTGAGAAACCTCGTACTTCCTTATAGATGAAAAACTAGCCACACGCTTTACACTGAAAATATGTACCACACATAATTTTCTAATTTCCCTCCAATAATCGTTGTATGGAGAGAAAACTATCTCCAAGCCATTATAAAACAATTTGTTCTGGCTAAGCATGGAGGGTCTTCCAGAGAACTCAATGTCATGGTTTTTGAGGGTTTCTTTGGCCATTTTTGGGGATGAAACCACAAGGGCAGGTCTTAGACCTAATTGGAGAGAGAAAAGAGGGCCATATTGCTTTGACAGATTCCATAGGTTGAGATAAAGGGAAGAACTATCTAGTTGGTGGAGATTGCCTATTATGGGAAGGCCTTTAGGACCTGGTGGTAGTTTTTTCTTGATGATTTTTCTGTGTTTTTGATGATGAAGGAAGAGGAAGAATGGCAAGAGTGGAAAAGTAAGGATGAGAATAAGTGTGATGAGTGATACCATTTCTCTGGTCTTGAGTGTGTCTAAGGCCTAAGGGGATAGATAGAAGGATTAGTGTTATGTGAATTTCCCACCACACATGCACATTATATATATATGAGGACATGTTTACTGGTATGGTACGGTAGTACAGAACTTCAGTATATCCCTCCAATCAGTTGGTTCCTAAATCATTTAAAATGGGTCCTTATTAATATGAATTTCTATTAATATTAATAAATATTTTTACATGATTGAAGGGATATACTGAAAGTACGGTACCCTTGAACTTTTTATCCTACATATAGAGTACGCAAGTAGTTTTCCACTTTGACAAATTTGGGAAAGATGGAATATTTCAACTTGATTATTGATATTACTTGAATAGGGTTGAGGAATAATTGGTCGGTTTAATAATGTACTAAATTAACCTGAAAAGGATAAGTAGGCCTTCCTAGAAATTGTTGGGCGAAACGAGAAAGGGTTTCTTTCTTAAAACAAAAAAAGACCACAAAAAAGATGAAAAACAATTAAGATTAATTAGTTGGGGGAATAAATGTTGAAAATTGGCAGCACGCCCTTTTGGTATACAAAACAAAAGGATATATAAGGTATATCATCAAGTATGTCATATATGTTGGGAGTACTCATTCAAAATTAGTTCCAAGTTGCTTAAATCACAAAAGTAAAGAGAGATGAAAGCCTATAAAAGAAAGAATGATTTGGACTTCTAAGCACGCACTACTACAATTAGTTTATAACCAAACGGTGTAAGGGGGTTTAGACAATATGTGTCAATTGAGAGATGATTTTGTTATTTTTTCCGTGTAAAAATTTTATTAAGAGGGTTTGTAATCTTTTTTTTTAAGAAGTCTATTTTAGTCACTTACATCATTAATTATTATAATAATTTGATATCAAAAAAATTAAATTATTGATAGGATTATAAATATGAACAATTAAATTGAGATTGAATAAATGTTAAAGGATAAATTAAGAGAGTTAAAATGATGTTTTTTGTCCACTCTTTTTCTTTTTCCTTCTCAATCCTTCCATCCATCGAACATATCCAAAAACATCTTGATTAGGGGTGAGCAAATGGTCGGTTCAGTTCGGTTTGGATGAGTTTGGTAACCGAACCGACCTAATCGGTTGATCAGGAACGACATCCAATCCAATCCGCCCAAGCATCATAACCGAATTCGGATAATCGGTTTTTGGACAGAAAATTTTTTTAAAAAAATTCTTCAATATAAATCCTAAAAAAATATTCCTAACAAAAAATTGCAGTTCAATATCCTGCTGCCTCCTCCGTCAAGCCAACCCCTGCCATGGATGAAGTTACTCTAATAAAACCTCAACCAAGTGTAAACCACGTGTCTTAGTAAAGGTCAAGGAAACAGGACTATTGCAATATATGTATATATGTATCAATTAACATATAATCATCATATATACACAGTTACAGAGAGGGCAAAGCAGAGGGCAACACTTATAAGACGAGAGATTAGAGAAATTAATTAAATAATTAATAGACAATTTTGCAACTTCAGGTCCAACAATAGAGAGCAAAACAGAGAGGGAAAAACAAAGATTTATCAAACCTAATAGTAACTTACCAGATCCGAGAATATCAACAATCCTTCGAATAATTTCTGGTGTGTCCTTGCAGAAAATGAGCTTAAAGAACCTGTGAACATTAAAAAACAAAAGCTTAGAGAAAAGAGGGCAAAAGAAGAACGATGAGGATGTTGAGAGAATGGGATGGTGATGGGCTCAACTCAATGAGCTTCTAAATGATGCAGAAGAACGATGGAGAGTGGAGATGGCCGACGGGAAGTGAAGAAGAAGAATGATGTGGTCGACGATTTGCTCAATCTGAGCTTCCAATGACGAAATCGGTTCGAGAAGAAGTGAAGAAGAAGAACGATGGAGAGTAGAGAATGGAGATGGCCGACGGGAACTTCCAATGGACGACGAGAGAATGGGACGGTGAGAATGAGATTGAGGGGAAAAGAGCTTGAGGCTGAGGTGTCGGTGGCGTGGTGGTGCTGTATGAAAATGAAACTATGAATGAAGGCTGAAGCAAAGAAATTAGGGTTAATACTTAGATAGTTTATATTTTTTAAATTTTTTAAAATTGTAATCGGTTGGTTCGGTTCGGTTGGAATTGACCTTCATCCAACAACCGAACCGAACATAATCGGTTCTAGAAAAAGAAAACCAATCCATCCGCATGTGTAATCGGTTCTGGTCGATTTTGATCGGTTCGGTTTGGATCGGTTTTGCTCACCCCTAATCTTGGTGATGAGCTTCGATGATTATCTTAGTCCATTTTTAATTTCTCTCCAAAATAGAAATGGTTGTGACTTGTGAATCCTTGCGTGCCGCATTTTTACAGTTTAATTAAAACGGTGATATGCATACTTGTCACCATTAGACTTGCTCATGGCTAGGTAGCTCATGAGACTATCTAAGCCTAAATTTATGAGTAAGTTACCTAACATTAAGAATTGGGTATGGGTAGTACTTGAGCCTTACCCATCAAATACTCATTTTATTAAAAATACTTAGGCCAAAACTTGGGTAGTACCTAGGCCTTACCCATCACTAACCACCATTCATTACCTACCACCACTACCCACCACCAACACCATGCACCACCCGCTGCCACCTACCAACCACCCACTATGGACCATCGCCAACCGCCACCACGCACCACCACCATGCCCACACCACCACCACCACGAACCACCCACCATGCACCACTGCCTACCAGAAATGTGCATGAATCTTCTTGCTCCCAAAACATCCATGTAAGAATATTTTGAACTTTCATAAATCTCATTTTTCAAGAACTGTAATGTTTAATTATCCAAATTAATTACAATTAAGTTTCTTTATACATAAATTAATATATTATAGTATAAGTTTACCTATGATAGATGTGTGTTTAGAGCACAATAAATATTTAATCAGATTGATTAACTGATAAAGTTTTGAATATGAAAAATTAGTATTTTAATTTTTTTAGTACGTTTCATAATTTTTTTTTTGATAAGGCATAATTTTTAAATCATTGAAATAATGCTTTATTAAACAATATTAAGATATAATTTTAATTAGTGTCTTAATTAACACTATTGATTTTGAACGGACCGACCATAGATAAGATTTTTGCATAGAACAGAACCGAACACTCGATTGATTATCGGTCAGATCGATATGATTTTTAAAACACTTATTCTAAGCAAACAAAAATAAAATTTAAAGTAATATATATATTTTTTATAATTATGTATACTAATGGGCTAAGCCCAAACTTAACCCATAGGTTTGGATAAATACCTAACCCATTGTAATAGATAGTAAAACATAAAAGCTTAAGCTAAGTCCAAACCCATATATATGAAGCTCATAAATTTAAGCCTAAGCCCGATTTAGCCTGACCCATGAACAGGTATACTCACCAATCACCATCTCCTCAAGATTCTTTTCTAGCTTCTCTTTCAACTTTGTAATGAGATTTAATCAATCAAGATCTCAAAATCTTAAGTCTAAGTGATGAAAATGAAATAATGTACATACTCCAACTTGCTTATTTCACTCTAATTATATCATGACTTCATGAGAGAGGGCAGATATAGAGCTTATCACCATTTTTGCACACACATATATATATGTATGATAGCCTCTTTTGAGATTGGTGAAAATTTACAAAAGACAAGTATCCAATTGTGCTGATAAAGGAATATTGACAATTATAATTGATGTATAAACCTCTATTCTCTGGCCACCATATATTCTTCAAGAATCCAATACAAAATTAATGTGATTTTTGTTATAAATTATATTATTTTAGTGTTGATCATCATCATTATCTCTGTATGGACTGTGGAGTGTGTGTGAGGGGATGTGGCTCTGTTTTGGGTTTGATTGAAGCAAAAAACAGAGTCTGCAACAGCGGCTAAAAGGGCCAAAAGATGATGATGATGACGATCAACGAGAGATTTGACAATGTTTTTGGATATGCACGATGGATGGAAGGATTGAGAAGTAAAAAGAAAAAAAATGGAAGAGATAAATTTTTAGTATATAGACAATTTCGTTCTGAAAGAATTGAAAGTTGATAATTTGGTCCCTGAAAGATCATAAGTGTACAATTTGGTCCCTGAAAGATTGTATTGTTACACAAATTGATCATCTTCAGTTAGATTCTCTTAATGGATTTACTGACGTGACACGTTAAATGTACACGAGTACCGTTAGTTGCTCAATAAGACATACTTACTTTCATGAGTAAGGTCTACAAGACTAACCCAAGTATGGCCCAAGTGTGGCCCAAGGAAATTAAAGTTGATTGCAATAGAGAATAAGGACATTGGTGGCAAAGGAAGGGTGTGAAAAAGAATTGTGCATCATCTCTCTCTCTGTGGTCCCCTCTTCTCTTGTTGGCTTTCTTCGTCTTCTACCTCTCACTGTTGCTTTTCTGCTATTGTCATACTGCCATTTCTGCTACCTGTACTATCTTTCTCTTGCCACTGTGATATTGCCTTTGTTGATGTGGCTAAGTATTCTCTTACGTCTCTTTGACTTGTTGAGGATTTACACTTAATTCTAATAATACTCGAATACAATTGCCTTTTACATTTATTGTTATAAAGTTCATAACATTTATATGGCACAAGCTAAAATTCACCTCCAAATCAACACAAAACGAGCGTTTTAAAACTTCAATTTGCACACTTACACTAAGTTGGAGGTGGATTTTAGTTTGTGTTGTGTTTTATCAGCATAAGCTAAAATACACCTCCAACTTAGCGTAAGTGTGCAAACTGAAACTTCAAAACGATATGTTTTGTGCTGAGTGGAAGGTGGATTTTAACTTGTGTCATGTAAGCATGTCCTACTGAGCAACTAACGGCTCCCGTTTACAATTAACATGCTACGTCAGCAAGTCTGTTAAGAGAATCTAACTGAAGATGATGGAAGGATCAATTTGTGTAACGGTACAATCTTACAGGGTCCAAATTGTACACTTATGATCTTTCAAGGACCAAATTATCAACTTCCAAATCTTTCAGAGATGAAATTGTCTATATACTTTAATTTTTTTTTAATGTTTAAGTTGACGTGGCAGGTGGCACATGACTGGGCACTTAACGGTGTCACGTTATCCGTTAACAGTCTCATCAGCCGGTTATTTAACGGGTAACGGTCAGGAAACTAAATAGTTGACAGAGTTACAAATTCGAGGACTATATAGTATTTTTGGTAAATTCGAAAACTAAATAATAATTTGACTAATAATTTAAGAACTAAATAGTATTTTTCTATATTTATAAAGACTTCATTAATGAAGTCTTTTTTTAAATTGTGGTTTTGAATAGTCAGAATGTCAGATATATCAATTTCTGAATTAATATTTTCAGCCTTTAATTTAATCCTGGTGTCCGCACTATATAGATAATATAATTATTGAAAATATATATATATATCAATTGGATGTATTACACATGCACAAAAATTATATATATTTTATACTTTCTTTGTTGGGTTTGTCCTAGCTTTCTATTTTATTATTAAAAAAAATTATTAATATTTATTTTATTTTTTATAGATATATTTTTATTGAAAACAATTTTATTCGACAAAGTAAGTCAAATTAATTTAATAAAAATTTAATTGTGATTGTACCTATATATATAATTACCTAGCATGGAGCATGTTCTTAAAAATAAATAAAAATGGTATATATTATACTAATTATTCAATAGTGTAATTGTCGTTTTTTGTTTAGATAATTTTAATTTGTAAATAAGGACCGCAAGGGGTCGTAATTTTGGGGGACTTGTCCTTAAGTGAGAACCTAAGTGCCTATGTACCCTTGTGAATGGATCAAAGTTCACATAGTTCGTCATGGTGACATTTATAGGAGCCGTTAGGCAAGGCGGACGAGCCGCTCGTAAGAGGTTGCCTTAGATTATGAGAGAGCGAGAGTTTCTTAGAGTCGTACATCAAGAGCTCTGTTTGAGGGAATCTCCGAGGCAGAGGTATGCCGGTTGATGATCGGAGCTCGGTGGTGCCGTGGGCTAAGCTCTTGAGTTGATAAGGAGATGTGTTGCGTGAGGGAGGCTAAGTCTAGCTTCCGTATGTTTAGAATGTGCCTTATTTACCTCCTGTTCTGATGTTCCTATGTCCCTCGGGTGAGGGCCTTTTTATACCAACTGTGGGGAGGACGTGCTCGACCCACGTTCTCGTGGGACGTGGGTCGTCCCATGATGCTTGGAGGCTCTCTACGTCTCTTGGACGGAAGCCCGAAAGGATAGACGTGGGTACCGACCACATAGGGGATAGATGAGTGGTGCCATGTGTCATGGGTGTAGGCTACCGTGGAGCTTCTTGAAGCATAGTACCACGTGTCCCAAAGTGAAATATTCCGTAGTTACAAATAGTATATTTTTTAAAAATAAATAATATATATTTATTGAAAATGAATTTATTTAGAGTTAATATTAATAAAAGGTTCCTATTTTTAAAATAAAAATCATATTATAGAATTTAATTATATCATTTGAGAAATTGTATTAAAAATCAAAACTATTAGGTGATATTTGGTATACGGTAAATGTTTTAGTGGGAAGTGGAAGTAAGTGATAAAAAATGTTTGGTATGCAGGGAAATAGAAGTGAAATATAAAGTAATATTATTTGGTATGGTAGGAAGAAGACAGAGAAATAGAAAATAAAAGTTTGAAATACCTTTTTTGCCCTTACTTTTTTGAAAGCCACAAATTTTTCAAGGGTGTTTTGGTCTTTAAACCAAACCTCACCTCACATTCTCTCCGCTTCCCTCCATATCATGAGGAAAGCAAGGTTCCCTCTGCAGAGGGAACCTTCACCTTACCTTCCCTATGTTGAAGGCATATCAAACATGCAACAAGTTCACTTCACCTCACTTTTCCTGTAAGGAAGGTATACCAAACATGCCATTAGTTTTTCGTTTTCAGCTGCCGTGGTATTTTCGACTTTTCGTGGTCCAATTAAATTATAGATTCTAGATAAAAGAGATCTGATGGATTATTGGTGAGGAATTAGTGACGAAAGGTTTCCGCCACATATATTTAATTACGAATTTAACTAATATGTGTCTTTAAGATATCTATTAAAGTATTTTGATTGGTCAATAGAGCATTTTAGATTTTAAAATTTGTAAAAATTCAACTAAAAAATAAATTTTAATATATAGAAATTACATTGGCCAATAAATTGAAATCTTAATACGTATGTAAGTAGGGGTGAGCAAACTTGCGGATTGGTTTGGTTTGGACGATTTAGATAACCGAACCAATCCAATCCGATGACTAAAAAAGTCATCCAATCCAATCCACTCTTTGGAGCTCAATCGAACCCAACCAAACCGATTATAGTCGGTTTGGTTCGGTTCGGTTTGATCGGTTTTTTGACAAAATTTTTTAAAAAAATTATTATTTTTTCTCTTCAATTTAAACCCTAAAAAATAAAAAATAGCTACTCCTAACCATGAAAACCAACAAAACTAAAGTTATTAGTACAATATTCCAATATTACAAACTTAAAATTACAAACAAACATCATAAAACCATAAAAACCAACATCATAAACATTTTTTAATATTTTTAAAAAATTGTAATCGGTTGGTTCGGTTTTGTTCGATTGGGATTGGACCCCATTCATCAACCGAACCGAACCAAATCGGTTGTCACGAAAAAAACCAATCCATCCGTTTATGTAATCGGTTTTGATCGGTTTTCGTCGGTTTGGTTTGGATCGGATCGGTTGGTTCAGTTTGGATCGGTTTTGCACACCCCTATATGTAAGGGTACATGTAGATGAACTCTTTAATTATTTATATTACTGCAAAATAAAATACCTTTCACTGAAGGGTTTTGCACATGTTTATACAGAATTTTTTTTAAATCTTCAAATTTGGCTTCTTTTTAAAAGTATTCATAGATCTATACCACTTTTCCTGTAGCATCTATAAAACGCCAATGATAAGGGTAATTTAGTGGCAAGTTGTACATAAAAACGCCAATAATAAGGGCGTTTTATGGGTCAACAAAGTCAACCCTATAAACGCCGATATTGAGAGCGTTTTATGACTAGTGGTCAATCGTGGGTCCCGCGAGAAAAGTGACATGGCATATGTACAATGAAATTGCCAATAACGTTGGCGTTTTAGTGGCCCATCACAAATTGCCAACATTAAGGGCAATTTGTGGTTCAAAATTTCATTAAGGGCAATTTATATAAATCACACATAAAATAAACCTTTTCAAATTTACTGCTAAATATTTACATAGTACAAAAAATTCAAACAAGGTAGATCATTTTATATTAGCAATGTAAATGAGTATAATTTAGCAATGCAATTAATTTATCTTTATAGCAATTTATTTGATTATTATTTAAAAAGAGTAGTTATAAAATTGTCTAAATAAATGGACTCAAATTCAATAATTGTCAGAAGTTGAAGAGTGTCATCAATATGTGTGGGTAAACTGGGTATAGTTTGCAGGAACGAGGTGGTGGGTGTTTTATCAATAAATTTGAAAATTTCTATTTTATGTGTGATTTATATAAATTGCCCTTAGTGAAGGTGATTTAGTAGTAGTATTTTTGAACCACAAATTGCCCTTAATGTTGGCAATTTGTGATGGGCCACTAAAACGCTAATATTATTGGCAATTTCGTTGAATATATGCCATGTCACTTTCCTTGCGAGACCCACGATTGATCACTAGTCATAAAACGCCATCAATATCGGCGTTTATAGGGTTGACTTTGTTGACACTTAAAACGCCCTTATTATTGGCGTTTTTATGTACAACTTACCACTAAATTGTCCTTATTATTGGCGTTTTATAGATGCTACAGGAAAAGTGGTATAGATCTGTGGATACTTTTAAAAAGAGGTCAAATCTAAAGATAAAATTTTTTGTGTGTATATACATGTAAGAAAACCTTTCACCGAAAGATAAATTTTTTAAAGAAAATATATCTCATCAAATTATAGAGAAAGTAAGTACACTTGTAATTGATCATAAAACTTCATTATAATAATACGAATAAATCGTAAATACGATTAATTAAACTAGAGAAAAAAAAAATAAAAGCTCAGATGAATGATCTCATTTGTAAGATAAATTTAGGATGAAAAATTTCACCGTTCTTGATACTGCCAACAAAATTATTATTTTTATATATCTTGCATATCAGATCTGAATCACAGTTGAAAGTGTCGCAGTTTCTTTTAACAATTTGATAAAATTATGAAAGTTATTTTGTAGAAGATCTACAAATTTTAATTTAAGACATCAAGTTCTTAGTTTTAGAACCACCTGTATGCCTAGAAAACTCAATTAAAATTAGAATTGTCAAAACGAGTCTAACCCGGTGGGTCGGTCTGTTTAACCCACCAATTTGGTGGGTTGGGTTGCAAAATCCCAACTCGTTTATTAAACGGATTGGAGGAACCCGACCCACCTAACCCAGGTGGGTTGGCTCGCGGGTTAGGTGGGTTGGCCCGTAACCCACCTAACTTACAAAAAAAAAAATTCCTAATAATGTTTATTTCTTTTTGTGAGATTTTCATTTTTCACTATATTTACAGGAGCCAAGAGGAAAAGAAATGAGTAATGTTGTGATATTTTGATTTTGACCATGTTTCATACTTTCATTGTTTTATTTTTAACTATTTGTGAGTGACATGATGAATGATAAATCTTTTCTTGCATTTTATCGTATTAAATTTCTTAGTTCATAAAAAAATGTATAAGAAAAGTATAGATTTCTTTTTAAAAAAAGTTAGAATTAAAAAAATTTCAAAAAATAAAAATAGGTGGGTCGGGCTGGAATTCTCAATCTGTTTAACGTGACCAACCCGAGTAGACCAACCTGTCACGGGTCCAACCCATATGGACCGAGTTGACCCACTTTAACAGCTCAAATTAAAATAGAAAAACGCACAATATAACATAAATATTACCATATCTAAAGCGGTCTAATAATTAAATGTTAAATTTAAAAACAAAACCATAACAAAATGCAAATGTGCAAAAAAATCATTACTAAAATTAAAAGTCGAAATAGATACGAAAAATCTATTTATTTTTAAAACAAATATAATAAAACAAACTAAAAATTCGAGTGATATGGTGGGTTTATTAGCGACAATATAAATATATTTTTGCAAATTTAGATTATTTATATTCGTGACTATAATGATGGACGAATAATCATCATACCCATTAATAAATCAGCAATAATTGTATACCAAAATCAACATATGTTAGTTTAATGACTATTATTCGTTTTTGAGATACTTTTTCTAATAAAAAAAGGGTTAAATATATATAACTCTCTGTCATTATTGTTTTAAGGAATTTGTAACTTGATCCTTATAGTTGAACATTTTGTAATTTAGTCCCTATAATTTTCACACACTTGAAAAATTATCCCTTGTTCCAATTTTCTTCTCTTTTTTTCGTAGAAATAGAGTTACATTAATAAAAGGTCCTCGCTGAGAAAGTACAAAGTAGTGATACAACCAAAATTCAACATTACAAAGAAGGCAAGGTACTGGACCAAGCGCAATTAGACATCACAAAAATTACAAAAATTAAATATTGCCATTAGGACACTAAAAGAGACTCCATAGTAGTATGCCAAAAAAGCCATATGAACAAAGGAAGGGATTGAGCTGTAGTGTTCCATAAAATTAAAGAAAAATTTTAAAATTTTCTTCAATTCTTTTTTTCTTTAATTCTCTTTAATCCAAACAGGGCCTAATAAAAAACGCAAAAAATAACTTAAAAATAATAGTTAAAACTTAAAAGTACTCTTTTGGTGTCATCACCTTAAAAAATATACATCACAGTTTTATAATTTAGGGTATTTTGTTAAGATTGTAAAGGAGGAAAGTATTGAGGAAAAAATCAAATTTCTTTATCATTCACCTTTGCAAGGTATTTATACATGAAAATAAAAAATTCTAACTAAACTCCTAGAGTTATCCTTAAACGTAGATAATAACTCTAAATCTTATCTAACAAAATTCAAAATTAAATATAATATTCCTAAAATTTATCCAAAAATATTCCTTCGTAATACTAATTATTTATAAAATATTTTCAATTCAAATATATATATATATATATATATATATATATATATATATATATATATATGTATATGTATATCCACAACACCCCCTCAAGTTGGAGCATCAAGATCTCGTATGCCCAACTTGCAAAAAAGGAAATCTAGTTGTTTCTCACGCGAAGAAGGAAAATCTTCCAAAAGTTATAGTATCCACATAACTCCATTAGATGTCTCAATCCAAGCCCGAGGACTTTTCTTTAATCTATATAAGGATTTTTTAAATTCACATATCTTCGCAGAAAAAGAAGTATTCAGTCCAACTTCTCTCAACAGTTGGAGTATCTATACAACATCACTAGTTGTCCTAGCTCGACGACTTTGTTCAATCCATACAAGGATTTTCGAAGTTCACATACCTTTGCATAAAACGAAGTCTCCAATCCAACTTCTCTTGAAAGTTGGAGTATCCATACAACCATACTGGTTGTCTAAGCCCGAGGGCTTTTCTTCAATCCATACACGGATTTTCGAAGTTCACATACCTTTGTAGAAAACGAAGTCTTCAATATCCAACTTCTCCTGAAAGTTGGAGTATCTATACAACTTCATTAGTTGTCCAAGCCCGAGGGTTTTTCTTCAATCCATGCAAGGATTTTCGAAGTTCACATAGCTTCCCACACTTCTCCTGAGGTAGAGAAAAAAGGTTGAAGCCTTGGATCACCATTGATGACCCAGTATCAAAATCACCGAAAACCACCACCAAACTCGGCATCTGACTCATTGATGTCCTCTGAAGCCTACCCTGATGGCAATAACATGCACAGACATGTTTTAAAAGTTGATCTCTCAAACCTCCAAACGTGGACTCGCTGCAATTTGAATGGAAAAAATAGTAGATATTCCAAATCACAACAGAAAAGATATTATCAAATTAGGGTCTAGGGTTTAGGCCCTAAACCCTAAACAAAATTGCTTCCAGTAAAGACTTATGTTAATCTAGCTCTGATACCATGTTAAGATTGTAAATGAAGAAAGTATTGAAAAAAAAAATCATCTTTCTTTATTATTCACCTTCACAAGGTATTTATACATGAAAACAAGAAATCCTAATTAAATTCTTAGAGTTATCCTTAAACGTGAATAACAACTCTAAACCTTATCTAACAAAATTCAAAATTAAATATAATATCCCTAAAACTTATTAAAAAATATTCCTTCGATTTTAATTATTTATAAAATATTTTTAATTCAAATATACATATATCTAAATATATGTATATCCACAACATATTTGCAATTGAATTATAATATATATTGATTTCTCCTTTTTTTTATTATATTCCAAACTTTAAACTAGGCAAAGGCTGAAACATAAACATAGATATACTTATTTTACTTAATCAACAGACAAGCTCTTTATACTTCAAGCTTATTATTATATAATGGTAGTAAGAAAATACACGCTCAAGTACTAGTGGGTAAGATGCTAGTTGCGTGTTGGTAAGACCAATAGAGTATTACCCAGTACTAGCAGCTACACAACTAGCCTAGAGTTCCAGGGTAATCTCCTAGCAGAGGGATGCCTTCCAAGTGAAATTTTGGATTATTAGCAACAAGGCAGAGAGGATTTTTCTTGTGCTGTGTAATTCCTGGCAAAACTTGAGTGTCAATATCTTCCCTTTTCATTCCTTGAGGCATTTCCCAATCAAATGAATGAACAAGATTTGCAACAACAAGTTCCACAGTAATAATTCCCATGGGTAAACCTGGGCATATTCTTCTTCCTGCACCAAATGGAATCAGCTCGAAATCTTGTCCCTTAAAATCCACGTCACTTTCTAAGAATCTCTCAGGATAGAACTCTTCTGGGTCATTCCATGCCTCTAGGTCTCTATGAATAGCCCAAGCATTTACATACACTAATGTCTTGGTTGGGATTTCATAGCCTTCTATTATGCAATCTTTGTTTGTTTCTCTTGGTACAAGAAGTGGAGCTGGAGGGTGTAATCTTAGTGTCTCTTTTATCACTACCTTTAGATAAGGAAGGTTTTGAATGTCTTCTTCTTCTATGAAAGCTTTCTTGCCATACAAGTCTCTAACCTCTGCTTGAACTCTTTGCATTGCTCTTGGATTCTTCATTAGTTGGGTCATAGCCCAAACTGTTACTGCTGCACTTGTGTCTGTTGCTGCTGAAAGTATGTCCTGCATATATGCATGCCACACCAGAGTTTTTAGACAATTTAATTCTAAAAGTACCTTTTATGTTCCCAAAATTTACACTAATTTAATTTTCGTGCCAAACTTTTTTTATAATGAACTTTATTTCAAAACTTTCAAATTGCAATTGATTGTTGTCTTCCAAATTATTAACGACAGATGATGATGTGATATTATACATGTGGTATTAATTTTAACTAGAATGTCATTTCTTCACATTAATATTGCCTCGTCACTAACGAGTAAATTCGCCAGGTTTGGCA
Source organism: Senna tora (assembly GCA_014851425.1). Taxonomy (NCBI): domain Eukaryota; kingdom Viridiplantae; phylum Streptophyta; class Magnoliopsida; order Fabales; family Fabaceae; genus Senna; species Senna tora. Next base: position 3,666,854 of record CM026265.1, on the reverse strand, counting down.
ATGCTAGCAACGATGTTGTCGAGGATGGCGCTACAGGAGTCGTTCATGATTCAGAACTTGGGGGCCTCAAACCTATTTTTGCAGACAATTTTATCCCAAACCATTCAAATTGTAATTAATTTTGTCCTAACTCCTAATGTTGTCCAAATTACGTACTAACGATACATGAAGATATGACATTACACATATAATATTAATGTTAACCCATCACTTAAGACATTACTTCTTCACACGAATGCAAACTTATAAGTCGAAACGACGTCAAAATAATATTAATGAAGAGAAGAATTACCATGAGAAGAGCTTTGATGTGATCAAAAGTGAGATCCACTGAAAAGGAACGTTGGTTCTTGAGATGAAGCAAGACATCAATGATATCCTCTTCTTGAGGCTTCATCCTCTGAGGATGAAGGTGTTCATCAATCACTTGTTGGTAGAATTCATCCAAGTCCTTGAAATTCTTCTCAAGACGGCCTATTAATCCTCTCACTCTATCCATCCATCCCATGAAAGGAATATAATCAGAGAAGAAGAAAGTACCCAGCAATGCTTGCATTTCAATTAGCAACCCATGGAATCTGTGTATGTAATTAATTAACAAATTCTTAATTAGTATAAACTTGATCTATATAAAAATATATAGGTCAAAACCCCAAATTGGACATTTATGTTTGCATGAAGTTTCATATCGGTCCTTTAAGTTTCAAAAAGTTTAAATTGGTCCTTTATGTTTGCAAGAAGTTCCAAATTGGTCATTCTGTCGAAGTATGTTTATTTCTTCCGTTAAGTGCTGATGTGGACATATTATTTCTCCTACGTGTCCATTTAAGCTGACGTGTCATGCCACGTCATTGCCATATCATCGCCATGTCATCATCTATTATCATATGTGATTACGTGGCGCTGATGCGGCAATGACGTGGCATGACCTGTCATCTTAGATGGACACGTCAGCACTTAACTTAAGAAATTGACGGAAGTGGACGAAAGGACCAATTTGGAACCTCTTGCAAACATAAAGGATCAATTTAAACTTTTTGAGACATAAAGGACCAATATGAAACTTCGTGCAAACATAAGGGACCAATTTGGGATTTTGACCAAATATATATATATATATATATATATATATATATATATATATATATAGGTAACTTTTGATATATAGATTCTGATGGCAATTATGCTTATATTAATTAGATGATCATTTGACTTCCAAAAATTTTCCTTCTAGTTGTGAAGTAATTAAAGTTAAAAATTTTGATTTGTTCACTCCTAAAATTCATATGGCGCAAGCTTCATTTAAGGGGTGAAATATATATTTTGACTATATTAACAATTTCATAGTTAAAATATTCTGGCTAACATGCATAAAAGGGTCCATGAGTTTTAGGTTAGAAGCGGCACACAACACTTATGTATTTTAAAATTTTGCTTTCAACCACCTTCCATAAGGTTTTTATTTATTGTTTAACACTACTTTTCAACCATTTCAAATTTTTTTATTCAGATTAATCAAGGTGTTTTGGTACTTTTTCAACACTATTCTCCCACCTCAATATATTTATTTAAAGTTTTAAGTGAAATTGCTAAAACACCCTCCACTAATCTAAATAAAGATATTGGCATGGCTGAAAAGCATTGAAAAATATACAGAAAGTTGATAAAAAGGGATTGAGTGCTTGAAATTGAAAGATCAATAAGTTGAGTACAAAATTTTAAAATTCATGGGTATTAATTATATGCTTATAGCCTTAAATTCAATGGCATTTTGTGCATTTTAGCCAAATTTTTTTTAAGTATTGTACACAATTTAATTCTTATAAATTATTTAAAAAAGAGATAAGCTAAAGTTTGATCCTTGAATTGTTGGTCAAATTACTATTTAGTTCATGAATTTTGAAAATAGACTATTTGGTCCCTGAATGTACACTCTCAATCGTCAACTATATTTAGCCCCTGGGACATTTTCCGTTAAATCATCGCAGTTACGTGTTGAAGTGGTGCCGTTAATTTGCCACTTTGTTGTCTCTCTCTTTGCCACATCATCAAAATATTTAAAAACAATACTAAATAGTCTCTGTATTTACTACGGACCATGTTGCTACTTTTAACTAGGACTACTTTTTTGACCAAAAAAAAAACTAAGACTACATAGTGTTACTTTGAATTAATACAGTGACTATTTAATATTATTTTTAAATATTTAGATGATGTAGCAAGGTGATGTAGCAAATTAATGGTGCTGCGTTAGCACATGACGGCTACGTCATGCGGTGACTTAGGCTATGTTTGGATTGGGGATTAAGGGGGAGAAGGGAAGGGAATGGGAAATAATAAAGATATCTTCCCTTTGTTTGGGAAGATAAAAATTGGAGGGGAAGATAATGAAAGATCAATTATTAATCGTCCATTATCCTTCTCCTTCACAAATTCAAGATACCCCAAATTGTGGTATTTTAAAGGAGGTATCAACACCTAAACAAGGGGAGGACATATGGAAGGTTAACCTTCCCTTCCCCTCCCCTCCCTTCTCCTCTAATCACTCCCCTTCCCTTCTCCTCTTAATTGTTGGGCCCCGCACAAAAATATAAAGAAAAGAGAAAAAGAACACACAAAAATTTTAACGTGATTCGGTGCCTCAAGACCTACTACCACGACCCCCACTGGGACAAACTTTACTACTTGTAATTTTTTAACGGAAAAATTACAAATGCTCCTCAATACATAAAAATACCCAAAACCCAATACACCCAATGGTTATAGGCTAGTATTCTTATGTGAATTGAAACCTATATAACTCACACCTATTTATATAAGCTCCTCACCCACTCACTCCACACACCCCACCAATGTGGGACTTTGAATTACACACACAACAAATCCTCCCTTAATCCAAAGTCCTACATTATATCTCTGTATAAAAAAAACTAAACTCTCCTATTAATTTTTTGACTTCTTCTGCTTCTGCAACGATCCTCCCTTGCTGCAGAATCCTCTAACATCCTCAGATTAACTCATCTTCATAAGAAACCACATTAGCAGAAGAAGCTCCCTTCGATCTGCCCCTTTTCTCCTTCATGCTCTGCAAGTCCTCCCTGAAGTCTGGACATCTCATTTGCATGTAACCCAACTGTCCACAGTAATAGCACTCAACAGTGCTCATGTCTCTCGATCGATAATTTCTTCCAAGTTGATCACCCTTCTTCTTCTTCCTGTCACTATCCACTGCTAGTATATGACTGTCCCTGAAAGACTCTTCACCACCCATCATCCTCTGACTCTCCTACAAGGTACTCATCACTTCATCTAGTTTCAGTGTGCTCTTTCCTGCTAGCATTGACTGGATTAGAGACTTGAAGGATTTTGGTAGTGAAGCCAAGAGAAGCAGCGCTTGCTCTTCATCCTTAATAGTCTCCCCTGCATTCAACAATCTAGATACCATCTCATTAAATTTGTTAATGTGATCAGTCACATTACCTCCCTCTTCCATCTTCAATGAGTACAAATCCATCTTCATCATCAATCGATTCGTCAATGTCTTCGACGCAAATTTGCACTCCAACGTGTCCCACAACTTCTTCGGTGATGTCTCCTTCAGCACAGTCACTTTTATCTGTGGGGCTAATGCCAACCGAATTGTACTAACAGCCTTTTTTTTAATTGTACTCCAATCTGACTCTTTCATTTCACTCGGTTTCTCATCCTGCAATGCTAAATCAAGACCCTGCTGGACCAAATAATCTTGAATCGTGCATTGCCACAGTGTAAAATCCGTTCTCCCATCAAACAACGGAACTTCAAACTTCAGGGTGTTCATTATATTTAACCCAACTCTTGGCTAAATACTTCCCCACTCACACAGCCAACCAACCAGCACCACAAACAACCCAAATTCAAAAAAATCTGACTTGAAAAAAAATTAGAAAATAAGCCAGAACCAACCTCTCTCCAAATTGCTGACTGGATGATGACGACTCCTTCCTCTTGCTCTTTCTCCCTTCTTCCTCCCTAGGCCGGAACCAAAGCTATGATACCACTTTTTGGGCCCCGCACAAAAATATAAAGAAAAGAGAAAGAAGAACACACAAAAATTTTAACGTGGTTCGGTGCCTCAAGACCTACTACCACGACCCCCACTGGGACAAACTTTACTACTTGTAATTTTTGAACGGAAAAATTACAAATCCTCCTCATTACATAAAAATACCCAAAACCCAATACACCCAATGGTTATAGGCTAGTATTCTTATGTGTGTTGAAATCTATATAACTCACACCTATTTATATAAGCTCCTCACCCACTCACTCCACACACCCCACCAATGTGGGACTTTGAATTACACACACAACATTAATCCCCAAACAAACCCTTAAGGAGTAAAGTTTTAGGGACTAAATAGTTGATAAAAGTATGAATTGAGGGGCCAAATACTCTATTTCCAAATTTCATGAGTTAAACGGTAATTTAACCAATAATTCAGAGATCAAAAGATTTTTAAAAAAATCTTTTAGAGAAGATCCCAAATGATTAATTATATATATAAGGGCTAAGGGGCCACAAAATTCAAAATTAAAAACTTAAAAATCATATCCATAGCACAAAAATTACCTGCTCCTCTCATTTCCTTCTTCCTCATATCTTCTCCCAAAAGCAACCCTACAAATTATGGTACTCATAAGAGACATCAAAATCTCATTCAAGTTGGTGACTTTGGACGAAGCAGCATGCCCTGAGATCTTCCTAATCATTTGAGAAACCTCGTACTTCCTTATAGATGAAAAACTAGCCACACGCTTTGCACTGAAAATATGTACCACACATAATTTCCTAATTTCCCTCCAATAATCGTTGTATGGACAGAAAACTATCTCCAAGCAATTATAAAACAATTTGTTTTGGCTAAGCATGGAGGGTCTTCCAGAGAACTCAATGTCATGGTTTTTGAGGGTTTCTTTGGCCATTTTTGGGGATGAAACCACAAGGGCAGGTCTTAGACCTAATTGGAGAGAGAAAAGAGGGCCATATTGCTTTGACAGATTCCATAGGTTGAGATAAAGGGAAGAACTATCTAGTTGGTGGAGATTGCCTATTATGGGAAGGCCTTTAGGACCTGGTGGTAATTTTTTCTTGATGATTTTTCTGTGTTTGTGATGATGAAGGAAGAAGAAGAATGGCAAGAGAGGAAAAGTAAGGATGAGAATGAGTGTGATGAGTGAAACCATTTCTCTGGTCTTGAGTGTGTGGATAGATAGAAGGGCAGTTTTATGTGAATTTCCCACCACACATCCACGTTAAAAGAAAAGTTATATTTAGGAAGTTATTTTTTGTGTCATACACAAAAAATCAACATCAAAGAAAAGTTTTTTTAAAAGTTATTTTTTGAGAAGTTGGTTATTCATTGGGAAGTTACACTTATGAAATTGTGGGAGAAGTTATTTTTTTTTGTCACACTTTTCTTTTGTGACACTAAAAAGTCTAAAGCCATAATAATATAGATATATATATGAGGAGATGGTCAACTTTAGTACATCTTTTCAATCAGTTGGTTCCTAAATGGGTCTTTATTAATGTGAATTTCTATTAATATTAATAAATGTTTTTACATAATTTGAGGGATGTACTGAACTTCAATAATATAGTACAATTGAACTTTTATCCTATATATAGAGTACGTACGTTAGGGGTACGTAAGCAAAAACTATTAAATAGTTGAGTTATATTTTAGAAGGAATAGGCTGAGGTCGAAACGACACAACTTTGATGGTGAAAATATGAGTAGAAAATCTGATGTGGAAAAAAAATATACCAAGTCAGATATTTTTGTCACATAGGATGCCACGTAAGCAAAAACCATTAAATATTTGATAGTACTAGTGAAAAAGATGACATTGGCAGAAATATAAAACGTTAGGAGTACAATTGACAGGAAAAAAAACATTAAAAATCTAATGTGGAAAAAAAAATATGACCAGTCAGATATTTTTGCCACATAGATGCCACGTCAGCAAAAACTGTTAAATATTTGACGATGTTAGTGAAAATGGTAACATTAGCAGAAACGTAAAACGTTAGGAATACAATTGACAATAAAAAACATTAAGGGCGAAACTCACAAAATTTTCAAATATTAAGAAAAAAAAAATACTTTTATCAAAATTTTATTAAAGAGCGTATGTAATCTTTTTCGTTAAAAACTCTATTTTAGTCCCGTACGTCATTAATTATTATAATAATTTGATATCAGAAAGACTAAATTATTGATATGATTGTAAATATGAACAATTATTAAAATGATGTTTTTTGTCCACTTTTTTTTTTCTTTCTCAATCCTTCCACATCCATCGTACATATCCAAAAACATCTTCTAATGTCTCTTTGACCGTCGTACTCTCTCTCTCTCTCTCTCTTATTATTGTTGGGTGTGGCTCTGGTTTGGGTTTGGTGGAAGCAGAAAACAGAGTCTGTAATAGATGTGTTTTAATTTCTCTCCAAAAAAGAAATGGTTGTGACTTGTGTGCCGCATTTTTACAATTTAATTAAAATGGTGATGTGAATACTTGTCACCACTCACCATCTCCGATTAATTATCAGAGAGGACAATTTTGTCCTTCAAATATCACAATTAAGATATTGAGTCATTTATTTTCCGCAGCTATGACAAGTTATTGTGCATGTTAGACTCGCAGATATCAAATGTGAGTGAATAAAAAAGACTTGCAGTTATTACCTGCGATCCAAGTTAGACTCGCAGATATCAAATACGAGTCAAATGTCTGGACTCGTAAATGTAAAAAGCGAGTCATTTACATCAGCTCGCAGCTTACAAATACGAGTTAAATATGCACAATAACTTATCACGACGGTGGAAAATAAAAGACTTAATATCCTGATATGCAAATTTACATTTCTAAATGTCACACTCTGGTGGTAAAGAACTCCACCATCTCCTCAGGATTCTTTGCTAGCTTCTCTTTCAACTTTTTAATGAGATTTAATCAATCAACATCTCAAAATCTTAAGTCAAAGTGATGAAAATGAAATAATGTACATATTTCACGAGAGAGGGCAGATATTTGCGCGCATATATATATATATATATATATAGGGTTAGCATACGTGCATACAATTTTTTTATTTTTTTTTAAAATTTTATATAAAATAATAATAATATTTCAAAATAATATCAAATTATAATATTTGATGTTATTTTTAATTTTTTTAAAAAATTGTTATATTTTAAAATGATGTAATGGAAAGTTATGCCTTTCTCTATTTTTTTAATGGAAAAAACTTAGGTTTATTTCATTATGTCTAGTACATCAAGTTCCACTAATCAGATATTGTATTTACACTATCTCTCTTCTATGATTGGTTATATAAAATGTGGTCTTCTATATTCTCTCTCTACTGTGATTGGTCATTTAAACACTTTTTGCCACGTGTCATATTTATATTGGAAAACTTAATGTAATGGACATAAGGAAATGGACCTAAGTTTTTTCCTTTTTTAATAACTACCTATAATGCATGTATGTTAGAGTAGTTATTTTTTTAGTGTCACACTTTGTTTTTGTGACACCAAAAACTCCAAAGCCATATATATATATATACTAGAGGCTTCGCATGCGCATACGTGCATGCAATTTATTCTTTTTTTTAAAGAATTTTATATAAAATAATAATGACATTTCAAAATAATATTTGATATTTTTTTAATTTTTAAATAAAATTGTTATATTTTTAAATGAAGTAATGAAAAGTTATGCACTTCTCCACTTTTTTAGTAACTACCCATAATGCATGTATGTTAGAGTAGTTATTTTTTTGGTGTCACACTTTGCTTGTGTGACACCAAAAACTCCAAAGCCATATATATATATATACTAGAGGCTTCGCATGCACCTACGTGCATACATGTAATTTATTCTTAAATTTTTAAAAAATATAATATGTAATAGTTATTATATTTTAAAATCATTAAAAATTAAATATTTTAAAATTTTAAAATTTTTAAATAGAATTTTTATCATAATTTAAAATAAAAAGTTATGCACTTTTTCATTTTTTTAGTAACCACCTATCATACTTGATTATTTATTGGGAAATTGAGGGGGAAGTTATTTTTTTGGTGTCACACTTTGCTTGTGTGACACAAAAAACTCCAAAGCCATATATATATAGATATATAGATATATAGATATAGATAGAAGATATAGATAATATTTTTTTTATTTTTCATTTTAGTGGAAGAAAGTGGGATTAGGGTAGTTATACAAAATACTATTTAGTCCCCGAATTTAAACTATGTCAACTATTTAGTCACCAAACTTGGCAAAAATACTATTTAATCATCGAATTTACAACTCTGTCAACTATAACGGATAACAGTCAGGAGACTAAATAGTTGACAGAATTGCAAATTCGATGATTAAATAGTACTTTTGTCAAGTTTGGGAAATAAATAGTTGACATAGTTTACAAATTCGGAGACTAAATAGTTGTCAAGTTTTCGAAACACTCACTGGAAAAAACTAATGAATATCAAGTTTTCAAAACACTCACCGGCGAAAACTGATCAATATCAGGTTGAAGTTGACGTGGCAGGTGGCACATGATTGGACATTTAATGGTGTCACGTCATCTGTTAAGAGTCACGTCAGCCGGTTATTTAACGGGTAACGGTCAGAAAACTAAATAGTTGATAGAGTTGCAAATTCGGAGACTAAATAATATTTTTGACAAATTCGAGAACTAAATAATAATTTGACTAACAATTCAAAAACTAAATAGTATTTTGCCTCTGTTTATAAAGACTTGATTAATGAAGTCTTTTTTTTAAATAGTCGTTTGAATAGTCAGAATGTCAGATATATCAATTTCTGAATTAATATTTTCAGCCTTTCTTTGTTGGATTTGTCCTAGCTTTCTCTTTTATTATTAAAAAAAATAATATTTTTTTTGTTTTTTATAGATATTTTTTATTGAAGACAATTTTATTCGATTAAAGTAAATCAAATTAATTTAATAAAAATTTAATTGTGATTGTACCTATATATATAATTACCAGCATGGAGCATGTTCTTAATAATAAAAGAAATGGTATATATTATACTAATTATTCAATAGCGTAACTATTGTTTTTGGTTCAGACAATTTTAATTTGTAAATAAGGACTGCAATGAGTCGTAACCTTGGGGGACTTGTCCTTAAGTGAGAATCTAGGTGCCTACGTAACATTGTGAAGGTATCAAAGTCTACGTAGTTTGTGATGGTGACGTCTATAGGAGCCGTTAGACAAGGCGGACGAGCCGCTCGTAGGAGGTTGCCTTAGATTATGAGAGAGCGAGAGTTTCTTAGAGCCGTCAGGAGCTCTGTTTGAGGGAATCTATGGGGCGGAGGTATGTCGGTTGATGATTGGAGCTCGGTGGTGCCGTGGGCTAAGCTCTTGAGTTGATGAGGAGATGTGTTGCGTGAGGGAGGCTAAGTCTAGCTTCCGTATGTTTAGAAAGTGCGTGCCTTATTTGCCTCTTGTTTTGATGTTCCTATGTCCCCCAAGTGAGGGCATTTTTATACCAAGTGTAGGGAGGACGTGCTCGACCCACGTAGACGTGGGTCGTCTCACGATGCTTGGAGGCTGTCCACGTTTCTTGGACGGGAGCTAGAAAGGATAGACGTGGGTACCGGCCACGTAGGGGGTATATGAGTGGTGTCACGTGTCATGGGTGCAGGCTACCGTTGAGCTTCTAGAAGCATAGTACCACATGTCCCAAGGTGAAATATTCCATAGTTACAAATAGTTTATTTTTTTAAAAAAATAGTATATAATTATTAAAAATGAATTTATTGAGAGTTGATATTAATAAAAGGTTCATATTTTTAAAATAAAAATCATATTATAGAATTTAATTATATCTATTTGAGAAATTGTATTAAAAATCAAAATTGTTAGGTGACGTTTGGTATCCGGTAGGTGTTTTAGTGGAAAGTGGAAGTTAATGATAAAATATATGTTTGGTATGCAGGGAAATAGAAGTGGAATGTAAAGTAATATTATTTGGCATGGTAGGAAGAAGACAGAGAAATAGAAAATAAAAGTTTGAAATACCTTTTTTGCCCTTACTTTTTTGAAAGTCACAAATTTTTTAAGGGCGTTTTGGTCTTTAAACCAAACATCACCTCACCTTCCCTCCGCTTCCCTCCACATCATGAGGGAAGCAAGGTTCCCTCTGCAGAGGGAACCTTCACCTTACATTCCATGTGCTGAAGGCATATCAAACATGCAGCAAGTTCACCTCACCTCACTTTTCCTGTAAAGAAGGTATACCAAACATGCCATTAGTTTTTTGTTTTCTTCTTTCTAGCTGCCGTGGTATTTTTGACTTTGCGTGGTCCAATTAAATTATAGATTCTAGATGAAAGAGTGAGTATATAGACAATTTCGTCCTTGAAAGATTCGGAAGTTGACAATTTGGTCCCTAAAAGATCATAAGTGTACAATTTGGTCCTTGAAAGATTGCACCATTACACAAATTAGCCTTTCCATCATCTTCAGTTAAATTCTCTTAACGGACTTGCTGACGTGACACGTTAATTGTAGACGAGGACCGTTAATTGCTTAGTAAGACATGCTTACATGGCACAAGCTAATATCCACCTCCAACTCAACACACAACACAGTGTTTTGAAGCTTCAGTTTGCACACTTACACTAAGTTGGAGGTGGATTTTAGCTTGCGTTGCGTTTTGTCAATAGAGCTATCAAGAGCTCAAGTTCACTATTTGTCAGCTATTGAATTTATCTAGAGATTTGTGCCAAAATATTTTTTCTTTTTAATATATAAGATCACACTGATCTCAAAAAAGATTCAACGACTTGCAATTGGTGAGCTTGAGCTCTTGATAGTTCAAAATACTGACCCTTTATTAAAAAAAATTGTTAAGATAATAATAAGATGCTTCAATATCTAAAAAAATGTTTTTCTTTTGTTTTCTAATAAATCTGAAGAGTAATACATTTTTTATTAAGGAAAAAACTTATGTCCATTTCCTCCAATTCTACTAATCATATATTGTATTTACACTCTCTTTCTTTTATGATTGGTCATATAAAAGGTGGTCTTCTATATTCTCTCTCTACTGTGATTGGTCATTTAAACACTTTTTGCCACGTGTCATAATTATATTGGGGAATTGAATGAAATGGACATAAGCAAATTGACATAAGTTTTTTCCTTTTATTAAACATTAAAGATGAGAAGGGGAAGAAAAGAGATTGATTTGGAAAGTTAAGATATTTTAATCACTAAAAGACACATCTTTGATCACATGATTATCACTTAATCAGATTTGATGGAAAAGGTTGATAATCAGAAGATCTACAAATTTTAATTTAAGACATCACAATTCTTAGTTTTAGAAGCACCTTTTTGTCTAGAAAACTCAATTAAAATAGAGAAACACACAATATAACGATAAACATTACCATATTGAAGCGGTCTAATAATTAAATGTTAAATTTAAAAACAAAACAATAACAAAAAACAAATGGGTCCCACATCACAATTCACAAAACCTTAAAAGATGAACAAGAAAAAAATTAGGTCTTCCTCTCCTCTGCTGCATTGTTTCTTCATCTAAATTACACTAACAGCTTCTTCTTAACAAGAGGGGTTGCTATAACTTGCAAATTTTTGTAAGTTTAGCATCCCCTCCTTATTTTTTTTATTTTGTTTGATTTTAGTACTTAAAATAAACAGATCTTTCAAATCTATATTGTCCCCCCATTATTTTGGTGGTGTTTTCTTCCAGATTTATTCTGTGTTTTTGTCTTCCTTTATGAAAGTTTACTTTCTAATTGATAGATCTTCTTAGATCTGGTAACTAGAGTTAGTTTTTGTTTTTTTATGTTTGTGTAGGAAGTTTTTTTTGTGGATCTACATATCTTTATGTCAGAAAGCTTCCAATTCATCATGTTGTTAGAAAATTTTAAGGCACTCTCAACTTTAAAGATTACTACAGATTTGATGTGCAGGAGATCTAACAGTAAAAACTTTGTTGACAGTATCAAGAATAGTGAAATTTTTCATCACAAGTTCATCTTTATTGTAAGTGCCGTTAGGCTTTTATATAATTTGATAAATTTTATTATTATAAAAAAAAATAAAAAACAAATGTGCAAAAAAATCATTACTAAAATTAAAAGTCGAAATAGATACGAAAAATCTATTTATTTTTAAAACAAAGATAATAAAACAAACTAAAATTTCGAGTGATATGGTGGGTTTATTAGCGACAAGATAAACAATATATTATTGCAAATCTAGATTATATATATTCGTGACTATAATGATGGACGAATCATCTTACCCATTAATAAATCAGCAATAATTGTATACCGAAATCAACATATGTTAGTTTAATGACTATTATTGGTTTTTGAGATACTTTTTCTAATAAAAAGGGTTAAATATATATAACTCTATGTCGTTATTGTTTTAAGGAATTTGTAACTTGATCCTTATAGTTGAACATTTTGTAATTTGGTCCCTATAATTTTCACACACTTGAAAAATTATCCCTTGTTTCAATTTTCTTTTTTATTCGTAGAAATATAGTGATACAACCAAAATTCAACATTATAGAGCAGACAAGGTACTAGACCAAGCGCAATTAGACATCACTACAACCATGATTACAAAAACTAAATAGTGTCTGCCAAAAAAGCCGTATGAACAAAGGAAGGGATTGAGCTGTAGTGTTCCATGAACGAGTGCTTTAAGAGAGTCTGTTTTGCTAGTAAGTCAGCACAAGAGTTTCCTTCCCTGAAAGTATGGTATATTTGAACTCTGGTGAAACTCAGGAGGACAGATCTGCAATAAAGAATCAAGTTATTTAAGTGATGGTTAGAATGAACAGTATTCTTATTGAGGAGGTTAATTCCAATAAAGAGTCAGATTCAACAATAATGGAATCACAATTAAGTCTAGTGGCAAGCTTGATGGTAGTAATCTAGAATAATCTAGAATGAAAAACACTAACTAGTAATATATTTATTTTTCCTCTTAAGCCTCACTGCCTTACCATCTAGATTATATATACTTTTCAAAAAAAACAAATAGATTATATATACTTTTTTTTCTTCATTATAAAATAATAATAATAATAATAATAATAATAATAATATATTCCTCTCCAAATAAGAAAGGTATCTAGAAATAAGTAATCAACTCCACCGATACTCCTATCACAGGCCTACATATTGGGCCCAAGGCATGCACCAGTCCACAGTGTCCACTAATAAATTACATAGGCCCAATATGCTGTGCCCAACTCATAGCATTGAGTTTACTAAATATAGGCTCAAAGCACTGATTTGGGCTTTTACTAAATATCATCGGCCCGTTTGGTTGGTAGATGTATTTTGAAGCAATGAGAATGGGAGTGCCGGAGTGGGAAAGGAAATGATATGACTAAATTTTGTATGATATAAAATAAGGAAAAAACTTATGTCCATTTCCTCCAATTCCACTAATCATATATTGTATTTACATTCTCTTTCTTCTATGATTGGTCATATAAAAGGTGATCTTCTATATTCTCTCTCTACTGTGATTGGTCATTTAAACACTTTTTGCCACGTGTCATAATTATATTGGAGAATTGGAGGAAATGGACATAAGTTTTTTCCATAAAATAAGGGATGGAAAAGGAACGAGAGTCAAATAAGAATACAATTTTGCCCTTCAATAAAAAAACATTAAATTTGTTTTTTCAAAATTAAAAAAAAAATACAAACGCTGAAATTTTAGACTTTGGATGATAGCCATTCCCTTGTCTCTCCATGGGTTTCCCGAAACCCTCATATGAGGTGTATAGCTCCAAGTTTGGGTGTGATAAAATTGTATACCAAACATGGCATATAATCAAACCCATATGCATTCTCATGTCAAAAACCTATAACACAACATTTTGAAACAAGGACGTAGAGGGAGATCTAATGACTTCCTCGGTATAAGTTAAGTGAAACAAGGTACCATGTGAAGAGGCATAAGAATTAAAGAAGTTGCTAGGAAGTAACTTTTATTGACCAATATATAACTGTAAAAAGTACTTATTTACTTGATAGATAATAAAAATAAGAACAAAAATGACATTTTATATTTTTATCTTTTATTTTCCTATTTTTTCTTCACCATACCAAATAACAAAACTTTTACCTTCCATTTTCATTTCCCTCCATACCAAACATAATTTTTATCACTTACTTCCAATTCTACTTTCACTTTCATTTCCCTCCAAATTACTTCTCCCATGCTAGTTGCAAGTTCATTTTCTTATTCTCTAATTTTTTTGTATTTTGATTCTTTTTGAATAAATATAAAATTTTTATAAATTAAAGAGTATACATGGCACATTTTCAGTGGTTGAAAAAGAGTTGCATCTCATGCAATGTGTCCCCAAATTGCATTGTAGACAAACCCATGCATGTAAGAGTGAGATTACAAAGAAATCACATTCATTATTAAATATTAATTACCAATTAAACATATAACATTACAATCTATGTTCATTTCCATTTTCATACTAATAAAATTAAAGTAATCCGAACTGACCAATCCAATCAAAACAGACCAAAATCGATTGAGTGATTGGTATAGATTGGATTTTTTAATTTGGACAAATCGATTTGGTTCAGTTTGATTACTGAATGAGGAGAAATCTCATTTGAACCGAAACCAACTAATTAAAAAAAATTATTGATTTATTTATTAATTGAATATATTAAGTTATGATTTTATAGTATTGGACTCTTTGATTTTCTTGTAATTCTTGATGGATTGTGTAAGTTTGTACTAATGATCAATATTTTATAATTTTAAATTGCAACTTTAGTTTAAATTTATGGTTAGAAATATGTTTTTAAGGTTGAAATTGAAAGAAATATATATATATATATATATATATATATATATATATATATATATATATAACTTTTTACAGCAAAAAAGTGACTAAACTGATTGAATCCAAATTGATTATAGTCAGTTTGGATCGATTTGTTTGGTCCCAAAAAGACTGGCTTTTCGGCCGTACAAACTAATCGTCTGGATGATCGAATGACTAAAATCTAACTGAACCGACCAATTACTCACCCCTACAAATAATATCTAGTCAAGTTGAAATTCCATCTTTGCCCAAAATTGTCAAAATCAATAAACTACACAAAAAAAAAGTGAAAAACTAGGTACTCTATATATATATATATATAATGTCTATCCCCTTAGACACACTCAAGACCAGAGAAATGGCATCACTTATCACACTCATTCTCATCCTTACTTTTCCTCTCTTGCCATTCTTCCTCTTCCTTCATCATCATCAAAAATACAGAAAAATCATCAAGAAAAAATTACCACCAGGTCCCAAAGGCCTTCCCATAATAGGCAATCTCCACCAACTAGATAGTTCCTCCCTTTATCTCAACCTATGGAACCTCTCAAAGCAATATGGCCCTCTTTTCTCTCTCCAATTAGGTCTAAGACCTGCCCTTGTGGTTTCATCCCCAAGAATGGCCAAAGAAACCCTCAAAAACCATGACATTGAGTTCTCCGGAAGACCCTCCTTGCTTGGCCAAAAGAAGCTCACTTACAATGGGGATATATTCTTCTCCCCATACGATGATTATTGGAGGGAAATTAGAAAAATATGTGTGGTGCATATCTTCAGTTCAAAGCGTGTGGCTAGCTTTTCATCCATAAGGAAGTACGAGGTTGCTCAGATGATTAGGAAGATCTCGGGACATGCTGCTTCGTCCAAAGTCACCAACTTGAATGAGATTCTGATGTCTCTTGGGATTACCATAATTTGCCGGATTGCTTTGGGGAGAAGATACGAGGAAGAAGGGATTGAGAGGAGCAGGTAAGCGGTTTAATATCGCCTAATTAAAGTCTCGGATTCGAGACTTTATGAATATGATTAATTTTCATAAGATACTTGACGAGTAACTAATATACGTGAATATGATTAATTTTCATTCTTTAATTTTGTGGTCCCGGCCCTTATCTTACATTACATGGTTGATATATTTTTTGTTCATGAATAAAAACTTAATGTAGGAGGAGAAATTATATTGACTATATATATACACGAAGGGAAAAATAATTAATTTTCAGGAAGCTGAATATAAATAAATATCTAAAACTAATAGGCAGTGGATTATCAATGAGTAGAATTGAAGTCTTAATATTCCATAATAAATCACAGTAAGAAAACTAAACAACAGATCAAAATCTATATCTATTTCAAGATAGAAAAGTGAGAAAATGAGAGAAGGAGGCCCCAATTTATAGTAGATGAGGGAAAATTAATTAACTTCTTTAACCAATTTGAAACTTTACAATGGACCCCTCCATAGACTGAATAGATTCTTCTATGAGCGTAAAATGGCAAAAAAAAAAAAATCGAAAATGTTTGCATAAAATTTAATGTTGGTCCTTAATAGTTTCAAAAGTTTAATTTTGATCCTCAAAGTTTTTTTTTATCGATTTTGGTCATCGGACGTAACACAGTTAACTTTTTGCCGTTAAATGATGACGTGGCATGCTTATGTGGCACACTCTCTCTCCTACGTGTCATATTTTAATGACGTGGCATGACACATCACTGCCACGTCATTAAAATATGATGATGATAATGATGATGGAGAAAAGATGATGCGGCAATGTGGGGTGACGTGGCAGTGATGTGTTATGCCATGTCATTAAAATATGACACGTAGGAGAGAGAGTGTGCCACATAAGCATGCCACGGCAAAAGGTTAACGGTGTTACGCTCGAGGACCAAAATCGACAAAAAAAAAACTTTGAAGACCAACATTAAACTTTTGAAACATTGAGGCCAAACATTAAACTTCATGCAAACATTGAGGACCAAAATAGTACTTTAGCAAAAAAAAAATGAATCATTTGGTCTTCTTTATAAAATATATATACAAACTCAACTAGATATCATGTTCCAGAGATTACATACCCACCCAAGGATGGGATCAGAGTCCACTTAGCTTGGTATATGCTTCCATGTTGGAAGAGATTGAAAGAGAGAGAACCCTTGGTAAGCATATGAGGAGTCTTTATATAGTGGGTTTATTGTAGTGCTATGGTGAGATGTTTATAAGAATGGAGGCCGACCGATTGGTTTAGGAACCGATCGCCGGTCTAACCATTCTTATAATATATATCAAATTTTATAACTTTTTAATTCTAATTTAGATATGATGTATAATTACAACTTAATCTAAAGAATTTATTACATACACATGCATGCAGATTCCATGTGTTGTTCACTGAGCTGCAAGCAATGGTGGGAACGTTCTTCATCTCAGATTACATTCCTTTCATGGGATGGATGGACAGAGTGAGAGGATTGATTGGTCGTCTTGAGAAGAATTTCAAAGAGTTTGATGAATTTTACCAGCAAGTAATTGATGAACACCTTCATCCTCAGAGGAAGAAACTAGAAGAAGAAGATATCATTGATGTCTTGCTTCATCTCAAGAAGCAGCGTTCCTTCTCAGTAGATCTCACTTTTGATCGCATCAAAGCTCTCCTCGTGGTATACTTCTTCTCTTCAATGATATTGCAGTCTTTTAAATGGATGATTCTTCTTCTTCTTCCTATAGGGGTAAAAATATAAAAATTTTATAAATGTTACAAGTATAGTTATTATAAATTTGGTCAAAACCCCAAATTGGTCCCTTATGTTGTCATCAAGTTTTATATTGGTCCTTTATGTTTCAAAAAGTTTAAATTGGTTCTTTATGTTTGCAAGAAGTTTCAAATTGGTCCTTCCGTCCAAGTCCGTTCATTTCTTCCGTTAAGTGTTGATGTGGCATGCTGAGGTGGACATATCATCTCTCCTACGTGTCCATTTAAGCTAACGTGTCATGTCATGTCATCGCCACGTCATCATCTACTATCATATGTGATAACGTGGCACCGATGTGGCAATGACACGTCTGCTTAGATAAACACGTCAGCACTTAACAAAAGAAATTGACGGAAGTGGACGAAAGGACCAATTTAGAACTTCTTGCAAACATAAAGGACCAATTTAAATTTTTTGAAACATAAAGGACCAATATGAAACTTGGTGATAACATAAGGGACCAATTTGGGGTTTTGACCTATAAATTTTAAGGGTCACATTACGAAACTATTAGACATAAAAAATTTAGGTCAAAACTCCAAATTGATCCCTTATGTTTGCACGAAGTTTTATATTGGTCCTTTATGTTTAAAAAAGTTTAAATTGGTCCTTTATGTTTGCAAGAAGTTCCAAATTGGTCCTTCCGTCCACTTCCGTCAATTTCTTAAGTTAACTGCTAACGTGGCGTGCCGAGATGGACACATAATCTCTCCTACGTGTATTAGATAGCTGACGTGGCCTTAGATACACTAAAAACACTCAAACGACGTCGTTTAAGCCAAAAGTAAAATCATGCTGAGAGGACCAATATGAAACTTTAATGAAACTTAAAGGACTAATATAAAACTTCAATAAAACATAAAGGACCAATATAGAACTTCAATGAAACATAAATGATCAATATAGAACTTCAATGAAACATAAAGGACAAATATAGAACTTCAATAAAAAATGAAGGACAAATATAAAACTTTTGGGAAACATAAAGGACTAATATAAAACTTTTGAAAGATAAAGGATCAATTTAAAACTTGTGTGAAACATAGAGGACCAAAATAAACATTTGACCAAAAATTTATAAACATTATTAGGGGTTTGTTTGGAAATTAAGAGGGGAAGGAAAGAAAAGAGATTACAGGGTGACCATTAAATGTTACAAGTACTTATTTTTTTTGTAGTGTATATATATATATATATATATTCCCCTGAACAGTACAGTAAGTAACTGAGAGGCTATTAAAGGGTGACCATTAAAAACATTACATATATATATATGGTGTACATGCATGCATAATGCAGGACATACTTGTAGCAGCAACAGAAACAAGTGCAACAGTAACAGTTTGGGCTATGACTCAACTAATGAAGAATCCAAGAACAATGCAGAGAGTTCAAGCAGAGGTTAGAGAGTTGTATGGCAAGAAAGCTTTCATAGAAGAAGAAGACATTCAAAAGCTTCCATATCTGAAGGCAGTGTTAAAAGAGACACTAAGATTGCACCCTCCAGGACCACTTCTTGTACCAAGAGAAACAAACAAAGATTGCATAATAGAAGGCTATGAAATCCCAGCCAAGACATTAGTGTATGTGAATGCTTGGGCAATTCACAGAGACCCTAACGCATGGAATGACCCAGAAGAGTTCTATCCGGAGAGATTCTTGGAGTGTGACATAGATTTTAAGGGACAAGATTTCAAGCTGATTCCATTTGGTGCAGGAAGAAGAATATGCCCAGGTATACCCATGGGAGTTATCACTGTGGAGCTTATTCTTGCAAATCTTATTTATTCATTTGATTGGGAAATGCCTCAAGGAATGAAAAAGGAAGATATAGACACTGAAGTTTTACCTGGAATTGCACAACAAAAGAAAAATCCTCTATGCCTTCTTGCAAAGAATCATGTGTTATTAGTATAATAAGCTTTAAATTTAAGGGCATGTCTTTTAATCAAGTAAAATAAGTATAAGTTTATGTACCAGCAATGCATGATACATGAGCCTTTACCTTGTTTGAAGTTTGGAATATAATTAAGATTAAATTAATAGTTTGGTCCCCAAAAGATGTCTTGTGTCAGTTTAGTCCTCAAAGATACAATTGTCAAATTTGATCCTCTTGAATTTATTGGATGGAAGAGTTGACACTATTAATGATGTAGTATTTTTTAACACTTAATTTATTACTAGGATGTCATGTCAACATCAAGTAAAATATTAAATTTAAAAAAACCGACTGGATTTTAACACCTAGTCAACCAGCAACAAAGTATTTAAGAATGTCACGTCATCAATAGAATCAATGCTTAGTCTGTTTTATTAAAACTTCAATATTTTTTAAAATTCTTAAAAAGTTGATTGGATGCGGCAATTAAGGGTCCGTTCGGTAGGCATTGGAGAAATGGAAAGGAGAGAATTTTTTAAGAAAAAAATAAAAAATGTCTATTATACCCTTTGATTTGACACAATCATCACCTTCTTTTCTTTTTATTATTTTAATATAAGGGGTAAAGTGATAATTTTAATATATTCTCAGTCCATTTCCATTCTAAATTTTTACTACCAAACACAGTAAACCTATTCTCATTCTCTTTCCCTTTCCCTTTCCCTTTCCTTTTCTGCGTAAAGAACGTACCTAAATGTCCAAAAATACATCATCAAAAGTGTCAACTTTTCATCCAATAAATTAACTGAGGAACCAAATTGATTGGGGATGCATCTTTTAGAGACCAAATTGTCAAATTGCATCTTTTAGGAACCAAATTAACACATGGGACATCTTTCAAGGACCAAATTATTAATTTACTCTATAATTAATGAAAGGGAGAAATTCATATATACTTTGTCTTTTTTTGAAATTATCAGTATCCAAAAATTCATTAGACCTGCCTAATCTCACTCAAAAAGGTCCCCTCCCCTGTACATAATATAATTAAATTGCATCAGACTTACATCAGTGTGGCAAGAATGTTAATTTGGTCAAGTTGAAGAATCAGATTAATACCTGCATTAAGAAATTATATCCCAAGAAGAAACATGTTTGCTGATAACAATTATAAGATCATAGAAGCAGTATTAGTAAGCAAAAGCTACAATAAGTTGCAAAATAAAATTCCTCTGTTTTCAAGTGCATTAGCCGGCAATAACTTGTTTCATGCAGGAAATGATATCTCTGAATTCCCTTTCCAAAATGGTCAAAGAGAAAGTGGAGAAAGTCCTATTACAAAGTGGGTGGAAGGAAAATGTTTCTGGCCTTGCAGTATAAGATTAAACATAAAATCCATTTCTCGGGTGGTTTGAAGAACAGGGTGACTAGATGCTTCACCTTCAACTTATTACAAAGGAATCCATCATTTTGAATTGTGCAAAGGCCTCTTTAAGGCAACACATCCAATTCCATATGAAAATGATGCTAGCTGCATCCAAAATTTCTTTAAAGTCATTCAAAAGCTCACTTGGTAGACATGTCTCCCCACAGTGAAATCTCTTGGCACTCAAGAGTTAATTGAGTAGTTGAGACCAAGTAAAACTACTAACAATTTAGACATATACAATAAATTTTTGGGTTGAGCCTCAATTAATCTTTCCAACATGTCATTAATGCTCTGCCCAGTAATCATGGGAGTGCCTTCACTTTTTCTTACCAAAAAGAAAAAGAAAAGAAAGTGATGATTCCTAGAACAGCCATTGGATAGCCAGAGGGGTGGTGAAAGTTTTAGTGGGGAGGGTTGGTGGCAACTGGGTCAATAGCAATCATAAGTAGTACAGTCATATTAAGGCTTAAGTATACTTTTGGATCCTAACTTCAAAAAAAAAAATTCAATATCGTCCTAATTCAATAGTAAAAAAATGTTGCCATCCTATTTTTGAAAACAATCCTATTTTGCACTCTTAAGATTAACATCTAAAATTTGACATCAAATTTTATAATATGCCGATTTTGACATTATTTATTTATCTAACACTATAAACTCAATCAAATTTGGCATCTAAGTTAACAAATGGTCAAATTTGGCGTTTAATTTAGGATGGAAATGTGATAGAGGAGCAAAAATAATTCATTTTGAAAAATAGGCGGACAGCATTGCCAAATTTTAAACTAAAGGCATCAAGATTAAATCTTTATGAAACTATAGGGACCAAAAGTATAAATAAATAAGCCTTACAAGAATGATTAGTCCAGAAAAACATTATTTATGCATGCAGTTCAAAATATTTTCATGTGTATAAGGAGATAAGTTCTTCAGCCACCCTAACCTTGAAAAGTTTTTGACACTGGACTTCTTTTTTGGTTAGAAGAATCTGAACCAAAAAGAGATAATATTAGAAAATTACAAACCATAGAATAATACAACTTAATATAAGCTAGCGGGAAGTAAACAGCATCATATATGGTTGAAACAAAATGTCAACATTAAGAAAACATTTCTTTATTATTTGGGTGATGGATACACAATTTATTGATGTACTTTCAGATTCCCAGAAAGGGAGGAATATTCTGTACACTACAATGAGCTCTACACAAGTAACCCTAAGTATCAAAACAAAACAAAACTGGCAAATAGTAAAGAACAAAGAGGAAAATATCTGCAAATTCACTACCTATTCTGCATGAGGTTTTTGCACTAAATAGCTGAAAAGACTTGAGACGCATTATTGCCTTGCTCCAGCTTCAGCATCAATCAAACATTTCAAGAATATGTGGAAAGTCCTTCTCAATCAGGATTTCACTTGCACGGATAAATGATGGGGATGGGATAATATGGTATGTCCCTAGGGTAGCATGGACTACTCAAGTCCCACATCAGGTAGTACGGGATGCTCGATAGGGTACTTAAGTGGCTTGGTCCTTCCCCTTCAACAGCTAGCTTATGAGGGACGGCTCCCCAAGGCAAAACAGGTTTGATTCCTTCAAAATGCAATCTCATTAGACACTACTGTCCATAGCTTATCTTGAATAAGAGTAACCACTGATTACTACTCTGTACATTTGAAGTCACTCAAATAAACCTGTGATTGAATAACTATGCTCCCCATTTTAAATCCAGGAACCACTGTGAATCCCACTTTCGCCCTACTTTTGCTAGGCCAGGTAAGTCTTCTTGTAACATCTTCCATGTATATCATAGAGAAGTCTACATTTCTTTGCACTTGAAAAATTTCAACCACAGGATCAAAGGCATAGGACAACATATGTAGTGTCCATATGGAGCTCGCCATTCTAACAAATGCCTCATAGAACATACTCAGTGACCTCCATGACTTCAAAACCAATTCATTTTGGTCAAAATTAATGAAAATGGATGACTCCATTGCAGGATGGATAAGTCTTTCATACTTATGCTCACAAAATTTTGAAAAATCACAACCAGGATGAATGCTAAGCAACTCCATTGGATTGCTAGATACATGCTCAAGCAGTTGCTTCAAAGAACTTTCTTTTTTCTCTGAATCGAAAGCATCCCCATTTGACATGATGATTTCACAAGAACTCAGCCCAAAATCCTCTGAATCAAAACCTTGAAACATTCCTAGAAATACATATGACAAAAGTGCAAACTGATTGTGCCCTTTCTTTGCATACCCAACATTTGGATGAACCGTATTAGCCACTAAATCCAAATCCCACCCAGCTTTTCTCATCAAACTAATCAATATCTTTGTAAACTTGTGGGTTGCACTAGAAGCATCATGTAGTACAGAATCAAATACTCTAGCAGTAAATAAAACCTCAGAAGATGAATTCAAATTACCACATAACCTCTTGGACAATTTCACATTAGTCTTCTGAATTTCATCCAATCTTCTCCTCAGAGCTGAAACCTCGTCGTGCTTCTGTTCAAGCTCTGATTGTAAACGATTTGAAACAGTTCCAAGTGTTCGCAGCTTGCTCTGATTCTCTTCCACCTGAGCTTCTAAGCAAGACCCCATTGAAAAACCAGAATCGAAGTCAGGATTCGTTCGCCAGTCTTTATAGAACTTTTTGAACTCAGAGAGTCTTTGAAGATGTGAGACCAAAACTCTATCCGCCGCCTTCACGCTTTCCTCAACGAATGGAACGTGGGCAGTTTGCAACTGAAAATACGAAGCCTCAAACGACGCAACCGTAGCGAAAATCGAGGAAATCAGCGCGTGGGTCATAGCTCTGATCTGGGTCTCGCTCATTGTTTTGGTTACCGTCACATTTTGCGCCGGCGACGATAATTTCTCTGTCTCCTCCAACTTCTCGGCCTGGGTCTCCCTTACTTCTGGCTCAGGCGGAGGCGGCGTCGTTTCGGGGGAGAAATCAAGGGGTGAGTCCGGTTTGATGACGACAACTTTCTGATCGGGGATGATTTCTTCGGCGGAGTCCAGGAGGAAGTACCCATCGGAGTCTTCACCGGCGGCGGCGTGATCTTCGTCGGCGAAGAATTCGAAGGTTTTGGTCTTGAAAGCGAGGGCGAATTTCTGGAACATCTGGGAGATTTGAGGGGGTTTGGTGGTGGAGGAGGCATCCATTTCAGGCATATTGAAGAGGGAATTTGGAAGGTGAAGGCGTGGAAGGAAGGAAGGATCAGAAGAATGGAATAAGGAAAGAAGAAATGTGTCTGGAAATGGAATTTCACTCTCTGATGCTTCGCTGCTTCACTCACTGATTCTCGCCTTTGGATGCCTTCCAAGGAAGGTATGTGGGGTTGGGTGTGTAGGACATTTCCCTTTTTCTTCTCTTTTTCTTTCCTTCTCTCTTTCTGTCTTTACTCAAAGTTTATTTTTAATTCTTATTATTTAATTTTAGAATTGATTATATCATTTTGAGGGAATTATTATTTTTTAATACAGTATATTTAGGACACATTCTTTACGCAGAAATAAAAAGAAAAAGAGAAAAGAAAATGATATAATAGATATTTTGTATTTTTTTTAAAAAAAATTGATGAAAATAAAAAAGTAAAAAAGTATGTGGGTAGGGGTGGCAATGGGCGGGTACCCGCTCATTTTTTCACTATCCGAATCCGAATCTGCCCATTACACCCAATACTCGAACCCTAACCGAATCCGAAAAAAATTACATTTTCAATATCCGTATCCGAAACTACCCGATACCCGAAATACCCGAAACTACCCGATATCCGAAATACCTGAAAAAAATAACAGATATAGGATACTCAGTATCCTATATCCTTTACCCAATATTCGATATCCATTACCCAATATCCATCCACTAAGTAAATTACTATAAAAAAGTTAAATTTTCTAAAAAATAAAGATAATTTTTATAAATTAAAATTAACAATATTAATTTTATTAATTGAACCATAAAATTTTATTTAATAAATATATTTTATTTAATATTATAAGTTATAATATATATATATATATATATATATATATATATATATAATTATTAATATATATAAAATATTATATAAAAACGGATATCGGATATCGGATACCCTATCCGTCCATTCAATCGGACGGATATAGGGTATCCGAGACTAATATCCTAATCCGACCAATATCCAATGGGTATTTTAAATATTCGATATCCGATATCCAATGGATATCAGATATTTTTTCGGACGGATACTCGAAATACCCATATCCATTGCCACCCCTATATGTGGGACCAATGGACCCCACCTATTCCTTCTTCGTTTTCATCATCAATTATGGTTAAAGAACATGACCTTAATCTCTAAAAAATATAATTTATTTTAATTTAATTTTTTAGAATTTCTAATAACAAAATTGATAAAAATTTTATTTAAAATTAAATTGAGATTTTTAAAATTATTCAACCAAAAAAATATCCTTTTCAATACATTAAAGAAAATATCATATTTAAATTTAGTATAAATGTAGTTAAATGTACTATTCTATTAGTATTAATAAAATTATAAACTTACCTCTATATATTTATATTAATTTTCTTAGCAAAATAAAATATGTGTAAAATTATATTTAAAAAACTAATCATAAAATACACAAAACCATATAAATTATACACATAAAATTTTTGAATTAAATAAATTGAGAGTAAAAATATTAGAAAAAAATGTAGTTAAATTTTGTTTTAAAGGTATATGGTTGTGTTCTTGGCTTCTTGGTGGTGACTTTGTAAGAATTAACGGTAAAAAGAGACTATTTCTATATGACCGTTGGTTGTAAAGAAGAAATACATAGACAGGATCCTCAACTTCAATCATAATGATTGGGGATCTCTAATTTTTAAAGGGTGCAAGTAAACTTTTGTCTTTTAGGTGTACTTGGACTTGTCATCATTATTAAACTAAAAATTAAGATAAAATATCTTTAGTATCTTTAATATTTGAATCTACGAGCATATTAGTATATATGCCTCCAAAATTTGATTACGATCCATTATGTTTTTAAATTTGTATTTTTTGAGCATTCATGTCCTTTTCAATAGTACTGTAAAATAGATAATTATTGGGGTTTGTGTGACTGACACGTTGCAAGAAAATCTGACTTACTTCATGTATGTCACTTTATATTTTTTTCATCATCCAAATCATCATTTTGTCCATTTTACATCTTATAACACGCTTTAAAGCGTGATGGTCTAATCTGATTTTTTTTTGCCACATGTTGGGTTACATAAAAAGAAAAGTGAAACATGAGTACATAACATTACATATATGAACCCAGTTAGATTTTCTTGTCACGTGTCATGTCACATAATTCTCAACCGTTATTTATGTTAAAGATGTTAGTAAAAATGGTAAGATTGCACGAAAAATAAAAGTTTAAAGGGTATAATTAATTGCAATCAAACTTTTGAGATATATTTAATTTGATCGAAAACTCAAACATTGGAGATATCAAAATCACTCTATCATAAAAATTATAGATAATATAATTATTTCCAATAAAGAGTTATTAGTGAGAAATTAAAAAATTAAAATGTAATTTTTTTAGGCAAAATTACTCTATTGGTCCTCAACGTTTGCACCAATTTTAATATTGGTCCTTAACGTTTCAAAAAGTTATTTTAGGTCCTCAACGTCTTGTTTTTTGTTATATGCTGACGTGGAAGGCTTACGTGGCACACTCTCTCTCCTACGTGTCATATTTGGATGATATGACATCCTCTCTCACTCCAATTTAGCAAAACGACGTCGTTTTGCATCACTTCTCTCTCACTCCAACTCAGCAAAACGGCGTCGTTTAGCTGACTTGGAGTGAGAGAGGGTGTCATATCATTCAAATATGACACGTAGGAGAGAGGGTGTGTCACATAAGCCTTCCACGTCAGCATATAACAAAAAAACCAGATGGAGTTACGCTGAAGGACCAATTTTGACCACAAAAAAAACATTGAGGACCAATATTAAATTTGATGCAGACGTTGAGGACCAAAAGAGTAATTTGGCATTTTTTTTACTATCTACTTTAAGTTGCAGGATCAATCCTTGCCAGAATTTTCCTTGTAACAATATTTACAATTTAGCACACTAAAAACCACTAAGGATATGTTTGGTGGAAATGTACAGATAGTAAGGGAATGGATGTAAAATATTGTAGATTAAACTAGTACTGTAGAGTAAAAAAAGTACCGTAGAAAAAAAGTGAAGTGAGAGAGAGAGAAAAAAATTAGAAAAGAAAAAAAAGTATAATGAAAAATGTTTTTGGTATGTAAAAATTATGATGTAAATTTTTTTAAAAAAATGATGAAAATCTTGGATTGCACTGTTTGGTGTTTACACCAAACGTACCCTAAGTAAATGAGTATATTTATTGGGTAAAAATATCTTTGGTTGGTACTTGGTACTCATAAATTTTGAAATTTCTGTCAATTATATTCTCAAAGTTTCATTGCAGTCAATTGTACTTTTCTAAGTTCTAATATTTCATTTTTTGAGTCATGTTGTCATTTTTACTAAAATTGTCTAAATAGATAACCTTTGAGTGTTGATGCGATGTTACACTTGGCAAAAAAATTACATTTTAACCCCTTTTTTAACTTTAAAAATTCAATTTAGTCATAGCGATTTTTTTACTACGACAGTACTATTTTCTCACAGTTTAGATCCATTTTTCCTCCTAAATTCAAGATTAGCATGTGTGAAGCATTTATATATACTAACAACTCTTTCTTATCATTTTAAACACATTTTAGTTAACCTAAACCCTCTAAAGTCTCCATAATTTCATAATTTTCATCGTCATCTATTTAAATAGTATTAATAAAAAAGACAATATTATTTAAAAAAAATTGGGGATACAATAATTGACTGCAAGTTCTCAATCAAACTTTGGAAGTGACAAAATTCAAAATTTAGAGGTACAACTATACTTTTGACCATTTTTATTTTGGGTATAGTAAATGATTATATTTAAATATTTAATATGTATGGTAGAAATTTTTTATCAAAGAAATAACAAATTGGAAAAATCATATAGGTACGTAGTTGTCACTTGTCAATCTATAACGCAATCAATGGCACAGCTTTCACTTATTAAAGAACTTTTTTGAAAGTGTCTTTATGTGCTTTTCTACTTTTGGCTCATTAAGCTCTTTTTAATATATATATATATATATATATATATATATATATATATATATATATATATATATAATATGATCCTTTAAAATAATTTTTTATTTTTTATTTTTATAATTATAAGAGAGATAAGGAAAATAAAAATATTTATTTTTAAATTTTTTTTTATCTATCTCTCACAACTCCATTAAAAAATATAAAAAATTACAGATTCTATTATATATATATATATATATATATATATATATATATATATATATATTTTGCTCTTTCGGCCACGTTTGGCTTCTTTTGTTGAAGTCACCCTTCTTTTTATTCATTTCCATCAGATTATAGAAGAGAGGGTAAACTAAAAACATATACATATCCTCTTAATTTATTTTTTTCAATAAATTAATTGTTTACAAATATAATTTTTATTTTAGTTTCAATATGACAGTAAATGTAATTGATTTTTTGGAACAAATTTCAAGTTGAAATTCTTAATGTGATAGTAAAAATAGGTAAGTCATTTTATTATTTTGAAATAAAAATATTATAGATAATATTAACTTCCGTTGCATAAAGTAAATTAGAAGTGAAACTTGTGTAATACTGTATCAGATTCTAATGGGTTTAAATCTAATTTTAGAAATAAATACCAAATGTAATTTTATTAAACTTTATAAGAATGGGAGTAATTTACTCTTAAAGAAAGCAAAAGGTTGGAACTTGCCAATCATAACTTAAAGATTGGTTCTAGCAACTAAGCAAGCATAAAATTTTGTACCATTTTTTAAAATTGTTGTTTGCCTTGCTAACCAATGATGGTAATTTAAACAAGAAAAAAAAAACTAAAGCATCATTAAAAAATTTTTCTTCTATTTTTTTAGGTCAAAACTCCAAATTGGTCCCTTATGTATGTTTGCACGAAGTTTTATATTGATCTTTTATGTTTGCAAGAAGTTTCAAATTGGTCCTTCTATCCATTTCCGTCAATTTCTTAAGTTAAGTACTAACATGGCGTGCTGACGTGTCTATTTAAGCTTTCGTGTCATGCCACATCATTACCATGCCATTGCCACATCAGCGCCACATCATCACATATGATAGTAGATGATAACGCGTCAATGACATGGCGATGATGTGGCATGGCACGTCAGCACTTAACGGAAGGAATAAACGGACTTGGACGGAATGACCAATTTGAAACTTCTTGCAAACATAAAGGACCAATTTAAACTTTTTGAAACATAAAGGACCAATATAAAACTTCGTGCAAAAATAAATGACCAATTTGATATTTTCACTTTTTTTAACCGGTCAAAACATAATATACTTTAGTCATCAATATTAAACTGTTGATGCTAAGTCACCACCAGCACCAAATATTCTTCAATTGAAAAAAAAGAAAAGAAAAGAGAAACAAAATCAGGCTTTTAATATTGTCCACTTAACATCAAATGTTTAATTTATCATGGATTTATAATAATTATTTATACATCTAGATAACATGTAAGAGACCAAATTGTAAATAAAGGAGAGTCTACGAAAGACAAAAATGTTGTTTTAGTAATTAAAACATACATCTCTCATCGCTTGATAAATATTTAATAAATAAATTTAAAACAAAAAATTCTTCAAGTGTTTTTTTTTTAAATTAGAGTATCCACTATCAAGTACAGTGACTAATTCCCTCACTGACTTTTAGATATCTCGAAGGATGGAATAACTCGTCCAATTATTTAAAATTGTTTCATACATAAGGTTAGATATCAAATCCCTACACTTAATTAAAAATGAATGAATCTCTTTCGCTCAATGAAACTTCTTGGTTATATTTGGTAAGGATGTAATTTAAGGGAAGAATGTAATCTAACGCTTTCCAATAAACTTTACGTCATAGTTTTTACATACCAAACATACTTCTCATCACATTTTTTACATTTTCAACATACTTTTCTTTACAATATTTTTCTTTACTCTATAGTACTATATCCTATAATACTTTATATATATATATATATATATATATATATATATATATATATATATATATATATATATTATTCCTGCATTTTTATCAAATATAGCCATTAAACTACTCAAACGCTTTAAATGAATGGAATAAAAATAAACTGGAAAAAATGAATAAAAATGATAGAAAAGAAAGAAATAAATGTGGGTTCCATTTCAATTATTTCACCATTTCTTTCTTATTGTTAGTCATATGTAACATCCAAGTTGATGTTTAATAGTATCATAAAATTAAATTTCAATACATTCTTTTAATCACTTGATTTATAATTTATTTAAAGTAAGTCTTTATTAGTATGGGTCCTTATTAATATTGAAAAATAACATTAAATAATTATACGAAAGTAATGAAATTCAATACTCCCGTAATACTGAACTGGTATCTGTAATATTCAAGACCAGTTTAATTTGTGATATTCTACTTACTACATGCCCCATTTTAGTCTTTCTTTTCCTACTAATTTTGAAATCAAGTTGAATTTGCTAAAGGAATCAAAAGTTTGAAACCTTTATTCATGGTATTCTTTCCAATTTGTACGTTTGGAGAGCCAAAAAAATTGGATGTATTGGCCTTGGTTTATCAAGTTCTTTTTTGTTTGTATAAGTTGTATTACCTAGATTCGAATTTAATTGATTTCTTGTTATTTGGATTAAAGTCTCTTGTAAATGTACTTTGAGATTGAATGTCTATCTTAATCTTGAATAGGAATGTCATTCTCTTATCTAAATTTCTTGTTAAAAAAAGATGTAAGATTAGTCCATCTATAAAAATGTCAAGAAAGTTTCTTAAAATACCAAATATACTTTATATTTTATTTATATATTGATCAATAAAATTTTGGTCAAAATTTTCATTTTACACTTTATTTAACATATGCTTTTAGAACACGTGTTAAAGTTTCAACTAATTAATCAATAGAATTTTTAAATATTAAAAATTAATTTTTTTAATTGAGCTTTCACATGTTTAAAGTTATTAAATGCTCCGTTAACTAATCAATTGAAACTTTATATGACACAAGTTAGATATATATATATAGGGTGAGTCTATGATTTAACTTGTTGCTCATGCAATGCAATTTCAGTCAATAAAATTGTGACATTTGTTATTATATATATATAGGGTGTGTTTGGTAAGAAAAAAAAAGAGGGAATGGGAATGGGAAAAGAGGAAATAATGGAAATGTCATGTCAATGTGATATGATGTGAATGGAATAAAAGTGGACAAAATGACCATTTTGCCCTTACATTAAATGTGAAAATGAAATAAAAATGGGTAAAAAAGTAAGGGCAAAAATATAATTTCATCACATTACAAAAAGTGAGATTGGTAGAAAGAAAAGAAGAGAGAGTCTTTTATTACTATCAAGCGTAGCCTATATATATATATATATATATACATACTAATGAGGGATAAATCCAACTGATAAGTGGTTTGGTATCGCTTAAGCCAATTCCCGGGTTCGAGATCTTGTGAATGCAGCTATATCAATTGGGCACTCTCCCACTATAGTCAGATCTGCAATATGGATCGAGTCCGAATTAATTAGGACAGTACCTCAAAAATCGGGCGGGCAATCAATATATATATATATATATATATATATATATATATATATAGGTAAGAAAGCCAATAATAATTAAGGTTAGTTAGGAATGGTTGAATAAAGTCAAAATGGGAGCCGAAGTTGCTCTATTAGTTAGAAGTGAGAACCGTGAGGCAAAAAGGCTTGGTTTGGAATGTTCTACATTTATTAGAGAGGTTGAAAATGCCCTAGAAAGGAAAATACTTACTACTTATAAATTGACACTTAATTAATAAATTATACTTATTTTTGAAACTTTAATTTTGGACAGAAGTATGATTTTGTTTCCATTTTCAAGTTCAACATCCAAGTTTCCATTCTTATCTCAATACTTGTGTAAAAATGTGTTTATGGTTTGATTCCTGAGTTTTAATATGAAACAGTTTTAAATTTTTTTTGTCCTTTTGAGATATTTACAAGTTAACAAAAAAATAATTATGCTTTCTTTTTAAGTAATTTCTTAACTATAAAATTAAAAAGTCTTTTATTAAAAGAGCTATAGAAATTCTGAATTTAAAAAAAACCCAAAAAAATTATAGTCCCTAATTATGTAATTGTAATAAATATAAAAATTAAGAAAATATAGAAAGTGGATTAAAACGTTTTTTTACTATATTAACAATTTATTTTTTAAAAGATAAGCTATCTAATTATTTAATTCAGTCAAAACTTTAAATTGGTCCCGTATGTTTGCACGAAGTTTTATATTAGTCCTTTATGTTTTAAAAAGTTTAAATTGGTCCTTTATGTTTGCAAGAAGTTCTAAATTGGTCCTTCCGTCCAAGTCCGTTAGGTGCTGACGTGGCGTTGAGGTGGACATATCATCTCTCCTAAGTGTCCATTTAAGCTGACGTGTCATGCCACGTTATCCCCATGTCATTGCCACTTCATCACCACGTCATCATCTACTATCATATGTGATGACGTGGCATGATATGTCAGCTTAGATGGACACGTCAGCACGCCACGCCAACACTTAACTTAAGAAATTGACGGAAGTATACAGAAGGACCAATTTGAAATTTCTTATAAACATAAAGGACCAATTTAAACTTTTTGAAACATAAAGGACCAATATAAAACTTCGTGCGAACATAAGAGACCAATTTAAAATTTGACCTATTTAATTTTTAGACAATAGCCTGTATACAAACCAATACTTACAAGTTTTAAACTCGTAACAAGTTAATCTTTTTAAAAGATCAAATCTAAAAAATTTAACCGTAAAATTTTGACTACACTAACAAATTGGCTTTTGAAAGATGTAATGTCTCTTAATTTGATCAATAAAAGATAAAATGTATAGATTTTGTCTCTAAAATCTTAATTTAGTTTGATCATTTAATTAATAAAATGAATAAAAAGATAAGTGATAATAATATTTATAAAAAAAAAGAGATAATAATATTAATGAATACCAACATACTTTTAAATAATAAATTAGATTATAGTTGAAGAAGAAGGAGAAGAAACGCACCCACGTCAGTATGTTACGTTAATGTTACACAAAATAATTAATATAGAACAAATAGCAATGATAAAAAATTAATTTAAATTTTTTGAAATAACGAGGACCAATAGGAAATAAGTGGCCAAAATAAAGAACCAAAATAATTGAAAATCAATCATCCAAAAATCAAATTACGATATTTTATTTTAGGATTAAATTAAAATAACATACTTATATTTTTAAAAGATCAAATCTTTAATTTACTCTAAATTTTAAAAGTAAATCACAAAACTGAAAAGAACTGGTTGGAGAAAGTTTTCAAAAATCAAGTGAGATTGAGTGGTTGAAATTGTTGAAATCAAGAAGAGTCAATTCAAACTTGAAGAAGCTTGAAATGCCAAAAGCCATTTCCTTTATCCTCAATTTCAATTTCCAACCCAAAACTATCACATTTCATATATTTGTGTTGGATATATTGGAGTCTTTGGGACTAAATATCTGCTCATGTGGGAGTCCGATCAGATCGAGTGAAGATCCGTTGGAAAGCTCGCTGAGAGACGAACAAAACGACACCAAGATGGCACTCATCGGAGGTCACACGAGCTCGCACTCGTGGCTAAGTGATCGTGATGGAAGCATGATATTTTGTCCATATTCTAAGTCTCACGTTGCTTGCGTCAATGATGGGAGCTCTCTCATCCTCCTACAAATAGGAGTGACTCTACACCTTTGCAGTAGCTCATTCCATGTGTTGGAAAGGGGGGTCCCGTTTAGGAAACCCCAAAATGAGTCATTCTTCTGCGCATCAGTCGTGGACATGTGGCTCTACCTCTCGTAGGTAGAGTCCTCCGTTTGGTGTGGCCCTTTTCGGAGCTCATCGATTGGAGGTCAGCCCTGGTGGAGCAGAGGCACTGGCAAGATTTGAGGTTTTAGCGATGGCGTACAGGTTAGTAGCTTCCGCAATATTTATTTTTTCCTGGATTTATTTTCGGTCTTCCTTTAAGGTCCTTGGGTCAGGCCGAGTCATGTGAATCCAGGCTTTTTCTTACAATTTGTATAGGACTTCTCTATGTATAAATGGCTAGGGTTCAAATTCATACAAACGTCTACGTGGTGTGTTTGTATTGGTCCAATTACAAAAATATAATTTGTGTAGCTTCTCCCAATAGTTAAATAATTTACGCCTTAAACAATTTACATCGTACCGTTTGTGTAGCTTCTCCCAATGGTTAACTCATTCTACTTCTACATGTGCTAATTCCATGATTGTTGTGCATTCCCTTCATTCCAAGCAAATGGTACAAAATACTTAATTTTTATGTGTATATAAAATTAACCAACTTATATACAAGAAAGCTTTGGAAATTGGAATTCAAAAGATCGCTAACTATATTTAATTTAAGATTTATTTAACATGTATTTTTAGGGAACATATTTACTTAATACGTCAATAGAATTTTTGAACATTAAAATTTATTGTTTTAGGTGAGTTTTCAGAGATTTTAAGATTTGAAATATTCTATTGACTAATTAAGAGATACTTTAATATATACCATAAGACACATATTAGATAAATCCTTTAATTTAAGGGTCCTTCTAAGATGTGCCCTAAAAGGTTTCATCTACTTAATTAGTTAATTGAATTTTCAAGCATTAAATATTATTTTTTGAAATGATTTTTCTTAAATTTTAAGACATGAAATACTCTCTTGACTAATTAAGAGAAACCTTCGGGCACATATTAGATAAATCCTTAATTTAATCCAAAAAAAATCCATTGCATATTTCTTTTTGTTTCTCACGGGTATTCTCATATTAGAGACAATCTTATTTGAATTAATTGAAGCCTCGTAACAGAGATTTTTTTATATATAAAATTCAAATCTAAGATTTTACTTAAAAAAAATAAAATACCTACCCCTCTCACCAATATCATATTTATCCATTGTACATTTGATGTGATTTTTTTAATTACTTTAGTATAGTTATTCAACCAGACATATGATGGTAAATTTGGATTTAGTACAATTGCATTATTAGATGACATGTGAAGTAATCATACACTACAAGAAGGATTTCAATTCTCAATTAAAGACAACTTGTTTGTCATTTAAGACATCATTTTTTTCATGCTTTTAAGAAATATGGTTCGCTTGCAAAATGGGGTTTTTGACGGAGGTCACATCAAGACTTCAAAATCTTGGCATTAAGACATTATGTCTTATATCTTTCACAGTCGTGACAAGTTACTGTAGAAATTTTTTTTATAACTACTCGCAGTTATTATTTGCGAGTCAAAAAAAAATAACTCGCAAATAAAAAATGCAAGACGTGTCCTGTAATAGTCAGACATAGATTCGCATTTAAAATGTGCGAGTTATGCTCGCATAGGAAATATGCGAGTCTTCTTTGATATAATATTTTATTAAAACACTGCAGCACTTTAATTGGACTTTAGTTGTGATTGAACTGAGTAGGTATTTAGTAGAAGAAGAAATGTTAAAATTACAATGTAAGCCCCAATGTTAAAACACTTGATACATTCAAACCGATCACACACTGCACTTAGTTTTTAAAAGAAATTATATTCATAATTTTGTCCTCCACTTAGGTTGATGTCCTCCACGCTCTGCTTGGGTGCTCTTTGCTGGAAGGTGTTTGGCGCGATTCTGGGTTGCCCTTTGTAGGAGAGATGGACATCAACCTTACTTTTGTGGAGTGGTTTGTGTGTGCCCTTAACTTATGGTCCTCCGAACAAGCTTCTCTTGCGGTTATCTTATGCTATAATCTTTGGACCCGCCGCAATGAATCGAGACTTGAGATCCGGTCATGGCCCCTTGATCGTATTCTGCAGAGATCGAAGGAGATGTGGAGTGACATTTCAAACCTGAAGCTGGAGCATCAGTTGCAACTCCCATCCACGTCTCCTCCCTCTCGGTGGCTCCCTCCTCCTCTGAACTTCTACAAGATTAACACAGATGCGAGCAGAGTTAGTGAAACTGGTGCTGGTGCGGGATGCGTGATTCGCAACTGGAGTGGCCGTGTTCTTGCAGCATCGGTGTTGAAGATTCCGTCCTCGAAGGCGATCGAGTTGCTTGAGGCTGAGGCGGTTAAGCGTGGGATGGAGATGGCGATTAGGTTGGGGATTCAAAAGGCTATGGTGGAAGGTGAATGCTTGGGTATCATGAATTTTCTCCAGTCAAATGTCTCGATTCTCTCTCCTCTTGGTACAGTTCTGAACAACATTAAGTCTCTTGTGCAGGCTTTTTCTTTTGTGTCCTTTAAGTGGATTCCACGTGATGCTAATCAGGTAGCCAACAAGTTGGCTCAGCTTGGTAGTCGTGCTAGCACACTTCACATATCAATGTTTTAATAAAATATTATATCAAAGAAGACTCCCATATTTCCTATGCGAGTCAAAGCATGACTCGCACATTTTAAATGCGAGTCTATGTCTGACAATTACAGGACACGCCTTGCATTTTTTATTTGCGAGTTTTTTTTTTTTACTCGCAAATAATAACTGCGAGTAGTTATAAAAAAAAATTCTACAGTAACTTGTCACGGCGGCGGGAAATATAAGACATGATGTCTTAATGCCAAGATTTTGAGACCTTGATGTGACCCTCCGGTCAAAAACCCTGCAAAATGATTAAATTTTCCTTTGTTAATAGTCTAGATTACTCCAAATGCATAGTGAATCACCAATAAACTTGTAGAAAAATATAAAAAAAGAAACAAGATTAAAACAGCCAATTATGTGTTTTTAATTATTATAATAAAAATATTTCTTGAATTTTATATTTTGACTAAATTCCTCATCTTTTGCTAAACTTTCTTGAGAGAGATTTTGCCTCTTGTTCTTATCCTTCAAAAAAAAATCCCCTTTGATTACCATATTTGTCTAAGGGACTTTTTTAGGGTGCAAATTGTTTAGCGTGTAAACTCATACAAACGTTTACGTGGCGCATTTGTATTGGTCTAGTTGCAAAAATTTAATTTTTCATAAAAATATTTTTGTAATTGGACCAATACTATCGCGCCACGCAAGCGTTTGCATAGATTTACACTCTAAACAGTTTGCACCATAGAAAAACTCTTTTATAAGACTGTATAGTGTATACAATATTTTTGAGCTTGAATTTATATAGGAAAAACAAGAACAATGACTAGGCAGGCCTTTCATTTTGGCCCAAAAGCCCAGGCTTTATTTGAATTTGGGCTTGCCATGTGGTAATGACAATCATTCTCTGCTCCCCAATAAGGCTGTACTCTTCAAATGTAGATAACAATTTTAAAATTAAATAATTTCAAAATTAAATATAATACTCAAAAATATTTTTTTCTAATCTTAACTATCTTCTATCTATAAGATAGTTTCAATTTAAAATATACATATATTTAAATATATGTATTAAATATATGTATATCAACACAATATGTTTACTCTTTTTTAAAAATTAAGAGAAGTATTACAATGAATATTAAATAAATGTAATTTTCCCTTCATTATAGTTAAATAATCTTTAAAAATTCGCATGTGGGTTGGACTACAAATCAGGGTTGGATTTGAATTGGCACCGTAAGTCCGTAAGTGGCATGAAAGAAAACATTCTAAATATACTAGACACAATTAATTAAGTCTATGTTATTTTTAAAAAAAGAAATATATATATATATATATATATATATATATATATATATATATATATATCATTTAAAATAATTATTATTATATTTTAAGATAATAAAAAATTAAATAAAGGAAAAAAAGGGAAAGAAAACAGTTAAGGTGGCATTAGTAGAGTGATTAAAAGAAATTTTGTTAAAATACTCTTAAATTAATATCCCTACATTGTAGATACATACATTATCTCCATCTTAAAATTTACTTTAAAATTTAAATATTTTGACTTTCATTTACAATAGGAAAAGAATTACTGAATCCCGCCGCCCACACATACATACACACACATATATATATATACCCACAATCCCACATACTCGAAACAAATTGGATTAGGGTTTAATTTTGGCACTAAAATCGTAGTGGGATCGTTTGAAGATGAAGCCAATTTTCTCAAAGATAGATTCATTGATGAAGAAAAGTCATGATAAGAAGAAGAAGAAATCGTTCGATTTAAGCAATTTGTCTAATGCACTTGATGCTTCTCAATTAGATATTAATGGTCTCAACGATAAAATCGTAAGATCTCTTCCTAATATATTCATCAATCGTTCTAATGATGCTTCTGCTTCTACTTCTCAAGATCGTGTCAAAGCATCTCATCATCATCAATCTTCCTCCAAAGGTTTAATTCCTTATTCATTAATACAATTTCTTTTTATTTACACTACAAGAAAACGGTTTGAAAAAAAATAAGATGTTGTTCAAGAACCAAGTTTTGATCGTCCAAATTAATAATTTCTTGAAACAAGAAGGGATTTAATTTGTTAAATATTATTAAATAAATAAAAATAAAATGTTAAGTTATTTATTAATTTATTAAAATGTTTATTAAATACATTATTAACGTAACTCTAATCAATGTAATTTTGTTATCTTATGGTTAGCTACCTTTTTTTTTGATTAGTATCTATTAATGTTATTTAAATAAAAGATAATTATTGTTATTTATCTTTTTTGATTAAAAAATATAAAGAACATCACAATATAATTAATCACATAAATATATTCAAATACTTTATAAATTAACATGTCTTAAAGTTAGATTTGGAATAATAAAGAATATAATGAAAAATATAAAATTTTTTAAGGATATTTTTACCCTAAATTATTTAAATTTTAGCTTCTGTAAACTATCCTCCCAACCAAATCCTAAATAAAGTAGTTAAAAATTAAAATAGAAAGCGTTAGCTTAAAAAAGTTTGGTTTTTTTTAAGTATTTGAACCCAGCCCACTTTTAAGTTCAAGATTCACTTTGGGCTTGTAAAGGTATTTGGCCCCACATGGATTTTTTTTTTCAAAAATTAAAGAAGGTTTTATATTATATTAAATATTATAATTTATGTTAATATTCAATTGATGTTTCCGAATTGTTTAAACATTCTTGTGGCTAAAATTAAAATTAAAATTGTTTAAACATTCTTGTAGTTAAAATCTCAAACCAAAACTTTCAGTCTCTATTATCATTTAATGATTGAAATTAAAACTGCTTGTTTATGATTTTATTTATATACACAATTATATATTAAACCGTGAGCAATTGGTTAATTATGTATGTTAATTTTGGTATTGAAAATTATTGAAACAGGTTGCTATGACTTTTCAAGCTTATCAGAATCTCTAAATAATATAGAAAAAGCAGCAGATTACCAGCTGAAGGTTAGACCTAGAACGATGAAGTCCTCTCGTAACCTTGTAAGATTTTCATTGCCAAGACAACCTTCGTTTCATATTACGAATATGGTCTTTGAATGTCGTCTTTACAGACATATGAAGAATAATATTAATGCCAATGCATCTCCAAATGCTACATTTCTCACGTTACCATTATCAATACCGTCATCGCCACCAGTATATCCTAACCTATTTAATAATGTTAATATTGTCCATCACCGTCTTCGCCGACACAAATCTATCTGATTAATATATATTATGTTAGTTTTTTTTTATAACAATGGATCGAGGAAGAATGTCTTCTCAAAATATTTTTATGGGTTGTTCCTTGAATTGTATTATATATTCTTTTAGAATAGTAACTACGTACTAGACCTTTTAAAGTTATATATCCATAGAGAGATAGATTGTGGTTTAGATATAAAGGTTTGATTCATAACGATTGTAATTTTAGGCGATGAGCCAACAAATATTAATTTTGTTACTATCAAATTTGACTCCATTCACAAAAGCATTGTTGTTACACTCACTCATTAAAAAAGGTTTCCACCCAAATGGACCCACGGCCCAAGGTTGGCCCAAGGTTGTCAAACTCGAGAGTTTTAAGTAAACTCGTGAAAGAAGGGTAGACTCGTATCGTAAAATCGTATTATCTATGTTATTATATTTGTATTACCTATTAATATTTTTATAGCATAAGTACCTAACTAATATACCAAATCAAATCATCAATTTCCATATTTAATTACATAAGTGCATTTCAAAACGAGTGATAGATGAATAAAATCAAGTTCCTCCTTATGTACATTACATTTGAAACCCAAATCTCAATCCATACATGATGAAATAGACCAATTTTAACATATTTAAGTGCACTTCCATACTTAATTAAAGTCCCATACAGTATGGGTCTTTAAAAAAGAAAAAAAAATGAGCATTTTTCATGTCAAATTGCAAAATTGTAAAATCTCTGTCAAACTCGCGAGTCTACTCGAGCTCACCCGAATCTACCTGATTATGAGTCTATAAGCGAGTTAACATGAGTTAACATGTTTTTAGAGGGTAGAAACGTAGACTCGAACGAGTTTACGAGTCAACTTGCAGGTTTGACAACCATGTAAATGTTGTTACACACGAAATTCTAGGGACGGTGCATCTCATATTTTATCTACTCATAAAAGTTGACTCTTACTCATAACTATCTCATGATACTCATCGCCGTCTTCGGCTATATCTGATTTCTCCACTGCTCATGTAAGCCTACGTGATCTCTCCATTGTCTAGAACACAGCCCTCACCATGCACCATGAG
Organism: Senna tora; assembly: GCA_014851425.1. Taxonomy (NCBI): domain Eukaryota; kingdom Viridiplantae; phylum Streptophyta; class Magnoliopsida; order Fabales; family Fabaceae; genus Senna; species Senna tora. Next base: position 3,625,924 of record CM026265.1, on the reverse strand, counting down.
AGCTCCCCGCCGTCTAAGGCACCGTCGTTGCTTCTACAGAGCCACCCTCAACTCCTTCTCTGATAACCTGCTCACCTCCTTTACGTCTTAGCGGCATACGACCTACCTTCGACATATAACATTATAGCCTAACAGTCACCATGGACATCCTTTATACGAACTACGTGGACTTTGATCCCTTCATAGAGTATGTAGGCACCGAGGTCCTCACTTAAGGACAAGTCCCGATGGCCAGTACCCTTTGTCTATGACGGTTACACTACGCTTGAAATCATTTCTTAAAATTAACTTCATTGAAGTATCTTACGGACATATTTTAAAGAAATACATCTTCAAAATCTATGAACTAGTCTTGAATTAAAAGAACTTTATCTATAAACATGAATTTGACAACTCTATTTAGAAAGGTGCAAAATGGATTCACTGTACCGCATTGATGAAAGTGAGACTCAATATTCTATTTCTTCTCTTCCCGATACCACACAAGATCCCCTCTTAGAAAGGTGGGGTGTATTGCATCTTTGACAAAGATCTTTTAATTTTTTTTATTATCTGTTGAGGTAAAGGATTAAACAATGTTTTATATTTTATTCAAAATTGTAATATCTTGATAGGATCTTATATTTGTTTTAGTTTCCTCTCATTATGTTTTCTAATGTTAATGGAAACTTGTTTAAAAAAGAAAGTACTTTCACCCTTAAAATTAGGATTGTTTGGCCTAAAATTGTCAAGATAATTTCTTTTTGGTATTTAAATGCAAAATTTACCTAGTTATCTCTATCTAGACAATAGAAGCTTTGTTATGATTAGGCCAATATATTAGTAGATTAAATTTTAAAAAAGTGGGAACCTAGTAACCTACTATTTTATATCCAGATTGAAAATTTAACAAAGATCATAATATACTTTTTAGTATGTTAAAGAACAAAATGATCATCTCGTTAGTTCCGGACCGTTAAATGATAATGTGACATTGTTAAATATTTTCTTGAAATAAATAAATTTTTCTACGTGAAGAAAAAATGTTATTTCAACACGTAACTTAATTTGTAAATTTAATGACTAGAATAAGTAAAAGAATGGTCAAAACTCCAAATTGGTCCTTTATATTTGCACGAAGTTTCATATTGGTCCTTTATGTTTCAAAAAGTTTAAATTAGTCCTTTATGTTTGCAAGAAGTTTCAAATTGGTCCTTCCTTTCAAGTCTGTTTATTTCTTCTGCTAAGTGCTGAGGTGGCGTGCTGAGTGGACATATCATCTCTCCTTTGTGTCCATTTAAGCTACATCATCGCACGTCATTGCAACATCATCATCTACTATCATATGTGATTACATTGCTCTAATGTGGCAATGACGTGGCATGACATGTCAGCTTAGATGGACACTTCAACATACCACGCCAGCACTTAACTTAAGAAATTGACAGAAGTGGACGGAAGGACCAATTTGGAACTTCTTGAAAAGACCAATTTAAACTATTTGAAACATAAAGGACCAATATGAAACTTCGTGCAAACATGTGAAACCAATTTTGGGTTTTGACCTAAAAGAATTGAAGTTCAACAACGGTATCAAACATAGGGGCGTTTGGTATAGTGTTATATAACACTGTGTCATCACATGATACCAAAAAGGGTGTCATCTCATGACACTCAAAATGTTGTGTCATCTGAGATGATATCCTTGGGTGTGAATTTTTCTGAACATACCGTTATTATCCTTATTAATTATATTTTGTTTTCTTTTATATAAATTATTAAAAATATCCTAATTTTTCCGCCTCTTTATTGTGTTTGTTTTCTTTACTTCCAGGGTTTTTCTTCCCTAATGGAACGCCAAACCCTTGTGCTATCTCTAAATTCTTTGCTAATTGACATTTAAAATATTTTTGGAATATTTGAAGTTATTTAGATAAATGTTATTTTTTAGTTATATTAAACTATTTGATTATTTAAAATATTTTGTTCTCTATGTTGATTAGTCTTTTTTTAATTTAGAGTTATATCATAACAAATAAATATAATAGTAATTGTTGTTTTAGTAATTAAAAAATACATCATCGATGGCTTGATAAATATTTAATAAATAAATTTAAAACAAAAAATTCTTCAAGTGTTTTTTTTTGTTTAATTTAGAGTATCCACGACTAATTTTCTCACTGACTTTCAGATATCTAGAAGGGTGAAATAATTGGTCCAATGATTTAAAATTGTTTCATACCTAAGGCTAGAGATCAAATCCCTACACTTAATTAAAAATGAATGAGTCTCTTCCGCTCAATCATACTTCTTGGTTATGTTTGGTAAGGATGTAATTTAAAGGAAGGAATGTAATCTCACACTTCCCAGTTCCCAATAAACTTTACATCATAATTTTTACATACCAAACACACTTCTTATCATATCTTTTACATTTTCAACACACTTTTCTTTACAGTATTTTTCTTTATTATATAGTATTGTACCCTATAATACTTTATATATATTTTATTTTCATCCGTGCATTTTTATCAAGTATAGCTGTTAAACTACACGTATCGAAAAGAAAGAAATAAATGTGGGTTCCATTTCAATTATTTCACCAATATTTCTCTCCTATTTTTTTTAAGGGCACGTTCTTTACGCAGAAATGGAAACGAAAACGGAATGTGTTTACTGTGTTTGTTAGTAAAAGTTTGGGTATGGAAATAGAATGGGAATGTATTAAAATTACTACTTTACCCCTTATATTAAAATAATAAAAAGAAAAGAAAGTTATGATTGTGTCAAATCAAAGGATATAATAGATATTTTGTATTTTCTTTTTGCATTTTTTTAAAGTTGATGAAAATGAAAAATTAAAAAATATGTGAGACCCAGTGGACTGTTGTGTGTGTAATTCAAAGTCCCACATTGGTGGGGTGTATGGAGTGAGTGTGTGAGGAACTTATATAAATAGGTGTGAGTTATATAGGTTTCAACACACATAAGAATACTAGCCTATAACCATTGGGTGTTTTGGATTTTGGGTATTTTTATGTATTGAGGAGGGTTTGTAATTTTTTCGTTCAAAAATTACAAGTAGTAAAGTTTGTCCTAGTTGGGGTCGAGGCACCGAACCACGTTAAAATTTTTGTGTGCTTTTCTTTCTCTTTTCCTTATATTTTTTGTGCGGGGCCCAACAAGTAGTATCAGAGCCTGGTTCTGGCCTAGGGAGGAAGAAGGGAGAAAGAGCAAGAGGAAGGAATCGTCATCGTCCAGTCAGCAATTTGGAGAGAGGTTGGTTCTGGCTTATTTTCTAATTTTTTTTTTTCAAGTCAGATTTTCTTTTGAATTTGGACTGTTTGTGGTGCTGGTTGGTTGGCTGTGTGAGTGGAAGTATTTAGCCAAGAGTTGGGTTAAATACAATGAACACCCTGAAGTTTGAAGTTCTGTTGTTTGATGGGAGAACGGATTTTACACTGTGGCAATGCACAATTCAAGATTATTTGGTCCAGCAGGGTCTTGACTTAGCATTGCAAGATGAGAAACCGAGTGAAATGAAAGAGTCGGAATGGAGTACAATTCAGAAAAAGACTGTTAGTACAATTCGATTGGCACTAGCCCCACAGATAAAAGTGACTGTGCTGAAGGAGACACCACCGAAGAAGTTGTGGGACACGTTAGAGAGCAAGTTTGCGTCGAAGACATTGACAAATCGATTGATGATGAAAATGAATTTGTACTCATTGAAGATGGAAGAGGGAGGTAATGTGACTGATCAATTAACAAATATAATGAGATGGTATCTAGACTGTTTAATGCAGGGGAGACTATTAAGGATGAAGAGTAAGCGCTGCTTCTCTTGGCTTCACTACCAAAATCCTTCAAGCCTCTAGTCCAGTCAATGCTAGCAGGAAAGAGCACGCTGAATCTAGAAGAAGTGATGAGTACCTTGAAGGAGAGTCGGAGGATGATGGATGGTGAAGAGTCTTTCAGGGACAGTCATATACTAGTAGTGGATAGTGACAGGAAGAAGAAGGGTGATCAACTTAGAAGAAATTCTCGATCGAGAGACATGAGTACTGTTGAGTGCCATTACTGTGGACAGTTAGGTCACATGCAAATGAGATGTCCAGACTTCAAGGAGGACTTGCAGAGCATGAAGGAGAAAAGAGGCAGATCAAAGGGAGCTTTTTCTACTAATGTGGTTTCTTATGAAGATGAGTTAATCTGAGGATGTTAGAGGATTCTGCAGCAAAGGAGGATCGTTGCAGAAGCAGAAAAAGTCAAAAAATTAATATGAGAGTTTAGTTTTTTTTTATAGAGAGAAATAACGTAGGACTTTGGATTAAGAGAGGATTTGTTGTGTGTGTAATTCAAAGTCCCACATTGGTGGGGTGTATGGAGTGAGTGGGTGAGGAGCTTATATAAATAGGTGTGAGTTATATAGGTTTCAACACACATAAGAATACTAGCCTATAACCATTGGGTGTATTGGGTTTTGGGTATTTTTATGTATTGAGGAGGGTTTGTAATTTTTCCGTTAAAAAATTACAAGTAGTAAAGTTTGTTCCAGTTGGGGTCGTGGTAGTAGGTCTTGAAGCACCAAACTACGTTAAAATTTTTGTGTGCTCTTCTTTCTCTTTTCCTTATATTTTTTGTGCGGGGCCCAACATGGACCCCACCCATTCCTTGCTCATTTCGATGGCTATTTCTTGTTAAAGAACAAGGCCTATCTTTCCTTACTTTATCCCATTTCTTTCTTATTGTTGGTTATATGTAACATCGAAGTTGATGTTCAATACATCTCTTTAATCAATTAATCCCTTTAGTCACTTGATTTCTAATCTATTTAAGGTAGGTCTTTATTAATTATTAGTATGGGTCCTTATTAATATTAAAAAATAACATGTTTACAGAAAAGTAATGAAATTCAGTACTCATGTTATCTGTAATATTCAAGATCAGTTTAATTTGTAATATTCTACTTACTACATGCCCCATTTTAGTCTTTCTTTTCCTACTAATTTTGAAATCAAGTTGATTTTTTTAAAAATTATTGTAACAGTTTACAAGGAAAGGAAATAAGGACCGGGCCCTGAAAAAACATACTGGGGCATAATACATTCTAAATCAAAATTTTGAAACCATTATTCATGGTATTCCTTCCAATTTGTATGTTTGAAGAGCGAAAAAATTGGATGTATTGGCCTTGGTTTATCAAGTTCTTTTTTGGTTTATACAAGTTGGATGTATTATCTAGATTCGAATTTATTAATGGACTAAACTGAGGTAAAGTTACTTAGATGCTTGTTATAAAGTTCACCAATATAATTGAAACACGTGGCAAAAATTTTTTGTATAACCAATCATGGTAGAGAGAGAAAATGAAAAGCAATAAATTACATACCAATCAAATTGGAGAGAGAATATAAATAAGGTTTATGATTGGTGAACTTTATAACAAGCACCTAAGCAACTTTACCTTAGTTTTTTTCCTTTATTAATTGATTTCTTATTATTTGGATTAAAGTCTCTTGTAAATGTATTTTGAGATTGAATGCCTATCTTAATCTTGAATAGGAATGCCATTCTCTTATCTAAATTTCTTGTTAAAAAAAGATGTAAGATTAGTCCATCTATAAAAATGTCAAGAAAGTTTCTTAAAATACCAAATATACTATATATTTTATTTATATATGTTCTTGTCAAAATTTTCATTTTACACTTCATCTAACATATGTTCTTCTTAGGGCAAATATTAAGGTTTCACCTAATTGATAAATAGAATTTTTTAATATTAAAAATTAATTTTTTAATTAAACTTTCACATGTTTAAAGTTATTAAATGCTTGGTCAATTAATCAATTGAAACTTTATACGACACTCGATATATATATATATATATATATATATATTAACGAGGGGTTGGTCAAAGTGGTAAGTAGTTTGGTATCATTTAAGTAAGGTCTCGAGTTTGATACCTTTTGAATGTATAGCTATCTTCATTAGGAGACTCTCCCACAATAGTTAGATACGCGACATGGGTCGAATTCGAATAAGTTAGAGTAGTACCTCAGAGACCGAGCGAGCAACCAATAATCCAATAATCCAATATATATATATATATAACCTCTAAGAAAGCCAATAATAATTAAGGTTAGTTAGGAATAGTTGGATAAAGTCAAAATGGGAGCCAAAGTTGCTCTATTGGTTAGAAGTGAGAACCGTGAGGCAAAAGGCTTGGACTGAAATGTTCTAGAGAGGTTGAAAATGCCTATTTTGCATAGAAAGAAATACATGAATAGAAAGTGAAGGAATGTAAAATATTGTAGAGTAAAAAAAATAATTGTAGAAAAGAGTGAAGAGGAAGATAGAGAGAAAATGTATAATAAAAAGTGTGTTTGATATGTAAAAATTATGATGTAAAATTGTTTTGAAAATCGTAAGAATCATTAATTTTACTGTTTTGAACTCTTACCAAACGTACCCTTCCTACTTATAAATTAACACATGATTAATAAATTATACTTATTTTTAAAACTTTAATTTTGGACAGAAGTATGTTTTTGTTTCCATTTTCAAGTTCAACGTCAAAGTTTCCATTCTTGTATCAATGCTTGCGTAACCAAGTGTTTATGATTCGATTTCTGAGATTTGATATGAAGCAGTTTTAAATCTTATTTATTCTTTTGAGATACCTACAAAGTAACGAAAAAATTAGTTATACTTTTTTTTTAAGTAAGGTCTTGAATATTGAATTAAGTTTTGTGTACAAAAAGTCTTTTATTAAAAGAGCTCTACCTCAATATAGAAATTCTGAATCTCAAAAAAAAACCCAAAAAAATTATAGTCCCTAATTATGTAATTGTAATAAATATAAAAATTAAGAAAATATAGACAGTGAATTAAAACTTTTTTTTACTATATTAACAATTTATTTTTTAAAAGATAAGCTATCTAATTATTTAATTTTTAGACAATAACCCGTATACAAACCAATAATTACAAGTTTTAAACTCGTAACAAGTTAGTCTTTTTAAAAGATCAAATCTAGGAAAATTAACCGTAAAATTTTGACTACACTAATAATTTAGCTTTTGAAAGATGCAATGTCTCTTAATTTGATCAATAAAAGATAAAATGTATAAATTTTGTCTCTAAAATCTTAATTTAGTTTGATCATTTAATTAATAAAATGAATAAAAAGATAAGTGATAATAATATTTATAAAAAAAGATAATAATAGTAATGAATACCAACATACTTTTAAATAATAAATTAGATTATAGTTGAAAAAAAAGAAGAGGAGGGAAAATAAATTATACCAGCACACCATATAAGGATTAATATAGAACAAATAGCAAAAATAAAAAATTGATTTAAAAATTTTGAAATAATGGGGACCAATAAGAAATCAGTGGTCAAAATAAAGAACCAAAACTAATTGAGAATCGATCATCCAAAATTAAATTACGATATTTTATTTTTTAAAAACTAAATTAAAATAGCATACTTATATTTTTCAAAGATTAAAATTTTAATTTACTCTAAATTTTTCAATAACTAAAAGTAAATCACAAAATTGAAAATGGTTGGAGAAAGTTTTCAAAAATCAAGTGAGATTGAGTGGTTGAGAATTGAGATTGTGAAATCAAGAAGAGTCAATTCAAACTTGAAGAAGGTTGAAATGCCAAAAGCCATTTCCTTTATCCTCAATTTCAATTTCCAACCCAAAACTATCAGATTTCATATATTTGTATAGGATTTTTTTAAGGTACAAATTGTTTAGGGGGCAAACTCATATAAACGTTTACTTAGCGTATTTGTAAAAATATAATTTTTTTTAAAATCTTTACAATTGAACTAATACAAACGCGCCACGCAGACGTTTACATGAATTTACACCGTAGAAAGACCCATTTGTATAGCTTCTCCCAAGTCCCAATGGTTAACGCATTCTACCTCTACATGTAGGGGTGTTCGAAAAACTCGCCGACCCGACCCGGTCACAAAAGTGACATCGGGTACCCTGGGTCGGACCGGGACTCGGGTCTGACAGTGTTGGACCCGCTCCAGGGTACTTCCATTTTTTTTTTTAAATTTTTTGTTTATATTTATTGAAATAAATAATAATTATATGAAAATAAAATAAAATTGATGGCTGAAAAGAAGATATATATATTATTTAATATTTTATTAATTTATTCCTAAAAATTAGGTAATAAATCAATTTAAAATTTAAAAAATCTATTCAACATGTATTAATTACTCCTCATTTTCTATGCCCACTCTCCATTTTCCATCACTCAAATTCAAATTTTCAAAAAAAAAAAAAAAATCGACTGACCTGACGGACCCGGCTATTACCCAGATCGGATCTCAGGATCCAGCCAAAACTCAGCCCGGCCCGACCCGTGTACACCCCTATCTACATGTGCTAATTCCATGATTGTTGTGCATTCCCTTCATTCCAAGCAAATGGTACAAAATACTTCATTTTTATGTGTATATAAAATTAACCAACTTATATACAAGAATGCTTTGGAAATTGGAATTCAAAAGATCGTTAACTATATTTAATTTAAGATTTATCTAACATGTATTAAAATTGATCGATAAAACTTTTGAACATTGAAATTTGTTGTTTTAGTTGAGTGAAATATTCTAGGCTAAAGTACTATTTTGGTCTTCAATATTTGCATGAAGTTTAATATTGGTCCTTAATGTTTCAAAAGTTTAATGTTGATCCTCAAAATTTTTTTTGATCGATTTTGGTCCTCGAGCGTAATACCGTTAACTTTTTGCCATTAAATGATGACGTGGCATGCTTATATGGCACACCTTCTCTCCTACATGTCTTATTTTAATGACGTGACATGATACATCACTGTTACGTCACCCTAGATGATGATGATAATGATGCTGATGAAGGAGAGAAGATAATGATATGGCAATCTGGGGTGACGTGGTAGTAATGTGTCATGCCACATCCTTAAAATATGACATGTAGGAGAGAGGGTGTGCCATATAAGCACGCCACGTCATCATTTAACGACAAAAAGTTAACGGTGTTACGCTCGAGGACCAACATTAAACTTTTGAAACATTAAGGACCAACATTAAACATCATGCAAACATTGAGGACTAAAATAGACCTTTAACCAATATTCTATTGACTAATTAAGAGATACTTTAATATATACCTTAACAGACATATTAGATAAATCCTTTAATTTAAAGGTCCTTCTAACATGTACAGATGTTAAAATTTTATCTAATTGATCAATTGAGTTTTCAAGCATTAAATATTATTATTTTTTAAATGAATTTTCGTAAATTTTAAGACATAAAATACTCTCTTGACCAATTAAGAGAAACCTTAGGGCACATGTTAGATAAATCCTTAATTTAATAAAAAAAAGTCCATTGTACATTTTATTTTGGCTAAAGGTCTATTTTGGTCCTCAATGTTTGCATGAAGTTTAATGTTGGTCCTCAAAGTTTTTATTTTTGGTTGATTTTGGTCCTCGAGCGTAACACCTTTAACTTTTTACCGTGACGTGGCATGCTTATATGGCACACCCTCTCTCCTACATGTCATATTTTAATGACGTGGCATGACATATCACTGCCACGTCACCCCAGATTGCCACATCATCATCTTCTCTCCTTCATCAGCATCATTATCATCATCATCTGGGGTGACGTGGCAGTGATGTGTCATGCCACGTCATTAAAATATGACATTTAGGAGAGAAGTGTGCCATATAAGCATGCCACGTAGGGATGGCAATCTTACTCGGACCCAACGGGTATCCAGTAAAATTACCCGTTGGGTCCGGGTCCGGGGTTTTTAACGGGTAAATTTTCAGGGACGGGTAAGGAGTATTCACCCTGGCCCCGGACCCGGTGATATAATATATATAAATAATTTTTATATATTATTTATATATATAAATATTAAAAATAAAATTTTACCCACATCTCACACTTACCCAGTAGTCCAGTCTCACACTCTCACCCTCATCACGTGAGCAAGAAACAATGTTTTCTTTATCAATACTTTTATATTGCAGGAGGCAGAAAAAAGTAATAAATTTTCCGGGTCCGGGGATTAAGTATTCGATGGGTCCGAGGATGGGTCTCACATTTTATACCCGGCCGGAGACGGGGAAAAAATTGAGTACCGGGGCCGGGGATTGCAGTATCCTCCTCGTACCCTACCCATTGCCATCCCTAATGCAAAGTCATAATTTAACGGCAAAAAGTTAACGGTGTTACGCTCGAGGACCAAAATCGACCAAAACCAAAAACTTTGAGGACCAACATTAAACTTTTGAAACATTGAGGACCAACATTAAACTTCATGAAAACATTGAGGACCAAAATAGTACTTTAGCCTTTTATTTTTTTTCTCACGGGTATTCTTTTATTGGAGACAATTTTGTTCGAGCTAAATGAGGTCTCATATAAGGGGTAGAGCTCTCATAACAAAATTTTTTCTATACACAAAACTCGAATCCGAGACTTTACTTAAAAAGAATAAAGTACCTACCACTTCAACCAATAATCTATTTATCCATTGTACATTTGATGTGATCTTTTTAAATTACTTTAGTATAATTATTCAACCGGACATATGATGGTAAATTTTGATTTAGTAAGGGCCACTAAGTAGTTCAAAAGGAATTTCAATTCTCAATTAAAGACAACTTGTTAGTCATTTAAGACATCATTTTCATTTATCAATTATCAATTTTCATTTTTTTTTTCATGTTTTTAAGAAAAATGGTTCGCTTGCAAAATGACTAAATTTTCATTTGTTAATACTCTAGATTACTCCAAATGCATAGTGAATCACCAATAAACTTGTAGAAAAATATCAAAAAAGAAACAAGATTGAAACAGCCAATTATGTGTTTTTAATTATTATAATAAAAAAATTTCTTGAATTTTATATTTTGACTAAATTCCTCATCTTTTACTAAGCTTTCTTGAGAGAGATTTTACCTCTTGTTCTTATCCTCCAAAAAAAAAACAAATCCCCTATTTGATTACCATATTTGTCTTAGGGACTTTTCTAGGGTGTAAATTGTTTAGCGTGTAAACTCATACAAACGTTTACGGTACATTTGTATTGATCAGTTGCAAAAATTTAATTTTTTTCATAAAAATATTTTTGTAATTGGACCAATATTATTGAGCCACGCAGGTATTTGTACCCTAAACAATTTGTACCCTAGAAGAACCCTTGTATAAGGCTCTTTACAACATTTTTGGGCTTGAATTTATATAGGTAAAACAGGAACAATGACAAGGCAGGCCTTTCATTTCGGCCCAAAAATGGCCCAGGCTTTATTTGAATTTGGGCTTGCCATGTGGTAATGACAATCATTCTCTTCTTCCCATCCATAATTTTATGAGAAAATTACCCTGCTCTCCAATAAGGTTCTAATCTTCAAAGGTAGATAACAATTTTAAAATTAAATAAATTCAAAAGTAAATATAATATTTAAAAATATTTTTTCCTAATCTTTAACTATCTTATAAGATAGTTTCAATTAAAATATACATATATTTAAATATACAATTTGCCTAAAAATTCGCATGTGGGTGAACTACAAATCAGGATTGGATTTGAATTGGCACCGTAAGTGGTGTGAAAGAAAACATTCTAGATACTAGAGACAATTAATTAAGTCTATTTTATTTTTATAAAAAGAATTTTATATATATATATATCATTTAAAATAATTATTATTATATTTTAAGATATAATAATAATAAATTAAATAAAGGGAAAAAAGGGAAAGAAAACAGTTAAGGTGGCATTAGTAGAGTGATTAAAACAAATTTGGTTAAAAAATACTCTTAAATATCCCTACATCTTAAAATTTACTTCAAAAATTAAATATTTTGACTTTCAATTATAATAGGAAAAGAATTACTGAGTCCCGCCGCCCATACACACACACATCTCTATATATATAAATAGACCCACAATCCCACATACTCAAAGAAATTGGATTAGGTTTAATTTTGGCAGTAAAATTGTAGTGGGATCGTTCGAAGATGAAGCCAATTTTCTCAAAGATAGATTTATTGATGAAGAAAAGTCATGATCATCAGAAGAAGAAGAAAAAGAAGAAATCATTCGATTTAAGCGATTTGTCTAATGCACTTGATGCTTTTCAATTAGATATTAATGATCTCAACGATAAGATCGTAAGATCTCCTCCTAATATATTCATCAATCCTTCTAATGATGCTTCTGCTTCTCAAGATCGTCTCAATGCATCTTATCATCATCATCAATCTTCCTCCAAAGGTTTAATTCTTATTCATTAATACAATTTCTTTTTTATTTACACTACAAGAAAACGGTTCGAAAAAAATAATATGTTCTTGAACAATCAAGTTTTGATCATCCAAATAAGTTAAGGGATTTAATTTGTTAAATATTATTAGACGAATACAAATAAAATGTTAAGTTGTTTATTAATTTATTAAAATGTTTATTAAATACATTATTAACTCTAATCAATGCAATTGTGTTATCTATGGTCAGTTTGTTAGAATTAACAGGCATATATGATATGCCATGGTCTAATCTGAAGAAGAACTAGGTCTTCCTCTCTATTACCCTGATCGTGCTGCGGCTATCATAGGAGGCTCAGTTAAAGAGGAGACCTAGCTTGTATTTATAAGTGTGTCTTACTGGGCCCTCCCATTACGGGCTTCAGTAAAACCCTAAAGGCCTACACATAGCCGCCTATCAGACTTTATCATAATGTGTGCTTTTAGCCCAACAATGATTGCTTTATACTTTGGGCCTCCTTTATATTGAACCACCTATCAACCCGATTTATTTAGAAAACTAAATAAAATATTTTAAACAATTAATGTGAGCCCAAATATAAATATTTTTCTAATATAGTTACCTTTTTTGTTGGTTAGTATCTTTTTTAAATAGAAGATAGTTATTGTTATTTATCTTTTTTGATTAAAAAAATACAAAGAACATTACAATATAATCACATGAATATATTCAAATACTTCATAAATTAACATGTCTTAAAATTAGGTTTCGAATAATTAATAAAGAGTATAATAGAAAATATATAATTTTTTAAAAGGTAGTTTTGTCCTAAATTATTTAAATTTTAGCTCAAACAAACTATCCTTAACCATCTCACACCATTCATTAAACTCCCAATCAAAGATTATGTAAAAGTTTGATTCTTTTTTAAGTATTTGAACCCAACCCACTTTAAGTTCAATATTCACTTTGGGCTTGTAAAGTATTTGGCCCCACATGGATTTTTTTTTCAAAAATTAAAGAAGGTTTTATATTAAATTAAATATTATAGTTTATGTTAATATATTCGGAATTGTTTAAACATTCTTGTAGCTAAAATCTCAAACCAAAACTTTCGGTCCCTATTATCATTTAATGATTGAAATTAAAATTGCTTGTTTATTGTTTAATTGATATACACAATTATATATTAAACAGTGAGCAATTGGTTAATTATGTGTGTTAATTTCATTTTTGAAAATTATTGAAACAGATTGCTATGATTTTTCAAGTTTATCAGAGTCCCTAAATAATATAGAAAAAGCAGCAGATTACCAGCTTAAGGTTAGACGTAAAACGATGAAGTCCTCCCGTAACCTTGTAAGAGTTTCATCAGTTTTGCCAAGACGACCTTCGTTTCATATTACGAATATGGTCTTTGAAAGTCGTCTTTATAGACATATGAAGAATAATATTAATGCCAATGCATCTCCAAATGCTACATTTCTCACATTACCATTATCAATACCGTCATCGCCACCACTATATTCTGACCTATTTAATGATGTTAATATTGTCCATCGTCGTCTTCATTGTCGTCGCTGACACAAATCTATCTGATTAATATATATTATTTTAGTTTTTCTTTTGTAACAATGAATCGAGGAAGAATGTCTTCTTGCATTGTATTATATATTCTTTTATAATAGTAACTATGTACTAGACCTTTTAAGTTATATATCCATAGAGAGATAGATTGTGGTTTAGATATAAAGGTTTGATTCATAACGATTGTAATTTTAGGTGATGAGTCAACAAATATTAATTTTGTTACTATCAAATTTGACCCCATTCACAAAAGCATTCTTGTTACACTCACTCAGCAAAAAAGGTTTCCACCCAAATGGACCCACGGCCCATTAATCTATTTGTAGCATTATAAATATTTAAGGTTGTCAAACTCTAGAGTTTTAAGTAAACTCGTGGAAGAAGGGTAGACTCGCATCGTAGAATCGTATTACCTATGTCATTATATATGTATTACCTATTAATATTTTTATAGCATAAGTACCTAACTAATACCAAATTAATCATCAATTACCATATTTAATTACATAAGTGCATTTCAAAACGAGTGATAAATGAATAAAATCAAGTTTCTCCTTATGTACGTTACATTTGAAATCCAAATCTCAATCCATACATGATGAAATAGACCAATTTCAACATATTTGCACCCTAAGGGTATGTTTGGATTGGGGATTAAGGGGGAGAAGGGAAGGGAAGGGGAGACTTTCAAGATATCTTCCCTTTGTTTGGGAAGATAAAAATTGGAGGAGAAGATAATGGAAGATCAATTATTAATCCTCCATTATCCTTCCCCTTCACAAATTCAAGATACCTCAAATTGGAGTATTTTGGAGGAGGTATCAACACCCAAACAAGGAGAGGACATATGGAAAGTTAACATTCCCTTCCCCTTCCCTCCCTTCTCTTCTTATCTCTCCCCTTCTCTTCCCCTCTTAAGTCCTAAACAAACCCGAAGAGAAGAGAAGAGAGGAGGAAGTTCTCTTTTTCTGATTCCTTAATTTTTACTTAATGAAAAATAATGAATCAATTTTTTGCACTCTTTCTATTATGATAACTACTTCCCTTAAATATGTTAAAAATTGTTCCCTCCAATATCTAATTTAAATAAAAAAGAGAAAATTATATATTATACCCCACATTTTATGTTATTTGTGCACAAAGACCGAAATTCAAATGAACTTAGATCAATCCACAATTTCCTACAATTTTTGCCAATGTAAAATTTACTGTATTTTTATTATTCCCCTTGCCCACTCTTCCTCCTCTCTCGTTTTTGTTTTTTATTTTTCTTTCTCCTCTTCCTCTTAGCTAAGAGATTAATTCTTCCCTTCTATGTCTGAGAATTGAGAGTTTTCCTCTTCTCTTTTAAACAAGTTTTCTTCTCTTTTTCTACGGGAATTCTCTTTGCGGAGAAGTATTTTATGGAGCTATTTTAGAGAAATACATCTTCAAAATCTATGAACTCTTTAAGTAAAAGAAGTTTATCCACAAACATAAACTTGACAACTCTATTGAAGTTTTCAGAAAGGTGCAAAATGGATTCATTGTAGTACTGCAAATTGCGCCACGAGCCACTCTATCTCTTCTCTCTCATCGTGTCGCAACCGTGATACGGTTTTACATAGAAAGCTATTAATTGTATGAGTTTGTAATCGTTTAAGAAGTTGAAATGTGAATGTAGGATAAATGTATATCCATGCAAGAAAAAGAAAAAAATATTAGTAGAGATTTATATATATATTTAATGTATTTAACGTTATAATATATATAAATTCTTTTAAATAATTCATGGTCGCAACCCGCATTGCAGCGGTCGCAACCGCAATTTAAAACCTTGATATACGGAAACACGGATCCCATGCAATTCTTATAGGTGCAATTTGCTGCAATTCCCTCGAATCGGTGCCGTTTTGTGTCTTTTTTTTAAAAAAAAAAGAATTGCTAAACCTATAGTTAGTTTCTCCAAAACGGCGTCAATCACACATACTTCCCTTAAGCTACCCGCCTTCTTTCTTGGAAATCCATCTTGGGGCAAATCTCTCAACAGCGGACTCCGACGACGACGATGTAGGTGGGACACGATGGGAACTTCTCAACCTCCTTGCGCGTTCTCTCTCAGATACAAAATAGTAAAGTGCGTTCTTCCCTTCTCCCATAAACACGATTGCCTTCTCAGTCTTAGGATGGCATGGCTTTGAGGGGGTTGGGATTTTTCGCGTCGTCTCTGGTGCGTTCTTCCCTGTCTAGGCTTTATTTGTTGTTCTATTCTGGTGTTGTAAAACCTTCTATAATTTAAATTTCAGTTTTGTGATGAAAAAATAGATATTTTCTGATATATTTGATATATCTTTGATAAATCCAATCTGTTCTAAAAACTTATCATTTGCATAGAATATGTAAATTTGAAGAGGGGATATCAATTAATTAGTATTTGCTTGTTTAGTAATTAGACGAAGTAGAACAAAAGTAAAACACAAAGTTGAAGAACATTTTTTTAACAAAAGATGATAAATGGAACACAAAAGCTGCCCTTCCAATTAGAACCAAGCCAAGCAGCATTGCACTTGCTCTAACAAAACCCCAAGGACTGCAGAGAATATAAGTCATATTTACCATGGGTAAGATATAAGGAAGCTTTTCTAAAAACCAAAATACTGGAATGAAAAAAAAAACTTATTATTACAAGGTATAGTTGAAGGAAAATAGGGATGAAACAATCACATAAATTCCCTAATTTTAATTGGAAGATTCAAGCATCCAAGAATATGAACATAGATTTCATGGGTACTAATCCGGAACTCCATACGTGATGATGATGTTGTATTATACGGTTGCAACGACCAAGTAATCCACATTACCAAAGAATTTCACAAGAGTGCAAGACAGGGAATGGAGAAGAAATCCTCCATATCAAAGAGAAAAGAGAATCTTAAGCCTAGAGATCCTGGGGTAGATTATCTTGTTGGGTTGGTTTGTTTTTTTTGTTCCTTCGGACCCGCCTTGTACCAAAAAAAATATAAAATAAAAAAAAATAAAACTGACGTATATATGCCCATGATCTTTAATCTACGCTAAAATCTCTCCCACTAATTAATATAATTAATGTGCCTTTTATTAAATCAATATTAATAATATATTGATAAGTTTAATTAAAAAATACTTAAATAAGGCTCATTAATTATACATCATTAATTAATTAATTAATAAATGTATTAATTAATAAATAAATGATTTACCACAAAATTTGTCTTTATAGATACTTTATATTTTAGTAATTTAATGGGATAATTATTAAAAATCTTTGGTTGTGAGTTGGGGTCTTTGCCCGATAGGCTAGTGGATAATTCAACCCATCACGAATTACTACAAAAATTACGAACCCCAAATCTATTTATTCAGTTGAATTATGGTTTGATGTTTGTCCAATTAAATGCAAACATTAGTCCATTAATAAAGTAATGCTAACCCACAAATATTCCAGCACTAGTGCGACATTAAGGTGGCGTTTGGTATCCGTGAGTGTTTTAGTGGGAAGTGAAAATGGAAATGGAAGTGGAAGTAGAAGTAGAAGTGATAAAAAGTATGTTTGGTATGGAGGGAAATGGAAGTGGAATGTAAAAATAATATTGTTTGGTAGGATGAAAAAAGAAGATAGGGAAATAGAAGATAAAAGTATGAAATACCCTTTTTGTCCTTACTTTTTTAAAAGCCACAAATTTTGTATGGGTATTTTGGTCTTTAAACCAAACCTCACCTCACCTTCTCTCCACTTCTTCAAGGAAGCAACCTTCTCACTTAGCTAGGAACCTTCAACTCACCTCACCACTTCTAAAACCATACCAAACACACTTTAATCTCACCTTCCTTTTAACCTCTCCTCTAAAAACTATACCAAACGGCCCATAAAATCCCCCAAAAAAAACATAGTAATGAGAAGCTGGAAGATGAAGTTGCGCAACAAGTTGATCAGTATATCATAAGAGCTTAAGGATACTTACTTCTGCCAACATATAAGACAAATATGGCATCAGTTGATCAGTATATCATAAGAGCAATTTCTCGGTCGGCGGAATGCCTGACATGAAAGATAGTATACAGATGCAATATACCAAATTTGTTACTGTCAGAGTCGTCGCCGGAGTGGGCCCCCGTTGAGAGACGCAGCTTCGCAAGGATTTGGAAGAGGGAAAACGCGCGTAGTGATGGGCAAAAACGACATAGTTTTGGAAGAATTGTAGGAAATTGCACCTATAAGAATTGCACAGATCCGTTTCCTTGATATACACTTTCTTGGAACAAGATCCTCTAAATTTCTTCCTCTCTAGTTACTGTGCATTTCCTTGAAACGGCGCCGTTTTTCACAATATGTTGTATTTTTTTTTCCTTTCTGAACTAAGCCATACGGTGCCGTTTCCAGATGGATTTTTTTTTTCTCATTTCAGTATCAAAGCGTTCGTTTCCAGATGCGATTGCGGCCATGTATTCGCTCGTCGCTCATCCCTTGCCGTCGACGTCTCATCCATGGCGTCGCTCTATCTGCATAAACGACCGCTGCATCAGTGCCGTTCCATCTCTCCCTTCTCCGGCGACGACAAATGTAGAGTCGAATTAAGGTATGCGATTGCGGCCATGTATTGGGGGCATGGGGTTACAACTGAGGCGGTGAAGATGACTGCATTCATTCTGTATTTTAGTTAAGTTGTGATCCTGATTAGAATGATTTTTGAGTTTTGAGGAACTTTTTCTTATATTTTGAGGTAGTGTCATGTATTGAGTCATGATTGACATATCCGGAGAAGGATCCCATATTAGTTATTAGTTATGTTGCCAACAGAAATTAATTAATAGAGCATGTAAACACCAGAAGCCAAACATAAATTATTGTGAAATCATATTAGTTATGTTGCAAGATATACCCATCCTGGTGTTACAAAATA
Source organism: Senna tora (assembly GCA_014851425.1). Classification (NCBI taxonomy): domain Eukaryota; kingdom Viridiplantae; phylum Streptophyta; class Magnoliopsida; order Fabales; family Fabaceae; genus Senna; species Senna tora. The sequence goes on along the minus strand of CM026265.1, from coordinate 3,607,135 downwards.
TTTAATAGTGCTATGACATCATTTAATGCGTCATATTATTTGGGTCATTAAGTGCTAATGATTCAAAATTTAGAGTACGTTTGGTATAAGTACACGGATGTAAAGTACCGTAGAGAAAAGTGAAGAGAGAGAAAGTTTAATAAAAAGTGTGTTTGGTATGTATAAAATATAATGTAAAATTTTTTTGAGAATCGTAAAACACCATAATTTTATTGTACATAATTCTTACCAAACGAACCCTAGTGACTTAATTGTCACAATCTTGCAAGAATAAAAAATAGGACTAAATTAAGGTAAAATTACTTAGGTGCTTGCTATAAAGTTCACCAATATAATTAAAACATTTGGCAAAAAAATTTTGTATAACCAATCATTGTAGAGAGAGAAAAAGAAAAGTAATAAATTACATAGCCAACCAAATAGGAGAGAGAACATAAATAATGTTTATGATTGGTGAACTTTATAGTAAGCACCTAAGCAACTTTACCTTAGTTTTTTCTTAAAAAATATATCTTTTGGTCTTACTTTATCATTCATCTTTGCAGTGTATTTAAACATAAAAATAAAAAAAATCTTAATTAAACTCTTGAAGTTATTATCTTCAAACGTAGATAACAATTTTAAAGCTAAATAAATTCAAAATTAAATATAATATACTACTATTTATTCGAAAATATTTTTTCTTAATCCTAACTATTTATAAAATAGTTTCGATTTAAATATACATATATTTAAAAATATATGTATATCACACAATATGTTTACTCTTTTAAAAATTAAGAGAAGTATTACAATCAATATTAAATAAATGTAATTTTCCCTTGATTATATTTAAATAATCTTTAAAGAATAAAGCTAAAAATTCGCATGTGGGGTTGGATTTGAATTGGCACCGTACGTGGCGTGAGAGAAAACATTTCTATTTTCTAGATACTAGACACAATTAATTAAGTCTATGTTATTTTTATAAAAAGAATTTAATATATATATATATATATCATTTAAAATAATTATTATTATATTTTAAGATAATAATAAATTAAATAAAGGAAAAAAAACAGTTAAGGTGGCATTAGTAGAGTGATTAAAAGAAATTTTGTTAAAATACTCTTAAATATCCCTACATTGTAGATACATACATTATCTCCATCTTAAAATTTACTTTAAAAATTAAATATTTTGAGTTTCATTTATAATAGGAAAAGAATTACTTCATCCCGCCGCCCCCACACACATCTATATATATAAATGGACCCACAGTCCCACGTCCTCGAAACAAATTGGATTAGGGTTTAATTTTGGCAGTAAGATCGTAGTGGGATCGTTCGAAGATGAAGCCAATTAACTCAAAGAGAGATTTATTGATGAAGAAAAGTGATGATTAGAAGAAAAAATACTTCGATTTAAGCGATTTGTCTAATACACTTGATGCTTCTCAATTAAATATTAATGGTCTCAACGATAAGATCGTAAGATCTCCTCTTAATATATTCATCAATCCTTATAATGATACTTCTGCTTCTCAAAGTATTTTTTTTGGATCGATTTTAGTCCTCGAGCGTAACATCGTTAACTTTTTGCCGTTAAATGATGATGTGGCATGCTTATATGGCACACTCTCTCCTCCATGTCATATTTTAATGACGTGGCATGGCATATCATTGTCACGTCACCCCATATTGCCGCATCATCATCTTCTCTCCTTCGTCATCATCTTTATCATCATCATCTGAGGTGACGTGGCAGTGATCTGTCATACCATGTCATTAAAATATGACATGTAGGAGAGAGGGTATGCCATATAAGTAGGCCACATCATCATTTAACGTTAAAAAGTTAACGGTGTTACGCTCGAGGACCAAAATCGACCCAAAAAAAATACTTTGAGGACTAACATTAAACTTTTGAAACATTGAGGACCAACATTAAACTTCATGTAAACATTGAGGACCAAAATAATAGTTTAGCCTTTAATGTTTGAACCCAGCCCACTTTAAGTTAAAGATTCACTTTGGGCTTGTAAAGGTATTTGGCCCCACATGGATTTTTTTGTGAAAAATTAAAGGATTTATATTATATTAAATATTACAATTTATGTTAATATACAATTATTGATGTTTCCGATTTGTTTAAACATTCTTGTAGCTAAAATCTCAAACCAAAACTTTCAGTCCCTATTATCATTTAATGATTAAAATTAAAATTGCTTGTTTATTGTTTTATTTATATACACAATTATATATTAACCCGTGAGCAATTGGTTAATTAATTTTGGTAATGAAAATTATTGAAACAGATTGCTATGATTTTTCAAGCTTATCATAATCTCTAAATAATATAGAAGAAGCAGCAGATTATCAGCTGAAAGTTAGACGTAGAACGATGAAGTCCTCTCGTAACCTTGTAAGATTTTCATTGCCAAGACAACCTTCGTTTCATATTACGAATATGGTCTTTGAATGTCGTCTTTACAGACATATGAAGACTAATATTAATGTCAATGCATCTGCAAATGCTACATTTCTCACGTTACCATTATCAATACCGTCATCGCCACCACTATATTCTGACCTATTTAATGATGTTAATATTGTCCATCGTCGTCTTCGCTGTCGTCGCCAACACAAATCTATCTGATTAATATATATTATTTTAGTTTTTTTTTTGTAACAATGGATCGGGAAAGAATGTCTTCTCAAAGTATTTTTATGGGTTGTTCCTTGCATTGTATTATATATATATATATATTTTTAGAATAGTAACTACGTACTAGACCTTTTTAAGTTATGTATCCATAGAGAGATAGATTGTGGTTTAGATATAAAGGTTTGATTCATAACGATTGTAATTTTAGGCGATGAGCCAAAAAATATTAATTTTGTTACTATCAAATTTGACCCCATTCACAAAAGCATTCTTGATACACTCACTCAGCAAAAAAAGGTTTTCACCAAAATGGACCAACGACCCATTAATCTATTTGTAGCATTATAAATATTCAAGATTGTCAAACTCTAGAGTTTTGAGTAAATTCGTGGAAGAAGGGTAGATTCGTATCGTAAAATCGTAGTATCTATGTCATTATATATGTATTACCTATTAATATTTTTATAGCATAAGTACCTAACTAATATACCAAATCAAATCATCAATTTCCATATTTAATTATATAAGTGCATTTCAAAGCGAGTAATAGATGAATAAAATCAAGTTCCTCTTTATTACGTTACATTCGAAACCCAAATCTCAATCTATACATGATGAAATAGACCAATTTCAACATATTTAAGTGCACTTCCATACTTAATTAAAGCCCCATATAGTATGGGCCTTTAAAAAAGGAAAAAGATTGAGCATTTTTCATGTCAAATTGCAAAATCGCTGTCAAACTCGCGTAGTCTACCCGAGTTTATTTGATTTTACCCGAATTCACTCGAGTCTACCTGATTCTGAGTTTATAAGCGAGTTAAAACGTTTTTGGGGTAAAAACGTAGACTCGAACGAGTTTATGAGTCAACTCGCATGTTTAACAACCATGTAAAAATTATTACACACGAAATTCTAGGGACGTTGCATCTCATATTTTTGTGATGAGGAAATTTGTCACAACATACATAGTCTAATTTTTTAAAAAAAAAAAACTAAAAGAAGTATTTCAATCAATATTAAATAAATGTAATTTTCCCGTTCTAAAAAAAGTAATTTTGTCATTCTAAAATAATTTTGGTCAAATGCCATTTTTGGTATTTTATGTTTCACCCAAGTTTTAAATTAATCATTTCTCTTTCAAAAGTTTTATATTAGTCATTTATGTTTCCCAAAAGTTTTATATTTGTTCTTCAGGTTTCATTAAAGTTCTATATTGGTCCTTTATGTTCCATTGAAGTTCTATATTGGTTCTATATGTTTCATTAATATTTTATATTAGTCCTTTATGTTTCATTAGAATTTCATATTGGTCCTCTCAACATGATTTTATTTTTGGCTTAAATGACGTCCTTTAGGTGTTTTTGGTGTGTCTAAGGCCACATCAGCTATCTGATACACGTAGGAGAGATTATGTGTCCACCTCGGCACGCCACGTTAGTAGTTAATTTAAGAAATTGACTAACTTAGATGGAAGGACCAATTTAAAACTTCTAGGAAAGATATAGAACTAATTTAAAACTTGAGTGAAACACAGAAGATCAAAATAAACCGTTTGACAAAAGAAATTTAATTTTCCCTTGATTATATCTAAATCCTTAAAAGCAATAACTGGCAAAATACTATTTAGTCTCTGAATTGTTGGTCAAACTACTATTTAGTCCCTGAATTGTTAACTCTGTCAACTATTTAGTCCCCCGATCGTTACTCATTAATTAACCTGCTGACGTGGCACCGTTAAGTGCATGCCATGTCAGCTTGAACATTCAAAATCTAAAAAAAAAATCCCTCCCATTCCACTCTTTCTCTCCTTTTCCTTCTCTTTTTCTTCTTCCATCTCCAACTATATTCCTCACTTCTTCTCTGTTTTTCTTATCAAACCCCTTCCTTCCTTGTTTCCTTTCAAATTCATTTCTTTTCTTCACTCACTCACTCACTAATCTTATTCTTTTCTAACACCATGGCTTCCAAAACATAGCATAAAGAGACACTTGTTCCCATGCTGTTCTGCAAATCGGAGGGAGTTGTAATACAACTATGTGCATGTAATGGGTAACTTGAGTAGAATTTCTTGTATGATATCCAGAAGAAGCATCACACCATGTTCATCATCTATATTAATATGGCTGTGGGGTCTTCCCGTCAACAGTCTCCTAAAATAGTCAATTAATTAATTAAAAAAGAAAATAAAAATATGATGTGAGAAGATCATGGGTGAGAGAAAATAAGAATAGTTATAACTTCCTAGGATTTCATTTATTATTTTTAAATATAATAAATATTTTATTTTATATTTTAAAATTTTGAAATAATTTAATATTTAATTTTTATTAATTTAAAATATAATAATCATAATTTTATAATATATTTTTTTAAAAATTAAAAAAAATTACATGCACGATACATGCATGCAAAGCTTCTAGTATAATTAATGCCATCGTCTCTTCTCTCTTTCTCCAAATAATTCTGTTTCTTACGTCTGAACTCACTCGATCAATTTCCAATAACCATAATACCATGTAGCTAATACTAAAGTATGAATATTACATGGTTAATTTGGTGCTATGCCTCTGCCTTCATCCCATCTACATATACCATTGATAGATATTAATTACTATTAATGAACTAAACTGCTGAACAAGGAATTGAATCTTAAGCTGCTGTTTGAAAAGAAATGAATTTGAAAGGAAAGATGTTTTGGAAGTTAGAAAAGAATAAGATTAGTGAGTGAGTGAAGAAAAGAAATGAATTTGAAAGGAATGATGGAAGGAAGGGTTTGATGAAAAATCAGAGAAGAAGAAAGAGAGGAAGAGAAGGAGAGAAAGAGTGGATGGGAGGATTTTTTTTAAAAAATATTTATAATGTTCAAGCTGATGTGGCATATGATTTGGTACATGACTGGACACTTAACGGTGTCACGTCAGCAGTTAACGGTTATGTCAGCATGTTAATTAATGGGTAACGGTCAGATGACTAAATAGTTGACAGAGTTAACAATTCGAGGACTAAATAGTATTTTTGATAAATTCGAGGACTAAATAATAGTTTAACGAACAATTCGAAGACTAAATAGTATTTTGACTCAAACAATAAAGATCTGTTTTGCCTAAAAAGTTGCATGGAGTGGACTACAAATCAGGGTTGTATTTGAATTGCCATTTAGCACTGTAAGCGTAAGTGACGTGAAAGAAAAAATTAATTTTATTGTTTTAACTATACTTTTGTATTTATTTTAATTTTTTCCGCATTTAGTTCCGGTGTTTGAGTTTTTCAACGAAGATAGTTTAGATGTATTCACAAGATCTCAAATTTAAAATTTTATTTATGTGATTAAATTGCTTATCACACAAACTAACTCCTTGTTAATTACAAACTAAAATATATAAAGAATTTTTTTAAAATTCATGTTTCTCGAGCCCTAATACAAAATGAGCTTAAGTCTTACTCTTATTTTGTTTTGGGCAAAAAAAAAAGACTCATATTTTGTGAATAACATAAAAAGTTTAGTCCATTTTTTTTAAATAACTCCAACCCATGACCATGGTCTAATGGTGTTACGAGGAATTAGTCAATTCCAATCAGTATTTCTATTATTAATATAACTTAAAAAGAATCCCTACAAAACTTCAAAATCATTATTTAATCTTTGTTCTACTAAAATTATACAAATAATATCTTTTATCGAAAATTTTTTAGTTGAGTTACTAAAGGAAAATTTGTTAAAATACTCTTTTTTTAAAAAAATTTAAAATATCCCTACATTCTAGATAGGTATCTCCATCTTAAAATTTACTTTAAAATTAATTTGTTAACTTTCGTTTTTAAAAATAAATCCCCGCACATATAAATAGACCCACATACTCGAAATAGTCTGGATTAGGGTTTTTGGCAGTAAATTCGTAGTGGAATCGATCAAAGATGCAACCAATTTTCTTAAAGAGAGATTCATTGATGAAGAAAAGTGATGATAAGAAGAAGTACGATACAACAAGTTCTTTTGAATCGTTCAATTTTAACGATTTGTCTAATGCACTTGATGCTTCTCAATTAGATATTAATGGTCTCCAAGAGATCGTAAGATTTCCTCCTATATTCATCAATCGTTCTTCCAATTCATACAATGATGTTTCTGCTTCTCAAGATAGTCTCAATGCATCTTATCATCAATCGTCATCCAAAGGTTAGTTCGATCTTACTGCAATTTCTTTTTACAATATATATACCTGAGCTAGCAACGAGAGATTGGTCTAAGAAGTAAGCGGCTTGATATCGCGTAAATAAGATTTTGGATTTGAGTCTTTAACTTGTAAATGTAGTTATTCCCGTCGAGAGACTCTCTCATCATAACTAAGTGTATATACGAATCGAGTCCTAATTAGTCGGAGCAAAATCTCTTGTTAATTATGATGAGAGACTCTCTAATCATAACTAAGTGCTTCTCAAGATCGTCTCAATGCATCTCATCATCAATCTTCCTCCAAAGGTTAGTTCTTACTAATTAATACAATTTCTTTTTACAGTATAATTGAGTTAACAACCACAGATACATACATATATATATATGGTTGTCCGTCTGATCTCTTAGGCTTTGTACCGACCAATACCACTTACCACTTGGACCAACCTCTTGTTGTTTAATATATATATATATATATATATATATATATATATATATATATATATATATTTGATGATTTTTCAAATTTTGACTCAGATTCAGTTTTACCCTTGCTTGAGTATGTTCTTTAACTTTTGAAAATAAGTCAAATTTGATGTTAATCCTCATATTTAGAGTACATTTTTTACACAGAAAGGGAATTGGAAAGAGAATAAGAATGAAAATGGGTTTATTGGGTTTGGTAGTAAAATTTAAGAATGTGAATAGATTAAAATTACTACTTTAACCCTTTATTAATTGTGTTAAATCCAATGACATAATAGACATTTCACTCCTATTTTATTAATCAATCCTGCATGAAAACTAAGATAAAATCCTGCCTGACATAGGCAGCATGTGGGCTCCCTAATTTCCATCATTTTTTCCCTCCCCATTTCTCCAAAACAAACGTATCCTTAAACTCCATCTTTTGAGAGAAGCTAATTTTTGTGCTTGCTCTCTCACGAAGATGGATGCTAAGGGTTTGTTTGGGAATTAAGAAGGGAAGAGATTAGAGGAGAAGAGAGGGGAGGGGAAGGGAAGGTTAACCTTTCATATGTCCTCCTCTTGTTTGGATGTTGATACCTCCTCCAAAATACCCCAATTTGAGGTATCTTGAATTTGTGAAAGAGAAGGATAATGGAGGATTAAGGTTTGATCCTCCATTATCTTCTCCTCCAATTTTCATCTTCCCAAACAAGGGAAAAATATCTTGAAAGTCTCTCCTTCCCCTCTCCTCCTTAATCCCCAATCCAAACATACCCTAAGGGTTAAGCTATTCACGTTTGAAAAACATCCTCCTCATACTCTTACTATGTACCTCCTTGCTGACATCGCTAAGATTTTGTACATGAGAATTTAGGGTACGTTCTTTATACAAAAAAAGAAAAGAGAATAGGAATGGGTTTAATGTGTTTGGTAGTAAAAATTTGGAATAGAAATGTATTAAAATTACCACTTTACCCCTTATATTAAAATAATAAAAAGAAAAAAAATTAAAATTGTGTCAAATAGGGAAAAATAAACATTTTGTATATATTTTAATTTTTTTTTTAAATCTAACAAGAGAAAAAATTAAAAGTATATGGATCCCACCTACTTTATTTTTTTCATTCCTTCATCAATTCTCTCACCACCTTAGTTTTTTCTTTTTTGTCTTCTTTCGTTTAGCACAAAAAAAAAAACCATCTATGATCCAAATTAGATACTTATTAAATATCTTTAAGAAGAATAATAACATGATATACTGATATTAAAATTGACTTTAACTCAATATATTCAATTAGCTAAATTAACAATGTTAAAAATTAGGAACTAAGATTAAGATAAAATTTAAATTTAAATAGAGTTGTTAAGAAGGGTTAGACCAAAAATTTAAAAATTTAAAGAACGTTAGTACTAGTCCACCTCACTTATGGGTACTTGGCCTCACATTGACTTTTTCCTCTTTCAATTTTCAAAAATTTAAAAAGGTTTTATATCATATTAAATAGACCAAATTACTCTTTTGGTCCTCAACGTTTGCACCAAGTTTAATATTGGTCCTCAACGTTTCAAAAAGTTATTTTAGGTCCTCAACGTTTTTTTTTCGGTCAAAATTTGTCCTCCAGCGTAACTCTGTCTGGTATTTTTTGTTAAATGTTTACGTGGAAGACTTATGTAGCACACCATCTCTCCTACGTGTCATATTTGGATGATATGACACCCTCTCTCACTCCAACTCAACAAAACGGCGCCGTTTTGCTGAGTTTGAGTAAGAGAGAAGTGATGCAAAATGACGTCGTTTTGGTGAATTGGAGTGAGAGAGGGTGTGCCACATAAGTCTTCCACGTCAGCATTTAACAAAAAAAAACCAGACGGAGTTACGTTAGAGGACCAATTTTGACCGAAAAAAAAAAATGTTGAGGACCTAAAATAACTTTTTGAAACGTTGAGGACCAATATTAAACTTGGTGCAAACATTGAGGATCAAAAGAATAATTTGGCCTATTAATTGATGTTCTCAAAGAAGCTCGGTTCGGAAGTTCAGAATGACAGACTTGAGCTAAGTTTTAGACTCAGAGCTTATGTATCCAAGAATTAAATCAAAATTAAAAATGTTTAAGAGACTAAATGTACTATTTAGTCCATATATAAAATCTAAAATTAAAATTGTTTAAACATTTTTGTATAATGGGTTTATGATTAAAATTAAAATTTCTTGTTTAATGTTATTATATATATATGTATATTAAACTGTGAGTAATTGGTTAATTATGTATGTTAATTTTGGTATTGAAAATTATTGAAACAGGTTGCTATGACTTTTCAAGTTTATCTGAGTCTCTAAATAATATAGATAAAGAAGCAAATTATCCACTGAAGGTTAGACGTAGAATGATGAAGTTCTCTCGTAACTCTGTAAGATTTTCATCAGTTTTGCCCAAACGTTCATTTAATACTAGGAAGATGTTCTTTGAATGTCGTTTTCACAGGCATATGGAGAATAATAATATTAATGTCAATGCAACCCAAAATACTATATTTGCCCCATCACCGTCGCCACTATATGAAGTAGGCCTCTCTTACCAAAAGAAAAGAAATAGACCTCGAATCATTAAAGGGCCAATTTAATAATGTCAGTATTGGCCATTGAGATCTTCACCAATAGAAATCTATTGAGGCGAAGTACTTTTACTCCTTGAATAGTTAGTCAAATTACTATTTGGTCCTCGAATTTGTAACTATGTCAACTATTTAGTCCCCTAAATGTTACTCATTAAATAACTGAGTGACATAACCATTAATTGCTGATGTGGTTGGAGTCCTCTCCTCGCTTCTCCTCCTCTGTTGTCGAAAACTGGTCCGATGAACTCTTTCTCCCTGGTCCTAAAACGAAAGCTTTGCTAGATGTGCGGCTATGACAGCCACATTATGCCTCGTCCTCACGACAAAATCCTCTCATACGTCGACAGCAACACCCGCATTGTTGTCATTAATGGCAGCACCACGGCTACATCACTCGATTATCTAACAGGTAACGTTCAAGGGACTAAATAGTAGTTTGACCAACAATTCAATGACTAAAAAGTAGTTTGCCTCCAAATCCATCGTATCAATTTATATTATTCTTGTTTTGTTTTGTTTTTCTGGTAACAATGGATTGAGAAAGAATGTCTTTGGAGTTTTTTTTTCGTTGATTAAGGTTATTAACTCCATTTTTATTTTGATTTGTTCAAGTTTCAATTTCTTGAAAGTTTTATGGGTTGTTCCTTGCATTGTATTATACTATTATTTATTCTTTAAGAATAGTATCTACTAGACATTTTAACTTATATATCCGTTTGATTCATATGGATTGAGATTTTAGAAGATGAGCCAAAAAAAATATTAATTCGGCTCTGTTACTATCAATAAGGGCTGTTTGTTTAGACTTGTTCTTTTGAGTTAAAAGTACTTTAATTTTAAAAATAAGTATTTGTAAGACATTTTAATGTGTTTGGTTGGGCTTATTAGAAAAAAAAATAGAAGCATTACTTTAAAAAAAAAAAAAGCCTAAATTGTTTTTTTTTTAGTCCAAAATTCTGGCTACTAACAAAAAGCTGAGGCAATAGTATTTTTGGAAAAACCTGTAACCCACTCGTATAGACAAAATTATCCCTTTTCTATTTTCTAATTTTCAAAAACCTTTATTGTTTTATTTATGGTTATTAAATTTTCGAGTTAACTCTTAAATTCTTAAGAGTTTACATTCTCACATATACAATACGAGTTAATTTGTATCATACTTAAAAATATTTAAACTCGTACTAAACTCTCTAGTTAACTTTCAAAAGCATTTAGTTCTAAAAAAAACTTTTAAGTTAATTCAATCGTAAACTCATAAAAAACACTACTTTTGGGCACTTTTATTTTCCGTGCACTTACCAAAATATTCTATATTTAAAAAATAGTATTTCATTGTCCAAATTAAAAAATATAAATAAATTATTAATTTCCCGATAAATGTATAAATTATGAATAGAAATCTGTAATTTAAATGAAATTGTATTCATTATTTATTTATATTTATGTACCAATTACATTTGAATTTCTTTTACTTAAAAATTTACTTTATTTATACTAATTATGATAAAAATATATATTTTTAATAACTATTTATTAAAAAAGCTAGGTAAACTCTTTTGAGGTGACGAGTCAATATTACATTTTGGTTGAGTTTTATAATTCATCCTCTTCCCCTTTCACTCTCATTATAGTATTAACTAGTAATTACGTTTTTTCACTAATTAAGAGGAATTAACTAATAACACAATTCTTTGCCACCATGAGTAGCAAGAAAACTCAAAATGCGTAAGAATTTCACTTGCTCGTATATATTATTTAGTTAGATTTTCTTTATGCTTTGTTAATGATTTTAAGTAATAAATATTGGCATAAATCTAAATTTAAATTAAATTCTTTTTAAAAAAAGTCAAGTGTTTTTGTTTCATCCAAATAATGATATTATTAAGTATTTTCAGTATGTCTATTTTAGTAAATTTTCATTAATTAAAAGTAGATTTTTAATTTTATATCTAAACATTTTTTATTTTAAAAACACTTTTAAATGATGATATCTAAACACAAAGTCAATGTTGTAAGAATCGGACAGTCCGACCAGTCCAACTGCAAACCGAATACAAAGGCGAGTCGGTTGGACAAAAAAATCGTTTTTCTAGTTGGACCGGATTTAACCGGGGTCCAACCGGTCAACCGGGTTGTCCCGTCCAACTGGTGGTCCAACCGGTCCAATTTTTTTAAAAAAAAATTAGAGAAATCTTAAAAATTAAAATTAGAAAAGTCTTGAAAATTAAAATTTAAAAGTCATGATTATCAAGAATTCATATTTGGTTTGATTAAGTTCTTTCAGAGTTTGACAAGTCTTGAAAATTAAAACTTTGAGAAGTCATGTAATTTAAAACTTCAAAATTATGTATATTGAAACCTAAAATTTGAGTGATATCATTTTATATATTAAGAATAATTATTATTTATTATTTATTGCATCATCCGATTCGACCGATGGTTCGACCGGTTTAACCGATCAGACCATGAACCAAACACTTGTCCGATTCTTTGTCCGATTCGATTCTTACAACATTGCACAAAATAACTTTTATTTTGAATAAAAGCCATATAAAAGAAGCACTTTTATTAATTAAAAGCCTATCCAAATTAGGCCTAAATAGTGCTATACACAAAACTCTAAGGTGGCGTTTGGTACCCTGAGTATTTTAGTGGGAAGTGGAAGTAGAAGTGGAAGTAAGTGATAAAAGTGTGTTGCCTCTCATATTTTACCTACTCACAAGAGTTGACTCTCACTCATAACTATTTCAAGATACTCTATCTCCGCTATCTTTGACCCTCATCTCTCAGCCACTCACGTAACCCACCTATGTGATCTCTCCATACAAAGTCCTCACCACCGTGAGAGCTCCCATCATCAAAGGCACCATCGCTACCTCCATAGAGCCACCCTCGGCTCCTTCTCCGATAACTTCCTCACCTCCCCTGAATTCAGCTAGTCACACACAACCCACTTTCCATATATAGATAACACTCTACCCTAAATATGGCCACCATAAACGTCCTCTATACGAACTATGTATACTTTGATTCCTTTAAAGTATGTATAAGCATCAAGGTCCTCACTTAAGGGTAAGTCCTCATAACCACTCACCACTGTCCTTTTTTATGGTCCTATCTTATTTGTAAATCCCCCTATGTCAAAATGGATTTAATAAAGTCACTTAACCTGTATAATATTTTTTAGATTTTTGAACTATTTATTTTAAATTGTAATTTTTTTTAATTTTATGATTAATGCTTACACACAACACATTATGTTAATATTACATTAGAAGTACAAAAAGAATGGGTGAAAAAACAAAATCAATAATCAAAACAATCAAATAATTAATAATAATACATATCCCAAATTAAATTAAATAACAAGTAAAATTGCAGTTTGTCAAATTTAAGTAGAGGTTGTATTTGTATTTAGTTTAGAGATGTCAACATTTAGAATCACATTTGAAGAAAAATTAATTTTTTTTTCAAATTAATAAAATGATTAAAAAAATTACTTAATGGCCAAATTACCTAACCCGTGAATTAAGTGAGTCAAGTTATTTTTAGCTTGTTCATAAATGAGTTTGAATTTCCTCAACTCGACTTATCTAGTATGCGGGTTAAACGGGTCAGCCCATCGGGTTGCCCGTTTTGATAACTATAGTTGAGATGAAAAATTGATGTTATTTTGAGTAATTACATGCATGTGTGATGTTATATCATAACTTTTTTATTAGGTTCGAAACTTTAGAAATAAAATTGATTGTTATTAAAATTATGAGGCAAAATTAACCCAAAAAAAATTTACTATGAAATTGAATATTGATATAAAATTTAGGGCATAAAAATAATTTTTACGCTTAAATTTATGATTTTCACTTTTTAAACAAAAAAGATTAAGTGATGGGTCCACTAACCTTGAATTCATTAATTTCTTAAAAATAACTATAGAACATCTTGATTCTACTCTAATGAGTATTAGAGATCTAGGTTTATGCAATTTAAACATCTCTAAGAAAAAAAAAATTATCCTTATTTTAATTACTTATATTAAGGTACTTTCATCCTCAATATCTAATTATTTAATACCTGGCATGCACTTGAGTCCACAAATTTTATCAATGTTGAAGAGATTGAGATAACTAGTGGATGGGGAATTTGGAATGGAAATAATCAAAAGGAGTTTGAATTTTGTCAATTAGGAATGTGATAAACTTTGGAGGCTCTTTTATGGAGAGCTCAATCTTTTAAGAGGTTGAGTTTTTGTGTCTATTTCTCTCTTTTCTTACTCTTAATTTATTGAAAAATTCAAACAAGAAAAAGAAAAAGTAAAAAAAAAATAAATATAAAATACTCAACCTTTCAAGACGTTAAGGTATTTTTTTTTCAACTTTGGAGATTGGGAACAATCATGCATGTGGGTGTGAATTTGTGATTGACCAACTCAGCTTTGTGTTTATTGCCGTTATTGTCTTTCTTTTTGTTCTTCCTATATTGTATCTATCTATCATATAAGATTTTTAACTTTTTTCAATGATGGTTAGTTATCTTGAAAATAATGGGCTTTTTTTTATGGGAATTAGCTAGAGAGGAGAAGGTATGAGAATTTGCTTTCAAAAAAATCATAATCAAATTAAGGATGTTGTTGACAAGACATGGTTCAATTATTTTTAATTAAATGTCTAGAGTTTAATTTTTGGATTTATATAGGGATGAGTTTTAGTTCTTTGAACTAATTGTTATATTATTCGAAGTACCTATAAATTAATAAAGAGATTAGTTAATTATTATTATATTATGCTTAACAGTAAATACTGAAATTTCGACAAATTAATTAAAAAAAGACATTAGATGACTTTTTGTCAAACCGGTCTAATTAACACAAACTTCATCTTGCACGTTAAAATATGTATGTATTAATAAACTTAAGAGTTCGTCTGGTTGCATGCATGGAATTGAGACATGAGCAAAATTTGTTCCTTGTTTTTGTTTGTTTGGTAGGAGAAAGGATTAGATGTAAAGAACATAAATTGCTTCATTAGAAAGAATATTAGTTTCTCGAGGAAGAGGAGATAAGTTATGTATTGAATAAAAAAGTATATGTACGTACAAAATCAAATGTCTTTAACAAAAAAAATAAAAATGACCATTTTGTCCATAACTTTTCAAGCGTGTAACCTAACATATGTGACTTTTGTCAAGAGAAAATTTGTCATTTTCACTTCTATCTTTTATATAATCTAATTCTATTGTTCCTCTTTGAATACCAAACACACTTTTTTTTAAATCATATTTCATTTTTTTCTCTCTTAATTCCAATTCCATTTTTACTTTTCTTTCCTGCCAAAATAATTTTCCTTCAGCCAGACATTCCCTTAAAGAAGTCTTGAATCCAATTGTCATGCATCCCTTAAACCCCACTTGAATTAATTTCAGGTCACCAAATTTCTTGAAGATTTATCAAAAAGGAATTTTTTTTTTGAAAAATAGATTGAAATTAAAAACGGTCCATATATATATAATATGTTTGATTGATTTATACAACTTGGTTTGGGTTTTGCATAGATTTGTTTTCTCTTGTCTTGTCGTTTTGGCATAGGACTTTGGCTTTTCTAGGGCACCTTGCCCCATGAGATCGTATCATCAACTCAAGTGGACCCAATTCCACACACTACCTTCTTTTTCCATGAGATCCTATCATCTACTCAAGTGAACCTATTATTAATTATCCATTTTTCATAATGGAAATTGGTTAAATTCTATTTTTCATATCTAATAGTTTCACTTCAATTTTAATTTAACCTTTAGAATTTATATTTAAAAATTAAAATCTTTTGCTTTTTTTTGGGGGGGTGGGGAAATCTTTTGATTTTATATGTAGTTATTATTATCATCAATTTTTTATTAAATTGTATTGATGTAATTATTCATATCTTTACACATTCAATATGTATATTAGTTTTTGAAATTTTGAAATATCAAATATAAATTAATTATTATATTTTAAAATTATTATTATTATTTTTCATTCTTCCCTTTAATTATAATTTCTCATTATCTTAATTTTTTTTTGTCTATTTTCTTTATACACTATTATAATTTTGAATTATAAAAAAAATAAATTTTAAAAACACAGGGATAGGAAGAAAATGACAAAAGATATATATATAATATAGAGAGAGATATAAGTTCAAATAATGGAATGAAGTGGTGGTTTTATATGTGGGGGCAATATTATTTGGTGTCTCCCAAAAAGGGATCAGTGAAAGAGCTGCATTGCACATTATCTGTTCCCAATTACTAAACTGTCCTTCATTGGACATTTGAATGGAGGAGTTAAGAGCAAGTTTGTACTTATTACACATGAGGGTCCTGGGGGGACTACTTCAATTCTATGATAGGGAATGTTTTGTTTTTAATTTGAATTTTGTTTCATCTTTTTATTAATTGATACAATTTTATAAGGGTATTGATACGGTATGATGATCCTAACCGACCGAGCCATCTTTTTATATTGGTCTGTCACACTTGTTATTGTCAATGATTATCACGTCTCCACTCATAATAGTCTCCGTATAGGTCATTATGCTTACGTGGCTCGCCATTTTCAAGGCTTCGAAAAACCATTCCCTCCCAAAAGTTAGTATATATTCAGGTCGAATCCTCAGGTATGGACACCGAATCCTATACACTCTTAGTCTCTTATTATTACTCTGATATTCCGCCTACTGACTTGGACATTAGAGTCCCTCCACGAGAGTTATCTCCTGTGAGTTGCCTTGCAAGTAGTTGGAGCTCAAGTCGCAAGAGAAGGATTTATCATGTTTGTTTGGCTAATTAAGAGAAGGTGTGAAAAGAAAAAAAAGAGAAGAGAAAAGAAACGGAAACTAATTCCTTCTTCCTCTCCTGTTTATTTAGATATTCCCAAAATATCTTAAATTATAATATATAAAAATTGTAAGGAATTTGAACTTGTGACATAATAAAACTTTAATTATTTTTCTTATATTGACTATTTGAGAATTGATATTTTATTTAAATGTGCATATAATGTTAGAATAAAATATTATTTATCTAAATATTTTATATTATCAATCAGTGTTGTTTGGATCAGATCGGACCGGACAATCCAACAGGTCCAACTGCTAACCGAATACAAAGGCAAGTCGATTGGACCAAAAAATCATTTTTTCAGTTGGACCAGATTTAACTGAGATCCAACCGGCCAACCGGTGGTCCAACCAGTCTAATTTTTTTAAAAAAATAAAAAAAAACATAAAAAAGAAAATAGAAAAATCATAAACATTAAAATTAGAAAAGTCTTGAAAATTAAAATTTAAGAAGTCATGATTATCAAGAATTTCATGTTTGGTTTGATCAAGTTCTTTCAGAGTTTGATAAGTCTTGAAAATTAAAACTTTGAGAATTCATGTAATTTAGAACTTCAAAATTATGTATGTTGAAACCTAAAAGTTGAGTGATGTCATTTTATATATTAAGAATATTTATTATTTATTATTTATTGCGTCATTCGGTTCGACCGAACACTTGTCCAAGTCTTTGTCCGGTTCAGTTCTTACGACATTGTTATCAATTCAACTTATTTTTGTTTGACTTAGGCTATGTTTGGTATAAATGAAAATGAAGGAAGGGATGCAAAATTTTAGATCCTAAATTTTTTTTTATTTGGTATACTTTGCATGTAAAATACTGTTTACCTTTTGACTTTTCCTTTGACTCTACCTGAATGTGAAATATCCAAAATGCCCTCTTAATTAGTGTCTCTCTTTCTATCAGAAAATATTTTAATTATAAAGTAAAGACATTTTAGTATTTTACAATACTTTACTTTACATCATATATTTTCACATTCCAAATGCATTTTTTATTTTTACATCCATTTACTTTACATTACTCAACTTTACATCCATTCCCTTCATATCCGTTCCTGCCTACCAAACATAACCTTAATAATTAAACTAATGACTTAATAATCTAAGCATTTTTTTTCTCAATGATATCTTTCAAGTTAAAGAAATTGATCTTGTTGACGAGGTTCTATAATTAAGGTAATGTTTTTCTAGCAAAATTTTTTTTTTATACATAAAATTTGAATTCAAGATCTTATTTAAAGAGAATAAAATATCTACACTTCAACCAACCAAATAATAACCTAAGCATTTGATGAACTTAATAACCGCTTCAAATCTCTAAAGCTATGCTTTAATTATCATTATGTTTATTTTATTTTCTTTGCAAATACATCTTTTGTTGTCTTCTTTCAACACAACTTTAAAAGATTTTTATTTTGTTTTTTTAATACATTGATGTCGTGTTTGGTATGCAAAAAAATAAAATAAAATAAAAAATATGTGAAGGAAAGTTAAATAAAAAAAATCAAAATACTCCTCATTTAATAAAATTACCTAAAGCTGCTTTAAATGTGAGGGTAATTAAGTTTTTTCACCCTCAATTTCAATTCTAAGATGGAATTTCATAGGTGGAAAATTGGAATTGAGATTAAAAATTACTTGCAATAATTACTATTCGAAGTTCATATTATTATATCAAACATGAAATTTCTTTAAAAAAAAAGTGCAATTCTAATTCCAATTCATCACCTTTTTCCATTGAAATTGTAGTATGTGTCTCCATATTCACAAAATTATATAATTTTTTTCTCATTCAAGAATCTTTTGACACTGCCAAACTCACAATTATACTATCACTTAAAATTCAAATGAAATGTTGGAAAATAATAGATTGTTTATATATGGATATGATTGAGACCTGGCCTAACTTATGTTTCATAAGCTGTTGTATCATTTAATGAGTTTAGGTGTATATATGAATATGATACACAATAGCCAAATGTGAAAAGGACAATCAGATTTATGTATGGTCTATTTGTTTTGAGAGGATGATTTACTGAAATTCAATATTATTGTAGTACTAAATTTTTATACGGTTCTGAAAGTATTGAATTTCATACTCTTTTTATTAAGGTCAGATGTTCATTTTGGTCTTCTATGTTTCACATAAGTTCTAAATTGGTCCTTTATCTTACAAAAATTTTATATTGGTCATTTATGTTTCATTAGAGTTCTATATTGGTCTTTTATGTTTCATTGAAGTTCTATATTGGTCCTTTATGTTTCATTAAAGTTTTATATTAGTCCTTTATGTTTCATTAAAGTTTTATATTGGTTATCTCAGCATGATTTTATATATTTTTGGCTTAAACAACGTCGTTTGGATGTTTTTGGTGTGTCTAAGGCCACATCAGCTATCTGATACATATAGGAGAAATTATGTGTCCACCTCGGCATGCCACGTCAGCATTTAACTTAAGAAACTGACGGACTTGGACAAAAGGACCAATTTAAAACTTTTGAAACATAAAGGACTAATTTGAAACTTGAGTGAAATATAGAAGACCAAAATGAACCTTTGACTTTCAATATTAATAATAATTTGATCCATAATTCATTCTTAGTAAGTTATTATTACTTTGAATTTCTATTAATATTAATAAATCACATTTAATGAATGAAGAGATATATTGAAAATTGGGTACTAAACTTGCAAGTTGTAACAATAAATGCAAAAACTCTATTTTGGTCCTCTATGTTTCCACCAAGTTCTAAATTAGTCATCTATGTTTGAAAATTGTTCTAAATAAGCCCTTATGCCTGACACTGTTAGTGTTCTTCGTTAAATGATGACATGGACAGCTGATGTGGACAAAATCTCTCTCCTCGTGGCCTATGTTTTAGTTTACTATGGGTTCTATCTTGTGTATTTGGCCTTTATTTTTTGTAAATGTACATACATATTTGGCCTCTGTTTTAATTTATTTTTGGTTCCACGTGGCTCAATATCATCCACATTAGTTTAAAAGGATATGTAGGAGAAGGATTTTGTCCACATCAGCTATCTACGTTATCATTTAACAAAAAATACTAACAATGTCAGGCAAAAGAGTTTATTTAGAATAACTTACAAATATAAATGACTGATTTAAAACTTTTGAAACATAAAGAACTACTTTAAAACTGAAACATGGCAAATCAAAATGAATCAAATCTTTTTTTTTTTTGTGAGTCATTTAAAGCCCTCCACAGAACTTTAATCGCATTTGAATTTTCTCTCTTTTTTTTTTTTACACAATTAGCAAGCAAAAATATTGAAACACTATTTTTTTTTTACACAACTAGCAAGCAAAATGTAAATGGTAGAGGTGTCAAAGTGATGATTTCCCGTTAAATGGGTTAATTATTTCAAGTTAAAATTTTAAGTGAGTCAGAAAATATTAATTTAGTTTATCATTTTGGCAACCAGAAAAATTTTGAACTATTAATTTTAAATTGTAATATTTTTTTAACTATGATAATTAATACTCCCACATGATACATTAATATTACATTAGAAGTAGATACACAATGTATTCACAAAAAAAACCAACAATCAAAATAATTAAATAATAATAATAATATTTGTCTGAAATGAAATGAAATAATAAGTGGAATTGCATTTCTTCAAATTGAGCGGATGTGTATTAAGTTTAAAAATGATAACATTTAGAACCACATATTTAAAAAAAATTTAAGTGATTAAAAAAAAATTAAAAAAAAAGAAGTTAAATGGACAACCCACATAACTCGTGAGTTGGTTCACCTAACTCGCAAGTTAAGTAAATTTAAATGAACCGAGTTATTTTTAACTCATTTATGAATGAACTTAAATTTTTTTAACCGAACTTACATAATAGATAAATTAAATGAATCAACTCACCCAATTAAACCCATTTTCACCTCTTTAAAAAAAAAATGGGTCTTTAATAGTTAACTATTAAAAAAATATTATAATAATAACAAGTCAATTTTTGTAACCATTGTAAGCCAACTCAAAATATTGTCTTAGTTATTAGTTACGAGAGTTGAGAAATAAAAATTAATGTATTATTTTAGTGGGTTAAACTTTAAAGCACTCAAACCAAGTTGATAAGTTAGATCCCACTTTTATGGTTTAACAAATAAATGATATTTTCCTAAAGTCTAAAGTATAATTAATTTAACTAAGATTTAACCGTGGTTATATCAATAATATTTATTATATATAATAAATATACAATTATCATATAAAAGAAATAAAATGTAAATTAATTTAAATTATAATTATATATATCATTTCATTACATTCGTTATTATTTTCTAATTACATATTTCAAAATTTCGTTGTAATTATATTTATTGGGTTGAAAATCATAAATTTAACATATTCCATAATTAGAAAAGTGTGTCTAACTTAATAAAAGAGAAATCCATCTTTTTATTAAAAATATAACTTTAAAAAAGTGTTTGGAAGCATTTAATAATTTAAAAAAAATAGATAAAAGTTCAGTGGTACCGTACCACTGAAGTTCAGTACATTCCTTCAATCATGTAGAGTCATTTGTTAATATTAATATAAATTCACATTAATAAGGACCCACCTTCAATGATTTAGGAATCAATTGATTGGAGGACTATACTAAAGTTTAGTACTGCAGTACTACTGAACATCTACTAAAAAAATCCATAGATAGAGATATGAAATAAATACAAGTAAAACCAATAAGAGATAAACATTTATTATGTACATTTATATTATACATAACTTTGTTAGACCTTCTTTGTATTGTTCAAAATAGGAAACAATTGGTCTACCATAAATGTTGAACCAATACCACATTTCCTCTTAGGTGTTATATTTTGCTCTAATTAAGAAGACAGTTGCACAAGTTCATCCATAAATAATGACACCCTCCAACAATTACCATTATACCCTTCATCCATCTTCCAATGACAAATTTATTTATTACATTTAATCTAGACCAAATCTTGAATGTTCAAGAATCAAGATACCTATATACTCCACTTTATTAACATGTTTGACTAACCACCACTTAATATTTGGATTTTTAATTAATTTTTAATATTATATCGTGTAAAATAAAATGTTGTGCACAAGTAAAAATCGCCTTTACGCATCCAATCATAACATATGAAGAATAGATGTGTGAAAATGGATTAGGCTCATAATTGGTCTCTTTGGTCCTTCAAATTTACAAAGTCAAGTAAAAATTTTTGTCCAAGTTAAAATGAGCCAATTTAATTCAATTCTAAAAAGGTGGGTTAAATTAAGATATAATCGAGTCGGGTTAACTCATTTTTTTATTTTTTATTGTATTAATTATGTTACATTTTTATTTAATTAATATTTTATTATTTTAAATTTTAAACCAAGATGAATATTTACTATAAAAAAATAAAGAAGGTTCAATTATTTAATAATTTGAAATTCTATTATTAAAAGTAAAATTTATAAAAAAAAAACATGTAAAAAAAAAAGCCAGCTACCCATCCTTGTGCCTTAATAGGATTAATTTGGTGGGTTGAAAAAATGTAATTAACCCATGTTTTAAATAAGTTAGCCTAATCTAACCCTAATAAAATTAATTTGGTGGGTTGAAAAAATGTAATTAACCCATATTTTAAATAAGTTAGGCTAATCTAACCCTAATAAAATAAAATCAAAGTAAATTAAGACCATACTAACTTGTTTTTATGCCTCTAATAAATAATAAATATGTTAAGATGAACTAACTTATTTTGATCCTATATTATTAAGAGTTGGCTGTCCTATTTTAAATACGGACCAAAATTCTTTAGGCGAATTTCAATTTTAAAGTGCCAATATATTATCCACCAATCTATGCAATTCTTTTTTATATAGGCAGCTACACAACTATGAAGAGTTGAATGCTCAACCAAATATGATTACATAATCCTACTTTTCCCTATAAACTACATTCATCACTAGCATAGCTCTTAGAGTTGAATGTCATATTTATATTGGAGAACTGGATGTAATGGACATAAGGAAATGGACCTAAGTTTTTTCCTTAGTATAATTAGTTACAAGAGACAGTGTAATTAGTGTCCAATCACCATTGCATCATACATTAATGCACATATAATTAACTTGAGTAAGACATTATTGGGTAAGGAATATGGAAGGCTCTATCATTTCTCACTCCTTGCAATGGAGCCTGAATCTGGTGTTGAACAGCACGGATCATACAAAGAGAGAAAAAGAGATAGAATAAGTCTTCCGTGTGAACTCCGCCAAATGTAAAACCCACCACTTTATCTCTTCTCTCTCGTCCTCTGATCCAATGCTATCCAGCATCAGATCGAGAAGCCTTCTAAGGACACCTTAGCTACAATAACATTGGACAATTATACAGCGTACCCTAAGAATTTGTAATAATACATGAAAGAAAGAAATTTGAAAAAAAATAAATATTAAATTAAAAAAACATAAAGGGCATAAAATGTTTGAATTTTGTCACCATGTTGTAGTACTAGGGAAGCAGGAAAAGGGACAAGACAAATGATGCAGTACTGGACTTCTGCCTCCATATTTGCTGTTCTAGGATTTACCATAACATTAGTGGGCCAACATCCTTAAAATATCCTCTTCTTCATACCTTCATTTTCCCTCTCTTCCCCTATACCTAAAAATGTTACCTTTCTTTCTCCACAAAATCATACAAACAACTTCAATATTCCAAACAAGT
The DNA here is from genome assembly GCA_014851425.1 of Senna tora. Taxonomy (NCBI): domain Eukaryota; kingdom Viridiplantae; phylum Streptophyta; class Magnoliopsida; order Fabales; family Fabaceae; genus Senna; species Senna tora. The sequence continues at coordinate 3,583,616 of CM026265.1, read as the reverse complement.
ATTAGTAATTTCAATTATAGAATAACATGCTCCTTGTGATAATTGTTACTTCTCATGTTTGGATCTTCTAAAAATTTTCAATTTAAGATAATTAAAATTAATAAATAGAAAATTTTGATATTAACATAAAATCTTTCAATCTATTTTCCTTCAAAATTGTAAAAAATAAAAAAAAATATTTCCCCTTTTCTTCTTAATATCCAATCTAATCATACTCTAAAATAACATGTATAACAACTTATTCCATATATTTCATATTTATAAAAATAAAGATAAACTTATCTACATCACAATAACAATATCAATGTTTATGTTCCACTAGAAAAGGATATCAAAACGAATATAATAGGTTTAATTAATTCTACCCAAAAAAAAAGTTTAATTAAGATCAAATTGCATTAAATCCCACAAAATTTCTAGCAGAAAAAGGAGTTTAAAGTAAACGAAATTTGTAGTTATAATTTTTACTAAATACTTACAATAAAAGAGGTCAGTCCAAGCCATTAATTAATCTATGAGTAGAAATGGAGCATTAGAAAGAGTGAATCTACAAAACTTGGGAGGTTTTTCTAATTTCAATTCTTAATTATATAAGAAAAATTAAAAAAAAATAAATACCAAATATTTCCTCCCAAAAAAACCCTCCATTGATCCTGGTCCTTCCGTCCGACCGTCCGTACACAATTTCAATACAGTGGGGCCCTCTGAGGCGTCCCTTTCCTCCGGTTCATCAGACCACCCACCGAGATCTCCGGCGCCGGCGAACACACCGCCCGACAACCCGTCCGGTTCGCCGAACCGCCGCCGCCGGAAGTCCTCTTCTTCCTGACAACCTCCGTGGTGGCCGTGCAAGCAAGAGCCCGGCAGTCAACCCCGCCGTGGCCGCCCGAACCGGAAGAAGTCCGGTTCGAACCGACCGGTTCGAGGACCGACTCGGGCGTCATGATAAAACCCTCGTCCAGCCCCGAATCGGAGAATGGGAAGAACTTGCACTCAAATAAGTGCCCAGCGAGCCCACCAGTTGTCCTCATGAGATAATCAATCTGTACACACACAAAGAAAAAACTTTGTATAATTATTCAATTTTTTAGTGAAAACAAAAAAAAATTAAAAATTTTTTTTTTTTTAAAAAAAAAGACCTTGCAAGAGAGGGAGCAAAATTGATATGGGTCTTGCAGGCTTCTGTCACAGGTGCTGCAGAAATTGCCGGAGCCTCTGAAATTTCTGGTCTGAGGCCTTTGGTTCAAAAACACCACTTTTGCACTATTCGTGGTGTATGACTGTTACAAATTAATTAATTAATTAATTAATTATATTTTTTTTGTGGTTACTCTCACGAATCTCTCATCATCCATGCATATGAAGAAAAAAATAATTGAAACATTTTTTTAATAATGATTTTCAATAACAATAATAAGAAAAAGAAGAAGAAGAAGAAGAAGATACTTGAACGGAAGTGCAGTCAATTAATTTGGCAGCGTCGTCGAGCCTAATGACGTCGTGATAAACATATCTTCTAATCTGAGGGAAATATGTATATGCAGTGAGAAATTGAGAAGGGAAGGGAAGGGGGAGATATATATATATAGAGAGAAGGAGAGACCTGGAAGAGTGGGTGTGAGCGATGTGGGGCTAAACAGTGAGGGCAGAGGCTGATGCAACAATCCAAACAGTAGACATTCTTCTCGTTCTTCTTGGCGTCTTCGTGAATTATGCAGGCGTTGTAGAACTTCTCTGTGAGGAGGACTTGGAGCCACCGAGGAAGAGTGTGTGAGGAGGACGAAGAAACCATGATTTCGGAAAGCAAATTCGGTAGAGAAACAGAGGGTATATATATGTCTGTGTGTGTGGGTGAATGATCAGTGGTTATGGAGAAGAAGAAGCCATGATCGTTAGATGGAGAGAAAGAAGAAGAAGAAATTAAATATAAAAGAAAGAAAGAGAGAGAGAGAGAAAAAAAAAAAGGTAAACGGCGCGGTGGCAGGAGATGATGAAACAAAGATTACTATTACCAATGAAAGGAAGGAAGAGAGGAGAAGAGAAGTGAAGAGAGTGAGGGTATGGTGGTGGTGGTGGTGGGGAGGATACCCACATTTAATTTTTCATGTTCGTACACTTCCTACTTTTTCTCCATTTTTTTTTCAACTTTCAAATTTTGTTCATTTTTTTGTTTTATATAATTCACTTTTAAAAAAAATCAAAATTTAGCAATATTTTTATTTTTTTTAATAATTATTTTTATAAAATTTTAATTTTTTTTTCTTGTTTAAATAATATCAAATCAACTAATCCCTCTATAAACTAAACATATAAACAAGGTTTCCTAATAAAATTAGGTTGTGTGACAAAAAATTTTTTGTTTAATCAATTATTGTTGAGGGATGATACAAGAGAATGCATTTAATTTGATTAAATATAAAATATAGAATATAAATAAAGAGTATATTATTAATGAGTTCTTTTAATAATAACTATTTAAGTTGTTAATAGAATGTTTAATAATCTTAAATTATTCAAAAAATTAATTTTTAATAAGTTAATATATTAGTTTTTTAAAGGAAATTATTGGATGAAGTTTTTATATCTTTTATATAATATGGTTTATACTTTATATAATTCATATATTTTATGATTGGTTATTTTTGAAAAACTTTTTTGTGTGTTCTATTTTAAATAAAAAAAAATTATAATAAAGTTATATAAGAGTTGTCCATATTTAGAGTGTTGCTAGTTAGTGTTTGTAAAAGAATAAATATTCAATTGGTTGACATAGTATTAATTAATATATGGCATAAGTTAAACATTAATTTTTTTTAACTATTTAAGAAAGTAGGAAACTATAATTTCAAAATTAATATAATTCAAACTTAATTTCTTAATGAATTTTAAAAAAGACATACGTGGCTCAAAAATTAATAAACAATGATACATTATTAAAAAAAAATAAGGCTTATTTTAACATGTATCCTTAAAAATACATATTAAAATTTTATCTCATTAGTCATTAAATTTATTTTTAATTGAATTTTCACATATTAAAAGGTCTAAAATGTTCTATTAATTCCTAGAATAAAATAAATGGTGAAGGTGTGAATCAAAACAAAATCTCAACTATACTTTTTTTTTTCTAATTTTGTAATATAAAACTGATGTTTACTAAGAGCTCATGTCCCAAAAACCCTAAAAATACTAACCAAATGGTTCTTTAACAATGGCTATCTTGTTGGTGCTATCTCTCTCTCTCTCTCTCTTGGTTTAAATTAAATACTAGAACATCATCATTAATTTTCTCACTAACTTGTACATTTTGAAAAGTAAAAGAATTGGCTTAAGAATTGCCTTAGAAGTGTTGTTTTAAAGAATTTATTTCAATTAATGAGGTAACTTAAAAAATTAATTTTATTTATTTTTTATCAAGTTCAAGACAATACGTTCTCTCTCAATCAATAAAAAAAATCTTAACACGTGTTATAAGATACTTATTAAATAAATCTAAAATTTAAAATTACTTCATATATATTAAAAATTAAAAACTAAAATTTTAACATTTAATTAAAAATCGATGAATTTTGCTCAACCATACTTTTTAAATCAATGGAGATAAGTCTAATAAAAAAGTATTCCTTTATAATATAATCAAATCTCAATTAATAGAAATATTCATATTTAATGCTTATAATATATTGACTTGATAAAATAATATTTATAAATATATTTATTTATATATATATACACTCAGGAAGAGATATACTCTTTTTGGCTTCTCTCTCACATACACATATTACACTGTGTGGACTGTGCTGAGTGGTAAATGACAAGACAAAAAATAGTGACTTTTCTAAGTTATCGGTAGAAAATGGTAGAAAAAGTGGCAAGTGGGAGATGTGTATAGGGCCTAAAAATGACCAATATTTATTAGGATAAAGTTATTTTATTTAAATTTTGAAATTTGGATTATTGATTAACTACAATACAATTTTATCTTAACTTATTAACAATTTTGATTAATTGCACCATGTAACTTTACAATTATACCCACAAAAGTCTTTTTTTATTCAAATAAATAAATTTAATTTGGAATGAATCAAAATCTATATATCTATATATATATATATATATGGCTTTAGAGTTTTTGTTGTCACACAAGCAAAATGTGACACCAAAAAAATAACTACTCTAACCCTCTTTTTTTTACTAAAATATAAAAATATAAAAAAAATATATTATTATAGGACGTGGTTGAGAAAAAATATACATACATTATGGGTAGTTACTAAAAAAATAGAAAAGTGCATAACTTCTCAAAACTTCATTTAAAAATATAACAATTTTATTTACAAATTAAAAATGTCAAATATTATAATTTGATATTATTTTGAAATATCATTATTATTTTATATAAAATTCTTTAAAGAAAGAAATAATTGAAGCCTCTGGGGTGTATATATATATATATATATATATATATATATATATATATATATATATGTGATTAATAGGTAATTTTCGGGTAATTTTCGAAGGTGATGAATAGGTAATTAACAAATGATTAGTTGATGAATTGCATTAAGGATTAGTGTTGTGTTGTGAAATTGGTGTTATTTAGAAACAATTATAGCAATGCGTATTTATGAGAGAGAGAGAGAGGGAGATATGTGGTAAATGGTAATGGAATTGAATATATAGCACAGTACACAGACTAGGAAATGGGAAAGAAAATAATTAGGTTTTTTTTTAATTAAGTTTTGTCCCGGCCAATTTAAATTTGACTTGGGTTTTTAATGGAAATAGTTATATTGACAAAATTTTAAACTCAGGATCTTGCTTAAACGATATTAAATTACTTAATAAAATTGAAGAAAACATTTATTAATTGAGATACTTGGTATAGAAAAAGAATTACAAAAATAGAATAAATTGTTATTTTGATTCCTAAGAAATTTTCTGTTTTGACACTTTGGTCCTTAAAATATTATAATTATACAAACCGATTCATAAAAGATTCAAAAATTAAACACATTAATCCCTCTGTCAAATTTTTATAAACATCGTTAACTAACGTAATGATGTGACCGATGAACAACAATTATTGAAATAATATGTATCTTTTATATAATAAATCAATTTTTTAAAAATTATTTAATATCTCGTTGAGTATTTTGTAATTTTCATAAATATATAAAGAATGTATGTATATAAGTATAATATAATAAAAATGGTGGGTGTATAATATAATTTGTTGTATTCATGCAATGGATATGTAACACAATTGATGTTATTGATGTTATTCTTATTGAGTATGTGGCACAATGGACATGTGACGTGACATTAATAGTACTAATGGTGTGTTTGGTTAGTGGGGTGGAGGTAATCCAACATTCTTTCTACCAAACATACTTTACTTTTTGTAATGTGATGAAATTAAATTTTTTTTATCCACTTTTAATGTAAGGGTAAAATTTTCATTTTACTAATTTTTATTCCATTCACATCACATCACATTGATATGATACTTTTCATTCCCTCCAATATTTTCATTCCCTCGCTCATTCCACTTACTAAATACACCCTGATTGTGACAATATAATACAATAAATTGTATCGTAGACTCACTTTGATAAAAAATTTTAAAAAAAATGAAGGTGGAGACAAATAGGGAGTTTAAGCAAAGGGAGGGACTAGGGAGAGAAGAGACAAGAGGGAAGAGGGAAGAGTGATGGTACACACACAGTGGTAGGCATCAGCACACAGAGGAGTGAGCAGCAAAAGCAGAAGAAAAGAAGGAAAGGGATGAGAGAGAGAGAGAGAGATGTCAGAAATAGAGATATGAGATATCCTCTTAAGCCTAACCCCATCAAGCCACGCCACCACTATCTCTCTCTCTCTCTCTCTTCCCATCACTTCCTTCTTTCAATTGCTTTTTTTAATTTCCTCCTTTTTTCTATTATTATTTTTTCTCGGATCAAATTTCTTTCTTGTCTTTGCTTTTTAATATTTGCATTTGTACATGTATATACTAAAGAAAAAATTAAATACAAATTTAATAACTTTTCAAAAGTATTTATAGATTTATATCATTTTTACTGTGCATTCAGAAAAACGTCATTGGTGACGGCGTTTTGTTGATTTCTTGACGAGAAAAACGCCATATGGGAGGGTGTTTATATGATTGACCAATTGACCCTATAAACGCCATCCGTGATGGCGTTTTTCTAGCAACCGGTCAAATGAGGTGGGGCCCAGTAGACATATAGGCAGCCACGTGTGTGGTATGTTTAACTAAAACGCCATCAGCAATGGCATTTTTACTGTAATAAACGCCGTCAGTGAAGACGTTTTTTGACTGGTAATTTCTTATTTATAATGCTTCAACTTGTCTCAACAACCCACAACATTCCTCCCATATTTCCAACATTTTTTGAGTTAGCATAATTACTCACAAACAAACATGAGTTAGTCATTGTTTTGTAGCATTGTCTTCATTGTTTTGTAGCATATTTTAAACTTACGAGAATCAGCAGAGGAATGAGCTTTGCAGAGTTGGCCACCATGTGTACTGCATCCGTCAAGTTTAGGATTATTCGGGACGTGAAAAACAACGTCATTGGAAGAGTTCGATACAATGGCGTCTTTGTAAATACAAACCGTGAATGATTGATTCATGTTTGTTTGTGAATAATTATGCTATAAAACAATGCCTCAAAAAATGCTGAAAATATGGGAGAAATGTTGTGGGTTGCTAAGACAAGTTGAAGCACTATAAAGGAAATTACCAGCCCAAAAACGCCCTCACTAACGGCATTTATTACAGTAAAAATACCCTTGCTGATGGCGTTTTAGTTAAACATACCACACACGTGACTGCCTACGTGTCTATTGGGCCCCACCTCATTTGACCGGTAGCTAAAAAATGCCATCACGTAAGACGTTTATATGGTCAAATGGTCAATCCTATAAACGTCCTCCCGGATGGCGTTTTTCTCGTCAAGAAATCAACAAAACGATGGCGTTTTTCTAGGTGCACAGTAAAAGTGATATAGATCTGTAAATACTTTTGAAAAGTTGCTAAATTTGTATTTAACTTTTTTTTTGTATATACATGTGCAAATGCCTTTTAATATTTTGCAAAAGAATTAGTTGGATTTCTTTATAAATTGAACTTAATGAAAAGATCGATTTTTTATATTTTATTTTTAAAAATAATATTCACTAATATAATTATTATTAACACAAGTTATAAATTTAATATTAAATCAAGTGGGAGAGCCAGGTTGATGAGTAAAAAATTTAAAGGCAATGTTTTATGATTCGGGTTGGATCACACGATCTAATTGATTGGAATTGAAAATTTGTTTTATGGATTGACCATCAATCCATAAAACAAATTTTCAATTTCTTCTTTCTTATTTTGGGTACGAATAACCATTTTTAAAATTCAATAGACAATTTTTAAACAAAAAATAATAATATTAAGAACCAAACACAATGCGTTATATCACTCATTTGATTAAAAATAAAAATTTAACCCAATTTTATTGCTTATTGACAATAATTGAGATGTTTTAATATGAAGTATATTGCTGATTTGAAAACTTAGCGATTTATATATATATATATATATATATATATATATATATTTTACAATATGATTTAATTATTTAAACTTATTTTATTTTTATAAATACAATTAGTAAAATTTATTATTGATATTAAAAATATTTAATTATTACTTTATATCTATATTTATATGGCTGTGTACCCTTCTGATCATTGGGGTTACAAAAATATATTTAATAATTAAAAATACAGAAAAAATATGATTGGAGGATGTGGGAGAGAAAAAACATATATGATGGGTAGTTACTAGTTACTAGAAAAGTAGGCAAGTAAATAACTTCCCATAATTTAATTTATTATTTTAAATTATGATAATAATTCTAATTTAAAAAACTATCAAATATCTAATTTGTTATTACTTTAAAATATAATTATTATATTTAAAAAAATTAAGAAAAAATTATATGCACGTCGTGCGTGTTAAACCTCTAATATATTTATAATGTCTTTGGTTGAATCGATTCAATATTGGTCCAAAATATTTTTCAATTCAATGACCAAATAGGGTGTTCGACGGCAGTTTTTGGTGAAAATTTAGTGCACCTATCGGTTTAAGTTGATAGCGTCAAACCATACCAAACCAAACCATAAACGGACGGTTTTGAGCGGTTCGGTTTGGCGGTTTAGAACTTTTATATATTATCAAACTTACATATTTAAGTTTATTAATAAAAAATATAATTTTATTCAATATAAATAATAAAAAGTATTGTAATATTTCATTTACTTACAATATACAATCAACTTAGTTCTAAAATTAAATTTTTAGATTGACTAAATTTAATCTAACATTCTAAAAACACATTTTAAACTATTATTTAAAAATTTTAACATAATATGTACATATATATACATGCATGTGTATGCGGTTTGGTTCGTTTTTTTGACATACCGCACACACATTGATCGATTTTATTCGATTTGGTTTGGTTTAAGTGCGATGATTTTGTTCGATTCTGAACACCCCTGTGACCAATCCAATTTTAAAAAGTTGAATACAAATCATGACCAAGTTAATTACAAATTATTTAAATTGGTGACTCCTTTCGATTTAATAATCGGGTCATTTTAACCAAGCTTGGTTGGTCTAGTAGTTAGCTCACTAGGTCGCTTAAGCAAGTGTTGGGGGTTCGAATCCCACCTTGTGTATACAGCAACCAATTAGCCAGCGACAAACCCTTAAATGGAGCTCAGATCCACGGAGGATTAGTCTTTGGCCTGTCGGGCTTGAGATACCTTGAGAAATAAAAAAAAAAATCGGGTCATTTTGGGTCCTAATACAAAGGCACAAATTTCATAAAAATATTATGATATTCATGATGCTTGTGTTTGGTATGTTGTCATATTTTATATAATAAATAATAATGATATTATAAGATGTAATTGTTTTGAGAAAAACTATACTTATTTCTAAAAAATAAATAGATGGCAATATTTGAAAAACAAGATGCTTTTGTGGTAGAAAAACAAAACATTGTAGCCATAGGAAAGAAGTAAAAGATAAAAGTTTATCATTTAAAATGACCTTTCACAAGATCATTAATTACTATAAGTATGAGTAATTGTCTTCTTAATCTGCCCTCTTAAATGAGGACATGTAGGTCATTTTCAATAATATTGATGAGAGTGCAATAAAATAACTATTTTCTTCAAATATGAATTAATTTGTTAAGGTGAATTTGATATATTTTGATGATTTAGAGCATGTTTGTGTATGTTTATTTTTATATAAGAAACACTTATTTTAAAAAATTGTAATGTTTGTGCTTGCTTATTTCATAAAATAAATTATTTCTACTTTTAGCAGAATGTATTTTTTTTAGACTTAAGTAGAAACTACAAATTGAAACTTTTTCTAACTAGTAGCCGAAGCTAAATTTTAAATAATTTAAGACAAAAATACAATTAATAAAATTTTATAGTTTTCATTATACCCTTTATTATTTTAAACCTAATTTTGAGACATGTTAATTTATGAAGTATTTAAATATATTTATGTGATTATATTGTGATGTTATTTTTTAAATAAGATAAATAAGAATAATTATATAAAATATTTTTTATTTAAATAACATTAATAGAGATTAATCAATAAAAAATTAATCATAGATAAAAAAATTACATTTATTAAAATTAATAATTTATTTAACTACCATTTTAAGAAATTAATAAACCAATTTAAATTTTATTTTTATTTTTTAAATAATAATTAATAAATTAAATATTAATATCTATTTATCTATTTAATAGAATTAATAACATATTAATTTATAAATGCCATTTTTTTGTAATTTTACAATCAAAAGCACATTTTTATACAATTTTGTCAAACACACATTATTTTTTAACTACTGATAAAAGTACTTTTCAACTCAGTTTGTCAAATACAAACAGTTTCTCTTTCATAGTACTTTCAAAAAAACTTCATTTAAAAACCAATACTTTTTATGAATTTGTTAATTAATGTCAATATAATTTTTTGGATTTTCAATATATATATTGTGTTTTTTATCCGACTGGTCTTCGAGTCACTGCTCCAATTAATTCAGACTTGACCTAAGTCTCTATTGAAACAACGAGAAATACCTGAAGACATGTTCGAGGGGAATGTAACAACAATGAAGAAAACTCTATAAAAAACGCAAAGACAGCGGAGGAATCCTATAGAAATGGAGTGGGAAAACAAACTAAAAACCCTATAACTAAGAAATGTCGAATCAGTAAAAGAGAATGCCTGGAAGAAAATTGATACCTGAAAAATTGTCGGAGCAAATGGGGCTTAGAAAATTTTATTAACGGGGCTTAGAACTAAACATTGTTAACCTCTACAAGAGCATCGAGCCCCAGCTCGCTTATAAAGCCTAAGTGCCCCAATAGGGCCCTCAAACTTGGGGGACTTATGGTATTATCAGGGTCGGCATCTGGCATGATTGTGTCCCTCTGAGCCCTGTAATTCAAATATTTTCCTATTAACCGCTTTTTCCGCCTAATATCCAGAACCTCTCACACACTCCAGCCTATATAAAAGAGCCATCATTGGCCTTTCCGCATCAACACAACTCTTAGCAACTAGAGCATACGTTTGCACACGTAGTCTAGTTTTCATATTTATGGGTTATCTACAACCTGAAAGTACCTATCCCTCGTGATTTATGGGGACTCTGATCTCACACCGAGTATGTAGATTCTCACGACCAGAACCTGGGACAAGTCTACATCCTTCAAGCATTCATCCTGTTCTGATTTTGACCTCTTCAAGGTCACTGGAATATCAATTTATAAGAGGTACATTAATTTATTAAAACTTTATAAAGGTAAATAAGGAAATTCAAAAAAAACAAGTTATATTGTTTAACATAAAATACTAAACATTTGCATTTTAAATGTTTGATATATAAAATATTGTTCAGTGTCATACCCAATTTTACTATTATACAAAGGGTAGTATTTTATACTATAATATCACATATTATGTTTTTTTTAAATATTATGCTATTTAAAAAGATTAAATTAAGGTAAAGTTACTTTAGTGTGTTATGAAGTTCTCTAATAAAAATAAGACATGTGGTGAAAAGTGCTTGTACGACTAATTATGGGTAGACAGAGATTATGAAGTCTAAATTTTATATTATCAATCATTAAAAAAAGAGAATATAAATAAGGAAAAAACTTACATCAATTTAAGTTTACCTATCAAAACATGACACATGTCATATTTGGATAGGCAAACTTGAGGAAATAGATATAAAAAAAGGTCAAATTACTCGTGGTTCTCAACGTTTGCACAAAGTTTAATATTGGTCATCAACATTTCAAAAAGTTATTTTAGATCCTCATCATTTTTTTTTTGTCAAAATTGGTCCTCCAGCGTAACTCCGTTTGTTTTTTTTTGTTAAATGCTGACGTGGAAGGCTAATGTGGTACACCCTCTCTCTTACGTGTCATATTTGGATGATATGACACCCTCTCTCACTCCAACTCAGCAAAACGACGTCGTTTTACTGAGTTGGAGTGAGAGAGAAGCGATGTAAAACGTCGTTTTGCTGAGTTGGAGTGAGAGAGAAGTGATGTAAAACGGCATCGTTTTGCTAAATTGGAGTAAGAGAAGATGTCATATCATCCAAATATGACACGTATGAGAGAGGGTGTGCCACATAAGCCTTCCATGTCAGCATTTAACAAAAAAAACAGATGGAGTTACGCTGAAGGACCAATTTTGACAAAAAAAAAACGTTGAGGACCTAAAATAACTTTTTGAAATGTTGATGACCAATATTTAAACTTCGTGCAAATGTTGAGGACCAAAGGAGTAATTTGGCCTATAAAAAAATGGATCTAAGTTTTTTCCTATAAATAATCATGACTAATTGAACAATATAACTGTAGACAGTAAAACATCCAGACTTAAAAATTTTATAGTACATACCAATATTTGAAAATCCGGACCGGCTATTAACCCAGTCAAGAAGTGGGTCATTGATTCAACCACTATGTCACTAAAAAACCGGTTAGTCCGGTCAAATTTTTTAAAAAATTAAAAATATATATACATATGCATACATTAACCAAATAAATATGAAAAACACATAATAAATTATTATAATTCAAATTCAAAATTGAAATTGAATATAATAAGTCTAAAATCTACAAATAATAACACATAATAAGTCTTAAATACTTAATTTTTGTTCCCACGTACATTAAATTTAAATAAAAAATCAACACAACTTATCAATTAAGGCGTAACTCAAACTACTCTAACACTTTAAACAATTCAAAAGGTTGACAATTTAGTTGATTAAAAAAATAAAATATTAATAGTATCAAACAATCCTATATTTTTCAAAAAAATATTCCTCAAACAAAAAAAGAACCGGGTCATGGGTCACTGAATTTACCTAAAACTTATCGGGTCAATCCGAATCGTTCCTGAACTAATAGTAAAACGGTCCATTGAAATCACATAGAACAACTTGGTGCCCGGATCACTGAATTTCATTCAACCGAACTAGATTGATTCGGATTTTCAAATACTGGTATATACCCAATAAACTTGACTATGTTATATGATTATAGTATGTAAGATGCTATATCACACCCTACCCAAACAAGTACCAAACATTGATGATGGAGAGAAAGAGAGAAGAGGTAGGAGATATAGGGAATAGGTTATAGGTTATAGGTGTATGTATGTATATGGATATAGCATTTCTGATCTGCAAAAGGCTAACCTAATAATATGAAATGGTATATTGTTGTACTTCCAAGATTTCCTCCTTTTTCATACGCCAATTTCACTAAAGTTACGCCAATTCCTTCCCTTTCTTAGCTAACTTCTTTCTTTATTGCATTCCCCACTCTCTATCTCACGCGTGCCCATTGGTCAAACTCCCATTTATTCTCATTTTTCTTAACCTTCTTCCTCCTTCCACCTATTTTTCCATTTTTCTAGGTCTCAATTCCTTTTTTTTTTAATGACAAAAATACCATTTTAGTCCCAAACATTTACTATCTTTTTCAATTTAGTCTCTAGCGTTTACTCATTTTCAATTTGATTCATTGCATTTACAATTGATATTAATTTGGTCTCTAAAATTTGTTTAATTTCAATTTGAGGTTAAAATTACTTTTTAGTTTTCGAATTGTTGATCAAACTACTATTTGGGTCTTTGAATTTTAGATATAATAGACTATTTGGTCTCTGAATTTACACTCCTGTCAACTATTTATTCTCTACGATGTTATCTACTAAGTCATCGTGTAACAGGCCCGGCCGCTGTGTGCTGGCGTGACGCTATTAATTTGTCACCATGTTGTCCCTCACCTTGTCACATCATCTAAATATTTAGAAGTAATTATAAATTGTCATTGTATTTGCCGTTACTTTTAATTAATACATTGATTACTTATTATTACTTTTAAATATTCAGATAATGTGACAATACGGCCACGTCATACGTTACTTTTTTTTTGAAATTCATAAATTAAATAGTAGTTTAACCAATAATTTCGGGACCAAAACATAGTTTACCTCTTTCAGTTTTGTCTTTCATATTTGCAATTGGTACAAATTTGGTCCTTCTATTATCCAAGTATTAAAATTACTTAACAAAAATGTGAGTGACTAAATTGGTACCAATCAAATCAAATTGATACCAATTATAAACATAAAAGACCAAAATGAGACTAGATAAACAGTATTAGTGATGATCATGGGTAGGGTATGAGTAGGGTACTATAATCCCCAGACCCGGACCCGGACTTGAACGGGTATCAAAATCAATCTCCATTCCCGGATCCTACAGGTAGTTAAATCCCCATACCCGGACCCAGATCCATACAAATTTGAAATAAATTATTATTTTATTAATATAAAATTTATTTTTATCAATTTTTTCATCTATAATCACAAAAAATTTAAAAATTATATATTTTCTCAACACAAAAAAATTTAAAAATAATACTTTATATATATAAAATAAATAATTACTATTATGGGTAGGGTACCTCCTTACTCAGATCCGGACTCATTGACTTTGTACCTGGACCCATACCCAAACCCACAAGATAAATTTTCAGAATACTCATTGGGTATTGATATCTTGATCATCCCTAAACATTAGAGACTAAATTAAAATTTCTTTTTAAAACATTAGGGATCAAAACAAAGTTTTTGTCCTTTTTTTTATTATACTCAAAATATTTTTATCGACATAAAGTCTTTATTTAAATACTCCAACCTACTCCTATACATAATTTTAAAATGCTGCTACTGCTGCTGCATCCTAAATTCAATTTCCATTTAAGAGTAAACCTGTTTGTCGTTGCACATGCACTTTTTGTTATGCAATTGCTATTGTTGTTATTTTAAAGGGAATTTAATTAATTATATTTTCTTTCTTGTTTTGAATAAAATATTTATAGCCAATATAATAAACTATATAAGTAGATTGGCCCAAAAAAAAAAAAACTATTTAAGTGGCATATCATTGTAAGATATTATTGACTGCAGATACCAAAAAAGAAAAAGATTTTACAGAGGAGAGTATTTAATAGAACGTGCATAAAGTATTCTTTCTCGGTACTCTAAGTTTTAAGTGCAATATATGCTTCTTTCATTGTAAAATAATAATAATAATTAATTAATTATTGAGCCATTTTATAGTAATGTATTACTTATGAGTTATGACATGTGTTAGTGTTCATGTGCTAAAATATTGTCGCCTGAGTTAATAATTTTGTGGTCCTTAAATTTGTATTCTAATAGATAAAATTATAAATTTTTTATATATCACATATAATTTAAGTTGTATGGTAGAATTTTCACAAAATAATTTATATTACGTAGTGAATCTTTGATCTATCCAACTGTCAATCGATGAAGGATCTGCAAGAAAAGATTTAAGGTGAGAAAAAAATATCTAAAAAACTTTTGATGATTAAGTCAGTCACAAACTAATAAAGTAATGATAAAATGACAAGAATTCCGTGTATTTATAGCGAGTAATTTGGGGTATTACTAGTAAAGTAATGAAGATAGTTAATAGTAAATATACAATAATAATAGAGTAAAAATGAAGTTTGGTAACCAAACCAACAAATACATTGATTTGCTTACACTTAAATTTGCCATGGTTATGATAATACTTAGTTTACCTTTTTGACATAACTTTTTAAGAAAAAAAAATTGAGAAGTAAAATTAAGAATTAATTAATTTTTCAACTTGATGATACATGTAAACAGATTAGTCACTATAAAGTCATATCATTTTATTATTTATTCTTAAAATTTATATTTCTATATTTTTTTTGGGCAAAAAATTTATATTTCAATATTTGTTTGGCCTTGAATTTATATTTCTATATAAATAAGTTCTTTTGAAGACTGAGTATAACATTGAGTATTTAGATCCTTAATTAATTAAGGTCAAAAACTTCAAATTGGTCCCTTATGTTTGCACTAAGTTTTATATTGGTCTTTTATGTTTCAAAAAGTTTAAATTGATCTTTTATGTTTGCAAGAAGTTCCAAATTGGTCCTTCCGTTCAAGTCCGTTTATTTTTTTCGTTAAGTGCTGACGTGGGGTGCTGAGATTGACATATCATCTCTCCTACGTGTCCATTTAAGCTGACGTGTCATGCCACATCATCATCTAATATCATATGTGATGACGCGGCGCGATGTGGCAATGACGTAGCATGACATGTTAGCTTAGATGGACACGTCATCACTTAACTTAAGAAATTGACGGAAGTGGACGGAAGGACCAATTTGAAACTTCTTGCAAACATAAAGGATTAATTTAAACTTTTTGAAACATGAAGGACCAATATGAAACTTTGTATAAACATAAAGGATCAATTTGGAGTTTTCACCATTAATTAATTTTTTCTTTTCATGAAATAAGGATTATACTCTAGTCCAGTCAAATGGTTGGGCCAAAAAAAAAGTATGGTCAAATGGACCCATGCAAAAAACACTCTTGAACATAGATTCATGTGAAAAAAAATGAGTATATAGACAATTTGGTCCTTGAAAGATATGGAAGTGGTTAATTTGGTCCCTGAAAGATCATAAGTGTACAATTTGGTCCCTGAAAAATTATACCGTTACACAAATTGGTCCTTCCGTCATCTTCAGTTAGATTCTCTTAATGGACTTGCTGACGTGGCACGCTAATTGCACAAGGGGGCCGTTAGTTGCTCAGTAAGACATGCTTACATGGCACAAGCTAAAATCTACCTCCAACTCAGCACAAAATGCAGCGTTTTGAAGCTTTAATTTGCACACTTACAATAAGTTGGAGGTAGATTTTGACTTGTGTTGACAAAACGCAGCACAAGCTAATTATAATCCCAACAAAGTTAATTTCATTGCCATCATAAAAAAGTATCAAGAGTTCATTTTTTTTGGAAGTAAAAGTGTAAAAATAGACCGGGTATGTTTGGTAAGACTTCATTTTCAACGGGTCATCACTTAGCCCGATCGGACTCCCCTATAAGTAGATATTTAATTCTGAAGAACCCAACATATCCAACAGTATGATTGAAGTGCCGCACTTCCTATTGCTTAATAGTCCAATGATAAATGCTTTTAATCATAAGAGGATTGTTTTGGCTAGTATTTATAATAATTAGGATTAATAATGGAAGTTAATCACAGTTGAAGAATCAATTGTAAAATAACTTGATACAACATTTTAGATGATTAACTTTCCAAAGAGAAAGTAGTAAATAAAAAGACCCATTAATGAAGGGCATACTTTTTTTTTTAAGAATTAAAAATTATATTTGTTAATTTGCTTAAGATTTTATATAGATTACACTTCTTCTATCATGGGAAAATCCTAATTATTTTTAAAATATATCTTAATGCTAATAAAATTATCAAAATATCTTTAATTTTGGACAGTGTACTTAAAAACTGATAAACAATCTTGCCAAATTCAAGCAATTAGGTTTACTCAGCAACTTGGAAAATGACATGATCTCGTGTTCCAATGAGATAATATTATATAAACTAAGAAAATAATAATAATAAAAGACTGTGTCTCGAGGTTAAATTTCTAGGATTTGGTCCTAGATGAATTAATTAGAAAATTATTGAAAATTGTAGGTAACAGTAATCATAAATAATACTTGTGGGTTTAATTAATGTTTGGCTAAAGTATTATTTTAGTCCTCAATGTTCGTATGAAGTTTAGAGCATGTTTGTGCATGCTTATTTTTAAAAAAGAAGCACTTATTTTTTTAATAATCACTTATTTTAAAAAAGCGTGCTATTTGTGCATGCTTATTTCATAAAATAAGTGATTCTTAGTTGTAGCAGAATGCACTTTTTTTAGCTTTAAGCAGAAGCTATAAATTAGAACTTCCTTTTCTAGCTAGTAGTAGAAGCTGAAATTTAAATAATTTATGACAAAATTACCCTCAATAAAATTTCCCTTTATTATTTTAAACCTAATTTTGACATATACAACTACAATTTATAATCAGTCTCTTCAACGTTACTCCTCCTCTTCCTTCACCATCTCACTTCATGTCTTCATCTTCTTCCTTCACTGTCTCGCTAATAATAGATATTACATAACATTTTAATATATTAATAAATATTAATTAATAAAAAACTAATCATAGATAACAAAATTATATTAAGTAAAATCAATAATTATTTAATTAACATTTTAATATATTAATAAATAAATTAACATTTTATTTTTATTTATTTAATAACATTAATAACATCATAGTCTATACATGTCATTTTTAGTAATTTTACAGTCAAAAGCACTTATTTATACAATTTTGCCAAACACAAATTGTTTTTCAGCTACTGATAAAAATACTTCTCAACTCAATTTGCCAAACACAAACTGCTACTCTTTCACATCACTTTTAAAGAAACTCCATTTAAAAAGAAATCATTCGAAAATTAACAATTTTTATAAGCATGCACAAACGGGCTCTTAATGTTGGTCCTCAAAGTTTTTTTTTTGTCAACTTTGGTCATCGAATGTAATACCGTTAACTTTTGCCGTTAAATGATGACGTGACATGCTTATGTGGCACACCCTCTCTCTTACGTGTCATATTTTAATGACGTGGCATGACACATCACTGTCACGTCACTCCACATTGTCACATCATCATCATGATAGTTTGGTTTAGTTTAATTTCACGCTATATATTCAAATAGATAGATGCATTATTTTTCACAAAAAAATCGCCCAAACTACTCGTCGAACCCAAAATCAAAATAATATAAAAAAACATTAAAAATTTGCAAATTCTTAAATTTTTAAAAACCAAAAATAAAATAAGAGTTTAAGCCCAAAATAGTGTCAATCCAAAGTCTTTTCAATTTGTATTTATATATATAAAAAAAAGTCTTTTCAATTTGCAAGCCCAATATTTAACCCAATATCCATCTCCTTTGACCCATTTGGAACCCATTTACTTCTTTAAATCATCTTCCAACATCCTATACTCTCCTTCACGTAAATGAAACAGAGAAGCTCAAAACAAGAAAAAAATCTTTCATCGAAATGAGAAACTCTTATAAGAATGGAGGATAAAATAGTGAAAATTACTATTTTGCTGGATAAGAAATTCAATTTATTTTAATTTAGTCTCCAAATTATGAAAATATCAATTTAATGCTTGAAAGATTTCACTTATTGCATCTTAGCTTTTGAATAATGATAATATTAAATTTAATCGATAAAAAATGAGATTGGATCTGGTGCAATTCTCTTCTGTGCAATTCTGGTGCAATTCCTTTAAAATGTACATTTTTACTTCATTTTTGAAGTACTAATATGGGATTATACTAACAATAATCCACCATGAATAGATTAAAGACCAAATTATTATCAATATTGGCAAATATCATCACCTTAAATGAATTAGGGACCAAATTGTTATTGATATTGAAAAATAGTTTCACAAGGCTATTTAGTGATGATATTTGTCAAAATTGATAATAATTTCGTCCCTATCCATTCATAAGGGGTTATTATTTGAGTAAGTTCGTATTAGTGCTTCAAAAATGAAGTAAAAATATACATTTTAAAGGAATTACACTGGAATTACACGGAAGGGAATTGCACTGGATCCAATTTCATAAAAAATACATTATATCGCAATTCCGTCCTTGCGTTATTTACTATTAGCCCATTGTAACAATTATGGATAATCATGAGTAGGATATAAATAGAGTACTGAAGTCCCTATATCTGATCTTGAACATGAGCGGCTATCCCCATCCGTTAACTCTTTGAGTACTAGAATTTTTGAACCAAAAAAAAAATCAAATTGATTAAATTTTTTTCTTCAAATTATAACTCTTGTAAATTTAAATTCGTGATAGAGGTATGTAAGATACACTATTTTGAATTATCAAATATATAATCAATAATCAATAGAAACTGGATAAAGTTTTGTTGGGACATAAATCTCAATAAATTTATCCTTATAAAATTAAAGTACCAAGGCCCATAAATACCATTTTTTTATGAATTTTTTTTTCTACGCAGTTGCAACTGCAGAGAATAATATCATTAAGAATTAGGCTACTTTATTAATTCCGCAAACTATGTTTTTATATTCTACAAACAGTTTCTTTTCATGTAATCTGTTATTATTAAATAAAATATAGAGTAAAATACTGTTTTGGTCCTCCAAAGATGCCTTCTTTGTCAATTTGGTCCCCCACATATCAAACTGTTAGCAATTTGGTCCTTTCGTTAATTAACTTGATGACATGTCAAATTAAGTTGTGACTCAGCAATTTTTTTATCTGACTAAGTATTAATTAATTTAGAGTAATTTATTTTTTATTTAAAAAACCTTTAAAATTAAAAAAAAAGTAAAAAAAAAGTACACATATGTTTTTTTGCGTTAAAAGAAGGTATGTCAAAAGTTTTTTTTTCAATTTAAAAGGTTTTTTAAATAAAAAATAAATTATTTTAAATTAATTTATGCCTAGTCGAATGAAAAAATTGCTGAGTCACAACTTAACTTGACATGTCATCAAGTTAATTAACGGAAGGACCAAATTGCTAACAGTTTGATCTGTGGGGGACTAAATTGACAAAAAAAGACATCTGTGTAGGATCAAAATAGTATTTTACTCATAAAATATATATATAATACCTATGTGTATCCGTTGAACGAATTTAAGTCTCGGATGGAGATAATGATATCCAACCGAATTTGATCCCATTCTATATGAATTATTTAAATAATATTTTTTAAGATAAAAAATATATTTAATTTATTATATTGAAGTATATATACATACGTAAATTTTGATATTTATTTCAATTTTATCAATAAGATAATTTTACTTTAATATTAATAGACAATTGATTGAATCAGATAGTTCTGTAAGTACAAATTAAGATTTTATATTAATTATATATTTGATAATTTAAAATGATGTATTTCATACCCTTTTTTCATGAATTTATTACATGTGTTTGAATCATAATTTGAAGAAAAAAGTTAATTAATTAGTATTTTTTTTCTCGATCTAAGAATTGAAGTATTTAAATTTCAAAGGGTCGGGGTGGCAATGGGTACTTAGAAAATAGGTATTCGATGGTATTCGTCCGAAAAAATTATTCGATATCCGATGGGTATCAGATATCGGATAGGGTATGAATAGTAAAACATAATTATCCATTGAGTATTGGGCTAACGTCGGGTACCCGATATCCGATATCGAAATAATATATATTATTAAATATAATATATATTATTAAATAACATTTTGTGTTTTTTTTTTGTGTTTTTAATGTTATTATAATTGTTGTTTTTAATTTTATTTATAATAATTATGTATATTTTTTACTTTAAAATGTTATTTTTATAACTTTTTTTAATTGTGTGGATATCAGATATTGGATATCGGGTAGTTTACTTGATTATAGGGTATCCAATAATCCATTATTGTTCGGGTATTTAGGGTATTTCGAGTGTTTCGAATATCGAGTATTTCGGATAGAAAATAAAAGTTTTTTCCGGATTCGGATACAGTTCGAATATTAGATATATTGAGCGAATTCGAATGCGAATAGTGAAAAATGAGCGGGTACCCGCCATTGCCACACCTAGTCTAAAGATAAAAAGACTCTCTAATAATCAGAGTGGGCAATTTACCTATAAATTTGAGTTTTGGAGACGAACGGAAGTAAATCACAAGCCACTCGTTCAAAAAACTTTGAATCACATGATAATTTAAATGAAATTGAGGTAAACAACAAAGTATTAAATTAAAGTATTGCCCTTATTAAATATAAATATTAAATTGTGAAGAATGAAAATTTTCAAAAACTTACAAAATAGTAATCTACTCGATCAAAAATCAACATCTACTCTGTTCATGTGTTCCACCACGACAATTACATCTTGCAATTCACATAACGTGACACATCAAGCAGAAAAAGAAAACAGAAAATTAAGGATTAAAAACTAAATAATAATCTATATATAACTGATGGTGCGTAAATCCTCTGCAGTCGAGGGGTTGTGCTGTTCAATTAGCCACGTGACAAAGGCATAAGTGATGAGATCCATCAACATAGAGGAAAAAATCATTTAGAGAAATCGGTTTCGTTTTCTCTGGGAACCTTCTTCTCCTTCTCCGGGTAGCGATAGTTTTGTTCGAGAGTCTCGGCGTCCCGAAGATAGGATCGAGCCAAGTCTCCGACGTTGGGGACTCGGTAGTTTTGAGCGGCGTATATTCCGGCGATGGCACCCAATGTGAACGTGAAGCTGAACCTTATCAAACCCATTATTATTAGCTTTAGAATTAGAGCTTCTTTCAACCTTACACACAATAAAAGTGGCTTCTGTTTTCTATTTCTATTTATAATACCGATTTTTTTATTTATTTAAATGAAGAATCTCAATTAGGTCCTTATTTATAGGGTTACTTTACCCCTTCTCCACGGGTCAAACAAAAACTCCACCTTGGTTAAGCAATAGTTGAATTAATATTTATTGTTTTATTTTATGCTAGAATTTATAAAAGAGAAATTCTTAATTATATCTCTTATCTTATATTATATATTTTTGAACAACAATTAAAGTCTTTTCTTATTAGGTGGGGTCGACTATATTATATATTTCTAAATTGATTAATAAAAGAGGAATTTCTCAACCTACTATTTAATTTTTAAATAATAGAAATAGATTATTTGATTCATGAATTTTTATATTTATTAACTATTTAGTTCTTAAATAATGAAATAGACTATTTGATTCTTAAAATTTTACCTTTGTTACCAATGTTGACATATTATCGTTTAATTGTCACCAATTTACCATTGACTTCAATTTCATTGGTCAAGTCTACCTGTTAAACAGCAGAGATCGGTTGACAGTGAAAGTACACAGATGTTATATACTTATATTTGAGACGCGACATATAAATCACAGCATCGCAATTCAAAAAACATTTTTTTCCAACTAATTTTTGTTTTTTTTTAATTTTGATGTTCAAGATGTCGTGGAAGTGTAACATTATAGCATTAGTGGTAAATAAACGGTGATATGTCCGTCTTTAATGGCCAGATTATCCACACTTAGGTGTTGTGGACTAAATAGTTGAAGAAAGTAAAATTTCAAAGATCAAATAATCTATTTCATTAATTAGGGACTAAATAGTTGGCAGAGATTAAAATTCAGAGACTAAATAATCTATTTTTATTATTCAAAAATTAAATAAGAGGTAGACCAATAATTCAAGGATCAAAAAATATATTTTCACTTAATAATATTTATATTTTTAAACTAAAAGATTCACATCATAAATAACTAGATAACTGTTATGGTCAATCCACCATAACAAATTTTGAGAGAATTATCAATTTTATTCTTGAAAGATATAGAATATTTCAATTTAATCCCTGAAAGATGTAAATTAGGCATTTGACCTTTTGCATCCCTCAAGGATTAAATTGGAACAGTCAGCATCTTTCAAGGACCAAATTGATAATTCTTCACAAAATTTTAAATTTATTGAGTAGGCCCCACCTTGCCAATAATATCTAATGGAATCGCAAATTTCAACCGACATGACGATTAATTCATATCTATCTACAAGAGCAGATTGTTGTGCAAGTAAAAATTTTATTGAGATTTTAGATAAACACAGGATTTATAACCTGTATGATTTAATTTCCTTATATTTCTGTTTTAGATATTTTAAAAAAATCTATTAAATAATGTTTTGTTTTAATTTTTTTTCAATTATTCTATTATAAATGTAGTCCCTCTTAAGCTACTCTGTTATCAATTTAGTCCTTTATCATTTATGAGGGAAAAAAATATGAAATAAATTATATTATCTTTGTTTAGGATTCTAATAATATCAATAACAAGTTAATGAATTTTTCTCTTTTCTTATAACTTCTCTTCTTAATTTTTTACTATTTTTATATATTTTTATCAAAGTATATATATATATATATATATATATATATATATATATGAAAGGAATCAATTTAAGAATACTCGTGAAAAATAAAGCTAAAATGTATCGACTTCCTGAGTTTTAAGTTATGATCATATACACTCTATTGATTTTAAAACTTTGTAGACAAACCCATGATGTTTCAATTTGGTACACCTAACATCCTTCCGTTCATATTTAGTCATTATCTGCCACGTAAGCACATTTTGTAGGGGTGTTGTAGTCTTTTTTTGCCATATAAGCATATATTTTACAATGGTATTTTACTTATTATAACGTTATTTGAACTATTTTAGTCATTTAATTTGGAGCCACTAAAATATGAAACAACTAAAATACCCTTATAAAATATGCTTACGTAGTAAATAACATGTGAACGTGAACAGTTGAGTGCCCCAAATTAAAAAGTCAGGGATCATCTATAAAGTTTTCAAACTCATAAAATATATGTACCCCAAACTAAAAATTCGTTTGGCTATATTTTAGCCTAAAAAATCTAAAGATAAATCTATGCTAAATCTAATCCATTTAGTAATGAATGGTTGCACTCATACATCAACCTCAGCACCGGATCCGATCTCCATTCATCACTCATAATGTTTTGTTATGGATTGATCCCTTCATTTCATGGCTTTTTTTTTTTTCATTATTTTTTATTAATTGCTGACCTTGAATTTCATGGCTTTAGCTTACAAATTTATTTCCAATATATTCTTGTCACTTTGTTTATTTGCTTCTAATTATTTTTATAATTAGGATTTCTCGCTACGTTGAGCTAGCTAGCTCTCACATAGCCGTAAAATTTACAAGAACTACGTTAATAAATAAATAAATAAATAGGGAGTAAATTTGGATATATTAACCAAAAATTAAATCAAAATCAAGAAGCAAAATACAAGATGAGATCAATATTGAATAGTCTAGGTAGCTTCTATTACATAAAATTCTTCAACTCAACGATCATAGTATAGGTAGACAACAACAACAACACATAGTTTATTACACACAGGAAATTGAGCCATAGTCAACAACATTAAATTTTTTTTTTTTAAAAAGTGTGACATTAATTAACCCTTGATTGCTCCATCTGCATCACCAAAATCCTTTTGAACCTGAGCTTGGGTTTGGGCCTGGGTTTGGACTTGGGCTTGGGCTTTCTTGGGACAACCCCAGAATTGGGGTTCTCCTTCTCCCTGATGATGACGGAATCGCCGGAAGGGAAAAGGGGGCAGTTCTCCTTCTTTCCCTTCGGCGGCGTACGGATGATGGGGATGATGGTGGTGGTGGAAATTGTGATGGTGGAAATTCCGAAAATGGAAGAATCCGCTTATCATGATGCCGAACACGGTGCCTATCCCAAAAGTGAGGAGTTCACCCATATTGTTGCGATCACTAGAATGGAAATTTTTTTGTGAACTGGAAAAAATGGAGAATTGATTGATTGATTATATGAAGAAGATGGTGAGATGGAAATGGGATTTTATACTGAGGAGACTTTGGATAATGAATGATGAGAGGTTGGGTCGTGTTTGGCTTGAGGCTCACGCGTAAGGTTTTCTTCTAGAAACTCACCATCACGTTAAGTAACCCCTTCTCCAAGTCCTCAATTTCCAAACGTCAAATTTGCCCACCATTCTTTTTTCTTTTTATTATTCCTTATTATATTATATATATTGCGAATCTTTGCTGATGGGTACCTTTTTTTTAAATATATATATATATATATATATAGGCAAAAAACTTAATTAATTCATATGAGAATTTTTATTGTTTTTACTTTTTAGTGTGGTGAACAAAATTACTATTTTTATATATTTTTTTATATTAAATTTGTAATAATCTTTGAATTTTTACATGAAGATAAAACTAACAATTTTTTTTTATTTAGTAAAAATATAATATGACTCTAACTCATAATTTGTTGCTGCTATAAGTCCTCTAATAAATTGTAGAGATAATTATTACTTTATTTTTTGAAAGATATAATATATCTCAATTTAATGTATAAAAGATGATAAGATCAAATTTAACTTCTTTAAGATAGACTTTGTTGTAATTTAGTTTCTTAAAAATATAATTTGTCTCAATTAATTCTCTAAAAAAATTTCATATAGAGAGTCATTGGATTAGACAAATTGCATCTTTCAATGACTAACTAAAATACAATAAAATTACATATTTTAAGAACTAAATTTAATATCTTCGCATATCAATGATTAAATTTGATATTTTTATCTTTTAAAAACTCATATTACATCTCTTTCTTTTTGCCCGACATATTATATCTCTTAAAGACTAAAATGATAATTTATTCTTTTTGTTCTTAACTTATTATTAAAAATTATTTTATTTTTTGGTGAATAAAAAAAAAATTATTTTATTCATTTTAGAAAGGAGAGAAGTTTAAGTTGAAAAGTTCAATGGGTGCATGCAATGAAGTCTTGTAGGGTACGGTACAACAGAAAAAGTTGTATCTCCCGACCAATTAAACCAGGTATCTCTATTCTCTACAATGTGAAATCATGCTCTGAGCCGCAAATGACAAAAACAAGTGGGAACACTCCCTACGTCAAAATGGATTCAGTCCTTGATTTTTTTTTAATAAAAAATATTAGTAAGAAAAAGCACTCTCAAGTACTATCGGGCAAGGCGCCAATGATATGTTGGGGAGATCAACAGAGGCCCAACCCAAAAGATTACTGCACAGGCCTAAACTGCAAGTAGTTTTACCCAGTCGCAATTACTCAGTGCTTAACTCTTTTATGTATTAGTATGTTAGGCAAAAAAAATTTCAGTTTTTTTTTCAATTTTTTTGAATTTGATAAATTATAAAATTTTTTTAAAGAATATCTAAAGTATGAAAGATATAAATAAAAAAATTCACGTAAATCAAAATTTACTATTAGTGAATTATGGACTAACTTTTTAGTCTCTAATAAAGGTGGTCCGCAAAACATTCACGGTAGGTCCTTATTTGTGTGCTTTTTTTTGTGTGTCAATAATTCTTATTTTTTAGAAAAAGTTTACAATTTTTCAAGTTTAAATAAAAAGGTGAAGAAAATTATGAAAAAAATCGGCCTAACATATTAATGCATAGAAGAGCCAAACACTGAATCCATTATCGGATAAAAGCTAGTCAGATCCTCTCCTAGGTGTTGTTTGTATTTGGTGAGTCCCACTCGTATGTCTTTCTCTCTGAGTTAAACATGGATAGCGTCTAGCACTAAATCCATAGTCAAAAGTCTAGCTAGTACTATGAGTTCATCCATTCATCAAATGCATCTAATTTTTCAATATTAATAGAACTCACACTAATCCATCACTCAAAATGCGTTAAAAATCAAAATTTAATTAATATTAATAAATAATAAGTAATGAATGAATCGTGAGTATTGAATTTTCAATACTTCTAAATTCGCCGAACATCAATCCTCACCCTCTCTACAATGTGAAATCTTGCCTGAGTGGCAAGACAAATAGGAATACTTTCAACCATTTTCTATTTTATTTTATTTTTCAGGTTTCGGTAGGAAAAAATTTATATGTGTGTTTCAAATCCAAAGTAGAAACAAGATCCGAATTTTAAAAGTACTTATTAGAAACTTACAAATAATTTATCATTAAAGAATCAATTATTATAAGTGAAAGATGATGGTTGTTTTTCTTTTGTCCGTCCGGTCTCCGAAACACTGTCTCGATTAATCCAGACTTGACCCGCGTCTCGTACTTAACTTTGGTGAAGAGAGTAAGGTTTGTTTGTTTCTTTGCCAACAATGCAACTATCTAAGTTATCAACCACTCATATCATCAAACACTATCCATTATGCTTCAATCTTGGCCACAATTTCCACACATATACCCTTTAGCCTAATCCTTTTGCACATGCTGAATTCCTTATATCTCCAAACAAAACCACAAATATCCCAACCCCAAACACTACACAACTTCAAGAGTGAGTAGTAAAAATCAAGAAGAAGAAAAAAGAAATGAGTCTCAAGAACTCCAAGATACCTTCTACCATTACAACCCTCCTCCTTACTTTGCTTATGTTTCCTTGTGTTTCATCCCACAAAGTGGCATGCCCTCCAACAAAGGAGACATATTGCCCCAAAGATACCCTAAAGTTTGGGGTATGTGGAAGCTGGCTAGGGCTGGTGAGTGAGAACATTGGGGCCAAACCCAGTAAGGAATGTTGTGGGCTTGTGAAAGGGCTTGCAGATCTTGAAGCTGCCTTGTGTTTGTGTAGTGCCATTAAGGCTAATGTGCTCGGAATTGTGAAGCTTGAAGTGCCTCTTGCTGTCACTTTGCTGGTTAATGCTTGTGGGAAGAAAGTCCCGGATGGATTTGTTTGTGCTAGTTAATTAGGTAATTAATTGGAGGATGATGATTTAGTGGAGTACGGTAGATGTTCGGTAGTACAGTAGTAGTACTGAACTTCAGTACATCCTTCCAGTCAGTTGGTCCCTGATCCATTCGAGGTGGGTCCTAATTAATGTTTTTATTAATATTAACAAACGGTACTATTAAACTTTTATCCGATTTAGTGTTGATTAGTTTATTGATTCTAATTGAATCAAATTAATGCAATTTGTATGTGGTTTTATTTTGAAGTAGCTAGACTTGGTGTATCAGCTGGGGTTTGAATTATGTTTTATGTAGAATTTAGTCTGGTTTTAGCTATTTAAAATGGGAGAAACGTATTTTTTTTATCCTTATTGGTTAACCTGTTATTTAATCCCTAAATAATGAAAATAAATTATTTGATTTTTAAATTTTCATCTTTTTCGACTATTTAATTCATAAATTTTTATCTCTATTAACTTTTTAATTCTTAAGGCATTAATTGTTATTTAACCAATCAATATAACCGTTAAATAATGAAATGTCAATCATTAACTTGCCAATTGTGGCCATACCATATTACCATATTGTCACATCTTTTTTAGGAGAAAATTTTATATTTAACCCCCAATTTGAATATGAGAATTTTTTTCAATCAATATTTTATTTTTTTGAATATGAGCTTAAGTCAAGATGAAGTTTTCTTTCATTAAGGCAGGAATGTTCGTGGCAAATATAAATGAATTTTTGTATACCAGAAAGAGGACGACTATTAATATTCTTTTCTTCCTTTCGCTAAAACTCTAATGATCAGTTTTAGGATATTTGGACAAAGAATTTGAAATCTTCGTGACAAAGCTACATAACATAGCATAATATGGATGGGAAAAGACCAAAAACCATGGTCAAAGTTTTGAGAATGACAACTTCGGAGTCAAAGAAGGGATTAACCCATTTTATATTTACATTACTACTAATGAGTAATGATGAATCAAGGGATTAATTAGTTGAATAAAAGTTTTAATATTTATAGAACTCTCTCTATTATTTATTATTCGTCTATGCTAAATAAAAATGTAATCATTTACCTATTTAGGACGAGTTAAGTGTAAATCCTTATTTGTAAGGAATAAAAAAGAAGTAATATCAAAATATGACAAAATTTTCATTTTGGTCCCTAATATTTAACACTTCTCTCAAGTTGATCTCTAATATAATATTTGCTCAATCTCAATTTTATCCCTGACTTTTGCGATTTGTACCAAGTTGGTCCCTACGCTTATCACTTAAAACTTTGTTCCTTCGTTATCCAAGCATTAACAAAATATTGTCATATTGAAAAGATCAAATTCGTATCAATAACCAATGGAAGGAACCAAATTGAAATTAAACAAATATTAAGGACCAAATTGATATCAATTACAATAAGGAGGAACTAAATTGAGACGAAAAAACATTAAATAGCAAATTGGAAAGAAGTGCTAAATATTACCGACCAGAATGGGGTCTTGAGTCTTGACCATCATCATCATCAACTTTGTAAGAATTTAAAAAGATTATTAAAGTCATAATTCCAAACATTTCAGAAGAAATTTTCTTAAAGGTGTCATTGAGATCAGTGGTAATAAACCAGTCAGAGAAATTAATATTGGACTAGCACATATTATGTAGTAGAAAAGAAAGAAAAGAAAAGTATTACCAAAGGTTCAAAGCAATGGATTTCTTAGAA
Organism: Senna tora; assembly: GCA_014851425.1. Taxonomy (NCBI): domain Eukaryota; kingdom Viridiplantae; phylum Streptophyta; class Magnoliopsida; order Fabales; family Fabaceae; genus Senna; species Senna tora. The sequence continues at coordinate 3,553,951 of CM026265.1, read as the reverse complement.
AGAAGACTTGATAAGAACTCCAAAAACCAAAATCAAAAGGAAGAACTCCGAAGGAGCGATCCTCATGATAGAATCGGGATAGGAGATGATAGTTAAGAGATTAGTGTTCAGAATCGCAAGAAGGAAGATGAACGAGATTTAATAAAAGACAAGTAAAAATCAATCACAACACAAAAAACCAACAGTAGGACCAATCCAGATTTTCCAATTCCTACCGTAATTATCAAATTCAACGAAAATTAGTCTCAGATCTCAACAACTTCAAGGATCTACGAGATTTACCAGGAAGGCGAACGCTCAAGAAATGCGAAACGCGATCCCAACTTTACCAAATCGATCCTAATTTCGGCGAAAACTAAACAGCGAGATGCAAATTGGAAGAACCGAAAGGAAAATTAAAGCCAGGAAGCAAAATACACTAAAATTCTCGGATCCGATTATACATGGACAGAAGAACCATATGGTTTATTAAAGAGGGAAGTAAATTAGGGTTTAATTAAACCTTGGGCGATCCATCTCCAGAAGGTTGAGCTTGAGTCAGAGCTTGTTCCTTAGCCTTGGCCTCGGCGAGAGCTTTCTCTCGAGCTTCTTTGGGACAGCGGCCGCCGAAAGGGCCGAAAGGGGGTCCACCGGGTGGTCCAGGACCCCAACGGCGCTGTATGACTCGGCTAGTAATCAAGCCGAATATGGTTCCTGCACCGAACGTTAACCCCAACTGAAGAGCGCCCATGGGATTGATTCTTGCCGGATAGTTCTTGATCTGATGAACGAATGAATGAAATGGTGAAATGGCAAAACCAGTGTGCTGAATGATACGGTGTGGGGTGAAATTAGTGGAATCACATCAATTTATTACAAGAGATTCTTATAATCGGTCATTTTTATTTTATTTTTGCCGCGGAGATATTGCTTTTAATTTTAACTTTAAGGATAAAGGAAAGGAAAAGAAAAGGTAATGAGAATGTATTTCTTTTATTTGGTAATAAAAGTTGGGAATAAAAATAGAATAGGAATGTATTAAGATTATTACGTTGTTCTTTATATTAAAATGGCAAAAGTATCTTTCTTACTCTCAACGTTTGGGGTCCTATCAGTTTCGTCTTGGAAGTTTTTTGTTGTCAATTGTACTCCTAATATTTTACGTTTCTGCCAATGTCACTCATTTCACTAACACCGTAAAATATTTAACAGTTTTTGCTGACGTGGCATCCTATGTAGCAAAACAGTTTTTTTTCCTGTCAATTGCACCCCTAAGGTTTTACATTTCTGCCAATGTCACCCTTTTCAATAGCACCATCAAATATTTAATAGTTTTTACTTATGTATGTGGCAAAAATATCTGACTTGGTATATTTTTTTTCCACATCAGATTTCCTACTCATCTTTTTCCCATCAAAGTTGTGTCGTTTTGACCTCGGCCTATTCCTTCTAAAATATCACTCAAACGCACGTGCTATTTTACTCATAAAAACATCGAAGACGTTATCCATTCTCTATTTTACCAAGACATATTTGACCTTCTATTACTGAGAAACTGTGAAAGTTTCCGAGCACCGATTTCGACTTCTCTCCGACAAAGTCTTTCCGGAATAGAGAATGGGTAACGTCTCTGAGGTTTTTGTCTGAAAAATGGCACGTGCGTTTGAGTTATATTTTAAAAGGAATAGGGTGAGGCTAAAACGACGCGGTTTTGATGGGAAAAAGATGAGTAAAAAATCTGATATGGAAAAAAATATGCAAGTCAGATATTTTTGCCACATAGGATGTCACGTAAGCAAAAACTATTAAATATTTGATGGTATTAGTGAAAAGGGTGTCATTGGCAGAAATGTAAAACGTTAGGGTACAATTGACAGAAAAAAAAACGTTTTGCCACATAGGATGCCACGTCAACAAAAACTGTTAAATATTTGACGGTGTTAGTGAAAAGAGTGACATTAGCAGAAACGTAAAACGTTAAGGGTACAATTGACAGCGAAAAAATATTAGGGGCGAAACTGACAGGAACCCCAAACGTTGGGGAGTAGGAAATGTACTTTTGCCTATTGAAATAATAAAAAGAAAAGAAAATTATGATTGTGTCAAATTAAATGATATAATAGACATTTTAATTTTAATTTTTTTAAAATTTTAGGTGAAAGAAAGGAAAAAGTAAAACACTTTTTTCATTCCTTTCCATTTGGCAAAACAACCTAACGAACGGGCCTTAAAAGTAATTCTTTACACAGAAAAGGAAAGGGAATGCATTTATTGTATTTGTTAGTAAAAACTGAAAATGAAAATAGAATTAGAATGTATTAAAATTACTACTTTACCCTAAAATAAATCCAAATTACTCTTTTGATCCTCAATGTTTGCACGAAGTTTAATATTGGTCATCAGTGTTTCAAAAAGTATTTATGGTCCTCAACGTTTTTTTTTGTCAAAATTGGTCCTCTAGTGTAACATCCGTTTGATTTTGCCATTAAATGCTAATGTGTCATATTTAAATGACATTGTGTCATATTCAAACTCAGCAAAACGACGCCGTTTTGATTTATTTAAATATGACACGAGAGGATATATATACCGCATAAGCCTTCCACGTAAGCATTTCATGGCAAAACCATACGGATGATATGCTAGAGGACCCATTTTGATAAAAAAAATGATGACCTAAAATAACTTTTTAAAGTTGAGGATCAATATTAAACTTCGTGCAAATGTTGAGGACCAAAAGAGTAATTTGGCCATTAAAATAATAAAAAGAAAAAAAAGTTATGATTGATATCAAATCAAAAAGTATAATAGACATTTTATATATATATATATTTTTAATTATACACACTTTTCAAGATGAAAATAAAAAAGTAGATGACATGTGGGGTCTACATTTTTTTCAACTTTTTTTCCCTTGCATTTTCATATATAATGAACACAACCTAAGTTATATTTTTCTCCGTTCAAATATTTTTAAATTATATATATTTTTATTTTAAAAATTTTACATTTTTCTTTATAAAAAAAAGGAAAAAACTTAGGTCCATTTCCTTATGTCCATTACATCCAGTTCTCCAATATAAATATGACACGTGGCAAAAAGTGTTTAAATGACCAATCACAGTAGAGAGAGAATATAGAAGATCACCTTTTATATAACCAATAATAGAAGAGAGATAGTGTAAATATAATATATGATTGGTGAAATTGAATGTAATGGACATAAGGAAATGGACCTAAGTTTTTTCCTAAAAAAAAGTACACCTTCTATTTTGAAAGACTATAAAATTTAATAATGTTATTTTTTTACTAAAATCCTTTAATAAAATTATTATTTTTTTAAAGTAATTATAAGTAAGATTTTTTTAAAATAATATTTCACAATTATTTCTTTTGTGTTAAAAAATATTTAAATTTGTTAAAATAAATTTTTTATGTCCATTAAAATATTTTTTACATTAAATACATATTTATTTATATAACTAATAAAAATAAAATTTTAGTTAAAATAGTTGAAATTGTAAGTTTTTTATTTGTAGAAAAAAAGAGTGTAATTAACAGATAAGAGAGAAGTGTAATTTACTCTAATTTCAATTATGCCAGATGGATTAGATAAATTTTAAGTACAAAATACAAACAACATCGATGAGTTTTTTAATATTGCATTCAACTCTACTGAACTTTCAATTTGAGTTATTTGTGAAGAATTTGTTCATTTTTAATATAATTCCATCCATTTTTAATAGAATTTTGCCGCGTCAATTAATACTTTGTCACGTTAATAGTTAAAATACTCTCACATAATGTACTTATATGTCTTTCGTCCACATTTCGTTATCTATCATGTAAATAGATTTTGTAGGGTCCTCACAAAATATACTTTCATTGCAAAAAATACTTAAAATATTCTCCCACAGTACTTATATGTCCTCAAAATAATGTGATTACTTAACATATAATGATTGAAAATAAACATAATATTGACAGAATAATCAAGAGTCTATTTATAAAGTTTTGAATTTGAAAAGAGCATATATCCATTCATAAAAACTATATGCTAAATATTTACGTTGTATATATTTTGTATGTTTTAAAATTTTTGTTTATATTTATGGATTAATCTCATTCACTTACTGCATTATTATGTCTCGAATTTGATGAACAAGAAAAAAGCCACGAATTAAACAAACCAACGAATTTCATGGGAGGAAAACAAAATCCAGAAAACACAAACAACTCCAGCAGAAATTAAAAGCCAAAAATAACAACAAAAAAAAAACATTCCAGAAATAAAAGAAGGAATTGATGGAGCAGTAAGATAGAAAATTAATAGTATATATATATATATGTGGTTAGTGGCTCACTTAGCTTGTACATACATACATAAATAAAACTCTCAAAATCAAAGATACATAATAGACATCACCCAAATGATTTATTTATCATTCCACAAGGAAACTGACGAGTTCATTCATCAATTAAAGCTTGACGGCGCCATCTCCTCCGGCGGCTTGAGCCTGAGCGTCAGCCAGAGCCTTAGCCTTAGCCTCGGCTAGAGCCCTCTCTCGAGCCTCCTTGGGACAGCGGCCGCCGAAAGGGGGTCCTCGACCGGATAAGACTCGGCCGGTAAATAAGCCGAAGAAGGCTCCTGCACCGAACGTCAAACCGTACTGAACCGCACTCATTGTAAAATTATACACTGATGTATAATAATTGGAATGTGATGGGATAATTTTTAGTGAATTGGCAAGAGAGTTTATATAGCCTCTTAATTGACGTGTATTTATTATTAGTCCACGCGTTTTGGTTTCGAACTGCTTGGGGTCAACAAAGTCAAGCAACCCCTTCCTCAAGTAAAGAGAAGGACCAAACACAAATTTTTTTTTTCTTACTAAATATGGGTTATTTACTTATTTAAGTGTTTGTTAAACCGCGGTTTAAATTTGTTGAGTCACTTGTTTTATTCTTTGAAGTATTTACAATAGAAGAAGATTTGTTATTGTGATGGACAATAAATAGTAAATACTAAATACTCTTGTTTATACTAAAAAGAAGTGTTTGTTATAAAATTTTGGCTAAAATTAAATGCACGGATATTCTCTGAGTTTTGAGACGTCATGGGTATATATATTCTCTGAGTTTTAAAATGTTGCACATAGGCTCCTTGAGGTTTTATTTTGGGGCAGAGACGCTCTTTCGGTTAGAGTTCTGTGAAAATTAAGCGTTAAGTGTCACGTCAGCAAGCATGTGTGAGGGATGTCTCTGCCATAAAGTAAAAACTCAGGGCGTGTATGTGCCTATAAAGTGAAAACTCAAGAGGTGTATCTGCTCCTAAAGTAAAAACTCAGGGGTTTGAAAATACTAAATTCACATGTTTGTTGATATGACACTTAACACCTAATTTTCATAGAACCCTAACAGAAGGGATGTCTCTGCCCCAACATGAAAACTCAGGGTCTATGTGCAACGTTTTAAAATTCAAGAAATGTATGTGCCCCTTACTCAAAACTCAAAAAATATATGTACCCCTAATCTAAAAGTCAGTATATTTTAACAAAAAAAAATTTCATAGAAGTAAGATATGTATCTTTGAAACCAGTAACAAAAGAAAATTTTAATCTATGCATGGGTGGCTCACAAAACCAGAGTTGGGTACAGGTGACGTGAATAATTAGAGGGCGCCACGCGGCAATGTTAAGAAAGAGTATTTACTTTCAGTGCAATATAATATTCGAGTGAAATTCTGTAGTGACACGTGTCGTGTAGCGATGATGCATCAGTGTGTTTTGTGGGTCCCACTGTTTATCCACGTGGTGGTTTTAGAATACGGATTATGCCATGTATTAAGCCGCTGTTTATTTAATTGCGATATGGTAATAATACTCAGAGGCACACGTGGCGGATAACGATACATATTATTATTATTATTATTATTTGTTTAATAGTTGAATTGAATCCTACATAATGCATTGGGACAATTGGAAGCTTATCTACATTCTAGAAAGTGGAAACACCACATGCAAAGCTCGGGGATAGTTTTGTAACTTGGCATGTGGATATTTTCAAAAAGTAATTCAAAGAAGGCAGAAGAAGAAGAATCATGAGCCTAATGGAAGCTTCTCCTTTTCCAAATTCCACCGTCACAATCTATTTGAAAATATGGCTACAGGAAAAAAAAAATGAATTTAATATGTTTGATAATAAAATTTGAAATGAAAATGTGTTAAAATTACTATTTTATCCTTTATATTAAAATAATAAAAAATATTATAATTGTATCAAATTGAAAGATATATATATATATATATAAATCTAACAAGAAATAAAATAGTGAGCTCCACTCACTTTTTTACTCTCCTTTCCATTTTTTTTTTCTATTTGTCTAAAAGAACATAACATTAGGAAAATGTTTCGTACTGCCAAAGTAATTTACTAAAGAGTACATAGACAATTTCATCTTTGAAAGATTTGGAAGTTGATAATTTAGTCCCTAAAAGATCATAAGTGTATAATTTGATCCCTGAAAGATTGCAACATTACACAAATTGGTCCTTCCGTCATTTTTCAGTTAAATTCTCTTAACGGACTTGCTGACGTGGCACGTTAATTGTAGACAACGGCCATTAATTGCTTAGTAAGGCATGCTTACATAGCACAAGCTAATATCCACCTCCATCTCAACACAAAGGCTGCGTTTTGTGCTGAGTTGGAGGTGAGTTTTAGCTTGTGCCATGTAAGCATGTCCTACTGAGCAACTAACGGCCTCCGTATGCAATTAACGTGCCACGTCAGCAAGTCCGTTAAGAGAATCTAACTGAAGGTGACTGAAGGATCAATTTGTGTAACAGTGCAATCTTTCAGGGACTAAATTGTACACTTATGATCTTTCAGAGACCAATTTGTCAACTTCCGAATCTTTCAGGACGAAATTGTCTATATACTCTTTACTAAAATACTTCTTTAATATCTTTTCAAAAAGATAATCTGGGCTTATTAGAGACAAGATAAAACCTGGGTTTAGGAATGATTAAAATGAGAGAAACTTGTTGTTCTTAGTTATATTGATTGTTAATTTACTATTTAGTTCTTAAATAATAAAAATAAATTATTTTATTTAATTTTTGAATGTTTATCTTTCAACTATTTAATTTTTAAAATATTAATTATTATTTAATTGAATGATATAATCATTAAATATTGACGTATCATTCTACGTCTCATTGTCTCAACTTCAAAAGACGTTAGTGGGCTGCTATAATGTTTTGTAAACCTTGTATTTTTTTGGACTGTTTTTGTTAGTTATGTAAAGTTTTTCAGATAATTATAAAACCAGTAAAAAAAATTAGCTATTTTTTATGACATTTAAGAAAAGATAATAACTTGAAAGAAAACGTAATTTAAAGTCTCTCTTATTCCTAGCTTTATTAAAAAGAAAATAAACAAAATCAGATTCTATCTTCATCTAAAGAAAAATAAGATTCTATCTTGGCCCAAAATGAAACACCCAAAAATATAAAAATTGAGGATAGAAGCCCAAACTAGAAGGCCGAACTGAAATTATTAAAATTTAAGAGCCCAACAAACAGCCCATAATAATCCTTGATGGCAATTCATTTAATTCCAAGAATCAAATGTTTCCTATAAATCATCATCTTCCACTTTGTGGAATATGGGTATTGTATAAGTTGGAGTATATATGCATAATGGGTTATGAGAAACGCATAAAATTATCGCCCTAATTTTAGGGGTGTGCAAAATTGATCCAAACTGAACCAACCGATTCGATCCAAACTAAACCGACTAAAACTGATCAAAACCGACTACATAATCGGATGGATTGGTTTATTTTTTTGACAACCGATTTGGTTTGGTTCGGTTGATGAATGAGGTCTAATCCCAACCGAACCGAACCAAATCAACTTATTATAATTTTTTAAATATTTTAAAAATATTTTATAATGTTGATTTTTATGGTTTTATGATGTTGAATTCTAATTTTAAGTTTGTAATGTTGAAATATTGTACTAATAACTTTAATTTGTTGGTTTTCATGGTTAGGAATAGCTATTTTTATTTTTTAGGGTTTAAATTGAAGAGAAAAAAATAATAAATTTTGGTTTTTTTTTATTTTGTCAAAAAACCGATCAAACCGAACCGAACCAAACCGACTATAATCGGTTTGGTTTGGTTCGATTGATGTCCAAAGAGCGGATTGGATTGGATGACTTTTTTAGTCATCGGATTGGATTGGTTCGGTTATCTAAATCGTCAAAACCGAACCAATCCGCACTTTGCTCACCCCTACCTGATTCTGAAGTATTAATAAGGACTTATACTAATAAAGATTCGTTATGAATAGATTAGGGACCAAATTATTATTAATATTGACAAATAGTATAACCTTAAAATAAATTAGAGACCAAATTGTTATTAATATTGACAAATAGCCTTACCCAATTTTTTTTAAAGTATGTTTCCACTTGAAAGACTCTAGAATTTTGTGAGATTTGGTAATATATGTTTGATGTGGTCATTTTGGTATTATCCTATAATTAGGAGTAGGGGTGGTAATTTTGACCCAAACCCACTAACCCAATCCAATCAAACTGCATTTTGACCAAACTCAATCCAACCCAATTAATAAATAGGTCATGTGGGTCGGGTCAGAATTTACCCATGCAAATATGAGTTGAGTTGGGTAAAACCCATGGTTAATCCAATAACCCATTTAATACATTTTGTATTTTTATTTTTTTTCTGTTTCAACTTTTCAAAATTATAGTTTTGTCCCAAGTTATATTTTAGTCCCGATTTTCATTCTTTCTTTGATTTTTGACCCAGAAATTTTTTATATTCATAATTTCTCCCTTATTCCAAAATTTCCAAAATTACAATTTGACCGTAATTTTTGTCATAATTACATTTTTGGCCCAAATTGCATTTTAGTTCTTCCATTTCAATTTAAGCTATAGAAACTTTTCAAAATTGCATTCTGATCTCAATTTCAAATTTGTAAAAATTACATTTTGACCCCAATTTTTATAATAATTGCATTTAGGCCCAATTGTTTTTTGAAGAACTATATTCTTTTATTTTCAATTTATATTATTGCACTTATCCTAAATCTATTCAGTTTTTAGATCACATAATAATTTTTTTTTCATTTGTGACGTTTCTTTTTTTTTGTATAAATTTTGAATTTACATAATAATATCATTTAGGCATTTAAATTACATATAAAAACTTTTTAAAAAATAGGATAACTACAGCAATAATAAATTAAAAATAAAAGAATATAAATAAATAATAAATTAGAGAGATAAATATGAATAAAAATATAAAATAATTACTATAATAATTAAAAATAAAGAGATAGAGATGTAATTTATATAAGTGTTTATTAAAAAGTAAGTGAAGGACATTTATGTTTTTAAGAAAAAACAAAAAACACATTTATTACAAGTTATGATTTCTAGACATTTTTCCACTATCCAACCTCATTAAATACCTCCTTAACTAGTACTATTGGTTAGCAATACCCAATTTTGATTACATAACAAAAATATTGGCTAATTTTTCGAAAGCATGTTTTCATGCTAACTATGGAGATAGGATCCTCTCAAGTAATTCTCTACATTTCTTGGTGGAGTTATGAGAGAGATAGAGATAAGGAAAATATTTTCTTTCTTTCTTTTTTCTCTCCCAATTTTCCTTCTCTCTATCTCTGTCGTAACTCCACCAAAAAATATAGAGAATTACTTTAGAGGATCCACTCTCTTAACTATGTTGGAGTTAGATTTCCAAGAGAAATTAGTAATTGTTGACAAGTAGTTGTAGGATTTGATTTTTATGGTTTCCTATGTTTGGTGGAGAATTGTATCAGTGTTGAACTTTATACTCTTTGTCTAGTGGATTTGATTTTTATTATCTTTATTGATATAAACATAAAGTAGAATGGTTGGTAGGCCAAATAAATTAAAATAAATCAAATAAAAAAAATAAAAATTAATGGGTTGATGGGTTGCTGGGTTTGACCCATAATTAATGGGTCATGACCCATTACAACTCATTTAAAATTTGACCCATTTATAACCCAACCCATTTATGACCTAACTCAAATTTGACCCAAACCAAACCCACCTCAACCCACCCATTTTGCCACCCCTAATTAGGAGGAATGCCATTTTCCTCATTGTGTTTATATGGAGCTAGGCCTTTTGCCTTTTATACATTAACAATTTGTCATTGTGACACATTTAAATGATAAATTTTAGATCCCCTAATTAATTGTGTTATGATCTGATATGAAATAATAGCAACGAGGAGTTTGTCAAAATGATAAATAATTTTGTACAAGATTTTTGGTTTAAGACCTTATGAATACAATTATATTTATTGGAAGACTCTTTTGCTATAAGTCAGGTGCACGACACAAGTCGTTTATTTCTTCCGTTAAATGCTGATGTGGCGTGTTGACGTGGACATATCATCTCTCCTACGTGTCCATCTAAGCTGACGTGTCATGCCATGTCATTACCATGTCATCATCACGTCATCATCTACTAGAGGTGTCAAAGTGGGCCAACCCGGCCCACACGGGTTGAACCCGTGACGGGTTGGAAATCTCAACCCGACCCACCAAGGTGGTGGGTCGGGCCAACCCACCTAACCCACCTATTTTTTTTTTTGAATTTTAACTTTTTTTTAAAAAGAAAATCTATACTTTTTTTAACATTTTTTTATGAACTAAGTAATTTAATATGATAAAATAAAATAAAAGATTTATCATTCATCATGTCACTCATAAATAGTTAAAAATAAAACAATGAAAGTATGAAACATAGTCAAAATATCACAACATTACTCATTTATTTTCCTCCTGGCTCCTGCAAATATGGTGAAAAATGAAGATATCAAAAAAAGAAAGAAACATAATTAGGAATTATGTTTTTTTTTTAATTTTTTTTAAGTTAGGTGGGTTACGGGCCAACCCACCTAACCCGCGAGCCAACCCACCTAACCCGGTGGTTTAGGTGGGTTGGGTTCTTACAACCCGTTTAATAAACGGGTTGGAATTTTGAAACCCAACCCACCAAATTGGTGGGTTGGACCCGTTTTGACAGCTCTATCATCTACTATCATATGTGATGACGTGGCGCTGATGTGGCAATGACGTGTCATGACATGTCAGCACGCCACGTTAGCACTTAACTTAAGAAATTGACAGAAGTGGACGGAAGGACCAATTTGAAACTTCTTGCAAACATAAAGTACCAATTTAAACTTTTTGAAACATAAAGGACCAATATGAAATTTCGTACAAACATAAGGGACCAATGTAGGGTTTTGACCTTTAAATTTTTACACTCTATTTCCCTTCCTCACTCCTCCTCATCTTCCATCTTGTCCAAAACAATCATCTTTACAAATTCTCCAACAACAACAACAAATAAAGGCTTTTCCCACTACGTGGGGTCGACTATATGGATCAAGCGACGCCAACATGTTCTGTCTTTGCACATTTCTATGGTTAAGTTATTTATGGCTAGATCCCTCTTAATCGTTTCTCCTATTATTTTCTTTTTGGTCTTCCCCTACCTCTAGTTATTAGGTTATCTTCCATTTGGTCAACTCTACGTATCGGACCCTCTTCTGGCCGCCTTTGTACATGACCAAACCACCTAGGGCGTGTTTCGACTAATTTCTCGACAATAGGTGCTACCCCCACTTTTTCTCTAATATACTCATTCCTAATCTTATCCATTCTAGTGTGACCACTCATCCAGCGCAACATTCTCATTTCTACCACGTTGAATTTGTGCTCATGCTGGCTTTTTATCGCCCAACATTCATTACCATACAGTAAAGCTGGTCTTATCGCGGTGCGATAGAATTTCTACTTAAGCTTAAGCGGTACTTTCTTTACAAATTCTCCATCTCCGCAAAATCTCTCCTTCTAAATTGGTGTGAAGAGAGACACTACAAAAAAATGTTATCTTTAGCGACGATTAAAACCGTCGCTAAATCTTTAACGACGGTTATACCAACCGTCGTTAAAGTCAACGTCGAGAACAAAATTTAGCAACGCTTGACAAAACCGTCGTTAAATCTTGCGACGGTTAAAACCGTCGCTAACAGCTTTTTAAGTAGACCTTTGTTATTTATGTTGTAACCGTCGTTAAGTTAACAACAGTTTTGGGTGTGAAATTTGGCAACAGTTTAAACCGTCGCTAGATCACTTTTTTATGTTTGAGGAATAGGTAGAAGCTAGATATAATTTTTAAAAAGTTTCTATCAAGCGCATCCACACTTAACAATTTAAGTTGACAGTATACACAACAAGACCAATATAAAACAAGTTACTATTTACAAAGATAAAAGACTAGTTTACTTTTCTTTTCTTTTTTTTAAAAATTGAGGTCTAGTCTAAAAAATTTGATAAAGATATAAAAAAAAATGGAGTTGTAGCCATTAAGAATTTAAAATCCCAAAATTGGTTGTTAGAGGAGAAATTCAAGGACTTGCGAATCATATTGGAAATGCAGCATTTAGATTGTGATGACATGTGTTAATACGAATTCGAATGTACTTGGGGAACCCATTTTTTGTGGTTTCAATATATGATGCCTTAGTAGTTTCATACTTTCTCAATCCCAATTCATGTCATTGGGATTTTAATTGCTTTTCATTTCTCATTATTATTCATCTACATTCGAAACTTAAGGGTAATGTTGGAGAATGTGAAAAAAAAAAGTAAATATGATGGTAATTATTATGATAAGTAAATAAATTATCATTATTTAGTTTATTATTTAAGAAATAGTAATAATTATTTTATATTGTACTGTAAAAAATTTTAAAACAAATATTTAATTTATTATTTTATACTTTTAAAAAATTAAAAAACAAATCATGTAGTTGCTAGTGGTTGGGGTGACATTTAAGATGAATTCCCCAACCACCAGCAAATGGTAATCACTAGGAATTAATTGCTGATCAATTGGTGAAGAAAAAGTTGCAGCCATGAAAGTGATGCTAAAATAATACTGTCATGCACCGTAAGATTTAAGGCATATCAACCAAATTAATTATTAATTAATGTCCATGCATGCATGTATATGCATGGATTCAAACATGAATAATATTATAATGGTTTAAGAGAAGAGAGGGAAGTGAAAAAGTAAAATAATAAAATATTACAATAGATAATAAATTAAAAGAGTAGGAAGTTAAATAACTTCCAATTATTGAATTTAATTTTATTGTTTTAAAATATATAGTAATTATGGCAATTTAAATATTTTTAAGTTGTTTTTTCAGTTATAGATTCTTGGGTACAAAGTCAATAGGTCCAGAGACCGTTAAAAAAATATTCTACTTATACTCTACCAACAATAATAATTATTTATTTTTATATATAAAGAAGTGATACTTTTAAATTTTTTATATTGAGAAATTAAAATATATAATAATAAGGAAAAATTTTAAATATTTTATACATATTACAAAATTTAATAGTTCATTTATATTTATAATTTAAATTTTTTAATTTTTATGGTTATCGATGAAAAAATTGATAAAAATAAATTTTATATTAATAGAATAATAATTTAATTATTTCAAAATTTCTACGAGTTTTAGTTTAGGTCTAGGAACTGGACTATTTGTATGATTCGAAAATGGCAATTGATTTTGATACATGATTAAGTTCGAGTCCAAGGACGAAAAATATATTATCCTATTCTCAAACTCTACCCATAATTATCTCTATTGTTAATGTGAGACGATGAAAGCAATTTAACATTTTTACGTAAGTAGATGTAAAACCTCTATTACTTATATATATATATATATATATATATATATATATATATATGAAATGTAATTAATATATGGTTCGATCTGTTCATATCGTAATTGAATATAAAGTATATATATTATATTAGTAGCTACCATGTACACTATATTTGGCAAAGGAGATAAACTCTTCAAAATTAGGATTAATTCTCGGGTGTACATTAGAAAAATCACCACCATCCTAATTAAATCATAAGCTGCTTTAGTTTAGCTAGCCATATAAATATAAATATAAATATATATATATATAGGATAGAATGATATTATATAATAAGATGCTTAAATAATTTGTCTTCAATTCATTTCGTAGTTTTACTTATTCTTGAGTGCTTCAAAATCCATTGTCATCATATCCAATATCCATTGTTGCTTCATGTGTGTTGTGAGAAGGAGGATTTGAGTCGGGTGGTGAATAGTCCAAGCTAATCCCCGGATTTTCCTCTATCTTCTTCTTGTACGGCACACTCCATGAATCTTCTGAACCTTTCTCATTAATATTATTCTGCATGCACAACAAAATGGAAAAACTTTATGACTTTAATTATAATTAAGCACATATATATATATATATATTGGTTTTGACCAAAGTATCCACCAGAGAGCCTGATGACTAATTTCTCTGGTACTGTTAGATTGAGTCTCTCAAAAAATGAGGCTTCATTCTCATCTCTCTGAGGGTTGAACCTAGAGGGCGATGGTTAAGGGTATGTTTGACAATTAGGAGGGGAAGAAAATGGAGGCGATTAGAGAATCAAAGAAGGGAGGGGAATGAAAGGTTAACTTTCCATATTTCATCCCATTGTACGGGTATTGGTAGCTTCTCTAAAATAACTCAATTTGAGGTATCTTGAATTTGTGAAGGATAATAAAAGATTAAAAATTAAGTTTTCATTATGTTCCCCTCCAATTCTCAACTTCCCAAACAAAAAAAAGATATCTTAATTCTCTCATTTTTCTTTTCCTTCTCTTTCTTAATTATTCTTAATCCAATCATACCCTAGAAGAATAACACACATTAGACCTCTTATCATTTGTACAACATCGCATCGTACTTATGTTATACATATATAATACATATATATATATATATATATATGTATATGTATATGTATAACAATTCAATGAAATGTAAAGCAATTAATTATTAATAACTAACAAGAACTTGTAATGTGGTTTGTATAATATAGCTGAATAAACCTTGGAAAAGAAGTAGTGGGGTTTCTCCTCAAGCTTTTCATCAAAAGTGCTTAAACTTCTGGCTTCACATGCATGCAAGGAAATGAGAAGAAGAAGAAGAAGGAGGAGGAGGAGGACATATGTGAGTGACATTTTGTGAGACATTGTATGAACCTTTTGAGGAAAACTGTGTTCTTTAAGGATTTGGAGTGATTTGTAAAGCTATAGCAGAAGAAGCTAAGTATTTGTAGTAACAAAGTAGTTAATGAGCATTAAAGGCTACAACTTTGGGATTGCACACGGACTAATTAAAGGTTGTCCTTTTGACATTTTGAATTGAGAGTATAGGGAGTTTAAAATATATATAGAGAGAGAGAGAGAGATTTGCATTACAATAAAATGGAATTTAAGAGGGAAATGATGTGTAATTAATTAGCTAGTAAGTAGAGAAAAATGGACCAAAATCAAGAAAAACTAGTGCCACCTTCATACTTACCATTGCATGCCTTTCTTTACCTTGGGAAACTACCAAAAAAAATTAAAATAAGGGTTTTGTTAAGGACACATTGCAAAAAGTTTTTTATGACCAATCATGGATAGAGAGAGAATATGAAGGATTAGATTTTACATGATTAATTATAGAAGAGAGAGAGAATATTAATAAAGTCTATTATTGAAGGAACCTCATAACAAACATATAAAAAAAACTTTATGCAAGTATCTTCTGTTTGCTAACAAGTCCCCTAAGGTTTCATTTGATTGGTTGATGAAATCTTTTCACATTAAAATTATTGTTTTTTGTTGATTTTTTTTGACAAATTTTAAATCATTAAATATTTTTATTGGGACAATATTAAAAATCTTAATTAATGTCCTAAATATACGGGTAGTGTAAACAAATTAGAACAAGAAAAAGTTTTGGTATATTTGATTGGAAAAACTTAGGTCCATTTCTTTATGTCCATTTAAACAATTCCACTAATCATATATTGTATTTACACTCTCTTTCTTCTATGATTGGTCATATAAAAGGTGGTCTCATATATTCTCTCTCTACTGTGATTGGTCATTTAAACACTTTTTGCCATGTGTCATAATTATATTGGGGAATTAAATGAAATGGACATAAGGAAATGAACCTAACTTTTTGCCTTGGGAAGGTTAAGTTATAGAGGTAGCAATGTCTAATAATGCTCTTAAACCTTTAAATTTCAATTTTCAGAAGTCAAATAGAATATACAAGTAATTAGCATGTTATTGTGAGTTTCATTTAAATGTCCCATATATTTTATATGATTGGTTTGGTGTTTATACATAATTTTTCTATGGGTTATTATTTGTCCAATTTTGTGCTAACCAGCATAACAAAATTATGGTTCATATTGTAGGGATTTGTGTGGAGGGTGAGGTTGTCTACAATAGGGATTGACAAAGTAAAGTATGGGGTATGTATCTTCTAGAGTATTTCATAATGTAGAATATGAGAGAGATAGAAATAAACTCATACACTTGGTTGTTTGTGTCTGAGGTTTCTCTCTCTATTTATTCTTATCTCTCTCTTACTCTATCATGTACAGTACTTTTTTTTTGTCAGATCATGTAAAGTACTTTAGAGGATCCATTTTGATAAAGCATGTAGATTATAAAGCAGTGGACAAAAACTTTAAAGGGGCGAAAATTTTTTTAAAAAAATTGGACAAATATAGATTGTTGTGGAGGGAGGGAGGGGCTAAGTATTATTTTACTAGAAATGTAAGTAGAATATGAGGCAAATTTATTAAAACTTTGGAAACGTTGGAAGGGGATGGTGTAGGCTAAGCCCCAATATTAAGATCCACCTAATTAATTTGCAATAAGGATAATTTTGTTTTAAAATTTAACTTATGTTTTTTTTAAAAAAGTAGAAGCTTCGATTTTTATCTTCTATTTAAATTTAAAAATGATTTCTGTTATAATTCAAAAGTAAATTGAAAATGATTGTCAAACGTCTCAAATTTTAAAAATAAACACTTTTAGAAAAAATAAGCAATTTTGACACTCAAAGTTGAGTTGCCAAATAGGCTCTTAGTATGGATTGAAAAAACAGATTGTATTTAAACAAGAGAAGGTATTCAGGTCCAATATAAAAAACAATGCTCTTCTTTATATTATTGCAAAAAGTAAAATGGACACAAACATATGGTTAGGAAAACACTTTTGTTTATAATTAATTCCGAGAGCTCGTCTCAAATGGTTTTCTTGGACTTAAACGCAATTTTTTATATCTTCACTATCAAAATTTTCAATTAAAATAAAACATGTAAAAATATTTTAAAAAAACTATAACCTACACCGGTATTGGTTTCTGATTAGGAAACTTGATAGTAAAGATATAAAAACTTCACCTAAGTTTTTTCCATTTTAGATTCTCCTCTTTGCTTTCAGATTACAATCAAGAACCTAAACAATCCAAGTCATAAAGATTGTAATAGAACATTAGATATTTTCATCAAAGATACAACACTTTTCCAACTTGCTATATTTTCATTGAAAGACTCAAGTAGTTGACATTAAAGCAAGATCTTGAAATAGATAATATAATAGTGCAATTCCAGGAGTTCCCAGATGCTCTAGCTATCAATAACAAAAAGTGCTTTAGCTTTACAACCAAATTAAACCCACTGGACTATAGAAAACCCAGAACTGTAATCCTAGTCCCACACTTGTAACCAGAGACCTATCCATACTTTAAATCCTGTGAAGTGAACCTCATGAATTCAAACTTTTTTTTTTATTCCCAAATCATTCGCCCCTTTATGAATATAATCAAATATTGAAAATAAAAGATTAACTAAATGAACTATTTCTCTCTTTTTTCTTTTTCCTAGATGAACCAATCAAATTGTCTTCAAACTTTGAGGAACATAAATAACATACAGGCCTTTGCTTCCTAAGAGCTCTTTATAGTGACGAAGTCTAAGAAACTGTTGTTGGAGCTTGAAGTACTTGCTGCAGAAAGCGTGCCGCAAGACGTTGAGTGATCCCGCCTACAACATGTCCCCCAAATCTGCGTGATTCAGGTTCTTGAAGGGCCTGTTCATACATAACATCAATTTTTGTACAGACTGCACAGTTACAATTGCTTTCATAATTGAATCATGTTCCATTTCAGTTCAACTAAAATAAATTTCTTGATATTATAAAGCTATTAACAATAGGAGAAACGATTAAGAGGGATCTAGACATAAATAACTTAACCATAGAAATGTGCAAAGACAGAACATGTTGGCGTCGTTTGATCCATATAGCCGACCCTACCTAGTGGGAAAAGGCTTTGATTGTTGTTGTATAAAGCTATTAACACAATTATGTCTATTTCTTGCAAACATTCTATAATTACTCCTTCCACTGGTTTCAAAATCATCTTCATTCTTCATGACATGGTAATAGAGACACTTCTTTATTTATATGTTAGTTACTAAAATTTGATTTCTTAATTACGGCTTTTAATTAGGTAGGGTTTTCTTAACTAGTACTATTAATTTGGGTTTTTGAGCCTATATGCATATATACAGGACTGCCTGCCTAGCAATTGGTTTATTTACTTTTCTCTGATTGAAATTAATAAATAAGATTACTTTAGTTTGATTTCAGAGTGTTTGTTTTCTTTTGGTTCTACACCACGTGGCCTGTCATTAAAACTTAAAAGTGGATTCAGGGCTATATTTATAATGTTACAACTGGATTTCATGAACATGTATCTTCAATTACTAAGTTGCTTGATTCATTACAACCTATGTCCCTATTCGCACAAATTATAGCATCTCTCTCTAAGAAGCAACTAAACCTTAGGGCACGTTTGGTTTAGAGTTTTGGATCAAGGGAATGGGGATAGGTAGACTCCCATTCCCATGTTTGGCTCTCCGTCAAGGTTTGAGATTCCCATTCCCGTTGTAGTGAAGTTAATGATTTAGGCAACCACAGAGTAACAATGAAAGAAGGCAAAGAGACAGGAGAAAGCAAAGTACAATTTTGTTTTACACAGGGAATGATGTCTCGTACCTGTAGTATAGGCAGCAAAGAAGAAGGATCAAAATCATTAGATGAAAGAAGATCCCGTATCCTAAGAACTTGATTTCTAAGCTCTATAATGCTTTCCATTTCAGCATCTGACATTATAAGGGGTCCGTTTGCTTTTCCATTGAAAACAAGAGGCCTCATAAATTTGGGAATGGACTTGTATGTATCATTAATCGAGCTTAAAACAAAAGCTTCAGTTACACGAGCAGCCTCCTTGGTAACTAAAGTCCTCAGATCTTTGCTATCTGGGCTCAATAATAGCTTCAAGATAGGCTGTAATGCCTCCCTGGCAGAGAAATCTCTGTCCTTTCGCCCCTGAACTAGTAGGTTTTCAAGTCTATTCCACCTGCACTGGACCAGATCAATTGTTATTCAAGTGCACTTATGCAAAATTGTTCTCACATAGTCACATCACAGAATTCAAACAAACGAAACAGAGACTTAATAAAGCAGTAAAATACATACCTGAACTTCCCATCCTTGAAAAGCAACTCAATAAGAGCATCTCTTAAATATGGATTTGGATCAGTTAGGAGCCTTTTAGCAAAATATGGGTATGAAGCAGCTAGCACCTTAAAATTAGGATCAGCATAAAGTGCTAGACCTTCAAGAACGGTGAGAGACCTCAATATTAAAGCATAGTATGCTGGAACTGCCAAAACAAAGGGCCAAACCATCAGAATCTACAATAAAATGCAGAAATAAGTAGTCGATATTTTCTAAAAATCATATGACAATATCAGTCTCAAATATTGGAGATAAAAGAAGTGAAATTAATTCTATGTTTTGTTTCTATCTGTTATAGGTAGAAGATTGTTTTTGAAAAAAATTATAGGTAAAAGATTATAATGCTATATATCATGGAGAGTGCTTTTTAACATTGCTCAAAAGAAAGAGCATTAGTGAATGAAAGATCGTTCATTGATGAAACAGATAGAAAATATCTCACCATTGAATGGATATTGATACATGACATATCCCAGACCATCCACTATTGTCTTGAAGTTCATTTCTTGCACAGAATAATTAAGTGCATCATCAAAGAAATCTCTAAGTGCTGGTACAATTGGAGATACATCAACATCACGCGACAAAAAATCAAGAGCATAGTAGTCACGAGCCATAGCTTCATAGTCTCGGTTCACCAAGTGAACAACATGACCAATTATAGCAACTCTTGCTTCTTCTGGAGTCTCACTCATCATCCCAAAATCAACAAAAGCAAGCTTTCCCTCAGGCGTTGCCAAAAGATTCCCAGGATGAGGATCTGCATGGAAATATCCATACTCAAGTAGCTGTCGGAGGCTGCACTGTATGCCTGTGTTTACTAGATCCAACATCTTTAATCCTTGTCTCTCAATAGCCTCCTGCTCATTTAGTTTGACTCCATCAACCCACTCCATTGTCAATACTTTGCCACTAGTGTAATCCCAGAAAACATCAGGGACAAAGACATTTTCCTTGTCAGCATACAGCTTTTTGAACCTGTTTGCATTCTGTCCCTCCTGCAGGAGCCTGTCAAAATTAACATCCAATCCAAAAAATATAAATTGCAAATATTAAGCTTTTTGGTTTAACATATAAGACAAGCATCACGCCACCACCTCAGGAAACTTTTTAATTTTAAACAACAAAAGCTGCAATCATTAAACAGTTGGTTTTTTCCTGTAGACTGTAGTTAGACAAGTGATAAGGGTTGAGGATGGTTGTGTCAAGGGTTCAGTGCATTTTTGTTTTCTCTTGAACAATATATATAATATATATAAAGAAAAACTAGGCTGCTTTATGCAAATATACATATAAAAAAGAGGCAAAATACTATTTAGTCCCTGAATTGTTGGTCAAACTACTATTTAGTCCCCGAATTGTTCAAAAACACTATTTAGTCCCCGAATTGTTCACTCTGTGAACTATTTAGTCCCCGAATTTGACAAAAATACTATTTAGTCCCCGAATTTGTAACTATGTCAACTATTTAGTCCCCAAACTTGACAAAAATACTATTTAATCATCGAATTTGCAACTCTGTCAACTATTTAGTTTACAGACTGTTACCCGTTATAGTTGACAGAGTTGTAAATTCGGTAATTAAATAGTATTTTTGTCAAGTTTGGGGATTAAATAGTTGATATAGTTACAAATTTGGAGACTAAATAGTATTTTTGTCAAATTCGGGGACTAAATAGTTGACAGAGTGAACAATTCGGGGACTAAATAGTAGTTTGACCAACAATTCAAGGACTAAATAGTAGTTTGCCTCTATAAAAAATGGCCATAGATGCATGTTTGACCGCTAAAATACATAGTGAAAGAAGAACCAACCTGTACATAATTGAGCTCTTGAAATACTCTGCATGCAAATTCGTCAATAATGGCAACAACATCACTGGTGATTATGTCCACATACTTATTTATGAGAAATCCTAGAATTCTTAAAAGGTAAAAGTCCAATTCTATAGTTTCTTGAATGCCAGGGCGTTGCACCTTGACAGCCACAAGCTTCCCGGAGTGCTTTAGTTGAGCTTTATAGACTTGACCCAAACTAGCTGCTGCTATGGGTGATGGAGATATATAAGAGAAAATAGAGTCAAGAGATTGTCCTAGTTCCCTCTCAATACACGAAAAGGCCTCATCATCATGAAACGTGGGCAAACCATCCTGGTCAAGCACAAAAGTAGTCAGATCAAAGATATGTAATTATACTAGTTTTCACACACTTCAAGCAGAAAATATCATTAAGGTCACATCTACACTACACTAATAAAGGACAGCCCACTGCACGAGAGGCTCCCAAGTCCCACAAAGTGGGGTTTGAGCACTGATATACGCAGCCTTATCCCGCCAGCAAGAGTAACTGTTTCCACGATTTGGTCCAAGGCACACCCTCACACTAAACTATACTATTAGTTGAATAAATTTGAACTGCATTGCATCAACTCCGTTCCTGTCCTTCAAGCTTCAATAAACCATCTACCATGAAATAAGTCCATTTTTAAATGCCTAAAACAAACCTCACAGAAGGGGGGAAATGCACTAACACGCAATGAAATAAGTCCATTTTTAAATACTGACGCTTCACAGATTTTGCATTTATCTAATCAAAACGAGTTAAATCAATGGGAAGAATAGAGAGTGCCTGAAGTTCAGAGAGCTCCTCCAGATACTCAGGTGGACAGATATCAGGTCTTGTGGATAAACCCTGACCCAATTTCACAAAAGTCGGCCCTAGCCTCGTAAACATATTCTTCAGCTCAGCCGCACGAAGCCGTTTATGTTGATCAACCGTTCCATTTCTTCTGTCTAAGAAGAGCTTCAACCCAAACGAAGCCAACGCAATCAGAATTTGCACGGCCCTCCGAACCACCTAATCAACACACAAAACAAATACGCCAGATCAAAACCCACAACACTACCAAAATCCTTTCCACCACAAAAAAAAAAAAACAAAATACCTTGATCGGTTTTGATCCGTATTTCGCAGCAAGAATTTGAGCACTGTAGACTGGAGCATGGGCAGCACGAGCCGCGGCTTTGGCCTCGGCCGGCACGCCGGCGAGCGCGGTGACCTGTACGGACTCATCTCTGAGCGCCGGCTTGGACCTCGGTGTTGCCTCCACGAGAGCGGCTCGAACCGGCGGTTTGAGCTTGGTTTGGATGATTGTGCGAGGGAAAGAAGAATGGTAGAATTGACACACGGCGGAAGTAGATAGCGCCGCGGCCACGGTAGTCATGATGAAGCACGCGCTGCTTTAGGGACCTGTTTGGATGGAGAATGAATCCAATTTCCAAATCACAAGTCTATTTTTTAGAGAAAAGGACCATCTACATCTTCCTTTCTTTGTCTAGTTAGTATTAATGTTTGTAACTTCTTAACAAGAATATAGACAAATCTACCATTTTATTTGTATTTTCCTTCGAGATACTATCTTAATATTTAATTAGGTTTACCAATTAGGGTGATCATGGTTTAGTCATTCGATCCATCGAATTAATTAGATTAAATGACTGAAAAAGTCACTCAATCCATCTAGACTTTTGGAGGATCAACTGAATTGATACAAACTGATTACAATCGGTTGGTTCGGTTCAGTTCGATTCAGATAGGATTGGTCCTTATCTAACAATCGAATTGAACCAAATCGATTAAGCTAAAACATATCCAATCCATCCAATTACACGGTCTGTTCAATTTGGATTGGATCTTTATAGTCTTATTACCAATGAATGGTTGGTAGGGGTGTTCGGCGGGCGGTTTGGGCGATTTTTGGTGAAAATTTTGTGCACATATCGGTTTAAGTTGATAGTGTCAAACCAAACCAAACCATAAATAAGCGGTTTTGAGCGGTTCGGTTTGGCGGTTTATGACATTTATGTCATCAAACTTAAATATTTAAGTTTATTAACAAAAAATATAATTTTATTTAATATAAATAATAAAAAAGTATAGTAATATTTTATTTATTTACAATGTACAATCAACTTAGTTCTAAAATTAAATTTTTAGATTGACTAAATTTAATCTAATATGATTGGTTATACAAAAATTTTTTCTCTCAACCATGATTGGTTATACAAAAATTTTTAGATTGACCATTATGTAATTTATTGCTTTTCATTTTTTTCTCTCTACCATGATTGGTTATACAAAAATTTTTTGCCACATGTTTTAATTCTATTGGTGAACTTCATAGCAAGCATCTAAGTAACTTTACCTTAATTTAATTTTTTTTATTAACAAAACATAATTTATAAGAAAAAATTTAAATTAACTAAATTAAAATAAATTATATATTTTATCAATCATGTAATAAAAGTTTTGAGAGGTTAAGTTTAGATTATTTAAAAATTTAAAAATATTTTATATAAAATAAGAGTTCAAGCGTTACGCAAAATTTATTTTGCTGCAAATATTGCCAGCCACATCACATCATCGAAAAGTTGCGCAAAATTTGCTAAAATTGGTGTACAGCCAAACAAGGGACGGTACAATTTTATCGACTGAAAATGACTTATTTATTTATTTTTAAATAAGTGTTAAGAATTAAGTACAAGTTCAAAGCATTTTTAAATTCTCACGTCTATTTTAAGTACAAAGCATTTTAAACTTCTAGGCATGATAAAAAAAATATTTATCTTTAATTAAGTATTAAAAATTCGATCTCTAATTTTAAGTAAGGAACATTTTTAAATTCTCACGAGTCAAGTGTATTATTTTTAGCTAATAAATTAATTATTGTATATGATGACGGATACTTGATTTTTTTTTTTTTAAAAAAAAAAGGCAAGTGGGATGATTAATCCTTGGACAGCTTGAGCATGTGTGTTGTGTGGTCTATATTGAAGAGTTTGGTTCTGGTAGGAGTTTGTATATTATTTATGAGTTGGTCATTTTTAGAATTGGTTAGATAGAGGCAGCATCAATATGTAGTACTTTTGTCTCTTGGCCACATCCATAATTTGTGTTTGAAGTTGAGAATGTTTATGACTAATTAGTTTATCTAACAATTTTGAGTTTAGATTCTTTACAAATTTTGCAAAGTGTTGAAGTGTATTATTTTTTATGTTAATTAGCTAAGGAATTAATATGTAAAAGTATATTATCTTTTCTGGCTAACGAGTTAATGTGTAAAATAAGTACATTATTTGTGCTAAACAAAAACAATTATAAGTTGTGTTTGGTTGGTTATGGAATTTGACTCCACGAAGAATTGTAAAAAAACGATGAATTCCTTAATTTGGTTGGCACATGTAGAAATGGAATTGAATATTGTGAAATTAATGAATTTCACTATTTTGTAAATTTTGTGGAATTGGATTGAGACTATTTTTTGGGGAATTGGCTAAAATTTTGAGGAATTTGGTGTAAATGACAGTATTACCCTGTTCATATCTATTTTTATTAATTATTTTTTGCATCCAGTAAAAGAAAATTATTTACTTAAATATTTAATGAGGGGTAATTTTGTCTTTTTACATTACATTCTTTTATCAATTTTCAATTGGAAAAAACTTAGGTCCATTTCCTTATGTCCATTTCATCCAATTCTACCAATTATATATTGTATTTACACTCTCTTTCTTCTATGATTGGTCATATAAAAGGTAGTCTTCTATATTCTCTCTCTACTGTGATTGGTCATTTAAACACTTTTTGCCACGTGTCATAATTATATTGGGGAATTGGATGAAATGGACATAAGGAAATGGACCTAAATTTTTTCCTTTTTAATTCTATCTTTTTATACCAAATACATTTTTCAATTCCAATTCCGTTTCATAATTCCAATTTCAATTCCATATAATTTTTCAGCCAAACGCAATCGTAAGCTGTAGGGCCTTGAGAACGGGTCCCTACTAAAGTAGCAAAGAGATACAATATTGAGGAATTTAGTTTATCCCTTGTGGGAATTCAGTTTTAACCACTTCCAAAATTTCAGGGCGTAGTTGTGTTTGGTAGATTGAAAATAAGATGAAAAAAGGAGGAAGACCATTTATTCCTCCTCTTTTCTTCCTATCAAATAAATTCCACTTTTTGCAATATGATAAATTATATTTTTGCCCTTACTTTTTTACTCACTTTTATTCCATTCTCACTTTTAATGTAAGGGTAAAATAGTCATTTTACTCATTTTTATTCCATTCACATTTCACATCAAGAAATGGCCATGGAAATGAGCAAGGAATGGGTGGGGCCCACTGGGTCCCACCTATTTTTTACTTTTTCATTTCCATCAACTTTAAAAAAACAAAAAGAAAATACAAAATGTCTATTATACTCTTTGATTTGACACAATCATAACTTTCTTTTCTTTTTATTATTTTAATATAAGGGACAAAATGGTAATTTTAATACATTCTCATTTCATTTCTATTCCCAAACTTTTACTAACAAACACAGGAAATGCATTCCGTTTCCGTTTCTGTTTCCATTTCTATTTCTGCGTAAAGAACGTGCCCGTAAGAGGATGAGGATTTTTTGTCCACATGAAAATTCTTTTTTTTTTGGTCAAAAAACATGAACATCTTTATACAATGTAAGTCTTACACGTGGATTCAATATTCCAGGCCCAGCCCAACTTTAATTTTTTTTTTTTGTCAATAATATAAGCCCATAATAATAATTAGAAGCGATAGTCTTTGATTCCAATATTTCTCATTTCCCACACTTATCTTTCTTTTGTTCTTTCTTCTCCATATTTTTTTTCTTGAATTCAAACATGCCCAAAAGTTTAGGGCCATACAACCTTAATTTTTGTTAACTTAACAAAAATTAAGTTTCCTAGGCTCTAATTATTTACCATTTAAATAATTCATTGGAGAAAATTATAGTCCTCACTTTGTTGAATTTAGTATTGTTATAGCATTTTTAAAATACTATCCTTAAAGTTATTATTTGAGACTTCAATAAAAGTAAATGTCATACAATACTATTTTGAGATATCATACTTTAATTTCTGGTAAAATAATAATTACCTCGTAAAAAAACATTAATTGTTAGGACGTTTAGCATCCTCGGCATTTGCACATTTATATACTCAAAATAAAAATTATACACAAATTTAATAACATTTTAAAATTATCTACAAATACATACTATATTTATTGTGCAAGTCTAAAATCGTCATCACTGAGGGCGTTTTGTTGAATTTTTGGAACTGAGGACGTTTTGTTGATTTTTTTTAGTAGAAAAACGCCCTCACTGAGGGCGTTTATAGGGTTGACCATTTGACCCTATAAACGCCCTCACTGAGGGTGTTTTTCTAATAAAAAAATCAACAAAACGCCATCAGTGATGGCGTTTTTGGAGGCGCACAGTAAAAATAATATAGATCTGTAGATAGTTTTAAAATGTTGTTAAATTTATGTATAAATTTTATTTTTGGTATATATCAGTGCAAAAACCAAGCATCCTCTTATGTCTTATCTACAAATTAGTATTATTTTCTTTCATAACACTAAAAAGAAAAAAAAAATGAAATAAAGTACTCTTGTTGGCCATAAACTTTATTGCAATGTTCATTCGTACATCAAACTTTTTTTTTGTTCATGCATGTCCTTTTTGCTAACACTATTAACTTACTTGACAAAATTTGCTGACGTAAATCATAAGTGTGTATATTTTTTGCCACGTCATTGTCTACCTCACATATAACTTTTTTACTTTTATTTTAAAAAATTAATCTAATCCAAATAAATAAATATTTTAGTTAAAAGTTTGGTTTATTTTTTGTATCTGGATTAAGTTAATTTTTTTAATAAAAATAAAAAGTTAAATCTGAGTGGACAATGACATGGCAAAAAATTATCCATTCATCGTCCACGTCAGCAAATCCTGTCAAACATATTAACAATATAAGCAAAAAAAGTAAACATGAACCAAAAAAAATTTAGAATGAACATTACTACAAAATTTGACGAGAGAATGGTACATTAAAACTATATTATATAACCTACTCATTTTAAAACTATATTATATATAACATGCATTCAAATTCAATAATATCAAAGACACAATCATCGCAGAAATCTTAAAAAATTATGGCCACATTAAAATACTCCATTCTCATGCATTTTAGTTAACAAAATATGCAGCTACATTCATACCCTGGTTTAATTAGATTATGGCTGGAAAGTGACACAAATAGTAATAAATCTATTTTGTCTTTGAAATTCGATTTTAATAATAACTGAATATCATTTAATAAGAGGGTCACCTATAATAATATAGGCATCATAATACTCGAATAATTAGTCGTCAAGTCGATTTTATTAGATATCAAGTTCAAAAGATTTATTGAAGGAGTGATTGATATGTAGTTATTTGAATTTTAAAAATTGGATGACTAAAACTAAATAGATGTATAAATTCAAAGAGTTATTCATTTTAGGATAAAATGCACATAATTCTTGTACCTATAAGTCATGTGAAGATAATCCTATTTAACTATAAAAATTGATTAAAAAAACTCAAACTTTGAAATGTGTGCAAAACACTCCACCTTTAACTTTATCATCCAAAATTCTAACAGATGACAAACATATCTAATTATTCAAGGAATTTTTCTACCAAATATATGTCTAAAATTCAAGAGGATGTTTTATGCAAGATATGGAGTTGAGAGGGGCCTATGCAAGATATAAAATTCATGAAAATTTTTTACATTTTAGTATGATTTAATTTTGTTGTCTGAGTCACTATTTTATTAAGGCACAAAGGAAAAAAAAATTTATTCTATAATACAATAAATATTTTGAAGGCATAGGATGTCCTCAACCATGGCTAATTCCATGGTGACATGTGACCTTTCTATGAACCCATTCCTCATGAAGTTTGGGTAATGGAAAAGAATGAAAAAAATGGTCTCACCCACTTTTACTTTTTTTTTTCTCTCACATTTAAAAAAAATATATAAAATATCTATTATTGATACAATTATAATTTTTTTTATTTTAATATAAAGGGTAAAGTGGTAATTCTAATACATTCCCATTCTATTTCCATTCTCAATTTTTACTATCAAACACAACAAATGCATTCTCATTCCCTTTCCCTTTTCATTTCTGCGTAAATAACGTGCCCTATATTTGTACTATAATCCTTATATTTTTTATAATTATATTTTTAGTATTTTTAATAATTTTAAATTTGACACCTAAAATTTATAATAATTATACTTTTGACATTTATAAAACTTTTTATATTTTTACCCCAAATAAATATTGCATATGCCTAAATCGCAAGCACTTTTACCTAATCATAACTACTCAACTAGCCTTTGAATGCCAGTTAATTTCTATAGGAAGTGATGCCTACCATATGAGATTTTGAATGGCTTCAAAAAATTCGAACCCTTGTCCATAGATCAATTTTGCCAATTGACATTGTCATTGGAACCTTCATTTTAATGAAATAATTTATAATTCTTTATTACCTTCCCCCTTTCGTAGTAATAATATATAATTTTCGAACAAATAAAAAATTTCAATGAAATATTTTTTCCTTCCCTTCCCTTTTAAATTATTATCAACCTCCAAATTAATAAATATAAATAAATCCTCAATTCTTTTTCAAATGAAAATTGACGCGTTTTAGAGACATCATTTTTCTTATATAAACCACCATAGTTAATGAAATATCTTAAATTTGTTGTATCATGCCATGTAATTTTAGTCAATAGGATTGTGACACTTGTTATTTTGTTGCATCATGCAATGCAATTGGATCACATTAATAACTACAATTGTACTATATAACCTATTGCATAATACAATAAATTACATCATAAACTCACCTGAATTCTCTATCAGATTGAAGCACCGTTATTGAGATGTCGTTAATATAAACAATTGATTTTTAAAATAATTATATATGTAAGTGATGTCACTAATCAATTAGTGTCGACTTATATATTAATTAGATTATATATAAAGTAATAAATTAATTAACCTAACAGCTAATACTAGTAATTAAATACTCAATATATAACGAGAGTGTATTTATATTTATTTATTTAGAGTTTTGTTAAAATAATACATTGTAATCCACAAGCTTAGGCGACAATGACATGTGGCAGAAGCAAGTGTGAAAATTAAAAATGCAAATAAAAGAACTTGTGAAATACATGCATTATGATTAATTAATGAGTAAATTATTATTTTAATTCCTTAAATGTAACAATATGTGTAAATTATTTTAAAAAAATTAAATTAAAATATCAAATTTAATTTATAAAATATATAATTGTCTCAATTTAATTCGTGAAAGATGAAACTGTTAAATTTAGTCCCTCGAATGTACCATTTATTTCAATTTAGTTTATAAATGATGAAATTGCATAATTTAGTTTCTCAAATATGTAATTTGTTTTAATATAATCCTTGAAAATTTCCGTTAATATAATTGACAAAAAATTTATAATGATTAAATTGAGATAAATTGCATCTTTAACTAAATTTGATATTTTCATCTTTCAAGAATTAAATTGAAACGAATTATATTGCATCTTTTATAGATTAAATTTGATATTTTTATATTTCAAAAACTAAATTGACATATATTACATCTTTCAAGATTAAAATAATAAGAGTGAAATATTAATTTGATCATTTTTAGATGACATCTTTCTTAATTTGATTCTTTTTAATGCCTTCTCGATCAATTTAATCATTCTTAGATTACTCCATTATCAATTTGATCCTTATTATTAATTTGGTTAACAAAGCGTGTTGACATGGTCACATGGACAATTTGGGCTAATTTTAATATTTTAAATAATAACAAGTCTTGTTAATGTGATAATTTGGGATATTATATTTTCAATTAAAATTAAGGCAAATTACATTCATGTTTTAAAATTAAAATTAAGACAAATAACACTTTTAGAAACTAAAATAATAATGTATCCTTAATTAATTTAGATATTTGTTTAAAAAATTGGGATTATGGTTTAATATGTGGGAAAAAAGAATTCAATGGGTGTGGTTGAGCTACTGTAATTGATCTATCCTTAATCAAGTGTCAGATATTTGATCTCTAATATTGGATATGAAGTAGTTTTAAATCTTTAGACCAACTGTTTCATTCTTCAAAGTAGCTACAAGTCATTGAGAAAATTAATTATTGTATTCGATGGCGGATACCTAATTTTTTTAAAAAAAGGTCGGTGCAATGCAATGCAATTAGCACTGTCAAAATATATTGGGCTGTTTATTAGACGAGCATGAGAAATTATGCTCAAGTCCGTTCGCATTAGCTTGCGGGCCACTTTTTAATTTTTTAAATTATATTTTTTTTAAAAATTTAATAATATTATAATTTTTTTTATTAATTTAATACATAGAAGCCAATAGTGCATATTATGACAAAAATATTTATTTAAAGTCATATATTAATATTATTTTCACTTTAAATTAATATTTTATTAATTTTAATTATTATTTAAATTATTTATACGTATTATTAGAATAAAATTATTATTTAACACATAAAATTATCTAAAACATACATATTCATACATATTTTAAACATATATATATATATATATATATTTTACGAGCCAGCCCGTGGGTAGGTTGTTTAACCTACTGATATAAACATGCCAACTCATTTAAGTCAGTTTTTAAACCGACTCATTTTTTGTATCCAAATCCGCTCATTTAACGTGTGATCTGAGATAATCTGTAGACTCAAAACCGTTTTGACAATACTGAATGAAGTAACATGATCCCGTGAGTGAATGAATGTGATCTAAAAGCGGCGGTGACTACGTCTCGGAGCCATCCATTGGTCCAATTTTCTAATCCAACCGCTTTCGCCTTCCCATGTGCCCCATCATACTCATTCTCTTTTTATATACATTATTCTAATTAATAATCCCAACCTTTTTAATTATTCTAAAAAAAACCCCAATAACCCTAAATAAATTAATGTATTTGAACCTTGATATTTGGACTAAATAAAATAAAGCAAGTAGCTTTTTTTTTTTTAATTAATATAATAGTTAAAATCATTCTGATCTATAAATTCATTGAATTTCGAGTAATTTAGTTGAGATTAATTAATTAAAGTCATAAAATAGAGAGTTCTTTCAATTAGGTTAAACGTTGGACTTAATTGAATCAGTTCGATTTGATTTTATTATTCAATTGAACGAAATTAATTAAATGATTAAAAAAACATTCAATCTATCCCTTCGATCTTTACATATTTTTATATCATTTGATTATTATTCAATCTAAATTGATCTGTTTGGATTAAATGGGATGATTGGTTTTTTTTAAAAAAATATGTAAAAATTTTGAAATTTTCAACGTCAAACATTTTGATTCTCAATCCTAGTTATGAAATTATGTATTTTTCACCAAACAAATTAACATTAAAATTAATTCAAGATGATTTTAAAATAAATTTAACTCAAAAAACATCATTTGTGCTTAATATATTTAATATTTATAACTAATTTACAATATATAAAAATATTTAAAATATTATTTTTCTTAAGGATTTCCTCATCCCTTGATAAAGACATTTTTATACACAAAACTAAGATTGATACCTGATTTAAAAAGAAGAGAATACATATTATTCTAACTAGCTAAAATGAGAAGTTTCAATTTTTTTAATTCCTTTTATTATTATAGTACAATAATATGAAAAATATTTAGCACAAAAAAAAGTTTTTTTTTTTTTAAAATTTCCAATAAGCATGGTCAAACCCAAATACAACTAAAAAGTAGTATTTTCATATGATTCTTAAAATAAGCATTTTCTTCCACCATTGTTGTTGGAAGAAAAAAGGGCCAAATAAGCTCTTACATTAGATTAGTTAAACTAATTAAAATGTAGTTCCATATATATATATATATATATATATATATATATATATATATATATATAATCTTCAATTAAAGGTCAGCTTAATAAGAAAGAATGAATTAACTTGATATTTAAGTTAAGGATATTGGGTTTAATTCTTGTGGTTAGCAGCACAACCAACATATATTAAAATTTTTTGCTTATTCAAAACATATAATTATTAATATTACTTATTCATCATTGTAAGAATTATAAGAGAAGATTAATTATATTATTTTAACATTTCTCCCTAAAGATAAGCTTTAATAGTTAAGTGCTAGATACATAGACCCTAATCATGAATAGGATTTTTATTTTTTTTAATATACATATATACACAATTTAAAATTAAACGTTAGGAATTAAGTTCTAATTAATTTTGTACAATTTGATAAAAAAAAGTTTTTAATCTGCAATATGTCTCTCATAATTTATGGACTAATTAATTCTATTTATATATCATGTGGTGTTATATTGTGGTCGGCTAGAAGTGTTAGGGCTAGCTAGCTAGACTTTCTTATGGTTTCTCCAACCTTTTGTCAACAGAAAGAAAACGAGTAAATTATTATTTAATTCATATAAGATATAATTTATTTTAGTCTTTGAAAAATGTAACTTGTCTCAATTTTATTATTGAAAGATGAAAATATCAAATTTAACTACTGAAAATACAATTTGTCTGAATTTAGTCTACGAAAATTTTTATTAATATAACTGATGAAATTTTTTTAAAGAATTAAATTGAAATAATAAATTATATCTTTCAACAACTAAATTTAATATTTTAAATATTAAATTGAGACAAATAGTATATTTTAGGAACTAAATTTAAAAATTTAGTCTTTTAAAGACTAAATTAAGATAATTTACCTCTTTCAAAGACTAAAATAATAATTTATTGAAAGAAAAACAATGAGGTGATATAAATAAGAAAATAAAATAATATATGCTATGCCATACCCCCAACAAAATAATGTTTTCTAGGTTAAAAAATTGATTTGGCTTTTAATATTTGTGTGAGTGTTGCTTGAGGTGTGAGGTGTCTTGAGAAGAGAGAAAAGAACATGTCATAAACAAAAACACTTTAGCCAACAAATTAAAAAAGAAATACAAAATTTGAAAATTGTGAATAGAAAAATGAAAGGAAGGAAAGCAAATTGGTTTGAAGTTAGGCAACTTTACACTTCATCACAAGAGAGAAGGAAGAAGAAGAAGAAGTTGTTTGTTACTTGTTAGGGTTCACATGGGATGGGAGAGAGGAAGAAGATAAACTATAAGCTTTGTCTCTGACATGTCCAAATCATAGTTTCACTAAACAATTCACAGCAAACCTAAGCATGTCCCCCCTATTTAATTTCTCCACACTCAAAATTTCAATTTTGTCCAACATTTTATATATATATTGGTAAATATTTGGAGCTATCAACAATTTAAGCTCACCAGTTGCAAGCCGTTGGATCTGTTTGAAGATCTGTGTCAAAATACTTTTTCTTTTTAAAATATAAAATGGCACAGATCTCAAGACAGATTCAATGGATTACAACTGATGAGCTTGAGCTATTGATAGCTCTATAGCATTACCCTTAGACATAAGAGTGAATCCTCTGTCATTGTGTCGTTTATTTGTCATTAGAGATATAGAGATATATCAATAGGAGAACTCACATGTTGTGGGTCCTACCTTCTATCTCTTTCTCATGACAGAGAGAAAACAATGATAGATGATCCATTTTGTTTAGACACTGATTAAGAATTCTTATCAACTAATGAATGAAAGGGCTTATAAAATATTTTTATTCGCTTTTCATAAGTTAAAACAATAAATATTTTTTCATTTAATAAAAAAAAACTTTAACAATGCATAATGGCTCATAAACCCATATATATACACCAATTAAAGATCTCTCATTAGTTATAACTTTTTTTTCATAAGTTCCAAACATGCCCCTTTGGCTTTCCATTATTGTCCCACACACACTCAAACATGCATCTTTATTTATGTTCATAAAAAATTAAAACTGTAAGACATCTATATGTGTTGCACATGCATGTCTCTCCCTTGATAATATAATATACATATGAAACATCAATTTCCCTTCTCTATTTCACCCAATAGACTTTTCATTTGGTCATAGAGAGACATATACTTTATTAGATTTAAGAGTAAATTACTATTTTAGTCTCTAAAAAATTCTATTTGTGTGTAGTTTTTGAATGAATGGCGAAAATATAAAATTTAATTCTTGAAATATTTTACTTATCTCAATTTAACTTTTAAATTATGAAAATATCAAATTTAATCCGTAAAAAAAATTATTTATCTCAATTTAATATCTGAATTCTAAACCCTAAATGTAGGAATGTAATTGTGATAACAAGTATCTTTGAGGACTAAAGTTGATATTATTAATTAAATTGAAATAAATAAAATCTTTTATGAATATTAAATTTGATATTTTCATTGTTCGAACGTTAAATTAAACCAAGGAAAATTTTTTTAAGAACTAAAAGAGCAATTCACTCTAGATTTAATAATGAAAAAAAATTGTAGTAGGACTAATAAGATCATATGATCAATAATTACTTAGAGACAAAATTCATGGTAGATGTCTAGATGAATGTAATTTTTCTAAAAACTAAATTAGTGGTAAATTCAAATATATATTTTTTGATACCTACATGGCAGAAAAGAGCCAAAAAACCAAAGAAAATATTAATTACTAAATAATTTTTTTAAAAATTGAACTGAATTTTCTTATAGTTTACATTGGAGGGTACAAGAAAGTGATAGACATTGACAGTTCTTGAGATTTGGCAGTATGCAAAAATTGAGCTGCCAATGAGAGCTATGTACATTATTGCAAAGTGAGAACAAATATTTATACTTACACGGTGCTACATATGATAAAAGATTTATGTTTCTTTAACTCTCGTTTTATGAATTTGATTCTTAAAAAGATGAGAATCGAATATGATTTGTTAAAAGGGTTTCTCCCTACAATTAATAAATCTTATAGTATTCAAAGAATTAATCATCTGACTCCGATCCCTTGATGAATACTGATCCAAGAAAGAAAAAAAAGTGAGAGAAAATTAATATTTGATAAGGCTGTAAATGAATGTGTTGAATCATATATGGTTGTGGGAAAATGTATTTAACAAGAGCTGAAGAAAGCAAAAGTTCAGAAAGTATGTCTCACTTGTAAGGGTTTTGTTATGTTTTCTTCCCCACCACTACACCATTATTATAAGCTAATAATTTTAAGATGTTCAACCTTAATTAGAACCATGTTGGAAAACCTTCATAATTAAGTTAATTAGCCTC
Organism: Senna tora; assembly: GCA_014851425.1. Taxonomy (NCBI): domain Eukaryota; kingdom Viridiplantae; phylum Streptophyta; class Magnoliopsida; order Fabales; family Fabaceae; genus Senna; species Senna tora. Next base: position 3,518,201 of record CM026265.1, on the reverse strand, counting down.
TAATCTCTCCTTTAATTTATATATTGTACCAACGAGTCGTGATACAAATGGTAAATGGTTTGTATTCTCGTAACCATCATCTCTCAGATTCGATCCCTTGAAGCATGTGTTGGAATATTATTTAAATTAATTAAATATATATTTTATATATATATATATATAATCACATAATGGATGCATCAATGTAAATAAAATGACGTTAGAACCTGTTGGTATATATGCAAATAATGTTAATTAATTATTGCTTCAATACAAAGAGACGTTGGCGGCAGTTTTTTCTTTTTCAATTATGTTGCAGCTCAACGGATTGATACATTGATATCAAATAATGACATTTATTTGTGTTAACGTTAGGCATCCAGAATTTTACCTAGAAATATGTGGGTTTACTTGGTTCATAGAGCACACAGAGAAGAGATAAGAAAACACTAATATCATTTGGGTAGAGAAAGGTGTGGGAAACAAAGTCTTGTCTACCTCCTACGAGGTTGTAGACATACAGACGAGTACTGGGCTGTTGTATCCTGAAGGTAACGCGTCTGATTACCCCTGCACCGAGTGATATAGCAAAATCAACTCGTGAGAGGCGTGAATTAATTACCTTAAAGATAACGAGATATCCGTGCCTCAGTCCGGTACCACGTGTTTTATTATTTCTCTAACAAATTTACATTTCTCAATCTTTTGTGTTTATTTTTATTTTCAGGTTGCTGCCCCAACAGCATGGGAATAGAACCTCATATGTGGAGAGGATTGCCCCCCAGCAATGGGCCTGATAGTACCTGAGGAATTAGCCATCAGGTTTGCTCTGATACTCTGGTTAAGACAAAAAAATTTTATATACTGTTTAATTTCTGGTTTCCTTAATTAGTAGTTAATCTAAACTATTGTATAGGAATTATTCAAGTTGAAGCAGCTAGTAATTAAATTAATTTTGTTTAATTATATATATATATATATATATATATATATATATATATATATATATATGCTTTAATATATATAGTTTTTGGGTCAAAACTTACATGTGCCTCCATATTACTTTCAATTCCTTCTGATTTGCTGGACAAATCATGATTCACGCCAATATATATATATATATATTTTTTTAAATTGTTCTAAATGCTTCTTATGATTTAGCCCAAAATATTGACAAAATTATATAATGCCAATATGTGTATATGTGTCAGTGTGTATGTGTGTGTCGGTTGTGTATAAGGATATTGAAGCTTTTCTTATAGAGGGTAATTTTGGCCAAAACTATAGAGGGTAACCGATATAAAATTTTAATAAATTTATCTTCATAAAATTAGAATATAATAATTTATAGATTAATACTAAAGTTTTTTTTAATAAAAGATTAATATTGAAGTTAAAGTATTTTATCGATAAATTGAAACAAATACTGTGATTTTTTATATAAATTTGCTTCAATAGAATATATTAAATATATGTATTTATAATATAAAAATAATTTATACAAAGCGGTCCAGTCCAGGTCTGGATTGGCGGATGGGTATCATTAATCCCATTCTCATCCCTAGGACCTGTTTATGCACGCTCGTTTAATACCTAAACTCTATCGGTAAAATTTACGAGCACCTACAAGATGTGAGTATTTCGATCATCCCCAATTTGTTGCCACTTAAAAGATAACAATAATGAAATATAATAGTAAGTAGTAACATTGTAGTTAATCTCATATTACTTCTAATAATTCATTGAAAAAAAAATTGAAAGGGCTTTCCATAACCCAACCAAAATATTGTTGAAATAATTATCAAATTTTCAAATGAGTCACAAATTAAGCTAGATATATGCGTGAGAGCTTATATTAATATATTATAGTTAGAGTCTCTTTGTACATTATTATTTTAATGGAGAAAACACTTATTGTTTTAATAATAACTTATTTTTAAAAATTGTGTTGTTGTACATACTTATTTCATGAAATAAGTGATTTTTAATTGTAGCAGAATGTATTTTTTTCAACTTTAAGCAAAAGTTCGGCATAAAAAAAATTTTAAGCAAAAGTTAAAAATTGGAGCATTTTTTCTAGCTAGTAGTAAAAACTAAAATTTAAATATTTTAGGATGAAAATACCCTTAATAAAATTATATATTTTCAACTATATCCTTTATTGATGAGATATCATTAATGTGATTATATTGCAATGTTCTTTGTATTTTTAATTAAAAAAAGACAAATCACAACAATTATTTATAATTATTTGTTATTTAAACAACATTAATAGTGTTAATTAATAAAAAAAGCTAATCATAGGTGGTAGATACTTCAAGGTCAGTCACTGTTTCAGACATGTAATGACATCATACAGCATAATTTGACCTTTTAGAGTGCCTACTGCCTCAGCTTCTGTAATGGGCATAATACAATTACACTCTTTTAGAGGATAATGCTCGTGAAGGATTCAATAGGATAAAAGGATATAGTACTTTTGTAATTAGGTTCTTCTCTCTTAATAGCTAACTTTTGAATGTGAGTTTTTCAAATTATTTGAGTTTTAACATTGTATCGGAGTTTCATAAACCTCATGACCATCCAAATCGAAGGTCTAAAATACAAAGAAAACCTATTAGTGATTTAAAAATAAGCCCAATAGAGATATTTAAAAAAAACCATGTGGCCTCGGAGATTTAAAGAAGATTTTGGGGGTTCGAATGAAGGCCTTGGACTGTATTATGGAAGTTGCTTATATTGAGTGTAAGGAAGTAATTGAAAGCAATGCTCAAGGAGAATCGGTTAAAAAAACTCATGGAGTTACAAAGAATGGTTTGATAGAGAGAAGGACAGGAAAACGCAAGTACGAAGAGATAGAGAGAAAAAGAAGAAATGGTGAAATTTAAGAATTGATCATGAAAATTTTGAGCATAAAGAAGGGGTGAAAATATAATTTTTGTAAGAATTTCATTATGTCACGCGAAGAATTGGATGGTGTTAAATTCGAGGACATAGAATGGAACAAGTTGCAAATATAGAGACTTATTTTGAAACATTTGAAAAATTGAGTATCAATATGTAAAAATTGACATACATAGAGAGCCTAGAGGACTAAAATGAGGTTTGAACAAATATAAATAGTCCAACAGGAGAGGATATTTGGTACTACAAGACTACAAGAGTACTTAAAATTCAATACTTCTTCCATTCGTTACTTGTCATTTGTTCATATCAATATAATCTCGGTCCTTTATCCATTTACGAGTCTCTAAAAGATGGGATCCATTGTTGTTCACCAAACTTAGCTGTCATGTTGTCTACTTAAAACATGGGCGTCTTGTTCTTGTATATGCATAAGGAATAATATTTATCTCTCATTTTAGTCCCTATATATTATATTTTTGTTTTTATCCTTTAGTGAAACTCAAAATTATTTTAATAAAAAATTCAAAATATATTACATGATGGGGACTAAACTAAAAGATTAATTCAAAATAATTATATGATTGGGGATTAAACTAAAAAATTATAAATTTTATTACAAAAATATATTTTACTGGGATTAAAATGAAAGAGAAATGTTATTTCTAATGCATAAATATATTTTTTTTGTCCTTAAATATTTCTCAACACATACTTGGAAGATTCAAAGCAAGAACAAAACGCTTTCATTTTATATGGACAGCAAGCACTACAAGAAAAACACTGTTTAGAGACGGACGAATCCGTCTGTGATCTGATCAGAGACGAATCCAAAAAGTTGGTTCCTAAATGTCAGAGACGGACTATTTAGTCCGTGTCTAATTTGACATGGATTATCCGTGCCCATTTTAACAAAGTCCATCTCATATCCAATTTCTATTATGTGGATTTAGAGACAGATCAAAGACGGAAAATAAATAGTCTGTCTCCAATCCGTGTCTAATTCCATTTTTTGAGACTATGTTCAGAGACGGATCAAAGACAGAAAATAAAATCTCTGTCTCTGATCCGTCTCTAATTTCGCTTTTTAAGACTATGTTCAGAGACAGATCAGAGACGGACATTTTATTTTTCGTCTCTGATCCGTCTCCAATTATGCTTTTCGAGACTATGTTTATAGACGGATCAGAGACGGAAATTTTATTTTCCGTCTTAGATCCAATTCCGCTTTTTGATACTATGTTTAGAGACGGACTACTAATCTTTCGTCTCTGATCCGTCTCCAATTCCACTTATGAGACTATGTTTAGAGACGAATAGGAGACAAAATGCTTATCTTCCGTCTCTGATTCATCTCCAATTCCACTTCAGAGACTGTGTTCAGAGACGAAAGATAAGCATTCTGTCTCCAATCCGTCTCTGATTTATACTGGTTGTTTTTTATATTTTTATTTCATTTGTAATCCATCCTAAATTGATCAAATTTCACCTATAATTTACTATTAATACCTAATAAAGGCACAAGTTTCATACAAACATAAGAAGATCCATACTTTTCATGCTCATAACAAAGTACTCAAAATAGTGAAATACCACAAGTCGTAAACAATACTTAATACTAATATATAATTTCACAAGTTTCCTAGCAAATAAAATAGAATATCCCAAGTCTCTAAATAACTAAGGTGAAGGAGTTGGCTGATGCGCTTCTGATCTTACATTCCCCTTGGTAGTACGTTCAACTTGTAACTAATAAAACAATTGACCAATCAAACAGTCATGCTCCACAAATTTATCACTATAAGCTGTTATGATTTGTGATTGCTCCTTAACTTTTTGTTTTAAAACATTAGTTACTGCTTGATTCTCTTCAGCTTGCTTTATCAAGCATCGATCTAACTCGGCTTGGAATTGAGGATGAAGCCATGACTCAGGTCCACTAGACATCTCAATAGATGATCTACCAACATCAGGTGCTTCTGATCTTACACCAAAAACACGCTCTTTCTTATTCTTTCCACCCACAACTTCTAACCAGATGGCATTATCTTCCTCTTGAGAAATTCTATCAATACCATTGATAGATGCTTGAGAAGTTTCTAGTGACTTAATTCTATTATATTCTTCCTGCAAATTAAATGGATGAGAAAATGTCATATAAAATGAACATGTATTCATATAATGAATATTACTTTAATCTCGTTTTTCTGTTGCATCTCTCTCCTCAGTAGGCCTTATAGATATTGGATGGACAATGGTGTGGTAGAACTGGTTGGTGGGTCCGTTGGCTACAACACTAGAGGAAGGATGGGGGCATAGAGTCATGCCTCATGTTGGAGTGTTGTTGCGGCTACTTCAACTTAAAGGGTTAGGTTAGGGTGGAAGGAGGCATGGGTCAGGTTAAGGAGGATGGAGGCTAGACTCATGTTACATCGGACGAAGGTTACGTTAGAGTTTTAGGTTCTTTTTTAGTTTAGGAAGACAAAAAAATGTAAATATATATATATAGATATTACCCACTCAAACATGTCTAATTTATGGATTAAGCGAGTCAATCTAAATCTTTTTTCCCTATTTAGCCTACCCAACACACCAATTTTGTAGGTTAAAGAGTCCAAACAATCGAGTTAAGCCCGTTTTGACAGCTTTACCTTATAGCCACTACTCGTATTCTTTGAACAAGCTAGAATTTAGGTTTTTTTTCTTTCGTTTTTACTCTTGTATTTTAGGTTTCTATAAAGAAGATCAATTGTCCTCTATTATCATAATCTTATATAAAACCACTTTTCTTTAACAAAATTCTTCCTTATCTAAGTAAATAAATAAAAATAGTTTTTTATGCAAGAAACTGAGTAACGCAATATGATATAGCTTTTGATGCTAGAAACTAAAAAATACTATTTGATTGAACCAATCCATATTTTAAAACTGGTAATAACTACAACAAGTTAGCCAATAGTAAAAGAGACTTCACATGTTCTCATTGACTTTTATGAAACTACCATATTCGTATAGAATGTAAAATTTAAAATTTTCAATATATAGGCACAAAATTATAAAGGTGAAATCATATTTGGTCTATCTACTTTCATATTTATGATATTGTTGAAAGTAAACTCTTTAAAAAGGTGCGTTCTGGGCTCTTTTTTCATAGACGAGAGAAAGATTGGTAGTGAAATGGGTGAGGGAAAAGAAAAATAAAGAATGGAGAAAGACGACAGGAAAAGAGATGGTGTCAGCCACTCTATCAATTTTCAAAATCAGCCTTCATCTTTATCATCAAGTATGGCTTTACAAATTCTTAGTCATATTTTAATTTTTTTTTCATTTACATTCTTCGATTTTGTCATCGACATCCTTTTAAAAATAAATTTGTTTAATTTCTAAATTATCATCTTGGATACAATACATATGAATTTATAGCATTATGAATGTTTTTCCCTATTTGATATCTAAGTTGAATTTTGAAAGTTTTAGATTTTCTGCTTCTCAGGGAGAAGGCGATTTGCTTGATTTATTGTAAGTTTTGATAAATCCATCGTTTCTTCCATTGTTTTCCCCTTTTCGATATGTTAGTTGTCTATGATGGACCGAGCGCTTATCAATAGGTTAAGAATTGGTAACTTATTGGTCTAATAATTGGTATCAAAGTCAAGGTTATGAGGTTGATTCCAAGCGAGATAATTTTTCAGGGAGGAATTTTTTCGTCAAGGCGTGATAGCAATTGTTCCATGACGAAAGCCAAAGTGGAAGCCTAGTCATAGTCGACCCGCATGGCGTTTGTACATGTAATTAAGTAAAACAAGTTGCGCCTTGACTAATAATTATAGATTTTGATTTAGTGATAAGCGCTCGATCGATCTAACAGTCTAGATCATCCAATTTATGCTTGTGAGAAATGTTGGGCCTCGCACAGAAATATAAAGAAAAGAGAAAGAAGAACACACAAAAATTTTAACGTGGTTCGGTGCCTCAAGACCTACTACCACGACCCCAACTGGGACAAATTTTACTACTTGTAATTTTTTAACGGAAAAATTACAAACCCTCCTCAATACATAAAAATACCCAAAACCCAATACACCCAATGGTTATAGGCTAGTATTCTTATGTGTGTTGAAACCTATATAACTCACACCTATTTATATAAGCTCCTCACCCACTCCTCACACAACCTAAGCAATGTGGGACTTTGAATTACACACACAACAATTCCTCCCTTAATCCAAAGTCCTACATTATTTCTCTCTATAAAAAAAAACTAAACTCTCCTATTAATTTCCTGACTTCTTCTGCTTCTGCAACGATCCTCTCTTGCTGCAGAATCCTCTAACATCCTCAGATTAACTCATCCTCATAAGAAACCACATTAGTAGAAGAAGCTCCCTTTGATCTTCCTCTTTTCTCCTTCATGCTCTGCATGTTGTGTGTGTAATTCAAAGTCCCACATTGCTTAGGTTGTGTGAGGAGTGGGTGAGGAGCTTATATAAATAGGTGTGAGTTATATAGGTTCCAACACACATAAGAATACTAGCCTATAACCATTGGGTGTATTGGGTTTTGGGTATTTTTATGTATTGAGGAGGGTTTGTAATTTTTCCGTTCAAAAATTACAAGTAGTAAAGTTTGTCTCAGTGGGGGTCGTGGTAGTAGGTCTTGAGGCACCGAACCACGTTAAAATTTTTGTGTGTTCTTCTTTCTCTTTTCTTTATATTTTTTTGTGCGGGGCCCAACACTGCAAGTCCTCCCTGAAGTCTGGGCATCTCATCTGTATGTGACCCAACTGTCCACAGTAATGGCACTCAACAGTGCTCATGTCTCTCGATCGAGAATTTCTTCCAAGTTGATCACCCTTCTTCTTCCTGTCACTATCCACTGCTAGTATATGACTATCCCTGAAAGACTCTTCACCACCTATCATCCTCTGACTCTCCTTCAAGGTACTCATCACTTCATCTAGATTCAGTGTGCTCTTTCCTGCTAGCATTGACTGGACTAGAGGCTTGAAGGATTTTGATAGTGAAGCCAAGAGAAGTAGCGCTTGCTCTTCATCCTTAATAGTCTCCCCTGCATTCAACAGTCTAGATACCATCTCATTAAATTTGTTAATGTGATCAGTCACATTACCTCCCTCTTCCATCTTCAATGAGTACAAGTCCATATTCATCATCAATCGATTGGTCAATGTCTTCGACGCAAACTTGCTCTCCAATGTGTCCCATAACTTCTTCGGTGATGTCTCCTTCAGCACAGTCACTTTTATCTGTGGGGCTAGTGCCAATCGAATTGTACTAACAGCCTTTTTCTGAATTGTACTCCAATCTGACTCTTTTATTTCACTCGGTTTCTCATCCTGCAATGCTAAGTCAAGACCCTGCTGAACCAAATAATCTTGAATCGTGCATTGCCACAATGTAAAATCCGTTCTCCCATCAAACAACGGAACTTCAAACTTCAGGGTGTTCATTGTATTTAACCCAACTCTTGGCTAAATACTTCCATTCACACAGCCAACCAACCAGCACCACAAACAACCCAAACTTAAAAGAAAATCTGACTTTAAAAAAGAGAGAAAATAAGCCAGAACCAACCTCTCTCCAAATTACTGACGTGGCACTGACGACTCCTTCCTCTTGCTCTTTCTCCCTTCTTCCTCACTAGGCCGGAACCAAAGCTCTGATACCACTTGTTGGGCCCCGCACAGAAATATAAAGAAAAGAGAAAGAAGAACACACAAAAATTTTAACGTGGTTCGGTGCCTCAAGACATATTACCACGACCCCAACTGGGACAAATTTTACTACTTGTAATTTTTTAACGGAAAAATTACAAACCCTCCTCAATACATAAAAATACCCAAAACCCAATGGTTATAGACTAGTATTCTTATGTGTGTTGAAACCTATATAACTCACACCTATTTATATAAGCTCCTCACCCACTCCTCACACAACCTAAGCAATGTGAGACTTTGAATTACACACACAACAAGAAATTGACTGGACCTATTAGTAGAACCAATCGTTCTTTAGCAAACAAGCTTCCTCTGTTCAAAGAATGCAATACAATGGTTGGTTGTTTTCTTACAAGAAATTGTATTATACCATTGGTTAGCCCAAAGCAAACATAAATTCATAATGGCTATGTGAGTATGAAAATATTTCTCCTCATCTCCAAGCTTTACATAAATTGGGTGATTTTAAGTATAGTTTCAACAAAATGGTTGTATCCCTATGTTCACCTAATAGTTTGTTAACAATTGGAAAGATGATTTTTTTTTGGGTAAACTACAGTTTGCCCCCCTGTGGTTTGGCCTAATTCCAGTTTGCCCCCCTGTGGTTTAAAGTGCAACACTTAACTACCCTGTGGTTTGGCTTAAAATTAATGTGCCCCCTGTGGTTTAGAGTGTGACACTTGACCCCCATGTGGTTTGTTATGTTATCACTTAACTACCTTCACTTACCTTCTATCCAAATTTTAGTCAAATTAATCATCATTTTTATACTTTTAATGTTTAAAATTTGTTATTCAACACTCTATAATTATAAAATAATTCAAAAAATATATAATTAATATAAAAATAAAATTATAATTTTAAAAAATCAATAAAATAATTTAATATTTATTGTTTACTCTATTGATTATTTATATTTAGTTATTTATTCATTTTATTTTTATTTTTTATCTTTAATGTTTTAGAATTATTAAGTCAATCAAAATAAAATTGTAAGAGAATAATATAATATAAATATATAACTAAATTTAAGTTTTTTTATTGTTCAAGTTCGGAACATACATACCTGAATTGAATGTTAACATTATTGAGCTTAGAAACTCTAACATTAAACAATAATTTTCTTCGAAAAGTATCCAATTTATCCAATCATATAACGTTAATAGTGTACCAAAATAAAGTGACAATCCAACTTCATATTAAGTATTAACATATTCAAATTATTGATTTTTTAAAATTTGGATAGAAGGTAGGTGAAGGTAGTTAAGTGATAACATAACAAACCACAGGGGGGTCAAGTGTCACACTCTAAACCATAGGGGGTCACATTAATTTTAAGCCAAACCACAGGGTAGTTAAGTGTCGCACTTTAAACCACAGGGGGGGCAAACTGAAATTAGGCCAAACCACAGGGGGCAAACTGTAGTTTACCCTTTTTTTTTTTGGGTCAACCTAGGTTCATGGTTTTTCAACAACTAAAATGATGATTTTTTAAAGAATTGTTATCTTGTTTAAAGCTCAATAATCAACGCAGAAATACTAGCTTCCATCATTTTTTTCATTAACAACACTAGGTTAGAATAAGATACTAGCAAGCCTCCCAAGATGAGTAGGTATATAGGTGTTTACTTATAGAGATTGTTCATTCATTACTAACAAACCCCTTTGGAAGAAAGCAATGAAAATTGATTCAAAATCAAAATCTTCATTTGTTTTCTTTCAAAAAGTTTTTTGTTGTTGTAATTGAACAAAATAAAAAGAAGAGAATATGGAAAACATAGAGGAATAGATTGAGGTTATGCTGTATTTATAATAAGAAAATCAGTTGTAAAACTATATACAACCGATGAGTGACTTAGGAATACTGCCTACTATATACACTTAATTTTAACAATATCTTCTACTCTTTTTGGAATGAACTAGGGTAATTAATGAACCTTTCCATATCATTATTTCTTTCGCTTTGATAATATTATGTTTTCCTTTTACTGAAGTATTGACTTACCAATCAATGTTGATCTTTGTGATAAGTAGGGAAGGCAATGAAAAAGGGGCAGAAATACACCCATGATCTTCCTTCGGATGTTCTTAATATAATTGCCAAGAAATTAGACATTGATGACCTTTTCTCATTCGGGGAAGTCAGCAAGCACTGGAGGACATGCCAATCAATTTTCTGGCATAATTTTCTAGAATGGCAAGCACCATTGGTTATTCAAAAGTCTGCACATGCCAAAAGATCATGCTCTTTCTTCAGCATAGTTGAGTCAAGAATGTACAACTCTTTCCTGACATACTTTTCCGGGTTCGCACATGTCGAGTCTTCTAGCGGATATATGATTATGGCAGGAGCTGAAAACATACTTATGCTAATAAACGTCTTCAAGAGAAGGCAAATGAAAATTCCAATGGTTCAAAACCCAACTTGCATCTATGACTTGTATGATAAAGCCATACTTGCTTATGCTATGAATACTCAAGAATTTGTCATTGTGACTTTGTGCAGCTCGTGGGCTTACGATCTTCATGTCTATCAATCCAGAAACTCTTCCTGGATTATCTATTCAAGATGGGGGTATCCTTTGAAGGTGGTGGATGTAGTGTTACACAATCTTACTCTCTATGCCATTACCCATGATGCCAAAATAGGCAAATTCATGCTCAACTCTTCAGAAATGAATTTTCTAGAACTTAACAACACACCAATTTTCTAATCCAGTAATCTGAATCTGGTGAGCTCAGATCGTCAGCTTCTGGTGGTTCATTTCAAAGCCTGTATGTATTTGGAGTTTTACAAAATCGATTTGTCTACCATGGAATGGACTAGGATCCACACAATTGTAGATTGTGCATTATTTATGAGTGGAACAAAGTGTACATCACTAAGTAATCCAGGTATGTGGGGATTCGATAGCAACTGTGTATATAGCATTGATCGTATTTCTCCAGGGTGCAGGGTTTTCACCCTTAACAATAAGCTTAAAAAAACCATCCCTCTTCCTGAGAATCGACCTCCTCTTAAAGCTAGACTATGCAACTTTGATTGGTGTTTTCTACATCAGCGTGAGGAGATAAATTACACTCTACATGAGTAGACTATTCGTGAGTTTTAAAGCGTGGATGTATGCAAGAAGAAGCTTTTGTGTCTTGTTCCCTAAACTTCTGTTTCTACATTCAATAATTTGGCTAGACTGAAAATTTTGTTATTTTGGTTTGTTATGTTTGGGTTGTTGTTTGACTCTTTTTAAATATTTTGTACTAGAACTTAACAAATTTTTGGCTTTTGTTTAATGTTGACATTAAGTGCATTATCTATTGTGTTTGGAACATCTTATTATATGTCTCTGTAACCCAAGCCAAACATATAAAAAGTGAGGTGGGGGGGGGGGGGGGGTACGGATTGGTTTATATTTTTATCATGAGATCTTTCAATTAAAAATTAATATGTGTATAGTTTATACAACTCATCTCTCCCGTAATTTATTTTTTAAAAAAATTATTGTCACATATTTTATTTTGATTGAAAAATTTTATAAAAAATTTCATAAAAGTCTAATCCTAAACAAAAAAGCAAATATTTATAATGAAATTCACCAAAAAAAATTCAAATCAAATTATAAATAACCAAAAACATAGTTATTATTTTCAAAATACATTAAAAATTATATTTTAATATTTTCTCTTCCACTAATTATTTGTCTTCCTATTATTCCTTCTTCATCAATTCTTTTGTTTTTTTTAACAAACACCCAACCTCTCTTTTTCTCCCTCTTTCTCATATGATTATGTATTTTCTTCTTCTTCTTCTTTCAATGAGTAATTATTTGGAGCTATAGATAGTTAGAACTCATCAGTTGTTAGCCATTGGATCTATTTCGAGATCTGTGTCATCTTAATTTTTAAAAAGAAAAAAAATATTTTGACATATATCTCAAGACAGATCAAACGGCTGACAGATCTCTATAGTATTACCCTTTTTCATTTTCTTATTTTTTGTCAATTTTATCAAGAATGTTTGTTTTTACAATTTTGTTTGTCAGCCGTCCAAACCGCTAGCTTTTATCGGTTCGAACAGTTCTTAGAGCTTCTGGTTTTAATTATTTTGGACCTAACTATAGACTAGTTCATTGATTCTTCAGTCCAACCGACTAGTCCGGTCTAGTTTTCAAAATTATGCATTTTATCACACTAAAAAAATGCATATTTTCAACAATATATATTTTAACGGCCAATATTAATTATTGAAAGATTAAATTTTTACTGTCGAAATAAGTTCTTTTCTTAACAATTAGATTTTGACCGTCCAAATAAATTGTTGAAAAAAGCCAATAATAATATTTTCATAAGTCAACAATTGTCAATAATTTTATTTTCAACAATACATTTGTCGACGACAACCATTAAAAAAACATTATCGATAATTATTGATCATCGAAAATACTCTTGTAATATTTTTGGCAACAAATTATTTCGACGGCTAAATTTTATTTGTAGAAATAAAAGATACATTACTTTAAAAATTAAGATACTATCCAAATATAAATTGTTGAAGGGTAAAGTACCCTTGCTGTCCCCAAACTTTGCTGCAATGTTCATTCCTGCCCCCGAACTTTTTTTTGGTTCATGCCTACCCCCAAACTTTCAATTTTGTTCATGCCTACCCTTTTTGCTAACACCGTTAACTTTTTTGACGGAATTTGCTGATGTGGACGATGAATGTGTATTTCTTTTGCCACGTCATTGTCCACCTCACATTTAACTTTTTATTTTTATTTAAAAAAATTAACCTAATTCAAATAAAAAAAATATTTTAGGGTAAAAGTTTGATTTGTTTTTTTTTTAAATTTGGATTAGGTTAATTTTTTTAATAAAAGTAAAAAGTTAAATGTGAGGTGGATAATGACGTGGCAAAAAAAATACACATTCATCGTCCACGTCAGCAAATTCCGTCAAGAAAGTTAACGGTGTTAGCAAAAATGGTAGGCATGAACCAAAAATAGTTTGGGGGCAGGAATGAACATTGCAATAAAGTTTGGGGGCAGCAAAGATACTTTACCCAATTGTTAAAAATGTTTATTTTTCTTATGATGTAGTTGGACAAATTTTAAAAGCAAGTTTCTTTATCAAAATTTTAATTTCAGGGTTATATTATATTTTTACTAGGTAGAACCAACTTCAGAGTAGGGATGATCATGGGTAGGGTACTATAATTCCCAAACTCGGACTCGAACTTAAACGGGTATCAAAATAATCTCCATCCCCGGACCCTATAGATATTTAAATCCCCTAACTGGACCCAGATCCATAAAAATTTGAAATAAATTATTATTTTATTAATATAAAATTTATTTTTATCAATTTTTCATGTATAATCACAAAAAATAAAAAAAAATAAAATCATAAATATAAATGTACAATTAAATTAAATTAGTTTAATATCTATAAGATATTTAACATTTTTTCTTAGAATTATATATTTTCTCAACAAAAAAAAAGTTTAAAAATAATACTTTATATATATATATATATATATATATATATATAAATAATTACTATTGCGGGTAAAGTACTTTCTTACTCAAACTCGGACCCGTTGACTTTGTACCCATACCCACAGAATAAATTTTAGATTACTCATTGGGTATGGGTATTTTGATGATCCTTACTTCAGAGTTCATGTGATGATGCAATCTACTTAAATTCATAATTTAATAAAGATTTATTTAATAAGTATCCTATAATATTTATTTTTAATTGATATTTATTATTTTAAAATTAATAAAAATAATTTTGTAAATTCACCCATTAATTAAAATGAATTAAAAAATTGGTTAGCAAAATCATATACACTCTTGCTCAGGGATGTCATGGGTAGAGTTTGTGTATGATACTATAATCCTTAGGTTCGGACCCGGATTTGAGCGGGTATTAAAATCAATTCTCATTCTCGGGCTCTACGAGTAGTTAAATATCTATACCCGGACCCAAACCCAAACCCATAAAAATTTGAAATAAATTATTATTTTATTAATATAAAATTAATTTTTATTATTATTTTTCATCTATAATCACACAAATTAAAAAAAATTAAATCATAAATATAAATGTACATTAAATTACTTTAATAAATAGATCTTGTTTGGTGGTGTTAAATCTTATTTTTTTTTATTTTGTTTGATTTTAGTACTTAAAATAAATAGATCTTTTAGATCTAATTGTCCCCCATTATTTTGGTAGTGTTTTCCTCTAGATCTATTATGTGTTTTTATCTTCCTTTGTGAAAGTTTACTCTCTAATTACCAGTTCTTCTTAGATCTGGTAACTAGAGTTGGTTTTTGTTTTTTTACGTTTGTGTAGGAAGTTTTTTTGCGGATCTACAGATCTTTATGTTTGAAAGCTTCCACTTCATGTTGTTAGAAAATTTTAAGGCATTCTCAACTTTGAAGATTACTATAGATTTGATATGCAGGAGATCTAACAGTAAAAACTTTGTTGACAACATCAAGAATAGTGAAGTTTTTTATCCCAAGTTCATCTTACAAATGGGACCAGTTGATCTTTATTCGTCTTTAGTTCAACAATTTTTACGAATTCTTTCTTCTGTATTGTTAGGATGGAGTTGTTTGATTTATTGTAAGTGTCGTTGGACTTTTCTATAATTTGATAAATTTTATTATTATAAAATATATATATAAATATATATATATATATCTATAAGAAATTTAACATTTTTTCTTAGAATTATATATTTTCTCAACCCAAAAATATTTAAAAATAATACTTCTTCTATATAAAAATAAATAATTACTATTGCAGGTAGGGTATCTTCTTACCCGAACCCGGTGACTTTGTACTCAGACATATACCCAGAATCACAAGATAAAATTTCAAAATATCCATTGAATATGAGTATTTTGATAATCCCTCCTCTAACTTTAAAAAAAAATTCAAACTTTAACATTTCACTGGTTGAAGCTAAATCAACTAGCAATGGCGGCTTGAAGCGTGAGAAATCACATGGCTAGTAGTGCCTAGGCGAACACAGTGAAGTAATCACACAAACCCTACCAACTAGAGGGAAATGAAAACTACACACACAAAAATACCCACTAAATAAAATAAAGACTAAAGTACTATTTTGCTCTTCAATATTTGCATGAAGTTTAATGTTGATTCTTAATATTTCAAAAGTTTAATGTTATTCCTCAAAATTTATTTTTGGTTGATTTTGGTCCTCGAGCGTAACACCGGTTACCTTTTGTCGGTAAATGATGACGTGTCATGCTTATGTGGCACACCCTCTCTCCCACGTGTCATATTTTAATGACTTGGCATGACACAACACTGCTATATCACCCAGATGATTATGATAATGATGATGAAGAAGGAGAGAAGATGATGATGTGGCAATTTGGAAGTGATGTGTCATGCCACGTCATTAAAATATGACACGTAGGAGAGAGAGTGTGCCACATAAGCATGCCACGTCATCATTTACCGACAAAAGTTAACCGATGTTACGCTCGAGGACCAAAATCAACAAAAAAAAACTTTGAGGACCAACATTAAGCTTTTGAAATATTGATGACCAACATTAAACTTCATGTAAACATTGAGGACCAAAATAATACTTTAGCCTAAAATAAAATAAAGAGAGAAAAAAAAGTAGTGGCAGAGTTATAGAGAGAGAGAAGTAGAGGTGAAGAGAGAAGAGATGAGAGAGCCACTTTACCACTTTTATACTCTGCACGCATCCTTTCTTCCCCACACAAGAAAACCCCCTCGCAAGTTCCTTCCTTTTCCATGGATTTCTTTGCTTATTGCAACTATTTCCACACTGACAAGCGAGACAAAGAAGAAGAAGACGACGACGACTCTGAGGTGCTGAAGTTGTACTATTGAGCTGCCTCTACTACTCCATGTGTGATGTGTGAGTGTTGTACTTCAGAATTTGAATACCCATGATGAGTCTTACTCTGATTTGTGTCTGAAATTTGTTCTTGTTTTCTTTCTTCGGTATTCGAATCTGCTTAGTTTCTAAGCATTTAGATCCTGGATTTGTGACCCAAACCCCCCATTTGACACTTTTTGTTTCGAAATCTTATTGTTGTGGGTGTGGGCAGAAACTGGAGGAGTCTTTGGTGGGGTTGATTGATTTTCTTAGATGAATGCCATGCCCTTGCCTTTTGAGGAATTTCAAGGGAAGGGGGTGTTCGAGTTTTCTTCTTCTTTTTCAGATTCGTTTCCTCTGCATCATCATCATCATCATCATCAGCCACCACCACAACAAAAGTGGACCTGCGACGAAGAATTTTGCTATGTGGGTACTGAGCCCACGTCTGTTCTTGACGCCACAAGAAGCCCAAGCCCTCCCACATCGTCCTCTTCAACCATGACTTCTCACGGCAGCAATAGTGGCTCAACAAATAGCACCACCACAGCCGGTGCCGCCGCCGCAGCAGCAGCAGCAGCAGCGACAGCCTCGGAAAACCCGTCTCAGGCAGCCTTAGCCACATCCAGCGCTGATAAATGTGGGCTGGGAATGGAGGATTGGGAGGGTGTGTTGTCTGAGTCACCACCAGGTCAAGATCAGTCTATTCTGAGATTAATAATGGGTGATATTGAAGACCCATCTTCTGGATTGAACAATCTCTTGCAGACCAGTGTTGGGACTCAAATGGTTGATTTCAATGGAGGTTTTGGGGTTGTGGATCAAGGGTTTGAGCTTGAACCTGTAACTTGTGGGGGTGGGAATATAGTGAGTAATATTGCAGAACCCATTTTCTCAGCTTCAGCTAGCAATCCTCTAATGGTGTCAATGTCAACATCTCCCTTGATGTTCAATTCTCAGCAGCAGCAGCAAGTGATTTCAATCGTGGACGATAAGATAAACCGAAATCAAGTTCATTTCTCGGAGAACCCATCATTCTTTATGCCCTTGACATACCCAGAATTGCAACAAGAGCAGCAAGTTTCGCCTCAGCCTCAAGCGAAACGCCTTCTCTGTGACACAATTGGGCAAAACTATCATGTCCCAAAGTCACCTTTTCTGGATTCAGGACAAGAGCTATTTACTAGGAGGCAGCATCTGCAGCTTCCTTCACATCCTCAACACCTGCAGCAATGGCAGTCCTTCATCGAGCCACCGGCGAAACAGCCGAAGGTGAGCTCGACGACCGGCAATGATTTGGCGACCCACCAGCTTCAGCAGACTATAATTGACCATATATTCAAGGCTGCAGAGCTCATTGAAGCTGGTAATCAAGTACATGCACACGGGATATTGGCGCGGCTCAATCACCAGCTTTCCCCAATTGGTAAGCCTTTTCAGAGGGCTGCTTTCTACATGAAGGAAGCCTTGCAGTTACTGCTACATTCGGATGCACAAAGTTTATTGGCTTTCTCACCCATTAGTTTCATATTCAAAATTGGAGCTTATAAGTCATTCTCTGAGATATCGCCGGTTCTTCAGTTTGCCAATTTTACTTGTAATCAAGCCCTCATTGAAGCTGTGGAAAGGTTTGATCAAATTCACATTATTGATTTTGATATCGGTTTTGGAGTGCAATGGGCTTCTTTTATGCAAGAGCTGGCCTTGAGAAATGGTGGTGCACCATCTCTAAAAGTCACTGCTGTTGTGTCCCCATCCACTTGTGACGAAATCGAGCTCAGTTTCACTCGAGAAAGCTTGAAACAATATGCCAAAGAAATCAACATGTCCTTTGAACTCAATGTTATGAGCATTGAATCATTAAACTCTTCCCTCCCTGGTCTATCCCCCGACACCGAGGCAATAGCTGTGAATTTGCCAGTTTCGTGCTTCTCAAATCACCCGTCATCCTTCTCTTCGGCCCTTCGCTTCGTAAAGCAGCTCATGCCGAAAATTGTGGTAACTTTGGATCGAAATTGCGATCGAATCGATGTTCCGTTCCCCCACAATCTAATCCACGCACTTCAATCTTATTCAGCCTTGCTTGAATCACTGGATGCTGTGAATGTGAACCTAGATGTCCTCCAAAAGATCGAGAGGCACTTCGTCCAACCGGCCATTGAGAAGATCATACTGGGTCGCCACCATTCGCGAGAAAAGCTACCTCCATGGAAGAACCTGTTTCTCTCAGCTGGTTTCTCCCCATTCTCTTTTAGTAACTCCACAGAAGCTCAAGCAGAGTGCTTGGTGCAGAGGGCACCTGTGAGGGGATTTCAAGTGGAGAGGAAGCACTCATCTCTTGCACTATGCTGGCAGAGGAAGGAACTTGTCTCGGTTTCGACATGGAGATGCTGAGTTGGCAGCAAGCAGTTAACTAATCATTACTTCCAAAGGTTCTTCATAACTTATTACTTCTTCTGAAGTTCCATCTTTTCTGAATCTTACTGGCCGTGGTTTATTCTGTGTTCTGTACTAATTTGTCTATGTAATTTAGGATTTATTGATGCAATCAACACCCCCACAAATGTTTTCTTAAATGAATGGGATGGCATTATTTGTACAGTTCTATTATGCTTTTTTACTAGTGTCATATAAGCCTAATGGATTTGGTGACTGTTTTATGTAGTCTTGACCATAAAGCAAATTGCTTTGGAAGGAAAGAACAATTTAGTGAAGAACATTAGGTCTCCTAAATTATACTCTTGCTTTAGCTTTCAATGATTCTTCATAAGCTTAGCATGAAATTCTTGTGCCTATTAATTGCCAAGGTGAATCTTGTGAGAGGTAATCGCATATTGCCTTATTTTTGCTTTGATAATTGAATATGCCTGGATGCCAAATATATATTAGGCAAAAACACCCTTTTATGTCTCTAAATTTTACACAAATTTTCAGTTTTGTCAACTTTTTTCAGTCAATTTTGTCCCAAGAGTTTCAAATTACAAATGATTTCATCGCAATTTCTAACCGAATTACTAATAGATAATGATATGACATCACACATGAAATATTAACGATGAATCATTATGCAAGATGATGTCTCTTCGTCATATTAACGCTGACTCGTAACTCAAAATGGCATTGCTTCTTCACATTAATGTGAGAAGAAGAAACGTCATTTTGGTGTGTCTTGAAGACTGAGTAATTATGAATCATTATTATTATATGTGTGATGTCACATTATTATTTACCGTTACTAATTTGGTGAACGACGTTAGAGATTGGAACGAACTCAATTGCAATTCATAACTTTTTGGACAAAATTGACCGACAAAAGAGTTTAGGGACATAGGGGTGTTCAAATCTAATTCCATTCAATCGCAACCGATCCAATCCAGTCTGATCTAACGAAATCCAACGAAAATCGACCTTTGATTGAATCAATTGGATGGGTGAGAAGCAAAACCGATTAGATTGGATCAGTTGATGGATGAGTAAGAGACAGTTTTGCTTGTATATTGTCATATGTAATATAAGAATTTGAAGCAAATATAAAATAGTTAGATAATTTTCTATTACTTGTGACAAGAAAGTAGAACTCTTGAATCTGGCCATGTCTTGGTAATCATGTCCTTGTGCAATGGATTAAAAGACAGACAGCAAAATTTCAGTTTCAAACAACGAATCCCAATTCAAAAACATTCCTTCATATTTGAGATGTTTGTTTATTTGTTATTCACTGTCAGAATGAATCTAGATACACATAGCTGTCTGTATTCAATGGCTAATAATACCCTTATTAATTGACAAAGTTGTAGTAAAACAAAAACAGAATATGCATTTGATAGATTCTTTTTGTTTTTAGATGAATGCCATCTTAATAAAAATACAAGCTAAGGAGGAAGAAGGAATCTGTGCTGATATCAGTTACGTTGACTTCTCTGTGAAAGTAGGAACATAGCAATCATTAGAAAGTAGAAAGTTTTGGATTTTGCAGAGAACAAATTAATATTATGACAAAACTTGCTTGTGTGTTTTTGATGAGTTATTTGTTTGTTGTACCATAGATTTAAGATTTTCTTGACGCAGGTTGTATGTAATTATGTTGTGTGAATTCCAAGCAATGATCATTTTCTAGTATTTTATAAGGAAGGAGAATCCAAATTTGATGAGAGGAGGGATATTTTAAAAGTATACTTATGTCGTGTTTTGTAGTAAGAATCAATTAGGTAATCTTGGAGGTAATTTAATATTTTTTTTAATATTCTTCCTATCAAACAAACTTTACTTTCTGTAATATGATGAAATTATGATTTTGTCGTTACTTTTTTACTTACTTTTATTTCATTTTCACTTTTAATATAAAGGTAATTTTTACCCATTTTTATTTCATTCACATAATATTAACATGACATTCCTATTCCTTCCAACATTTCTATTCTCGTTCTCATTCCCTCCAACATTGGACTAAACAAACCCTTAAACTTAATTAAAACATTTGTTTTTTTAACAAATGTTGTAAAGGTGACTAGAGATTCATCTTGAATGAAAATTAAATAGAGAAAGAAATATGACTAAAATAAATTTAAAATAAATATGCCCTTGTAGAAGTTCATTAAATAAAATATCACCTTGTTTGACACAAAAATAATAATAAAAAAGAAAGATAAATAAATGTAATTGGCCAGAAAAGAAGTAAATGGTATACTTATCTTTTTTAAAAAAATTAAGTTCATTTATTATGTTTGATGTATTTTGTTATTTTTTTTATTAATCACTATTAAATGCTTCACTAATGTGAGTTGGTGAAGTGAGGGGTTGTGTTTCTTATGCCGAATGTTGGAGATAATTCAATATTTTGTTATAAACTTTTTTACTAAACATACTTTATATTTTATAATGTGATGAAATTATATTTTTACTTGTTTTTAATATTTTAAGATAAGTTTCTTCCAATCATGTACTTTATTTACACTATCTTTTTTATGATTGGTCCTACAAAAAGTGGTCTTCCATATTCTCTCTTTATCATGATTGGTCATGCTTAAACTTTTTACCACATGTCACATTTGTATTAGAAAATCTTATAACAAAGATATAATAAACCTTCCTTAAGTTTAATCCATTAAAAATGTCATGAAATAATGGATTGAAGGTTAATTTATGAGTTTATATTGAACAGTAATGTGGATGGATGCAAAAGTAATAAATAAAACTAGCATTCAACGCGTACTCCCGTGCGTGTTGTCTGTTTTTTCTATGTGTGTAATCTATTTATTTAAATATGTGCGCGTATAAAAAAAATATTTTTACCGTGCGTGTTTTCTGCTTTTAAATTAATAAAAAATTAAATATTAAATTATTTTAAAATATAAAATAAAATATTTATTATATTTAAAATAATAAATGAAATCCTGAGAAGTTATCACTATTCTTATTTTCTTTCACCCATAATCTTCTCACATCATATTTTTATTTTCTTTTTTAATTAATTAATTGACTATTTTAGGAGACCATTGACGGGAAGACTCTACAACCATATTAATATAGATAAATAATATACATATATATATAATATAAAAAAGTATAATTTTGAAATATAATGTTAATTATTATATAATAAATTAAATCATAAAAAATTATTTAACTCTCTACTATATTGTTATTACTTTTGTTTTTTTTTCTTTCTCTTCCCTCTCTTTTCTAAATAATATATTTTATTTTATATAATATATAATATATAATTTTTTAGACTAAGAATTCATAAATTTCAGAACCATTATATTATATATATATAATTTTGAAATAAATAAACGAAAAAAAACTTTTCTAATATAGATATAAAGTAATTAGTTATTTATGGAGATTGAAATATAAGCTATAGTATTTGTCATTCTTATAATCTTATGATTATGTACCGATTTTACGGGCATGTTTTTTTTTAAGAAATGTTTAAGGAAATAGAAATAGAAATGGTAAGGCCTATCGAGTCCTATTTACTTCTTTTTTTTTCAATTCTATTAATTTAAAAAATACAAAATATCTAGTATATCTTTTTGATTTGACACAATTATAATCTTTTTTCTTTTTATTATTTTAATTTAAGGGATAAAATTGTCATTTTAATACATTCCCTTCTTATTTCTATTATCAAATTTTTACTACTAAACACATCAAAAACATTCTATTTTTATTTCTATTTTTATTTCTGCTCCTACAAGATTGACCCTTCACTTTGACTGGGAAATGACGAAAATACCCATATTTCCTAAAATGGCTAGACCCATTGGTCCACCACAACGAGATTCAAAATCCGTACCTGGAGCAAATAATTATTATATAAATTTTGGAACCCATTCCGGTTAATCGCAGCCACACGATCTCATCCCAATCGATAAATCTCCTCCGTCCAAATCGGCCTCGATATTTTCAAATCCCCAAAAAGCTCTCATTATCTCGTGCCGTCAGATTCAGTTTCGAAAACTAGGCCACCACAACACCACAGCAGTCAATTCTGAAATGACAATCATGTCCCCCTTTGTAGTTCGCTTCATAGTAAAGAAAACGCTAAATGGTTGGGGGTATAATGGGAAAAAAAGGCAATTATGAAAAATCCTTTTCTTGTCAGTAGTTTGTCACTGTTAAAAGAAAATTAAGAAGAAAAATATGTTATAAAACAAAGAATTTAAGATCAATAAGAACATAAGATAAAGAACTTAGAGAAACACTAAGAATATAAGAGAGAGATGGACCAAATTTATTTATCATTTCAATTGTTTACAATAGTCTCTATTTATAGGACTCTAGTCATAAGGTAGCATTAAGAACACAATAATGTACCTTTAAGCATACTAATTGGAAGGTTACACAATTCTCTTAAAGAGGTTTTCATGGAGATGTTACTAAGGATACAAAGAGACAATTGATCATGTGAAGACTTTAGGAAGAATCCAATGTTGAAAATGTGGTCATTCACATATAAATACATATATTTATAATACTTCCCCTTGAATGACCACTCATTATGAACATGCCTCATTAAAACCTTGCTAAGAAAAATTCAGTGGGACAAAATCTGAAAGATATTCGGGCGTACCTTTGAAGAATCCGATTCGTCTGCAGGTACCCACGCGAAGATCCGGTCACGATGACGGACTTGGATCTACGTTCTTCACAGCAAATGCACAAACACCAAGAGGAAGAGCAAAGAGCAGAGAGAAAGTGTTGATGGTCTCATGAATGAAAAATCAACCTTTTTTTTACATTTCTTTCAACCACCAAAATAAACCACCTTTTATATTATTCCCTCCTTAACTTTCAATTTGAATAAAAGGGAAATACATTTCATAAACCCATATGTTTATGTTATTTGCATTAGATCCCTAAACATAAATGGGCTTGGGTCCAATCCACTAAGGGTGGACTGACCCATATTCTTACATCTCCCACTCACACTTGGTGGATTAGATGTCATGGGTTGAATCTCTCTGCCTCCTCTCAATTTCATACTTAGTGCTTTGCCGTGACCGTGTGGGCATGACGTCTTGATTTAGGTACTTGTACTAGAAATCCCTTTTATAGGACCAGCACAAGTTACCTTCTCCTTCGTGTAGCTAAAATATTAAAAATATGCCTCCGATGTCCTAGATTTAACTATATACACTTTCACATGGCAAAACTAATCCCTCTCGAATCAATGTTTGATTCATATTGCCTTCCTCACATATGTCTAATATCCACACTTATGACAACAAGATGTCATAAGGGACATGTCACAGATGCTAGCATAGATGTGTATATTTCAGTTAATCTTCCTTTCGCCCATATAACACATTAATATGAATCAGTCGCTTTCCTAGCATAATACTTTAAATCGCATCAATCATGATCATAGAAAAAAAAAATGCTAAAGTAGCAGTCACTGAAGCATATCTCCGTGATATTGTCAAAGTTCAAAGGACATCACTGGGAAGATTGTTCTTCCCTGGGACTCACACAGCAATGAAGCAGGGATCTTTCACTTGCTTCCCTCTTGCGGTTCTCTCAGTACATGTGGTATGAAACACATGCTACGGTGTTACTCTTTTATTATAAGAGCATATGTCGTTTTATTCTTATCTTAACACCTTACAGACTTAAGTCTAGATACACCCAGTATCTAGGCCCAAATTCTTCATCTCTACTTTCATTTACGACGTCGACGTTGAAGAGTTTGTTATCTGACTACAGGTATTTTGGAAGTGGGATTCCAAACTTCGATCCAACTTTATTTTATGTGGATCTCATCTTGACTTGCTACACGTTAGTCAAGGCGACATATAGTTTGTGTTTCTTCTCTACCATATCAGCACTCTTGGCTGCTTTACTGGTGAACACAAATGTCTCATCTTTGCACACTCCACTTGAGTGTCAAAGGCGGTTGCCCGCGTGAGAGAGCCAACCTTTCAACCTGTACGACATACTAGACATTGTATACTACTAAACAAACACATAAAGTGATGACAGATAATTATAAAACACATTTTATAATGTCTGCATATTACACTTCATGCATGCCAATGGCTTCCATATGTTCTTCAAAAAAAAAACTTTTAGCCTATTGGCTTTATTAGGGGGTCTGTTATCATACATTTGTTGAAGTGTATTATACAACAACAACTTTTTTTTTTTGTTATATAATCTCTTAACAAAATTATATTTGATGCCAACATGCTTGGTCTTGTTGTGATACTTAGGATCTTTGGTATGGGCTATGGCTACAATATTGTCACAGGATAAAAACACCATATTGTTACTTTCATTTCCAATTTCATGATGTTCTATAAGTCTCTCTAGCCATAAAGCCTCTTGTACCTCTTCAGTGCATGCCACAAACTCAATTATATTGCATGTAAGGCAATGCACATTTTCTTCATGCTGCTTCAGCATATGATACCATTGTTGAGTAAGAAGGTATGACCTTCTTTCTTCTTCATCTCCACTACGCCAGTATCGGAGTACTTAACAAGGCATGAGTCACTTCCTCCGTAGCACAATGCATAATTGGAAGTGCCCTTTAAGTATCTCAAGATCCTCTTCACAACTTTCTAATGTTTTCTCTAGGGTTAGACTGGAATATACCTACCAGTCTCATTATATTATAGATATCTGATCTTTTACACATCATTGTGTACATCAGACTGCCAACTGCACTGGCATATGGAACTCTTTCCATTTTCCTCTTGTCTGATTCGATTTTGGGACACATGTCAAGACTCAAGGCTAATCCAGTAGCTACAGGAGTGCTCATAGGTTTGCAATTCTTCATGTTAAATCGCTCAAGAATCTTGTTGATGTAATTCTCTTGTGAAAGAGACAAGATTCTTTTCGAACGATTTCTTTGGATTTTAACTCCAAGTATGTACTCTGCTTCACCCATGTCTTTCATCTCAAAGTTCGATGAAAGTCATTCTTTTAGGTTGTTATAGAACCTAGGCTATTACCGGCCAATAGTATATCGTCTACATATAAGGATAAAATAACAAAATTACCCTCAAACCGCTTGATATAGACGCAATGGTCTTCCTCTATCATTTGGAAGTCATATGAGGTTACTGCTTTGTGAAACCTCAAATACCACTGTCTGGATGATTGTTTTAATCCATAAATGGATCTTTTAAGTTTACAAACTTTTGACTCTTTTCCTTTTTCAATGAAACCTAATGGTTGTTCCATATAGATTTCTTCATCCAGATCACCATTCAAAATGCGGTTTTTTACATCCATCTGATGTAATTCTAGGTTTAAACTATATACTATTGCCAGAATAAGTCTAATGGAGTTAAAACGCACAACAGGCGAGAACGTGTCATCGTAATCTATGCCTTCCTGTTGTGTGTAACCTTTTGCTACTAACCTAGCCTTATATTTGTCAATTGATCCATAAACTTTTCTTTTAATTTTGAGAACCCATTTGTTCCCAATGGCTTTACGCCCTTTTGGTAAATCAACTAACACCCAAACTTTGTTCTTTTTCCATTGAGTCCATTTCTTATTCCATCGCTTTCTTCCATTCTTCCTTGGCAGGACTTAACAAGGATTCTCGTACAGAATTGGGCTCATAATCTCATCTGGAACAACTATGAAAGATTTGCTTTCTATTTGAAAGCGTCTTCTGGGAACACTTTCCCTATCACTCCTTCTGACTGGAGTAATTTGCTTATCTTTCTTTCTTTGTTCAAGGCCCAACTAAGAAAGATTTGCTTTCCATTTGAAAGCGTCTTCTGGGAACACTTTCTCTATCACTCCTTCTGACTGGAGTAATTTGCTTATCTTTCTTTCTTTGTTCAAGGTCTCAATGTTGACCTTTCTTAGCTCCCACTCAGATTGACACACCTAGACGCTTCTAGTCTGTCAATTTGTTCTGCACTGTCTTATTCTTCTGTCGCATAAAATGAAACAGTGCGGTCAACATCTCCTCTACGAAGAAATTCAGTCTCAAAGACGTTGCATCTTTTCTATCTCAGTCACCGTTCTATCTTTGTTTTCACCTATGCAAACATGTCCCTCTGTTGATCTGAGTACCTTAGAAAGATACATTTCTTTCTTCTAGGACCCAGTTTCTCTTACTTATGAGAATTGTCATGGATATACGCAGCCGATTCCCAGGTCTTAAGATACTAAGATCTGGTTTGCGTTTCTTCCATAGCTCAAGAGGGTGCGAAAGTGACTGATTTTGAGGGTACATGGTTAAGTATGAAGGTTTCTGTCAATTAAGCATCACCTCAATAGAAAATTGGCAGGTTTGCTTGAATTATCATAGACTTAACCATGTCTAGAAGAGTTCTATTTCTTCTTTCGGCAACTCTATTAATTGTGGAGTGCCAGGGATTGTTAGTTGTCTAATTATCCCTTTTCTTCGCAGAGCAGTTTAAAATGCTTAGACAAATATGCACGACATCGATCAACGCATAATTTCAATCTTATTTTCTATTTGATTTTGTACCTCTTTTAGGTATCATCTGAACCCCAAAAAAAACTTCAAACATATACGAGTTCAAATAGACATGACCTTATCGTGAATAATCATTTATAAAGGTAATAAAATACCACGCTCTGTGTTTTTCCCTCATATTCATTAGACTGCGTATATCGGAATAGAATAATTGCAATGGATCTCCAATTATAGGTTTTCGCATGGCCTTAATCAGCTAGACAATTTTCTCATATTGACATTTCCATTTTTGGAATGACACCAAACAACCGTTCGTTGGTTTATTGGATCATTTCATTAATGTGTCCTAGTCTAGCATGCTAGGAGTTTGTTTCAACATTTCTCGAAGAAATAGCAATGCATTCACCAATAATTATAAAAAAAAACAAAGAACCTTTGTAAACAGGAAAGCGGAACCATAAAGGACAAAGTTGCTAAAATTGTCTATAACTTTATGAAGGTTCACATGAAACCCAAATTTTAAAAGACATAGGACAGAAAACAAGTCTCGTCGGATGTCAAGAGCATAAAGCATGTAACGGAGTATGAAGTTCTTTTCACCACGTAGAGTAATTTACAGGTGCTTAAAACCTTTTACCTCGATTGTCGTGTTGTTTCCAACGTAAAACCATATGCTTTGATATGACAATCGATGGTACTCAATAAAGGATCCTCGACCCTAAGTTACGTGGTCTATGGATTCTGAGTTAATAATCCAAGAAGAAGAAACAAAGTCGTAAAAAAAATAGTACGAGAAACATGTGAATTCACTAATACCGTTTCGCCCTCAGTCTGTTTTGAACAGTCATATGCGAAATGGTCTAAATTCTGGCAGGCGAAGCATTTGACCCCCTTCAGGTCTAGCTTCTTCTTCTAGCCTTTGTTTCTTTTCCTTTTGAATTGTTTATTTCCCTATTTGGGTTTAGGAACGCCCTTCTTCCCTTTAGCATGAAACTTTTTGCCCTTTTATATAATAAGCATCGAAGGGGAAGTGCTAGCATTCACAGTGTAATAAACTTGTCCAAAAGTCTTGTAAGCCTCCAAGCGTTCACCTCCAACTTTAAGTGCTCAGCTACATTGTTAAAAGTAACAATGTTTTTTTTATTATGGGTTAGATTCACCTTCATATGCTCCCAACTTCTAGGGAGCTATCTGATGACAACCTACACTTGTTGTTCATCAAACAAAAGAAATTGTCCAGTTTCCTTTAGTTCCCTGATCTTATTGGCCATCTCTCTTGGATAATGCTTTATAAGAGTGCCTAGCTTAAGCTTTTCGGAGTCGAACTTAATCGTCAACCTCATAAGTTTGGTGGTAGAAATACCTCAAACTTATTCCTTAAAGCTATTCACTCAGCTTGTGGAGTTGTGTGCATCTCAAATTTGCACAATAAGTTATTAGCTAGGACACTCAGAAGCATTATCTTTGCTATGCTATTTTTATTGTTCCAAGTTTGGTAGGTCTTGTGGTCTCTCTGATGTTGGCTCATGTTTTCAGTTTCATGTTCGACCAAACATTTGTGAGAGGCCCAATAACATCTTGTTCCTACAAGATGTGTTGTATTTTACAATGTCAGATATCATAGTTGTCCCCGCGAAGTTATTCCCCCTTGTTTTGGTTTCTTAATAATGTTCTTGGTTTCACTTTTCAGTTCTGTGACAAACTGATCCCACATTATTTTACGTTCTCTCTACCAGAGATACGTACCATAGAACATTTATAATGTATATAGGACTGATAAGTATACAATGTCATGCACTTATATTATTCTTGATCAGAAAATGATGACATTGCAAGATCCATGATCAAGAGCATACGTTTGTATCTCCCATCACACAGATACAAGCAATGATCATGATATTCTATCGAGAATTCTATATAAGTGCCTTAAATTGAATTATGACTCTTAGAAGTCTCGTCTTCTAAAAGCTCCCACTTATAACAAGTATATATATATATATATATATATATATATATATATTCATACATTTAATCATAGAACAAGTAATTTTAAAAAACGCCATTAAATAAAATTAAAATGTTCACCATAAAATTTATAATGCATGAATCATGTTCAATAATGATATAAAAAATAAAATGAAACATTTTATCTTTACAAATGAGAACACAAATACTTAAATGCCTCAAGCATTAAGTTTTCATAATAGATTTTCTCTTTCTCTGGCAAAAATCGTCTTTGCATTGCTTCTCTGATTGCTGTTAACCAGTGAAATCTGCTTGGGATGCGGCAACCTAGTTTCTTTCTAAGTGTTGTCGCTCTTATGTATTCTAATATGACTCTAAGGTAAAATATAGTGTTTTTCTCATCGGTCATGTTTTGGACGTAGCTGACGAATACACTATAAATGTCTTTTACGTCCGTTAGCCTTGTTGCATCCCTTTCAGCTATATTCATAGCTAATTCAGGGGTTAGAGGTTGATTGACTTCTTCGCCTTCTTCTACTATGGTTTCTGCTACCCGGATTTGATTAAGTGGGTCGTTAAAAATTAATTGAGAATCTACATGGAGGGGTTCGATAGGAAATAGTGTTTCCGACTTTGGTCCGGAAATCATCAACTCCTCCGGTTCTGGTTGAGGATCCTCCATAGGTTCCTCATCTGGATCTTCCTCCGGATCCGCTTCAGGATCCTCCTCGGGATCTTCTCCAGGGTCCTCCTCGGGATCTTCCTCCGGATCCTCTTCAGGATCCTCCTCGGGATCTTCATCCATAGGTACGTATTCAGGAACTACCTCATCTAGGTATGAGTATTCCAACGTACTATAATCGGTGTTTTCAGTGCTATTAGAAGCCATTTGCCTCAATTTACCTAAAACAAAATAATTAAAATTATTTTGAATTTTCTGGAATTTTTTTACATAAAAAATATACCAGAAAAGCACTTAAAAACATAAAATAAGATCCCAAATAACCTCAAATATAGTCACATTATATATCAAATTAAAGATCTCAATTTTACGGATTTTTAGAAATAAACCGCGCCTCAATTGGATCTAAAACGAATCCATTATGACTTCGAGAAGCTTTAAAATAAAAAAAATAGACCCAAAAAAAAACGGCCCATTTTATTTATTTATTTTTTAAGCCCAAAAAAAAAACTTTTTTTTGGTCAGGCCCAAAATTTTTTGGGTCAGGTCCGAATTTTTTTTTTTTTAATTTTGAATTTTGAATTTTCAAAATTTGATTTTAGGTGTCGGTTTTTTTGAACTGCTGCGCCAAAAAAAACGGTTTTAGTGACGGTTTTTTAGCAGCAGTTTCCAAAACTGTCGCTAACCGTCATCTTCAACCTTCAGCCTCCGTTTTCCAGAATCCGGCGACCGGAAACAGTGGAGCTCGCCAGAAAACTTTGGACGTCAATATCTCAGTCGTCCGAACTCCGTTTTCTACAAATTTTATGTCGATTTCGCACGATTTTTCGTGCTCTACGCAATGGGAGCAATTTCGAAGCCTAAATCTTTAAGTTTCGGTAACCTAAATTTCGAACCCGAAACTTCGATTCACAATTACTCTGTCATTCGAAGTCTGTTTTGCGTAAATTTTATATGTGTGTTCTTGTTGTTTCACCCTCTATACAATGAAATAAATTGTGAAGCATAATTTGTCAATTTCAGAAAAACGCAATTTACTGTGTATTCATACATACATATATATGTTCATGGGGTATGGCATACAAGCAATGTGAGAATCATGTTATTGCAAACATAGCATTTTCGTAGCGGAATGAACCATGCTCTGATGCCACTGAAAGATTTCGGGCGTACCTTTGAAGAATCCGATTCGTCTGCAGGTACCCACGCGAAGACCCAGTCACGATGACGGACTCGGATCTACGTTCTTCACAGAAAATGCACAAACACCAAGAGGAAGAGCAAAGAGCGGAGAGAAAGGGTTGATGGTCTCATGAATGAAAAATCAACCTTTTTTTTACATTTCTTTCAACCACCAAAATAAACCACCTTTTATATTATTCCCTCCTTAACTTTCAATTTGAATAAAAGGGAAATATTACATTTCATAAACCCATATGTTTATGTTATTTGCATTAGATCCCTAAACATAAATGGGCTTGGGTCCAATCCACTAAGGGTGGACTGGCCCATATTCTTACAAAATCTTAGCGAAGGAAAAAGAGTAAATAATTCATAATTAATTTTCTTCCCCTGAATTTATATTTTATAATGTAAGTCTTCAGGACTCCATATGAATATGTCTCGTTAAAACATTGCTAAGGAAAACCCAGTAGGACAAAAAACTTAGCGAAGGAAAAATAGTACATTATTCATAAATAATTTGCTTCCCCTCAAGTTTATATTTTATAATGAAAGTCTTCAGAACTCCGTATGAATAATTGAATATACCTCGTTAAAACCTTGCTAAGAAAAATCCAGTGGGACAAAAGCTTAGCGAAGAAAAAAGAGTATAATATTCATAGTTATTTTTCTTCCCCTCAAGTTTATATTGTGTCATAAAAGTCTCCAGGACTTCATATCTCAATGTTGTGTCCATGCTTCTTAAGAACTTGAGGTGAAAGAGTTTAATTAAAGGTTAGCTACATTATTGCTGAATTGAATTTTGTGAACACCAATATCACATTTCTTTTGTAGCTCATCAATATCTTATGATGCATGCTGCATTTTTCTCATACAATATTATTGGTTCTTCATTGGTTGTAGGCAACCGACATGTTTCTTTAATATGAGGAATCATTGTTCTCAACCAACTACGCATATAGGTTGCTTCATGAATAACCAATATCTCTGAGTAATTTGATGATGTAGCTATAATGATTTGCTTCACTTACTGTCATGAAAGTTCCTCCATATGTAAAGATGTAACATTTTGAGACCGAGCTTTGTAGGGATCACAAAAATATTCAACATTAACATATCCAATTAATTATGGTTTTCCTTCCTTTGAGAAGAGTAAATTGAGATAAGATATTCTTTGAAGATATCTAAACTTTGCTAACAAATTTATTGCAATGGTTGTACCTAGTTTAGTACAAAGTGTCCTTATTGTACTAAGGTATGGTACTTCAAGACTAATGAATTATGATTATTATCTTCTCAAGGATGAAAATTGTATGTATTTATATCAAGTGGACGAATGATCATTGGGGAACTTAAATCCCAAACAAAATCTTGAATCTCAAGATTTTTTATTCCAAATCCATTTCTCAAGTACTGTGTAGGTTTTGAAATCTGTTCTAGAGTTCCTACAATATTTATGTCCTCAACATAAATTGTAACAATGAAAAATCCAGAGTTTGTCTTCTTTATAAATACAAGGACAAATAGGATCATTCTTATAACCTTTTAATAAATACTCACTGAAACGATTATACCATATTCGTCTAAATTGTTTCAATCCATATAAGAATATTTATAATTTGATGGAATATATATCTCAAGGTTTTGATTTATATGCTTTAGGCATCTTAAATCCTTCAAGGATTATAATGACCTATATAGTTACTACTTCCATCAAACATACATCAAGTTTTTCAAAGGCTACCATATCAATTAAAAATGATAAAATTGTATCTATAATTGAATAATAAATCTCATAATAATCTATGTCAAGTCTTTGTGAGAAACTTTGTGCCAAAACTCGTGCATAATTTGTATTTTTTTCATTTCGTTTACGAACAAATACCCATTCATACCATACAGATTTAATATCTTCAGGTGTTTGGGTAATTGATTCAAAAACTTCTCGTTTTGATAACGAGTCTAATTTGGCTTATATTGCATTTTTCTATTTTGGCCAATCATTTGGATATCGATATCATTTTGTAATTTTGGGATCAGGTCTCTCATCATTAATGATCTCTGATGCAATTACAATTGAAAATATAATCAACAACAATTTCATTTATTTCTCACATTTCTCTATAATTCAATAAGATCTCATAATTTTCCGATACTGGATCCACTTCTGGGGATAAAACTACTTCAGGAGTTACTTTTTCAGAAATATGGGGTTGTTGGTTCATATTTGAAATATCCTGAATATCCTTAAGAGTATCTTCTTTACATTTTATCCTTCTGGGAATGATATCTTTTGTACTAATTGGTCTACCACGTTTCTGGCGTATTTTAGATTCATTAGCTGCTATACTAGTAGATTGTCCACCAGGGACATCTAATTGTGTTAGAATATTTGCAGTTGATACATGCGATTTAATGACCCACTAAGTATTTATGAAATTATTTGGTAATTGATTTGCAACAATTTGCAAATAAATTATTCTTTGAACTTCAAATTCACATTAATTTGTACGATTATTATCGTATGATAATGTTGGTGTATTTCAACTAATTTATATTTTTTATCCTCTATTCATAAGTTAAAAGTTCAATATATCTAATAATAGATAACCAATCAAAACCAACATAAATTTCAAGAGGAACATATAAAATACAACAAACAATTTCTAATACGGATCAAAGACGCAGCATTTATTATAGCATGTCCCCAAGTAAATTTTAGAAACTTTGACTTCGTAAGCATATATTTAGCAATAAGCTCTAACCATTTAATAAAAGATTCAACTAAACCATTTTTTTATGTCCATGAGCTACTAATAATTCAACTATAATTCCTATTAGCATGTAATAGTCATAAAATGTTTTTATCTAAACAAAAAAAAAAATGCCCTTAATTGTATCATTTGGGCAAGTAATTTAGAAAAACTACATTACAAGTTAAAAGTCATCAAATTTATGACTATCGATTAGAAGCATCAATTAAAATGAAAAAATATTGAAATGAGCCACATGATAGATGAATATAACTATAGACATTTCCTTGAATATATTGTAGAAAATAAGGAGACTTAATGTGTAATATAGAAAAAAGATTATTTAATAATTAATTCACATTACACATGATTTACCAAAGAAATCAATTACTAATAGGATCTTCCAGTCCTTTAACAAATGTCCATATGTAATTTGTATAATACGTCGCTTAAAAGTGAATTTGGATAACCAAGTCGATCATGCTAAAGTATAAAAATCTTAGGGTCTAACCACTTTCAGAGTTTCAGTGCATAAAATTTGATTCGCCAAATTTTATATTTAATAGATATAACCTTAAAGAAAAGTAAAGAGTTTCTCTAATATAAGCTTCAGGCTTAATATAGTATAAGTAATGTACGGATATTCTATATCTCCCTCATTTTTGTCTCAATGTGATAACCATTAGGGTGGATATATTTCTTTGAAATTTGGTAGATTTCTTCTGGATCTACAAAAAATATATAATGTATCACCAACATTAAAAATTTATCTATTTGGCAATGAAATGTGAGCTCTTCCAGAGTCTTATATGACATTTACAGAATTAGATATACTATTAACATTAATTTCAGGTAATGTTAATTTTGTCACGAAAAATTGTATAAGTTGTGCTACTTTCATGAGACATATGTCATCCTTCATAACATTGAATGTAATTCCTTATCTCAGAGCAAAATTAAGATAATTATAATACACTAAGGAATCAAGTTATATTTCAAATTCAAATGAAACATAAACTAAAAATATTTTTAAAGTGATGTCATATTTTGTAACTAATTTAATTAAATGATAAGTCTTCCAAAAAAACAAAATTAAAAATATCATAATCAATTTTCATTTGTGATCCATAAAAATTATAGAATTTACAAGCTCAAAAAATTTTGCTTATAGTTCAATTTCCTTTATGTATAACAAAATGTAAGACCAATAATATATGCTACATTTGTATAAAATGATTTTATCATTTCTTTGAGGTGTTTTTCCTTCAAATAGTTCACCCTCATTTTTTGTCTCGTTCTTGTGAAAAATCATTTTCAAGAGTCCAAAATATGTTTTCTTCCGTGGTCTCATTTTGCACCACGACTTCATCCATGGCCTCGAGAAAAAGCCAAATTCACTTTAGGGAATGAAATCGATCCAATTGGACAAGGTTTTGAGTTATTATTCATCAGAAGCTCAAAGCTCATTATTTTGTCCATCCATATATAAACAAACAAGAAACTAACCCATAATATTTGATAAATTATGCTACGCTTTCGATATTGCTACTGCAGGAGCACATTCGAAGCATGAAAAGTAAAAAATGTTTTTTCTAAACATATCTTCATTAGTAATTTTCTTTCCTCATAAACTTAATTAGAGAGCTAATTTTAGACAAGGATGACATATATTCACTTACAGAATATACTGCAGACGTAAGTGCATCCAATTAGAGCGAGCTTTAAGATGAATCATTGATCATTTTGGAACTCATATCTTTATTTCAAACTGTTCCAAAGAACTACTGGTTCTTTAACAATAATATTTTATGATTCTAGTTCTTCTTGCAAATGATGACGAATCAAAATTATTGCATTTTGCGCATCCTTTAGGGATGCATGAATCCTTCGGGAATGCATGGTTTTGTTCTCCTATAGTATCTCAAGGATTCAATATTGCACTCAAATAAATTATGAAACAAAAAAAACATGATAAATATATATTTTTTTGACATATCAAGTGCAACCAATTTATGCATTGTAAGATTTGGTAAAACTTACATAATGAGAAGAAGAAATGAATTGTTGCTTACCATGATATGATGGAAACAATTTTAAGCTCCTTTTGACACAAAATTATAGAGCTTCGTGCTGATAACGTGTTATAAAACAAAGAATTTAATTAGGAGCAACAAGAATATAAGAGAAAGAACTTAGAGAAACAATAAGAACATAAGAGAGAGATGCACCAAATTCATTCATCATTTCAATTGTTTACAATAGCCTCTATTTATAGGACTCTAGCCATAAGGTAACATTAAGAACACAATAATGTACTTTTAAGCATACTAATTGGAAGGTTACACAATTCTCTTAAAGGGGTTTTCATGGAGAGGTTACTAAGGATGCAAAGAGACAATTGATCATGTGGAGGCTTTAGGAAGAATCCAATGTTGTTTTATTCAGCTAAAAATTGTTAAGATTCCCTTATGCAATTTAATTTGTGAATTAAAAGATGGGTGATCACATGTCACAATCCTATCAACCGAAATTTTATTACATGTATATAACAAGTTGCATCATAAATATCAATAATCAACTTATGTAAACTATATATAAAGAACATAAACAGTAATACAATACTCAAAGATGAGAGACTTAATTGATTAAAGTTTGAATACATTTGTCATGTTTGTTATATATATGGAATGAGAATAAGAATGATAGAAGAAATAGGAATGTCATGTCAATGTGATGTGAATGAAATAAAAGTGGATAAAATGACCATTTTACCCATATATTAAAAATGGAAACATAATAAAAATCGATAAAAAAATTAAAACAAAAATATAATTTCATCAGATTACAAAAGATAAAATTTGTTCGGCAGGAAGAATGTTAGATTACTTAATTAATTGCCTTATTCTATAAGGTTTTAAGGATAAAGATGATAGTTTGAATCTTATGACTAATGTTGGTAAATTTCTACTTAAACTTTTGTTGATTAAAAAAAGTAATACAAGATGCTCATATCACCTACAAAGATATCGCTCAAGCCTTGAGTTGAGGAAGATTGCGGTTAAATTTGGGCATGACATCTGCAACTATAAAACAAGAGAAACAAAATTAAGGGAGAAAGAAAATTGATGAATACCCACATAATTTTTATTTTATTTTTTGTCTTTCTTTATTTCACCTGTTTGCTTATACGCTTGGTATAGATGCACGGATGTAAAGTACTGTAGAATAAAAGAAAGTACTGTAGAGAAAAGTGAGGAGAGAGATAGAGAGAAAAATTAGGAAAGAAAAAAATATGATAAAAAGTATGTTTGATATGTATAAAATATGATGTAAAATTTTTTTGGGAATCGTAAAATACTACAATTTTACTGTTTGGTTTTATCATTTAATAATTAACTAGTATTTATAAGTACTACTCTTAATTAATTAATTTGTTGTATCATTTAATAATTAACTAGTATTTTACTGTTTGGTTTTATCATTTAATAATTAATTAGTATTTATAAGTACTACTCTTAATTAATTAATTTGTTGTATCATCATATTAATCAAATGATGAAATTAAGATGTTATCTTTCAATAATCAAATTGAAAAACTATACATCTTTGATGGATCAAATTAATATTTTACTCTAATATTTTTTTTAAAATTTTCAATGTATTTTATCTATTATGATCTTAACTTTAAAAATAGGGTTATTTCTATATTTCACTTTTTTCTTTATTTTTAAATGTTAACTAAAGTAATAGAGACTAGTTAACTTTAATTCAATTTTTAAACATTGCTTTTAAATATGTAATTTGTAAATTCAAATACATCAAATTTACAAATTACATATAAAAAATACAAACTTCAACACAATATATTTTGATAATATTTAATTTATAAATCTAATGCGTTTGTTTTCTAGTGGACAATAAAAGCACAAAGACATGGGAGGAACAAACTGTTCTTTATCATCGTTCAAGCCTCATGAGGAAGATTAGAGAAATAAGGGTATGTTAGTTTGGTTTGATGTTTGGTCGGTGTAATTGTAGATATAGTTTTTTTACATTCTTTTAATTAAATATATTTTAATTTTTGTAATGTGATGAAATTATATTGGGTAAAGTATCTTTGGTATCCCTAATGTTTACGCCTTCGATCAAATATGCCCCAAACGTTTTATTGCGATCAAATATGTCCTTTACGTTTTAATTTTTGGACAATCTTACCCTTTTCACTAGCACCGTTAAAATGGTTAAGGGTTTTTGCTGACTAGGCGTAACATGTGGCATTAATATCTGACTGGGATCAATTTTTTCCATTTCATATTTTATTAAAAAAAAAAGAAAAAAAAAACGTGCTTCTTCAAAACCTAAACCTAAACGATTTCTTTTTTCTTTTTCTTTAAAATAAAATATAAAATAGAAAAATTAATCCCAGCCAGATATTAATGCCACATGTTATGCCTAATCAGCAAAAATTGTTAACTATTTTAACGGTGTTAGTGAAAAGGGTAAGATTGGCCAAAAATTGAAATGTTGGAGGTATATTTGACAGCAATCAAACATTTGAGGTATATTTGACCGAACGCGCAAACGTTGGGGGTACCAAAGGTACTTTACCGTCATGTTCGGTTCCAAGAAATCACCAAGGGAAGGAAAAAATAAAGTTGATGGGGCCCTATTTTTACTTTTTTTTCCTTTGTCGGAAATTTAAAAAAAAAATACAAAATGTTTATTATACCCTTTGGTTTGATACAATCCTAATCTTCCTTTTTTTATTATTTTAATATAAGGGGTAAAGTGATAATTTTAATACATTCCCATTCCATTTTCATACCAAATTTTTATTACCAAACACATCAAACTCATTCCCTTTCCCTCTCCCTCTCCCTCACCCTCTCCATTTCTGCAAAGCAAACATGCCCTACCAATTATATTTTTACTCTTACTTTTTTACCCATTTTTATTCCATTCACATCACATCACTTTCATATTATTTTGTTCATTTCCTTCTGCAATCTCATTATATCCTCCTTTCTTATTACATCATCTATCCCACAAACCAAACACTGCTCGTTTGGTACCATGGAAGTTAGGAGAGGTGAGTGTTCTCACCACTTTTGAGCTTGTTTGGTACATGGTGAGGCTACATCCATGGTGAGTCAAGTTCCATCATAGGAGGGGAGGTAGGTGCCATGGGTGAGGAGAGGGAAGTTGTGGTGAGGTGAGGTGAGTTGAGATTTAAAGACCAAAATGCACTTAAAAAATTTGTGGCTTTTAAAAAAGTAAGGGCAAAAAAGGTATTTCATATTTTTATCTTCTATTTCCATATCTTCTTCCCACCATACCAAACAAATTACTTTTATATTCCACTTCCATTTCCCTGCATACCAAACATATTTTTTTATCACTTATTACTTCCATTTACACTTCCACTTCCACTTCCCACTAAAATACTCACCGGATACCAAACGCCACCTAAGATTTTTCAGAAACATTGTAGTCAAGTTTAGCCATAAAAGTCCTATTTCCTTAATGATACACATGAAATATGTAAGGTGTTTTTTTTTTCTTGTTCAATAGATTCTGCTTTTTATTTAATAGTTAGCTAGCTAACATTTATTAATAAACTCTTATTTTTTTTAGCCACCATATTAGTTAAACAACTAAATTTATTAAAATTTGATTTTTGATTAACTAAATTAAGATATTTTATCTTTTAATAATTAAATTAAAAATATACATTTTTATGGATCAAATTAATAATTTAGTCTAAATTTTTTTTTCATTGCTTTATGATCTTAACTTTCAAAATATGGTTCTTTCTGTATTTTACTCTTTTTCCTTAATTTTTAAATTATAAATAAAAGGAGAGATAAATGTATTTGGAAACTTGAGACTTCGGTGCATTTAATTGAAATAGGAGTCTCACTTGCCTATGGAAAATTTTTTTTGGAGAGTTCTATTTTTGTTATGAGACTTTTGCTAATTTGAATAAGATTATCTTTAATAAGAAGATATATGT
Source organism: Senna tora (assembly GCA_014851425.1). Classification (NCBI taxonomy): domain Eukaryota; kingdom Viridiplantae; phylum Streptophyta; class Magnoliopsida; order Fabales; family Fabaceae; genus Senna; species Senna tora. The sequence continues at coordinate 3,478,186 of CM026265.1, read as the reverse complement.
GAAAAAAATAGAATTATTAAACGAGTATATAGACAATTTCGTCCTTGAAAGATTCGGAAGTGGTCAATTTAGTCCCTGAAAGATCATAAGTATACAATTTGGTCCTTGAAAGATTGCACCATTACACAAATTGGTCCTTCTGTCATTAACATTTAAATTCTCTAAACGAACTTGCTGACGTGGCATGTTAATTGTAGACGAGGGCTATTAATTGCTTAGTAGGACATGCTTACATGGCACAAGCTAATATTCACCTTCAACTCAACACAAAACGCAGCGTTTTGAAGCTTCAATTTGCACACTTACACTAAGTTAGAGGTAGATTTTAGCTTGTGCTGCGTTTTGTCAACACAAGCCAAAGTCCACATTCAACTTAGTGCAAGTGTGCAAATTGAAGCTTCAAAACGTTGCATTTTGTGCTAAGTTCGTTGGAGGTGGATTTTAGCTTGTGTCATGTAAGCATGTCCTACTGAGCAACTAACAGCCCCCGTGTGCAATTAACGTGCCACGTCAGCAAGTCCATTAAGAGAATCTAACTGAAGATGACAGAAGGACTAATTTGTGTAACACTGCAATCTTTCAGGGACCAAATTATACACTTATGATCTTTCATGGACCAAATTGACCACTTCCGAATCTTTCAGGGACGAAATTGTATATATACTCATTATTAAACTTGTTTAAGGTTCTTTACTTTGTATTTTTGTTATAAGGTTCTTTACATATTTGTTATAAGGTTTTACTTTACAAAGATTACAGTTAGCAAAAAAATTTTACATGACAATCACGAAAGTGAAAAAATATAGAGAACTATGAGCACGTTCTTTATGCAGAGAGGAAAAGTGAAAGTGAGAGAGAAAGGGAATGTGAATAAGTTTACTGTGTTTGATAGTAAAAATTTGAGAATAGAAATTGAATGAAAATGTATCAAAATTACCATTTCATCATTTATATTAAAATATTAAAAAAATGTTATGATTATATCAAATCAAATGGTATAATTAATGTTTTGTATTTTTTTTAAAAAAATTTAACCCAATTTTCTATGATGAGACCCAGGTAGGCCCATCACTTTTGTATTTTTATACCATTGCTGTTTTATGAAAATGAATAGGACCTATATTACATAATAATCATACAAGAGAAAAGTATAGATAAAACTTATATTTAAATATTTTTATAACAAATATATAAGAAGTAAATTTTTTCCTTAAAAAGGACTTTGGTAGTTAGTGATGTATTGAGAGTTAATGAAATGATTTAAGAAAAACCAAAAAAATTGTGCGCACTACATTGCGAGTGGGGACGAAGGAGAGTGACACAGACCCTACAATGGCAGATAACTATGTCTCCAGACAAAAGCTTTCCTCATAAAATTTTAAGAGACAAAAAAAATAAAACAATGAGTAAATTATACTCTTTTCTAAAAAAAAAAAATTAAATTGCAGTCTCCTTTTTTTAAAAAAAAAAATTATAATTTTTTTAATAAATAAATTTTTTTTAATTAAAATAGATTTAATAGTATTATTAATTTTTAGTTATAAAAAAATTATTATTAATTTTTTAAAATAATTAATATAATTATAACAAATATTTTTAAAGAATAAGTATTTATCTTGAATTAAAAATAATTATTCAATTCATTTTAATTTTTTAAAATTATATTCTATATTAATAAAAAATATTTAATTACATAAATAACAGAAATAAGAGTATTTTAATTTAAATGGATGATATTATAACAAATATTTTTAAAGAATAATTATTTATCTTGAATTAAAAATAATTATTCAATTCATTTTAATTTTTAAAAATTATATTCTATATTAATAAAAAATATTTAATTACATAAATAACAGAAATAAAAGTATTTTAATTTAAATGGATGATATTATAACAAATATTTTTAAAGAATAATTATTTATCTTGATTTAAAAATATTTATTCAATTCATTTTAATTTTTTAAAATTATATTCTATATTAATAAAAAATATTTAATTACATAAATAACAGAAATAAAAGTATTTTAATTTAAATGGATGATATTATAAAAAAAATTTATCTTACAAAAAAGTATATATTTTTTTTATAATTGGATGGAAGAGAGTAGTGTAATTTAGAAATTTGAGGAGTGAAAAGTGTAATTAGTCTAAAATAAATCAGAGCCTAGAGAGAGAGAGAGAGAAAGCACTTTACCACTTTTATATGTTGCACGCATCCATAGCAGAAAACACAAGGAAGACAGAGTAGTACTCCACAGACGAGAGAAAGAAAAGCAAGAAAGAAAACCCATCAAAAGTTTCTTCAATACTCACTACCCCATAAAAAAAATCCAATCCAATTTGAAGAAAAAGCAAGAAGAAGAAGAAGAAGAAGAAGAATGAGCTAGGTGAGAGGTTTGTGTGTGCATGCATTTGACAAGTGTCTTTCATGTGTCAGAAATTTCCAAACCAAATCAAATCAAAGCTCAGATCTTTTCTCTTCTTTTCAGTTTCCACAGTGTGATTTGTGGGATTCAACTTCTCCTTCATCTTTCTGTGTGGAGTGATTTTAGATGAAGGCCCTGCCCTTACCCTTTGAGGAATTTCAAGGGAAAGGGGTTCTGGATTTCATTTCTTCTTCTTCTTTTCCTTCTTCGGCTTCGCTTCTCTCAGATTCGATTCCATTTCTTAATACCCACAAAGAACACCAACATTGCTATGTGGGCTCTGAGCCCACCTCTGTTCTGGACATCACAAGAAACCCAAGCCCACCCACTTCCACACTGTCTTCCTCACACGCCAGCAGCGGCGGCGGCCCGCCGGAGAGATGTGGGATGGGAATGGAAGATTGGGAGAGCGTCTTGTCTGAATCTCCCGGCCAAGATCACTCCATCCTCAGATTCATCATGGGAGACATCGAGGAAGACCCTTCTATCGGATTAAGCAAGCTCTTGCAGAGTGGAGGAGGAGGAGGAGGAGGGAGTGCCTCCCAAGATGCCGAATTCAATGTGGGTTTTGGCTTGATCGATCAAAGTTCCAATTTTGACCCGATTTCTGCTCCCAATTTCGGCTTCATCGATCAAAGTTCCAACCTTTCCCATAATGTCTCGAAGCTCGTGAATCCAAACCCTCCCGCCGACTTCCCCTTCTCGCCACTTGTGTTCCCGCCTGAGCAAGAAGAGAAGCCACAGATTCTCCACAATCCCAACTTCATTCTGAACCAGAATCATCAACCTCAGTTCCTCCCCAGCAACCCGGGTTTCGTCACGCCGGAGTACCCGCTCCCGCTCCCCCCGCCGCCTCCGGCGAAGCGGCCCAACTGCGGCGGCGGCCCGAAGGCGGGAGCGGCGGCGGGGAGCGAGGAGCAGGGCATAATTGACAAGCTCTACAAGGCGGCGGAGATGATCGAATCCGGCTCGCCGGAACTCGCGCACGGGATATTGGCGCGGCTCAATCACCAGCTTTCCCCAATTGGCAAGCCTTTCCAGAGGGCAGCATTCTACATGAAAGAAGCCTTACTTCAATTGCTCACAAACCCCACTTCTTCCTTCTCACCCACCTCACTTCTTCTCAAAATCGGAGCTTACAAATCCTTCTCAGAAATCTCCCCACTCCTCCAATTCGCCAACTTCACCTCCAACCAAGCCCTCCTCGAAGCCGTCGATGGCTTCACCCAAATCCACATCATCGATTTCGACATTGGCTTCGGTGGCCAATGGGCCTCCTTCATGCAAGAGCTCTCCCTCCTCCGAAACGGAACCACCCCACCATCCCTCAAGATCACAGCTTTCGTACCATCACCTTCCAACCTCGACGAAATCGAACTCTCCTTCACGCAAGACAACCTCAAACAATACGCTTCCGACATCAACATCCCCTTCCAGCTCGAGATCCTCACCCTCGACTCCCTAAACCTAAACTTCCTAAATCTAACCCCTTTTCGCGATTGTGAAGCCAAAGTCGTCAACTTTCCCATCTCCTCCTTCTCCTCTTGCCCTTCCTTCCTCCCCCTAGTCCTCCGATTCCTCAAGCAGCTCATGCCGAAGATCCTCGTCACCGTCGAACGGACCTGTGACAGAACAGAGTCCCCATTCCCGCAGCTTCTCGTCCATACCCTCCAGTCGTATTCGACTCTGCTCGAGTCCCTCGATGCCGCGAATGTGAATCTCGACGTTCTCCAGATGATCGAGAAGTACTATGTCCAGCCGGCGATGGAGAAGGTCGTGTCGGGTCGTCGCGAGAGGGTCGCCGTGGCGGCCGCTCCGTGGAGGACTCTGTTTCTGAGCTGCGGGTTCTCGCCGGCGGCGTTCAGCGGCTTCACGGAGACGCAGGCGGAGTGTTTGGTTCAGAGGAGTCATGCGAGAGGGTTTCATGTGGAGAAGAGGCAGTCTTCTTCCTCGATTGTGCTGGGGTTTCAGAGGAAGGATTTGATTTCGGTATCGAGTTGGAGATGCTGCTGAGGAGGTGTTTATTGCTGGGGATTAATTCTGGTAATTATTGTTCTTTTTTTTTCTTCTTCAAATTGGCTATGGATTTTTCTAGGGGTGTTATTTTCCGGTGAAGCAAGTACTAATTGAACATGTTGATTAGTAAAACTTAAATGCCAATCTATTATGTGATAATCTTAATGGTTTTAGTATCTTTCTTTGTGTATGTATGGCCATTATTCCATCCATCTATGCATTGTAGTGTAGTTTGTTACTCTGAGTAGTAGTGTTCTAGTACTGAATTGGTGCATTCTTCTAATCATTTAAATTTAATTCCATGCAAGGTGAGATCTTATAAGTATGAGTATGGATTCTTGATATTGAAAATAATACTAAAAGAATTAGAGGGATGTATTGAAGTTTAATACTTATCTATAGTACTTGTTGTACATACCTGTCAAATACGATGTTTAACTTCTTTATTGGAGATTATGAGCTCCGACATTTTATAATCTCGGGTTTCGGGTTTCTTACAATATGTTGAATTTTATAATCTTATGTTTTTTTACTTTTTTAATTCTATGAAAAAAGGTGGTATTATTCTAATTCTAGAGATTATTTTCAATTATAAAATGTAAATATTATAAAATAATTTTAGAAATAAAAAAGTTGAAACAAATAATTTTTCCTTAGAGTTTTTGAAAATAAAAAATCAATTCATCTATCAAACATTCAAAGTCACCCTAAAATTATTCCATATAATGTTTTACATTTTGGTCAAGGGTAATTGACAAGAAAGTAATGCAAAATTCACCCTCTCTCTAATCATGTCTTCATTCATTGAGTCTTTATTTTTCCAGTGCATTATGAAGAAAATGAACCTCATTCATGATGATGTAGGCGTTGATAGCATATGGAAATTATGTTGGTTTTGTTGTTTTCAAGTGAATGGAAGAAGCATAATATATACTAGAGCCTATTTTGTGACCCAATGATCAGAAGGGGTCATAATCATATATATATATATATATATATATATATATATATATATATATATGGATTTAGTGGTCAATACGGTGGTTTCTTGAGTTGCTAGTAGTATCTTGTAACCATGATTTTTTTGAGGAGAAAAGATAAAAGACACTAATCATCACCAAGTTCCAAGATAATCATTCTTCAGTTTTTCTAGTTTCTAAGTAGCTTTTTCATTTTTTTTGGGGACATAACTCTTTGTTTCTATACAAATAACTTCCTGCTTTGATGTATTATTTTAAAATGTAATAATAATTACTTTATTTTATATTTTAAAAATTAAAAAAGTATCAAATATTTATTTTTTTTTGTTATTTTAAAAAAATAATTTTATTTTTTAAAAAAATAAAAATATACGTGTATATGAAATCTTTAGTTTAAATTTAACTATGTTATTTTATTAACTTAGTCATGAGTATCACTTTGGCTCTAAAAAGATAAAGGGCTCTGACTAAATATATCTCTTAGCATCACTAGACAAATCACCTAAATATATAATTTAGCATTGTATTTATAATTGTAGGTTATTTGAACAATTATATTTGTATTTTTTTGTTAATTACTTAGAAAGAGTTTGAATAAAAGACAAAATTTTTACAAATTATAAATTTATGGACGTAATTGACAATTTGATATCAAATAAAATTTTAGAGACACAATTGACATAAACTCATATACTTTTGTCTTTAATATATGGACCATCTCCTAGATTTTCCTTTGCTCAACCATTTCATGGTATCTTACATCATAGTCAACAATGGCTAATTCTGCTTTTCAAAATTAAAGAAGATTGCATGTTTTATACAAATCTTGACATGTTTTTTTAGCAATGTGTCAAAATGGTATATGCTCAATCTAAATAAAGATAAAAATAATTTTAAGTTACCCATTTTATAATATAATGTGATATGAAATAAAAAAGTGGAAAATGAATTATATTTTACATTTAAAATAATTTTTATAAAAAATATTATATATATGGTTGAATATGATTAGACAAATTGTGATTCATTTTATTGAGACATGCCAACACTTTTATTATATAATACATTGAAGTGATTGAACTCAAAGTAGTTTGGTTGACTAATTATTATTATTATTATTAATACATTTCCTAATGAAATCACATGGGTTTTGTATGGGTGGACCCCACTCACAATTAGTTTAATCTCCCTTCTTTCTATCACCTTGGAAGCATTTCATTTAATTACACTTTGATAAACTACAATCATATTATTTAATGATTGGGGCCATGTTGCATGAGAGGAGAGAGATGTTTGGCTTCTCATTATAATTAATTATAATTAAAAAATTCAGGTGTAATTTTTATATCTTTATCGTAAAATTCTTTAACTAAGAATTGATACGTGTATAATTTATATGGTTGATCTCTTTCATGATTTCATCCTCTCTTTTTTCTTCTTTTTTCCTATGTTTTATTTTAATTAGAATATTTTATAGCAAATATATAAAGAATTGCAACTAATATGATATGATATATGGTAAGGAGTCTCTGTCTTTTAAACTACCGTCTCTCGAGTGCTCAATATTTAGAGGGATAGAAATATTATGGTGTTATTTGTTGAGAGTATCGCCTCTAACTAGTAATAAGCATTACAATACTTGAAAAATTAGTCATTCGGATAGTTCTAGTAGATATCGTGGTCCAAAACAAAAAAATATAGAGTAAAATCATCAAGTTAGTCCCTAAAAGATTAAAATTGTCCCAATTTAATCTTTTTTTTTTGCCTGGGGTTCTAATTTAATCCTTGAAAGATGAAAATATTTAATTTAATCTCTGAAAGATGATTTTTTTTCCAATTTGTTCTATTTTTGTTTTTTGTCAGTTTAATAAACAACTAGTTACATGTGGACAGGTGACATGTCACAGGCTAGTTACCTCGACGTGTAATCTATCCACATATCATTGGCTGTTTTATTAAGCTGACAGAAAAACTAAAAAGATTAAATTTGGACAAAAAACCTTCTTTCAAGGATTAAATTAAACAGTTGTATCTTTCAAGGATTAAATTGGAATAATCTTAATCTTTCAAGGACCAACTTGATGATTTACTCAAATATATATATTTATATATATATAACTTGCATATGTCTAATTATTTTAATAATGACTCCCCCCCCCCCCCCACCCAGAATTTGTATATATATAATAATTGCAAACACACCAACAGATTTGCATTAATATTTTATTTATTATAATATCACTATTAATTCTTAATTCGTGATCTAACCCAGATAACAGTATTTGTTACTTTTGGGTTTTGGCATTTATTTAATTAAGGGTAAGGAATGGCGTAAGTAACCACACTTATTTTGTCAGCAAAAAAGGGTAGTGGTCCTATATAAGGGCAGCTCTGTCCCACAGGAATTTTTTTTTCCCCTTTTCCTTGATGAAATCTCACGAGAAAGGATCCTAAGCTGTACAGCATAGAAAAGTAAGGAGAGAGAGTGACACATAAATATCTCACAATTGAGTCTCACTTATTTATAAGACCTATTTATGTGTCATTCTCTCTCCTTACTTTTCTATGCTATACAGCATATGATCCATTCTCGAAATTCCACACCAAAATTCAAAATGGTGGAGAGGATAGGAATAGGACCACCCTTCAACCTTGGGCAAGTCGTTTTGCTATAATAATAAATTGAAAAGGGGGAAATAAAGGTGTGGGGTTCGTTTATAATTTTTTTGCCCTTTTTTTTTTCTCTTTCCCGAGAAATATTGTATGGATAATTAAAGGGGTTCCATACATAAAAAAGAATTTCAGAATTATTTTTTAAAAAAAATAATTTTACAAGTTTATTTATTCAAAATTAATTTTACCCTAATTAAATTTGAGAGATGTCCAAAACGCATTATTCGCTTTTATTATTTGAAAACCTACACAAAATTTTAAAAACTTATAATTTTATGATTTTAGATACTCTCTGTGTGAGATAGGAAGAGTAAAAAAAAATACACACTCGTAAAGTTTCACCATAAATAAATTAGAGGCAAATGAATTTATCTCTTTATAACGCTACTCACTAGTCACCGCACTTATGTCACGGTTTCAAAAGCCTTTTTTTCTATGCTTATTTCTTCTTTTTATTGAGAAATGTTTACTCTTCTCATTCATGAGAAGAAGCAATAAAAAAAATATACAATATTTTTAGATCTACAACTATATATTAGTTCAATGTTAAACAGAAGAAGATATAAAAAAGATTGTTCCTCAGAGAAAAAGAGGGTGCATTGCCTTTTGAGAAATATCTTTAAGTTTTTTTTTTCTCAAAAAAATTACAAATTTGAAAAAATTGTTGTATGTCATCCCTTTAAGACGCATTATTGTTCATAACAAAACATTGAATTAGTCTTAAAAAAAATTGTGGCTAAAACGTGAAAATCTGTTGTTAAATTAATTTAGCTACAAATTAGTCACAAAAGAGTCGATGCATGACTACATTAATCTAACCACGGATTTATTATGGATTAGCCACAAAAAAATGTGTAACTAATTCATTATTTTGTTTTAGTTAGAGAAATATTCTCACTCCAAGAGACTATATGCAAAGTGTACTCTAACAACCTATTGTATATAAAAAAACAATTTTCTATCCTTCATTAATTACTCGAGCCTGTTTGTTTGTACATGCTTATTTTTAGAAAAGAAGCAATTATTTTTTTAAAAAGTGTCTTGTTTATACATGCTTATTTCATAAAATAAGTGATTCTTAGTTGTAGCAGAATGCACTTTTTTAACTTTAAGCAGAAGCTAGAAATTAGAGCTTCTTTTTCTAGGTAGTAGCAGAAGCTAAAATTCAAATAATTTAGAACAAAAATACCCTTACTAAAATTTAATATTTCCCATTATATCCTTTATTATTTTAAACCTAGCTTTAACCTATACAATCTCACACTTTACAATCAGTCCAAGTTCTTCTATTTATCTTCTTCCTTCACAAAATTACATTAATTAAAATTAATAATGATTTAATTAACATTTTAATATATTAATAAATAAATTAAAATTTTTATTTATTTAATATTAATTAATTAAATATTGATATCCATTTATCTATTTAACAGTATTAATAACATCATAATTTATATATGCCCTTCTTGGTAATTTTACAGTAAAAAACACTTATTTATATAATTTTATCAAACACAAATTGTTTTCCAGCTACTAATAAAAGTACTTCTCAACTCAATTTGCCAAACACAAACTGTTACTCATTCACAGCACTTTTAAAGAAACTCTATTTAAAAAGAAGTCATTTGAAAATCAACAGTTTTCATAAGCATGTACAAACGGTTCTCTTTCTCTAAAATCTCTTTTCTCCTTTTAAAAAAGTGGAACTTAGATTTTAAAGAGATGCATCACGAGAACTTTTTGAGAAGTCACCCATCTTAGTATTATTCTCGTCCAAATACGCTTAATTGCAAAATTTTGATGCGATCCAATGTATTATTGTTGGTATGATGATCCCACCCAAAATCTCTTTCTTCACTTATGGGAAAATCTAGTGTACTTATATACTAATCATTGAAGTGTGAAAACATTAGTTCACAATTTTTATTTATCCAATCATAGTTTTTTTTACATGTATTTTTATTTTACTAACAATTTTGTTTGAGTTAGCTGAAGTTATCTCACAATTGAATAAAACTCTCTTAACAGATATTTTTTCAAACACAAGACTCGACTCGAGACTTTGCTTAAAAGAAATAAATTATCTATCACTTCAATCAACCACTTGTTAGTATCCAATCGTAGTTAAATCTCGATTGAGATTATTTTTCTTTGCATAGATATCCTTTTAGAAAAAACCTTATTTTGGGGTCCCTCAATTTTAGTATTTTTCTTAATATGACCCCTAACATTTGCTCAATCTCAATTTAGCCATGTTTACAATTGGTATTGATTCGATCCCCCAGTTTACCAAGTATTAAAATTGTTAATAGAATGCTGACATAGGCAATTAAATACTTAGTACATATTGATATCTAGATTTAGGTAATATATTTGCATGATGAGTGTAACTGTTGTTTTTTGTTCAAACAATTGTAATTTGTAATTAGGACCGCAAAGGGTCTTAACCTTGGGGACTTGTCCTTAGGTGATGTACCTAGGTGCCTACGTACCCTTTGGGAGGGATCAAAATCCACGTAATTCGTCATGGTGACGTCTATAGGAGCCGTTAGGCAAGGTGGTTACCTGTATTGGACCGTATGCGGCTAAGACGTGCCTAAAGTACTCCGGGCGGGCGAGCCGCTCTTAGGAGGATGCCTTAGTGGGAGAGAGCTAAGGTCTCTGGGGGCTGCTGGAAGCCTTGTAAATGGTGCACTACGAGACGAAGGTGAGCTTGCCGGTGGCTGACCTAGACGGAGCTTACGGCGGGGCTCGTAGTGTGCAGACAGATTGCGTGAGGTATCCGAGGGTACTCAGGTTACCAAGAGTATGAGTGAGATATCGTAGATTAGGTGTTGTAATTCGTCAAGTTGCATCCATCCATAGTCCCCGGGGTGAAGGTCTATTTATACTCAGCGTGGGGAGGTTGTTCTCGACCCACGATCTCCTGGGACGTGGGTCATGCCACGAGGCTTGTGGTGTTCCCACGTCCGATTAAGGGAATGCTCCGTGAGGTGACGTGGATAAGGGCCACGTAACTGATAGATGAGCGGTGCCACGTGTCCCAAGGAAAAATATCCCTTAGTTACAATGACTATCCATTCCTCTATAAAACTTATTAATAATACATTTGTTTTTAATTTTGAATTTATACTAATGACAACGTTTAAAATATTTTTAATTTTAAAAAATAATAATAAACTTGGAGGTGGAGGAATGCATACTCAACATGCAAATATGTACACTTGACATTTAATTGTCAAAGTCAGAATTATGTTAAGCTTTTTGCCAATTGGATAATTAATGGATCCAAATTGATATTTAATTACAAAGGTGGAAAGGATTAAATTGAGTCTAAACAAACGTTAGAGGTCAAATTGATACAAATTACAAATATAATAAACACATTGAGAATGAGCAAAGACCAAATCGATACTAATTATAAACCAAGAGACCAAATTGAAACTGAATAAAAAATAATCCCCAAATTGAGAAAATAAAATATTAAATATGAGGGAATAAAATGAGATATTTTTTCATATTCATTTATTAATAATGCTACTAAAAGTATTATGAATTTATTATATACTAAATCTGAGTAACTCTATTCACACAAACTTTAGTTCACCAACAAACCATTGAATTAGTATTTTTTTTATGGAACAACTTTTCAAGTTCAAACAAACCAAAAACTTGATTAGTTTATCAATTTGTTGAAACTGATGATCAGTCTAATTTCTTATACAGTGCACAACAACGGTTAAAAAAGCACTACATAACTAAACAAAAAAAGATACTAATTATTCTTTTCTTTTCCCCCGCCGGATTTACGAAGTTTTGTCTCGATTAATTTAGACTCAACCCATATTACGATTTAATTATGGTGGGAGAGCCTCCCAACGAAAACCGCATTTGCAAGGTCTCGAATCGGAGACCTTACTCAAGCGATACCAAACCACTTACTACTTAGACCAACCCCTCGAACACTAATTATTCTAATGACATGATTTAGTCAAATTAATATGGTCACACTGCTAATGTGGATTAGGCAAACTCTTGCACGCCTTAAGTTAATTGTGTCAAATCTGATGAGAAAATTTGGTCAAAACTTGGCTTATAAGTTTATATCGTTGAATATTATAAAGCATGCTTTAGTTGATTGATTAGAATACGACAATTAATACAAGGTTTGAAATTAATTGTAGTGCATTTCTGAACATGATACAAAATAGATATGCTTCAATTTCTAAGGCAAAATTTCATCAATTATTGAATGTATGTACGTGTTGAGAGTAATGCCATGTGATTTGTCATAGTAGTGTTTTAATTTTGGTTAAATTGAATGAATTTCGACTTATAAAAGGTGATCTACACATTTGATATTTAACGGGAATATATACTATTTTTTTAATTTTAAATTGTTGGTCAAATTACTATTTAGTTTTTGAATTTTAGAAATAGTTGCTAGACTATTTGGTCTATAAATTTACACTGCCGTCAATTATTTAGTGCATAGGACGTTATCCTTTAAGTCATATCATGACGTGGCCGTTATGTGTTGACGTATCGCTGTTAATTTGTTACTATGTTGCCTCTTCACCTTGTCACATCATCTAAATATTTAAAAATAATATTAAATATTCTTTGTATTTGTCATCATATTGCCACTTTTTAGGCAAAAAAAATGATATTGCCACTTTTAACTAATACAGATACTACTTAGTATTTTTAGTTCAGACAATTCATAATTGAAAATAAGAATGACAATGAGTCATAACCTTGGGGAACGTGTCATTAGGTGATGACCTAGGTGACTACGTACCATTGTTAAGGGATCAAAAGAGGGAACGTCCATAGGAGCCGTTGGGCAGGAGTGTTACCTGTAGTGGTCGTGTGCGGTTAGGACATGTTTGTTGTTCCGGGCGAGCGAGCCACCTATTGGGGTTTCCTATAGAGAAATGAGAGAACAACTGAACAAGGGTCTCTGGATGATGCTTAGAGCAAGAGAATGCGTGTATTCTAAGAGAGTAAATACGCTCTGATGTTTGTCGATTAGACTTTTGGTGATGATGATTCTGTTCTTTTTAAATCCCCCAAGTGAGGGATATTTATACTTGACGTAGGGAAGAATGTAGTCGACCCACGTTCTTGTACATGGTGCTCGACCCACGTTCTTGAACTTTTCTCACGTCCCTAATTCGAGAGAGTACTCGGGGAAGCATGGGTGAAGGCCACGTATGAGATCATCAAGTGGTACCACGTGTCACTGATCTATGGTTCGATCAACCTTCTAGAAGGCCAGTGTCACATGTCCATAGGAAGGAATATTATGGAGTTTCAACTTTTAAATATTCAGATGATGTGGCAAGGCGAGGTGGTAACATGGTGGCAAATTAACGGTGTCACATCAACATATAATGGCGATGTCACGTGGTGACTTAATGGGTAAAATCCCAATGACTAAATAATTGACAAGAATATAAATTCAGGCACTAAATAATAAATTGATCAATAATTCAAGGATTATAAAATTATTTACCTTGATATTTAAATATTGTATAATGTAATATACTTTCGTCAAAGTAAAATGGTAAAAATGGGCAATAATTTAGATGAAAAATTTTGTTGTACTTAATACTTATGTATAGATGAGGGTTTAAATCTCTTGGAATAATCTAAAATCATACGTTGTGAGCATCTTTTTCCAAATTTTTTTTTCGCCATTTAAATCTGTTCATTAATCTTTTAGCTTAAAGTTATTTTTTATAAATATTTTTTTATTGGAGCAATCTTTTTTGAGTTAGTGAGTTTCTCTTAAAGGAAATAAAGAGCAAAATTTTTTTATACACAAGTTTTTTTTTTTTGATAATTTTTATACATATAAGTCTTGAATCTAGGACGTTGTTTAAGGAAAATGAAATACTTACCACTCCAATTAACCAAAAGTATTATAATTTAATTATATATATTTCAAAATTTGAAACTTTTCAAATTAAGGATACTAAAAAATTTTGAAGATCTTTCACCTAATTAGAATGATTTTTCTTTGACTCCTTAAATTTTTTTTTGGTAATCTACTCCTTAAAAATTTTGAAGTGTATATGTTCCCTTTTTTTTTTCATACTTTAAGATTTTATTCACCTCACCCAATAATATTTTTTTATAAAGTTAAATACTTGTATTATAAAAATTAAATTAAAAATTATTTATTTAATTTAATTTATATCAATTTTTATCATATTTATTCATAAAACAATTCTGAATGTTCTCTAGTTTTATGAAAACTTATAATTTGATTTATATATCTAATATGAAAGTAGCTTAAATTTTTTTTTTAATATTAACTGTAGAAATAAGTATATTTTTTCATCAATTAAAATTTAATTGTCGAAATAAATTATTAAAAAACAGTCAATGATAATATTTTCGGCGGTAAAAAATTATCAATAATATTCGTTTTGACATTACATTTATCGACGATGAGTCGATAATTATTAAAAAATATATAAGTATTGTAGAAAAAGTATTATAAATAATTATTTATTACTCGAAATAATATTATTATATTTTTTTCAATAACTTATTTCGAATGTCAAGACTTAATTGTTGAAAAAAAAATTTAGCAATCAAGTGATCAAGGGAGTTTCTATTATAGGGTAATGGACCATTATGGACCCTTCCCATACATTTATTCCACAAATGGACCCGGGTCCACAGGTTTCCACCTGATGGACCCTTAGTAGGGTTGCAGGCGTTTCGGCCACCAGGTGGCCGAAACGCCTGCAAGAATGCCTGCAAAGGTGTTTCGGCCACCTCCTGGCCGAAACACCTTTGCAGGCATTGATGCCCGTGCCTGCTTGGGCACGGGCACCAAACCACGGGTGTTTCGGCCACCTGGTGGCCGAAACACCCGTGTAGTCACGTCTGAGTGCTCAGTTTGACTGGGCACCCTGACCGTTGGATTAAATTAGTTTAAAAAAAAAAAATCGTTAGCCGTCCGATTAAATAGTGAATTTTCAACTGTCAGGTGGTCGAAAATGCACTATTTAAACCATCACTCCTCACCGTTAGATTAAATAAAAAGAGACGTGAACCGTTGGATTTGAAGCAAATTTTGCTATATAAACAGCCTACGTTTTCTCTTCTCTCACCATTCAAGGCAGAAGAAAAATTTCATGTTCTTGCTTCATTCTCCCTTATTTCTCTCTTCTTTGATCATTTCTCTTGATAAGAAGATTTGAGAGTTTAGTTAAGAAAAAATTATTCTTTTTCCATCATTATCTCCTGTATTATTTTTCTTTGATGGTAATTATTTATTTAAATACTATTCTAATATAGTAATTATAATATAATAATTATGATATTAGTATAGTATAGTAATATATTAGTATAAATAAATAGTAATTATTATACGATTATGTTTATATTTTTAAAATTGGATATTTATATTAGAATTAGTAGATTGTTTATGTTAAGATTAGTAAATTGTTTTTTATATTTGAATATTTATGTTCTAAAATTTAGTTTAGGATATAATAAATATTTATGAAGTTAATTAATTATTAATTTATTGCTAGATTAATAATATGTTAAGAGTAGTAAATTGTTTTTTATATTTGAATATTTATCTTCTAAAATTTAGTTTAGGATGTAATTAATATTTATGAAGTTAATTAATTATTAATTTATTGCTAGATTAATAAATTTTTTTTATAAAAGTACCTCCTATTAAGAAATTGTTTTATATTCAGGAAAAAAAATATTTAATAAATATTTTACTTGTTATGCAATATTAAAGTTCTAGTAATTAATTAATATAGATATTAATTAAAATACATGTATCTATAATGTAATGGTTTTACAGGTGCAACAGACTTGGACCACCAGATTGTACCGGCTTATGTAATTGATGGTCGGAAAACGTGAGGTAAGACTGTTAATAATTGTACTCAAGTTTTCGTAACTACTTTAATTAGTGGTGTCCGTCTTGTCGTCCTTATGGCCTTCATAGAGGCTTATTGATTTGGTCGTATGATCTTTATGGTATACCTGACGTTCAGCCACATGCGTACATGAGAGGCGTGATGATAGGTCATGATGCTTGTGGCATTGTAGCGAAGAACAAGAAAGTACTTGCAATGGACTTTCTGTTTGTTGCAGATGCCTTCCTTGTTGTGGTTTGCAAAGTCATGTGCATCATGATATATAGTCACGGCTCCCTTGTACGTATTTGGCTGATCCTTGGGTGCATTGTCTAGATCAGACGGGCGGTACTGAAGGACACATTTAATTAATGTAGTTAAAATTCTTTGATTTCCGTTGTTAACAGTCTTAAATGTGATTTCAGGTCCGGAGGTGGCCTCTATGCAAGTAGTAATGATCAGCGAAATACGTACAAGAGTGAGGAGGGACATTTTGAGACACACTAACCCGGCCAACTAAGTGAAGAACGTCATGTGTGTTTCACAGATGGCAGCATGGAGGGAGAGCACTGTGAAACGCAGGACGTACTTGGTTCACAGCCAGGAAAAGTTGGCCTCGAGGTCCCCTCCTCTTCGACTCCAGCATGAAGTGCAGGTAGGTTTGGAGCACGCGTTGGAAGGACTGGAGCATGCTCTCGGTGTCCTTCACTCCCAATCCACTACATGCTGGACACTGGCCGGAGGAAGATCGTGGGGAACCCAAGACCCCCTCACGGCCATCTACATAAGGACAAGAAGGAAGCGGCCTGGTGGCAGAACCGTCTGGTCCTAAAAATTTCCGACCTGACTGCTCCCCGCGATTAACATTTATATCTTTACACGAAATTTTTAATAAAATTATTACAAAATGTAAAAATTATTTTATCTACATTTTATTTACACAAAATAAAATTACATAAACATTTCTTTATTAGAATTTCACTCAAAACAAAAAAATTCTACAACAATAAAACAAAAACCAAAAAACATTTACACAAAATAAAATTACTTAAACATTTTTATAATATAGTTTCACCGAAAATAAAAAAATAATTACACCAAAATCTAAAAACGAAACAAAATTTAAACATAAATATTTTCATATACATATTTACAAACATTTTTATTATTTAAAGCTTATATTGTAAATAAAAAATACCTCCAAATCCGAAATGTGAAGAATACTGGAATTGAATCAGCAATGGCCCTACAAATTAATTAAAGATGACAAAATAATATAACTTTAATTAAGAGAACCATGGACCAAGAGAAAATAGAAGAAGAAAAAAAGAAAATAGAATGAAAGATGTCCATATAATATAGTCTACATTCCAATATCATAAACAATAAATAATCAAATATTACACATTTTTTTATTATAAATAATAAAAAAGACATCAAAATTATTATTTAAATCTTATATTGTAAATAAAAAATACCTCAAAATTCCAAATGTGAAGAAAACTGGAAATTAATCAGTAGGGACCAAGAGAAAATAGAAGAGGAAAGGAAAGAAACAAAATAGAAGAAGAAAGAGAAAACATACAGAAGCAAGTAGAAGATAGAAAAGAAAATACAAGATAAGATAAGATAGAAGAGGAAGTAAAGAAGTAGAAGATAGAAGAGACAAGAGTGAGTAAAGAAGAAGTTGAAGAAAGGCTTAAAAAAAATAGTGAGTGGGGTTGGGGTTGTGGTCCAAACCCTCAACCCCACCCACATTTAAATAGCCTCAACCGTGAGGCGTGCCATCCGTCCGTTTTTTCTTTAAAAAAAAAATAAATTCAACGGTCAGGGTGCTCACTGCACCCTGATGGGACTACACGGGTGTTTCGGCCACCTCCTGGTCGAAACACCCGTGGTTGGTGCCCGTGCCCAAGCAGGCACGGGCATCAATGCCTGCAACAGGCAATCTTGCAGGCGTTTTGGCCACCTGGTGGTCGAAACGCCTGCAACCCTACTAAGGGTCCATCAGGTGGAAACCTGTGGACCCGGGTCCATTTGTGGAATAAATGTATGGGAAGGGTCCATAATGGTCCATTTCCCTTCTATTATATATACAGACATTGATTTTGTACAAACATAGCTTGGACAAACCAGAATATTTCACCCAAATTGTGCCACATGTCCACTGTCCAGGTAAGTTTCCCATATTTGTACTCTGAGCTTCTTATGTTTTGAAATTTACACTCTTATATTTTTCAAAAAATATTTATGAAATTATTTTTATTAAACCCTAAACTCTTATATCCTCATTTCAAAAATATTTATGAAATTATTTTTACTAAACCATAAATCCTAACTCTTATATCCTCTCAAAAATAGTAATGAAATTATTTTTACTAAACCCTAAACTTATATATCCTTTGAAAAATATTTATGAAATTATTTTTACAAAATTCTAAACGTTCAAATCCTAATTAAACCCCCTATAAAAAAAAATCTTAAACTTAAATGTAAATGTAAGAAACTTACTGATCGAACACGTGGCACAATATAGATCATACACGTGAAGATTTGTATATGTTTATATGGAGCATAAGTCTGTATATATATTAGAATTTTCCTCAAGGGAAATATAAATTGTTAAAAATCACATCAATTCTTTTTCCAAACATAGGCAAGCTTCGTGGTAATGTTTCATTGTGAGAAATGTTAATTTATTATATGATTTATGCGTGACATGTTTGATTTAACATAAATGGAACCATACTAGTAAGTTCAATGAATGTACAGCAATAATTGAGAAAGCTAGCTAGTATCCTAGTGCTTCTCCAAATCGGCACTTATTCGTTTTCAAAATTCCATTAGTATGATTATTTTGGTTTGAGTCATGTACTTTTCGTTAAACACAATAATTAATTCTTTTATAGTAATATGGATCAAGTCGCGTCAACAAATACACTTTTGTAAAGAGATATCTCGCATATCCTCATAATTTAGAAAGTGATACTCTCACAGAATTAAACGAGCTCTGTTCCGATATCCCACAACGGAAGAAATAAAACTGCAAAAGGTATGGGAAACCTAGAAAAATAGAGAAGGGGACGACAAAAAGTATATGATATATTCGACATGAAGTTGTTATCGTGTATATATACACAGAGATACGAGTCAGCAAGAACACCCTAAACAAAATGATTTTCGCAAAAGGGATCTAACTTCGCATATATTTTATGCGCAGGGAGAAAATTGACAATTTTTATTTGCGTTTTTTATCTTGTGACTAGTTGTGTGTGTGAGGCCCACTATCAACTTGCTCATTTACATCATCTGTATTATAACTTATTATATTTACACTTGTGATTTTAGTCTCTCTTGGCAATGTGAAATTTTGTTTAACATAAACTTACACACATGTGTACTTATTTTCGACATTTGCATTTTATTTTAGTCAAAATTAATATATATATATAATTTTTTTATTTGGCGAATGTCTTAAAGATATGTCTAGTTACATGAATGTTGGATGTAATGGGAATAGTAAAGAGAATGGGAATGAAAATGAAAATGCATTAGGAATGAGAACAATCATATGAAAGTGATGATGTGATGTGATGTGATTTACCCTTATATTAAAAGTAGGAATGGAATAAAAGTGGGTAAAAAAGTAAGAGCAAAAGTAAGGCTGTGTTTGGTAAGGAGAAATAGGAAAGGAAAAGGGATGGAATGCACCATTCCTACATACATTCTTCCTATCAAACAAACCTCACTTTTTGCAATGTGATAAAATTATGTTTTTGCCCTTACTTTTTTACTCACTTTTATTCTATTCTCACTTTTAATGTAAGAGTAAAGTGAGCACTTTTATTCCATTTTTATCACATCGCATTGACATAATATTTTCATTCCCTCCAACATTTCCATTCCCTCATATTTTCTCCTTACTAAACACATCCTAAGGTATGTTTGATAGGATAAATGTTTGAGGGAATGTAGATTATATAGGAAATTATATCATTTAACATTAGCAACCAAACATGCCCTAAATAATTTAGCCACGCCTTAAATAATTAAGGATAATATTATTTATAAAGTAGTTTAGTTTTGTCCTTTCTCTCTATATTCGTTCTTTAATCAGCTTCTTTCTGCAGATCTAATTGGAAGGGTTGACAAAATTTTGGCAACCCCTCCATATTTTTCTTTTTCTTTTGTTATCGTAGTTACGTTTCATAAATAAGGTAAATATTTAGTCTCCCAATTTTGGTGGTGATTTTCTTCCTGATTTGCTTATGAGTTTTTTAGTCCTCCCTTGTGAGAGTGTAGTCTCCCATTGTTAGATCGATTCAGATCTAGTAAGTGGAGTATGTTTTATTTTTTCGTGTATTTGTTTTCTTTTGTGAATTTTTGGACAATCAAGTAATTTTGGATTCAAAATTTGTAATAATCATATTTAAAAATCTACGAATCATCTATGTTAAAAAATTTCCACTCGTTCATCATGTTGTTGGAAGAGCCTACGGTAATTTCAACTTTGAAGATTACTTCAGATCTAATATGTAAGAGGTATAGGAGTAACAACTCTGTTGGCAACACCAAAGACAGTGATTTATTCTTCAGTATTATTATATTAAAGTTTTTTAAATTATTGTAAATGTCGTTTGACTTTTTCTATAATATAATAGAGGTTTGATATTTCTCATAAAAAATATTATTATTTATTACGATGGAATATTAGACAAAATTAAATTACTTCCATGCATATTATAATTAAGTTTAAAATAATCAAATTCAAAAATGAAGAAAGTTGGGGCGGGTAGCGTTACGGTACAGCGCACGCGTACGAGAAAACATGTGGTAAGACGTAGTGAGAATCCACGTCACATGCAACAGGAAATGACCTGAGCAATTGGAAATGACACGTAGGCCTCTTTGATATCAAAAATGTTGAATGGAATCAAAATGATTATAGAAATAAGAATGTTAAAGAAACGAGAATATCACGTGGATGAAATAAGTTATAATTGTGTCAAATCAAATGATATATTAGATAGTTTGTTTTTTTTTTTAAAAAAAAAACTTGATGGAAATGAAAAAGTAAAAAATATGTGGTACCCAGTGGATTCCACCCATTCCATCTTCATTTCCATTGTTATTTCTTGTTAAAGAACAAGATATGGATGTGAATGAAATATGATATGATGCGGTTAAAATGATTATTTTTTTTTGGCCTGAAAATGATTATTTTATACTTATATTAAAAGTGGTTAAAAGAATAAAGACAAAAATATAATTTCATTATATTACAAAAAGTAAGGTATGTTTGATATAAAAAATGTTAAAGGAAAGCTTAGGTTATAACCAAGATTAGACCCTCATTTCACTTAACCAATCGAGCTCGTAGGATTCACAAATGATTAATTAATGGTTGGTCTAAATGGTAAACGATTTGATATGACATAAATAAGGTTATGAATTCAAGATTTTATAAATGCAGCTATTTTCGTTGAAAATTTTTCTTACCATAGTCAGATACGCAATGTTGATCGAGTCTAAATTAAATAAGACAATGTTTTGAAGACTGAATGAACAAAAAAAAATTATCCCAAAGAGAGGTACATTCAATATATTTAGAGAGATAAAAATATAAGTGAACCCTAAATTAAATGGATCAACAAGTATTAATCATCCCTCAAATAAATCTTTAATGGCCATAGGTAGTACTTTTAAAACGGGTCGGCATTAAACGGACCGACCCGTTTATTAGGCGGACTTGAGAAGTGATGTCCAAGTCTGTCCGTAATGGCCTGTGGGCTAAACGGGCTAGTCCGCAGGCCAATTTTTTTTTAAAAAAACATTATTTATAAAATTATATATTTATTTAAAAATTAGTTTCTTACTTTAAATTAATATTTTATTAATTAAATTATTTATACACATTATTAAAATAAAATTATTATTTAACACATAAAATTACTTTCAATATGTCAATATATATATTTATACATATTTTAAACAATATATATTAATTTATTTTGCAGGTTGGCCCGCGGGCTAGTCCATTTGACCTACGAGTTTAAACGGGTCAATCTGTTTAGATCCGTTTTTAAACGGAACTATTTTTGCTTGTCCAAGCTCACCCATTTAACGGGCGGACTCGCGGGCTCAAGCCCGCTTTAACAGTACTAGATATAGGTGAGATGGGAATGAAGTTTTAGTATGTTAAGTATTCCAATAAGTTAAAGTAACTTTACATAAAATGTATTTTAGTTAATAATTCAAATTGTTGATCGATTCAGATGTATTTTTTTTTTTGTGACTAAAAGAGAGCAAACAAAGAGCAAAGACAAAAACCAAAACTAGTCCCTAACGAAAGCAACAAACAAAGCATCCGCCAACGTAACAAACTCAGAGAAGCTTCACGCGGCGGCTCCTCCCAAATGTAAAGGCTGGTATCATGACGAGAACCCATCTTAACCAAAATATTTGCGCACTGATTTGCGTCAAACAACTAAAATACACTTGATCTAAATTAATGTGATAATAAATTGAGAACCTAAGATGGAGAGGAGAAGAGCTATTCTTAGCTCCAATAATAATGGTCAATCTAGTACCATTGCCGCCACCCACCACTTCTTATTATTGTTACTTTCGTCAACACCACTTTAGACCTAAGGATAATTTAAATTTTGTCAAATATGGTCCTCTATGTTTTACTTAAGTTTTAAATTGGTCTTTATCTTTTAAAAGTTTTATATTGGTCCTTTATATTTTTTAAATATTTTATATTTGTCCTTCAGGTTTCATGAAAGTTCTATATTGGTCATTTATGTTTCATTCAAGTTCTATATTAGTACTTTATGTTTCATTGAAGTTTTATATTAGTCTTTTATGTTTCATTAGAGTTTCATATTGATTCTCTCAGCATGGTTTTATTTTTTGCCTAAAAAACGATGTTGTTTGGGAGTTTTTGGTGTGTCTAAGGCCACATCAGCTCTAATATACATAGGAGAGATTATGTGCCCACCTCGGCACGCCACGTCAGCAGTTAACTTAGCTTAAACAATTGACAGATTTGGACGGAAGGACCAATTTAGAACTTCTGGGAAACATAAATGACTAATTTAAAATTTTTTAAACATAAATGACTAATTTAAAACTTGAGTGAGACATAGAGAACGAAAATGAACCTTTCACTTTTAAATTTTAAACTTATTTTATGTTCTAACTTACATTTTATTATTTCTTTCCATATGAAATATATATTTTACTCTAAAGTTGTATTGGATTATATTTATAGGCATGGTAATGAAGATCGCGATCTTGTATCGTACTTTCGATCTGGATCGTGTTTAGGATCGAAAAATTTCAGGATCGGGATCCCGCGATCTTGATCGTAAGATCGTAAGAAAAGATCGTAAGATCGTATAAGTTAATTTAAAAAAATAGAGGCCCAAAACGTAGCTTTAGTTCTAGATATTTATGACTATATATTTTGATATTTTGTTTGTTGAATTGATGTATAGATAATGTCACTTTGGTGACTTATGAATTAATTTATGAAAATATTGAAATTTTGATAATTCTATATATTTATTTAAAATATATTATTAAATATATAGATTAATTATTTTTTAAAATTGATAGGATCTTACAATCCTCAATTCGATCTTACGATTCGATCTATCTTATGCCTCTCCCGATCCTACTTAAAATCTCGATATTGATTACCTTAACTTGTTTATAGGGTAATGTTATTGAGCTATCAAAAGTTTAGCTGTTAAATTTATTTAAAGATTTATGCAAAAATATTTTTAAAAAAAATATAAAATAACATAAATTTCAAGATAAAACTAACAAATTATAATAAAAGAGCTTAAAATATTAATAACTTCAAATACCCACCATTATTCATATTACATTCTTTTATTTGATGTCAATACAATACCAAAAATAGGCGTAATAATCCGAAAAGGTGATTCGCACAGTGCACAAAAACACCAACTGAAGGTGATGGCGACTCATTGTCCCTGCGCTGCGGGGGGTACAGTCACAGTTGGAAGGGACAGTGACCTATGATTTAGAGTCCACTATCCCCTAACTCGCCTACCCCACTGGGACCTACTTTCATGAATCGTCACTATCCTAGGCTGCGCCACGTGTACGGCCTTTGTACACCTAGGCTGTGACAATGCATGCGCAAGTACACCACATCAAATTTCAAAAATCAAAACTATGTATTAATGTATGGAATGCCTATTGCCTTCCTTCCTTCCTACTTCAATTAAAAAATTTTCACTTATTATTAATCATAATATTAATGCCATGTTTTGAAAAATTAGTTTTTTTTAGATAAAGAAGTTTACAATTTTATCAAAATGTCTTTGTAGTAATTATATAATTAAATATATATTTGATTAATATAAAAATATTTTTTAAAAAACACACTTTAAATTAATGTTGTAAGAACCGAACCGGACAAAGATTCGAACAAGTGTTCGGTTTATGGTCTGATCGGTTTAACCGGTTGAACCGAATGATGCAATAAATAATAAATATTAATTATTATTTTTAATATATAAAATGACATCATTCAAAATTTAGAAAAACGGTTTTTTGGTCTAACCAACTCGTCTTTATATCCAGTTAGCGGTTGGACCGGTCGGATCATTCGGTCCAGTCCAAACAACACTTCTTTAAATGAAACATTATAATTATTTTAAAAAATTAATAAGGCTATGAAGGGTATTTTAGTAAAAAAGATAAGATTATGAGTGTGTTTGGTTAGTGGGGTGGAGAATGTAATGAGAATTGGAATGAGAATGTTGGATGAAATGAAAATGTGATATGATATGAAAGAAATAAAAATAGATAAAATGAACCATTTTACTCTTACATTAAAAGTGATAATGGAATAAAAGTGGATAAAAAAGTAAGGGCAAAAATATAATTTCAACACATTGCAAAAAATAAGGTATGTTTTTTGTAGAAAAAATGTTTGATGTAATGTTGAATTATATCTTCTAAACAACATACCAAACACACCCTATAAGTTTTTTAATCTTCAAAGGGAAGAGAGTGTTAGATTTTTTTTTGAGTTTATGATCAAGGTATTTAACGAAGCGCGCCTGATGACTAAGTCCTTCGAAGTACGCCTGAGGACTAAATCCTCGAATATTGCAGGACCTATTATTGGGAGCGACTTGTCTAATCGATGATGTTCCATTCTCTCATTTCTTAAGGGACGAATCCGGAAGGCAATAGTTAAAAAACACAAATCCTTTACTATCCGCGTCATATCGCGTTGATATGTTGTTTAGGGTATGTTTGCCAGCTATGAGGGGAGAAGAGAAGTGATTAGAAGGGTAGGGAGAGAAAGAGAATATCAATATTCCATTCGTCCTCTCATTGTTTGTTTGTTAATAGTTCATCTAAAATACTTTAATTTAGGCTAAATTGAATTTGTAAAGGGAAATAATAGAGGATTAAAAATTAATCTTGAATTATCTTATCCTCTAATTCTCAACTTTATAAATAAGAAAAAGATAACTTGATTCTTTCTTATTCTTAATTCTCAATCCAAACATGCTTTTAAAAATATCTTGAAAGAGGGGAGTGTAATTTATTCTAATATTTATTTTTCAAACTTTAATTATCTTGTGTATTGTTCTCAAAATTAATAAAAAAAACCTTTGTTTTCGCAATAAGAAATATTAGTATTTTTAACAATTTCTATTTTAATAGCCATTTTTTTTATAACTGAAAATCCATTAATCAAAATTGCAAAGTGCCACTATTAATTGTTGAAAAATGTACTTTTTTAACAATTAAATTCTAACCATCTAAATAAGTACATTTTTCAACAATTAAATTTTGACTGTCGAGATAAGTTGTTAAAAAAAGCCAATAATAGTATTTTTTACGACCAACCATTGTCAATATTTGTCAATAATATTATTTTTGACAATACATTTGTCAACAACGGCTCTCGAAAAAATAGTATTTAAAAAAGTATTGTAAAAAGAATAATATCGATAATTATCCATAAAAAATATTATTACTATTATAAAACTATATGGCAAGTGTAAAGGAGAAAGGAAGAAGACAAGAGAAGAAGTATAGTACTCAATAATCAACTTTTTAGGTGTATCAAATCATTGCATACACACCATCTATTTATAGGGCTACTACGGTAACCTTCACTTCATAAGTTACAAAGCATTAAGGTATGCACATAATGCACAATCAATATTGGCATAAATCATATTGAATTTGGGGTTATGGACTCATTGATTTATGGAGGTTTTGAGAGTGCTAAAGACATCCACAAAAGCACAATAGATTTACAACACTCCCCCTTGGATGTCTAAAATTGTGCCTCATTAAAACCTTACTAGAAAAAACCCTGTGGGACAAAAACCTAGTGAAGGAAAAAGATTACACCAATTATAATAATACACCCATTATAAGCTGCTTCATTAAAAACCTTTACCAGGAAAACCCAGTGGGACAAAACTATGGCAAAGGGAAAAAGAGTGCAGCGCTATCTCCCCCTCATTGTAGCATTATTGAAGGTCTCTTAATCGGCGCATTCCAATTTTGTAAACTAGCTTCTCAAATGTTGCAGTTGGTAATGCCTTAGTGAACAGATCTGCTAGATTATCACTTGAGCGAATTTGTTGAATATCATGAGTAAAAAAGAACTTTGGTGAAATATGCTTAGTCCGGTCTCCTTTGATGTATCCTCCTTTTAGTTGGGCAATGCAAGCAACATTGTCTTCAAACAATGTAGTTGGGGCCTTTTCATTTAGTAATAAATCACATGACTCCTGAATATGTTGAGTCATGGATCTCAACCATACACATTCTCGACTGGCTTCATGAATTGCAAGCAACTCTGCATGACTTGATGAAGTAGCTGCTATAGTTTGTTTTGTTGAGCGCCAAGATATAGCAGTATCACCAAATGTAAATAAATAGCCAGTTTGAGGTCGACCTTTATGAGGATCTGATAAGTATCCAGCATCTGCATATCCAACTAATGGAGACTTGGACTCATTTGAATAAAATAGTCCCTTGTCAAGTGTCCCTCGGAGATATCTGAATATATGTTTAACTCCGTTTCAATGTCTCTTAGTTGGAGAAGAATTAAATCTTGCTAATGAACTTACAGCGAATGCTATAACAAGTCGAGTGTTATTAGCAAGATACATTAGTGTTCCTATAGCACTAAGATATGGTACTTCTAGACCAAAAAGTTCTTCATCATTCTCACGAGGACGAAAATGATCATTTTTCACTTCAAGTGATCTAACCACCATAGGGGTACTTAATGGATGTGCCTTATCCATGTAAAACCGTTCAAGGATCTTTTTAATATATGTTAATTGATGAACAAGTATTCTTCCTTCTAAATGTTCAATTTGCAGTCCAAGACAATATTTTGTCTTTCCAAGATCTTTCATCTCAAACTCTTCTTTTAAGAGCTTTGCTGCTTCTGAAATACCTTTAGGAGTTCCAACTATGTTCAAATCATCAACATATACTGCGATGATAACAAAATCAGATCCTTGTCTTTTTATAAATACACATGGACTAATATAATCATTTTTGTATTCTTTTTGCAGTAGATACTCACTAAGACGATTATACCACATGCGTTCGGATTGTTTTAATCCATATAATGATCTTTGCAACTTAATTGAATATATTCCTCGATCACTCAAATTATTTCTTTCAGGTATCTTAAATCTTTCAGGGATTTTCATGTATATATCATTATACAATGATCCATATAAGTAGGCTGCAACAACATCCATTAGGTGCATATCAAGCCTTTTACAAACAACCAAACTAATTAAATATCTAAAAGTAATTGCATCCACCACAAGAGAGTAAGTCTCCTCATAATCAATTCTAGGTTTTTGCGTAAAACCTTGTGCTACAAGTCAGGCTTTGTATCGCACAATTTCATTTTTCTCATTTCTTTTTCGCACAAAGACCCATTTGTACCCGACTGGTTTTACACCATCAGGTGTTTGGACGACAGGTCCGAAAACTTCACGCTTTGCGAGTTTAACTCAGCTTGGATAGCATCTTTCCAATTTGGCCAATATTTTCTACATCGACATTTTTCAACGGATTTTGGTTCATGATCCTCATTTTCATTTACAAGTTCTAGCGCTATATTATATGAAAAAACATTGTCGACAATTGTTTCAAATCGGTTCCATATTTTTTCAGTATCAACATAACTGATTGAGATCTCATTATTTTCTTTACTTTCAGGTACCTGAATCTCTTTTTGGAGATTTTTTTATCAGTTATGTCTTCCTTATCATTCAAAATACATATTTCATCGTCTTGACCATTTTCTTTATTTGCTTATTTTCTATTTCGAGGATTCTTTTCTTTGGAACCAATTGGTCTACCACGCTTCAGGCGTGTTTTATGTTCATTCGCAATAGTATTTGGTTGCCCTTCAGGAATCTCAATACGAATTAGAGCATTTTCAGCTGGAATATGTGACTTTGTCACATTTTTTAGGGTCGGTGAATGCATTTGGCAATTGATTTGCAATATTTTGCAAATGAGTTATTCTTTGAACTTCAAGTTCACATTGCTTTGTACGAGGATCAAAATGATGCAATAATTGTGCATTCCATGTAATTTGTTTTTCCAGCTGTTCCTTTTCTCCCCCTAATGCTGGGAAATTATTTTCATCAAAATGACAATCGGCAAATCGTGACGTGAACAAATCACCCGTATGGAGTTCTAGATATTTAATAATGGAAGGGGATTCATACCCAACGTATATCCCCAATCTTCTTTGAGGACCCATTTTGGTGCATTGTGGTGGAGCAATTGGAACATAGACTGCGCACCCAAAGGTCCTTAAATGAGAAATATTTGGCTCCTGACCTAAAGCCATTTGCATAGGGGAGAACTTATTATATGTTGTTGGTCTAATGCGTATGAGTGCTGCAGCATTCAGAATAACATGTCCCCGTGAATTAATAGGAAGTTTTGTTCTCATAAGTAATGGTCTAGCAATTAACTGAAGGTGTTTAATGAATGATTCTGCAAGACCATTTTGTGTGTGTACATGAGCAACAGGATGCTCCACACTTATCCCGATTGACATACAATAATCTTTAAAAGTTTGGGATGTAAATTCACCAGTATTATCAAGACGAATTGTCTTGATAGGATAATCTGGAAATTGGGCTCGCAATCTAATTATTTGAGCAAGTAATCTTGCAAAAGCTACATTACGCGTTGACAATAGACAAACATGTGACCATCTGCTAGAGACATCTATTAATACCATAAAATATCAAAATGGTCCACAAGGTGGAGCTACAGGTCCACATATGTCTCCATGAATGCGTTCCAAAAATGTGGGGCATTCAATCCCAAGTTTTGCTGGTGATGACCTTATAATTAATTTCCCTTGAGAACAAGCAGCACAAGAGAACTCATTAGATAAAAGAATCTTCTGGTTCTTTAATGGATGTCCATTTGAGTTCTGTATTATTCTTCGCATCATTATTGAACCGGGATGGCCTAACCGATCATGCCAAATAATAAAAGTATTTGGATTAGTAAACTTCTGGTTTACTATAGCATGCGTCTCAATCATGCTAATATTTGTGTAGTACAAACCAGAGGAAAAAGTGGGTAATTTTCCCATGATACATTTCTTACCCCCAATAATTGCAGTGATGCAAAAACATTCCATATCACCATTAGTTGTGGTCTCAATGTGATAACCATTTTGTCGAATGTCTTTGAAACTTAGTAAATTTCTTTGAGACTTACTGCAAAATAATGCTTCATTTATATTCAATTTTGTTCCTCTAGGTAATAATAAGTTAGCTTTGCCATATCCTTCAATTAATTTTATACTACCAGATATTGTGGCAACGTTTGCCTCTTTCATAACTAAAGAAGAAAAATACTTCTTATCATTTAATATAGTGTGTGTTGTAGCACAATCCACAAGGCATATATCTTCTTTGATTTTAAATCCATCAGAAGACTGAGGAATATCCATATTCTTCGTTGAAAAAAAAAACATTATAAGAAATGTAAAAAATTAAAATTACAATGAAGAAACACAACTAAAACATAAGAGGGAAAATAAAACATAAGTGAAAAACATAAGATTTACTGCATTTTATTTTTCAATCATGATGTTCAAAGAAATCAGCAGCAGCTAGATGTGTTATGTCAATGAGACCTTCATAGTCATCTTCTTTGTAGGCAAAATTGGCTTCCACATTATTTTGCATTTTTGCTTCATTATCATCATTATCATTTTGAAGGGTTAAATTAACTTCAGCATTTTTTCCTTTCTTTATTGAAGCTTGATAGAACTTGACAAAATGCTCAGGTGTGCGACAGACACGTGACCAATGGCCTTTCATGCCACAACGATAGCATATATTGTCTTTACCCTTAGAAGAGCTATTTTGAGAACCCTTATTGCTGTTCTCTTGTTTATGACCATCATGATTATGGTAATTATTTTTTTCCTTTACCACGCCCACGTCCACGCCCGCGGTCACGACCACGACCACATGAATTATTATTTCCTCTTCCAGAATTATCATATTTTGTTGCATTCGCTTCAGGAAATGAAGCAGATCCAGTTGGACGGGCTTCATGATTTTTCATTAACAGCTCGTTATTTTGTTCAGCCACAAGAAGACAGGAACTCAATTCGGCATATTCTTTAAAACCTTTTTCACGATATTGTTGTTGTAATAAAACATTAGAAGCATGAAATGTTGAAAAGATTTTTTCTAATAAGTCCTCATCAATGATTTTTTCTCCACACTATTTTAATTGAGAACTTATTTTGAAAACTGACGAATTATATTCACTCATTGTCTTAAAATCTTGGAGGCGTAAATTCATCCAATCATAATGAGCTTTGGAGAGTATTACCGTTTTCTGATGGTCATACCTTTCTTTAAGATTTTTCCACAATTCAAGTGGATCTTTAATAGTCAAATATTTTGCTTTTAACCTCTCATGCAGATGATGCAAAAATATCATTGCTTTTGCCTTATCTTGGTTAGATGCCTCATTTTCAGTTTTTATTGTTTCACCTAGACCCTTAGCGTCTAAGTGAATTTTAGCATCTAGTACCCATGACAAATAATTCTTGCCAGATATGTCAAGGGCTACAAACTCGAGTTTGGTAAGATTTGACATGATGCTAGCTAATGAAAAACAATAATAATAATAATTACAGATATGTCGTTACAATCTTAAAATACAAAATAAGATAAAATTAAGTGAAACAATAAACTATTAGGTCTATATAATATATAATTCATAAAACATATTAACAAGTAAATGAACAATTTAAATAATATGAAATTAAGATAGTTAACAATAATAATCAAATTTAAAACTCATAACATATTAACAAAATTAATACAATTTATATTAATAAGTTAGTATAAATCAAATAAATTATTGATTAATTAGCAAGAAGAAAAATATGACGATAAATTGATAACATAGTATAAAATAAAATATAACAATAAACTAAAGCAAAGAATAATAAATTAACTATGATCAAAGAAACAATAAATAAATTAAAGCATAAAAATATATGAAATAAACAATGATCAAAGAACTATGTCCACTGTATAAATAAAATATATAGATATATAAAACAAGAAGGAAAATTTTCATAACCATACAAACAATAAATCATAAATTGAAACATGAATTTGTATAACTATCAAATGAATTATTAGAAAAACTACCTTCGAGCTCTTGTGCTGATAACGTATTATA
The DNA here is from genome assembly GCA_014851425.1 of Senna tora. Classification (NCBI taxonomy): domain Eukaryota; kingdom Viridiplantae; phylum Streptophyta; class Magnoliopsida; order Fabales; family Fabaceae; genus Senna; species Senna tora. The sequence goes on along the minus strand of CM026265.1, from coordinate 3,446,395 downwards.
AAATTATATGACAAGAGTAAAGGAGAAAGGAAGAAGACAAGAGAAGAAGTATAGTACTCAATAATCAACTTTTTAAGTGTATCAAATCATTGCATACACACCCTCTATTTATATGGTTACTAGGGTAATCTTCACTTCATAAGTTACGAAGCGCTAAGGTATGCATATAATGCACAATCAATATCGGCATAAATCATATTGAATTTGGGGTTATGGACTCATTGATTTATGGAGGTTTTGGGAGTGCTAAAGATATCCACAAAAGCACAATATATTTACAATAATTACTATGTTTTTTAAACAGCTTATTTCGACAATCTTGTTGAAACAAATATTATTTTTTAAACAACTTATTTCAACATTAAGTGATCGTTGAAATATAGATCGTTAAAAATACTCATGTTTCTTTTTTCCATGGTATACTCATGTTTCTTGTAACGTTTAAAAGTTACATCTCCTTTCTGAAATTGTAATGTGTGTGTGTATATATATATATATATATATATATATATATATATATATATATATATATTCGTGCAATATTAAAATAGTTTATTTTCTATTAATTTAATTTCAATTTTTAATTTTTAATTTTATATTAAATGAAAGGTTTGAAAATACATTTTCTAATTTATATTATAATTATTTTAAGAAAAGACATACTTTTTTGTCATCCCACGGCCAAATTGAACAATGATATTGCTTTTATTAATTAAATTGATTTTTTAGGTTATTTAGTATCGTTGAAATTTTTAGTTTTAATTAAAGAAAAAGTTGAAAATTTATTTGGTTGTGTGAGTTTTATTTTTAATTTTGAATTTAATATAAAAACATAAAATACTATATAAAAAATTATAAAAAATGTAGTTTTTACAAATTTCATTTAAATTTTATCCAAATTTCACTGTTTTTTTCGATTCTGACCTCCAAAAATTACATTTTTGTCCTAAATTTCATATATCGCCCATATTTTCATTTTTCTTCCAATTTCAACATTTCAAAATTACAATTTTGCCCCAAGTTACATTTTAGTCCCGATTTTCATTCTTTTTTTGATTTTTGACCAAGAAATTTTCTATATTCATATTTTTTCCCTTATCCCAAAATTTTCAAAATTACTGTTTGACCCCAATTTTTGTCATAATTATATTTTTGGCCCAAATTGCATTTTAGTTCTTTTATTTCAATTTAAGCCATAGAAAATTTTTAGAATTGCATTCTAACCCTACTTTCAAATTTTTAAAAATTACATATTGACCCTAATTTTTGTAGTAGTTGTATTTGGGCCCAAATTTCTAGCAAAATATGTCCTTGACCCTTTTTTCACACTAATTTGTAAATTATTCCTTAATTGTATTTTAATCACATTTTTTAGCGTTCTTCTCATACTTTCAATCAATAAAAATACCCTTTCCAAGTTTCGGGGATTTCAAGAGAAAACTTAGTAGCGATTCCCTGTCACGACACGATAAAAAGGGATCTCCACTCTCGTGGTCCAGTCCCGGCCGCCCCGCGATCGGGCACGAAAGGTATCCACATCAACTATCATATATTTATATTTTCACTTTTATTTATCATCTTTATTTTTTTTTGTTATTTTATTAATATAGAAAATTAATGATATAAAATAGAAAAAAGAAAAAAAAAATAGAACATAGAAAAATAGACCATAAATTTCAATTTTCAAAAAAATAAAAATCTACAAACTAGCAATAATATCAAACACACTTTAAGTTTTTACAGGCATATATGCATTATTAATTAATGAAATGGAGGCAATAAAATATATAATTCTAATTATGGAAAGTTTCTATTCAAATTAAATTCACTATAAACTAAATACTTGAAATATATTCTCAAACAAATACTCTGAATAAATAAATATCTAAACATAAAAATTTTTTTGGGGTTAAAAAACCACCTGCTGAACTAAACTTTAATTAATCTAACTTCAACTAATTGAGATCTCTAATAAAAATATATTTATAAAGACTTAACCCAAAATATTATTCAAAGTGCAATAACCTAATAAGTAATAAGAGTATCAGTTGTACTACAACATGATCTGAGAGTGTAAATATTAACCCCTCTCAATAAATAAATAAATAAATTTTTGTGCAACCCAAAGAGAATTGAAGCACGAAATTGTTTTGCATACCATAGACATCTCCATCAATGGAGTCTTTAATTTGGGGTTCTATTTTTTTTTTAAAGCATCAAGTCAAATTAAATTTATAGAATTACTTATGCTTTTCTTTTACTTATAGAAGTTAGGAAAAGATATAAATTGCACTGTAATTTCCTACCTACACATTAGACATTTTTTAGTTTTAGACAAGGATTTTAAAAAGAAAGCAAAGAAAAGACCAACTAATTATTAAAAAAGTTAACAACTTTTAACCTATATTCCTTGTTAAAAAGATCATTACGATGGACTTGAAGTTAAGGACAAGTTTGATTCGAGGAATTTGGGTGAAGAAATGAAAATAAAATAAGAATTGAAATTAGTTAAAGTTTGAGAAGTTAATTTTATTATCTTTTTAAAATAATTTTATCTTTTATTTAAAAATTATTAATATTTAAAAAAGAGGATAAAGTTAACTTTATCATTAGAATTCTCACTTCCTCACCCTCTAATTCCTTGAACCAGACGGCTCCTAAATTTTTATGCACAAAAGCAAGCAAGCAAGCGTGCATGCATTTTGGTGACGAAAAACAGAAATTCTTAAATGTATATATATTGTTGTGTAATATTATTTATGTATTAATCAATAATATTTATTTTATAAATTAAATAACTCACATAAGAAATGAATGTCATCACTATAAGAAAATCAATTTTAACATTAAATATGTAATATAATTTATTAATAATTAACGTTATATTTAATAACATCAAGAACTATTTTTCTTTGAACAATATTCCGCAATATAATTTGTCATTGTTTGGATAAGAAAACGAAAAAAAGTCAACTAGAAGATATTGCTTGCGTAAATGTTGATGATTGTGGGATGGATCGATGTGAGTGATCAAATTAAAGCAAGAAAAATTCTACAACAACTTTAATTGAAGAAGCAAAGAATATAAATAAATAAATAAAATATATATGGTGTAGGAACAAAGGGAATTTCCATATGCATGCTTACGTCATTTTCATTTAAGGAATGTGTTTGTGTACTTTGCAAGTGGTGCATGCCATGCACTTGCCCTCCACAAATTGGGACCCAACCCCACAAATGAAGGGGTTCCTTTCATTGAGCAATAACCTTATGCAATAATGGACTATCACGGTCCAAATCTCTATATATGGTGACGACCAATATTCCATTATAAACCTATATATATAGATATATGGATTAGACTTATTGAGATGGTTGATTGGAGTGGTAGGTATTTCATTTTTCTTAAGTAAGATTTTACTGAGGTTCGAGACTTATATATATAGGCAAATTTTTGTTAGGAGAGCTCTATTTCGTTATGAGACTTTAGCTAGCTCGAACATGATTGGCTCCAATAGAATGATACCCGTGAAAAATAAAAACAAATATTGACTAGACTTCAAATATAGTTTCTTTTTTTTTTTATAAATTAAAATGTAGTTTAATTCCTTGTATCCTTGTTATTAAAATTTTCAGTTTGAATATATGAAGCAAGTATATATATATAAATAAATCAATCATGTGAAAAATGAATTGCATGATTTTTTTATTAGAAAATTTGATAGTATAAATATAAAAATTATATTTAAGTTTTCTCTTTGATATATATATATATATATATATAATATCTATTTGGAGTCAAATCTTAAGAATGAGGCTTTGAAATGGTTTAGGAAGTATATATGTAATTTGAAGAAGATAAAAGTGAACTTTTATAAAAGAATCGAGAAAGATGAGTGGTATATATATATGATAGAAATCTTATATCGAAGAGGTTGTCTTCAATAAATGATTTTAATTTATTAAAGTTTTGGACAAGTTAATTCCAATAGTTAATTTTTAGAGTATAATTAATTCTCTCAAAGATTTATACTCATATTTATATATCATACACATGTGAATTTTTAATTAAAGAACTTTATAAGAGAGATATAATTAAAAATTTCTCCTAATTTTTTTTTTCAAAAAAGTAAAAGATGTTAGCATCTCCCTCCTATCAAACAGTGTGGTCTTTTGGGTATACTTTATGATCTTTAAAGTGGCCAAATTGGGAGGAGAAAGGGAAAGAACATATATAAATACATAAACAAATGAAAAGAAAAAGAGGGCTTCCTTTATCATTTTCATTCACCATTTAACCAAATTCAATATGGCCATGGGACAGAGATGCATGCCAATATTGTTGCCTTTAGTCACCTCACTACTTGAAAGCAGATTCTTAGATATGGAAGCCCATGATAGTGGGATTAATATGAGACTAAATTATTATTTTAATTCTTAAAAAATATAATTTATTGATATTTGAAATATTGAAATCTCAAATAGAGGTACCTTCTTTACGCAGAAAAGAAAAAGGGGAAGGGAATAAGTTTGTTGTGTTTGATAGTAAAAATTTGGAATGAAAATGGAATGGAAATGTATTAAAATTACCCCTTATATTAAAATAACAAAAAAAAAAGATTAAGATTGTGTCAGATCAAAGGGTATTATAGACATTTTGTATTTTTTTTCTTTTTTCTAAAAAGCTGACAAGAAATAAAAAAGTAAAAAGTGGTCCCACCTTCTTTTTACATTCTTTTCCATCAGTGAAGCTGCCTACCCAACGTTCCCATAATCTTTAATAGATGTAATCCGTCTCAATTTAGTCTTTTTTTTATGGGAGTCTCAATTTAGTCTTTGAAAGACAAAAATGTCAAGTTTTATTTTTGAAAGATATAATTTGTCTCAATTTAATACCCGAAAGCTAAAAATATCAAATTTACTTCACAATCGATGAAAACATTGTCTCAAATAATTGGTCCCGAGACAAATAGAATCTCCATTTTTAGGAACTAAATTAAGATGAATTATATTTTTTAAGGACTAAATTTGATATTCATTTTTAATAATCAAACTCTTCTTATAATTGTAATTATTGTAGGAAAATAGGCCAGTTCATCATTGATGGATTTGACCCAAGCCCATTTGAGATTTGGGTTTTTATGCAAATACCATAAACATGTGGGTTTATGAAGTTTAATATTTGCATTTATTCAAATTTAAAATGTGAGCACGTATATATAAAACGGTGTATGCAAAACTGATTCATTCACTAAGAAACACTAAAAAGAGAAATTTAAAATGAAGTTTAATATTTGCTATGTATTATGATCCGATTCTACCACTATGACCAAATCAGACGTGGTTAATTGAATCCGACATCCAGTATATCCAAAAACCATCAATTTTAGTTATTATTATTGTTTTTTTTTCTTGCAAAAGATCTTTTATAAAGAATTGGCCTTGCTTGGAAAAGTATATATAATGATGAACACCTTTTTATTAAGGAATTGAAGTAAGCATGCACTTTTGTCCGGAAGAAGCCTCATCCTACGACTGAGGGATTCAGTTATATTATTATAAAGAACAAAAATAGGCTATAAAGACGTGCTCAAACACATTTTAGTAGCTTTTTTCTTTATACTCCAAAGTTGTAATATTTTTCTCACCCAAAGAAAAATTAATTAATGCAAAAATTAAGGGGAATATATTAATTTCTTATACATCTTTTCATTTCATATGAACTTCTCTTAAACATATTTTTTGAATCATTAAATTAATAATATATATAACGAAGTAGTACTTAAACCAAGCTTGGTTGGTCTAGTGGTTAGTTCACTAGGTCGCTTAAGCAAGTGTTGGGGGTTCGAATCCCACCTTGTGTATGCAGCAACCAATTGGTCAGCGGTAAACCCTTAAATGGAGCTCAGATTCGCGGAGGATTAGTCCTTGGCCTATCGGGCTAGGGGATACCTTGAGAAACCAAAAAAAGTAATAACTATATATAGAGAGATCAATTTCAAGAAGTATAAATATATTTTAGTAGCCAATATTAATGCCTTGAAGTGAATCTATTGAATATGACGTATCCTTAATTAACAATTGGCATTGAAGTAAACTCTAGAAGTATATATATTTTACAAGCTTAAGGGAATATTAATTAATTATATTGTTAGGTTTAGAAATATATGTGTGTAATTAGTTTTATGAGCAGAGCGATCTATGAAGTTGTTAAACATGGGCGATTGAATTGTGACAAATAATAAATTTTGACTAATTTAATTCCAATTGATTAACCTTTCTAAAATGAAGGTAGAGAAATACTTAAATTTGAGAACTTGTTAATAAGGAAGAAAAAATCTAGTTTTTTTTAAAAAAATATATATTTCAAGGCTAAAACCAATAATAATAACTAGAAGTTTCACATATATATTATTGATGTTTTTAATTTTTAAAATATAATATAAAATTTTTATTAATATATTTTAAAATAATAATTAAATAATGCCAAGTTATTTACTTTATCATTTTTCTTATAACTATTCAATTCATTATCCTAATTTCTTTCTTTCATATGATTATCAGTCATCACATCACATCATATATTCTATTTTATTTTTGAATTATAAATTAAAATAAGTATTTTGTGACACTAAAAAAATGCAAGAGTCATAATATTAATATAGATAATAAAAATAAAAGAAAACTAGCTTAAATTGATATTTTTGGTACTTAAAAATTTTCACTTGTCTCAATTTAATTCATCATGAAAATATCAAAGTAATCCTTAAAAGATTGATACTTTATATTATAATTTTGTTCATATATATATATATATTTCACATTTTTACTTTTTTCTATAGCCTAATATAGGACGAAATCCTGACAAAATATATTTTTAATTTGATATTTTTATGATTCAGAAATTAATTAAATTGAGATAACTAAAATTTTTTAAGAACTAAATTTGATATTTTTATGATTCAAAAATTAAATTAAGATAAGTATATAAAATCTTTAGGGACCAAAAGAGTAATTTAGTCTATAATATAAAATGAATGAGATTCATGTGCCCTATTAAGGTTTCACCTCATTGATCAATAAAGTTTCTAAATATTAAAATTTGTTTTTTAATTGAGTTTTCACATATTTTAAGGTTTGAAATACCTCATTTACCAATTAGGTAAAATCTTAATAGATAAATTTAATTTTTTAAACTCTCTTATTAGTTGAAATGAATCTTTAAACAATATCCTTAGTGTTTTTGTTAACAAAATCTTAAAAAAAAAAGTAGAAAGGGATAAGTTGAAGGATAATGGGTTGTGAAGGATATATATATATATATATAGGAGATGGATGCATGGGTGTGCGTGTGCTAAAAAGGTTTGAGTTTTTGTCTTTTTAACTCTCCATCTTTCATCTTTTCTTTCTTTCTTTTTTTCCAACTTTTTTAGATGCTTACCCACCATATTTCCACCCCTCCAACTCAATATATATATACTGATGGAATATAATCGATCGACCCAACTTAACATAGATCTCTGACCGTCAGATTATTCAGACGTTAATTCTCAAGTATATCTTCAAACACTACTTAACATTGTACACTTTTCAATAATGTTATTGGAATATAACTGAAAGACATGTTTCAGTGGCGACATAAGTCGCCACTGAAAACTATACATTCAGTGGCGACAAAAATCGCCACTGAAAAGTATATATTTGGTGGCGACCACATTAAGTCGCCACCGAAACTTTCGGCGACGGAGTTATAGGTGGCGGCCTTGTGGCGACCTAAAAGTCGCCACCGAATATCAAATTTTTTGTAGTGAACATATTGTACACTTTTATAACTTAATGGCCGTCCAAACGTCATTTCTTAATAATCACATTGTTCTAACCCCTATATGTACCCATGGGCACACCATTGTACTGGGGAACAAGTGTGTGTGTTTTTAATTTGTGTATGTGGGTGTTTCGGCCAGGTATGACACCAATTTTTTTTTTTTTAAATTTGCAGTAACTTTAGCAGCTTTTAAGCAGGTGTTTCGGCCACTACCTGGCCCCTGACACCAATTTTTTTTTAAAAAAATTTGCAGTAACTTTGGCAGCTTTTTAGCAGGTGGCCGAAACACCTGCAACCCTATAAAAGGTCCATTTTATGGTAAGTTTTAAATAGGGGTCCATATGTAAAATTTTGTTTAGCAAAAGGTCCATACTAAAAAATTTTTCGTGTATCCTATCTGTAAAAAACTCAATATATATATATATATATATATATATATATATATATATATATATATATTTCCCAATATTATTGACTTTCTCTCTCTTTATTTTTTGTTATAGAGTCAGCTTAGAACCAACGCCTTCTTGGCATTCCACACATTTTATTTATCCCAACACACACATACAAAAAGTAAGCACTCATATGATTAATTATGGTAGGCCCTCCAATAACCAACACAAAAGCTTCTTCCTCTTCATATATCCTCAATATATAATCTCACTTTCACACAAATATATTGGATGGATTTTTGGCTCTACATATACATACATATATAACTTTAATTTGGATTGAATCAATTTATTGTCTATATCTTTCCTATTCTCTCGTCCTTTTTTTCCTGTGTTATAAGAAAAAAAAAATTCTCATAATCTAGGTCAACTCGGCCACACTTCTCAATTGTCTTTTTTTGGTCTTGCACTAGGATATTTAATTTGTTCTCATGATTAATCTCTCAAGTACTGTAGAGTCTAATATTATTAGGAACGGCTGAGCCTCCCAAAAATTGGAGCTTTGTTCCTTTCTCTTCAGAGATCAAGGGTGTGTTTGGTTGGTGATTTTGAGGATGTAATGGGAATGGAAATAGGAATGAGAATGTTTGAGAAAATGAAAATGTTATGTTAATATGATGTGATGTGAATGGAATAAAAGTGGATAAAATGATCATTTTACCCTTACATTAAAAGTGAGAATGGATAAAAGTGAGTAAAAAAGTAAGGACAAAAACGTAATTTCGTCACATTACAAAAAGTGAAGTTTGTTTGGTAGGAAGAATGTTAGATTCTCAAAATCAACAACCAAACACTGAAACACACCCTAAACTCGAGAAATTATGACTCTTCCTATCGTATGTGTCCAATCCCATTAGTTTCAACTTTCAAGTGTCTTTTTCATCATTATAGCAAGGCCAGGGTTGCTTCTTCATGTTTCTAAAACTAGATTTTCCTTCTCTATATATGGTCAATGATCTCATTATTAATCTAGTACCATTTTCGTCTGATTTCCATATTTGTAAATTTTTTACTTATTTTCTATAGTTTTCTTTCATCTTTTTTAAATAAAAGGAGCCACATTTAGCAATTATATATGTATATATATGTCTAGTTAAGAACCTTGCCTTAATTATTTCTATAGATCAAGTTAAAATAATTGTTTGTGTAATATTTTTCTCTTGGTATATATAAATAAAAATAGCAAAAAAAAAAAGTGTGCAATGCACTCAAATATACCAACACATTCCATCCTAGATATCACGTGCATTATTATTATTTTTTTTTAAAAAAAAAATTATATTTGAAATTTTGAATCCATACATATCCTGCAATCTCTGTATATATTATACAGACAATAATTGAAGACAACTTGTGTTGGCTGGTTTCAACTCTTTGGGTTGTAAGATTATATATATAAGAGATGACTTTTTCTTTTAAAAAAAATTAATATATATATCCACACAATACAAGTTGACATTAATACCTATGAGACCGACCCAAATAAATTTTTTGTGTGTGGTACTTTTAAGGGCCTTAGTTGTCCAAGTGGACCTTCATGTGTGTCCCTCTGTATTAAGTTTGACATGTTTGAATTTAAATCATTTTCAATATTGCATGACGTGGTTGTATTAATAAATAAATAAATAAATATTTATTTATTTTTTAGGTCAAATATAGTAAGGTAACTATGTGATGGCGGGAGTTACAGTGAGCTAGAGTTCGTTACTTGTTACTTATTTGATTTATTTTAGGATTTGTGCTATCTTAGATTAAAAAAAAATTTTGTAGTACAGATTTTAAGACAGATCTAACAACTGACAGATAGTAAGTCAAAAGTCACTATCTCTCTGTACAATTATCAATATGGCAAGGATGTGTGACATATCATTGCAATGAATTCATGGTGTGTTTGGTAAGGAAAAAAGAGGAGGGAATGTACGTGAATGTTGGAAGGAATGAAAATGTCATGGCAATGTGATATAATGTGAATGGAATAAAAATAGATAATGACCATTTTACCTTTACATTAAACGTGGAAATGGAATAAAAGTGGGTAAAAAAATAAGGACAAAAATATAATTTCATCACATTACAAAAAGTAGGGTTTGTCTTCCCCCTCCCTTTTTTTCATCATATATATTTTTTTCCAAACATAGCCTTAATTGGCTGAAAAATAAATTAATAGAAGGGAATAGGGTGGGGGGTTCCTTTTAATTATTGGTTTGATTTTTAGTATGGTGATGGACCTAAACTGTCCTGCAAATTGGGGTCATTATCATAACTACCAAAATTATGAAAGTGAGGTAGGGTCTTCATTAATAATTACAAATTGGTCAAAGTGTGAAACTCTAATGGAAATAATTATAATAATTTTTTTCGATAAAAGTTTAATATTATAAGTGAAATTCAATATCCTTTTATTAATTATTTTGTATGTATCAATATTAATAAGAATTTATATTAATAAAAACTCAATATAACTAAATTATAAACTAAATTTTTATTTAATATTAATAAATAATGATTAAATTTTTTTAAAAAATATTCTAGTAGTATTGAATTTTTGTTCGTTCCATTGTATTGTTCACATTTTTTAATTGTCAAGTGGGTGACCCTTAAGTTAATTTGATCTTTTTATAAAGATAAATACAATTTTAATATTCAGAAGAAATTTATTTTTTGGTCTTTGAATTATTGATAATATATTATTTATTTCATAAATAATGAAAATAAACTGTTCGATCCGTGAACTTTTGTTTTTGGCAACTAGGTGATATGACTGTTAAATGTTGATGTATCACCGTTAATTTTGTTACTTGTATTGTCATGTCTCATTATTACATAAGTTTGAAGAGAAAATTTTATATTTAATCCCTACTCGAAAATGATGTTTTTGTCTAATTTATATTTTTTTTAATTTTTTTCCTCAAAAAATGTGGTAATGTAATATGATAACACATATGGTAACTTAACAGTGACATGCAACATTTAACGACTATACCATCCAGTTAGATAACGGTCATCATCCCAAGAACTACATTGTTAACAGAGGTGAATAAACTTTCAAAGACCAAATAATCAATTTTTATTATTTAGAACTAAATGGTAGATTAAGTAATAATTTATGAAAAAAAATAAATTTTGATCTAATATTTATTTATGGAGATGAAATGTCACTATGAGCATTAATTAAAGAGACCAAACGCATAGATTGATTATGATTCATGATGGAATAGACTGATTAATTAATTCAGGCTCCCAATTTTATTAATATAAAGATTATAATAATCTGATAATTGATTAGATATAGATTATGTGTATATAGAAAATAAGCACAATTACCAATAAGATATTAATTGAAGTTACAGTAGTTAAAGGACAGAATTTTGAATCCTAGAAATTAGGAGTTTTACCTTACTCTTAGGTAAAGTATTGTAAAGTGAGAAGAGAGATAGAGAAAAAAATTAGGAGAGAAAAGTAGTATGATGAGAAGTATGTTGGGTATGTAAAAAGTATGATATAAATTTTTTTTTTTGAAAAAAATGTGAGAATGAATGGATTCTACTAATTGGTAATCTTACCAAATTTAGTCTGAGTTTAATATGATGAGAAGATGTTCAATAATACGATAATATTGAATTTTAGTATATTTAATTAATTAGTTAGTTTTTAATCTATTCAATGTGAGTATTTATTAATGTGAATTTCTATTAATATTAACAAATAATACTAAATGATCGTACATGTGATTGTATATCAGACTAAATCATTAACGACAAATGCAATCGTGATTGTACATGTGACATTTAATGTTAAACATGTTGTCGAGTCATATATTTGGCTATGATATTTCGTCACATTGATAATGCATTTATTTTATAATGTCGACCAAAGCACAAGCTTTAGCCTAAAACTCATAACTTGACACCACATTCATCATTAGAGTAACGTGAATAGCCATATTTGCATATGCGGTCAATGTTTTAAATAGAACTTAAGAAAAAGACAATATTACTTGTAAATTAAAAATTTAAAGACGTAGTTGATAGAGATTATAATTTGGAGACCAAAAAGAGTGCTTTTGTCCAAAAGAAAAATAATCATGGTTAAAGAGGAAAAGCTAGAGTTTGGATACTCTAAAGTTAAAAGTTTATGAAGTTCTTGATGTTGATTAAATATTCATTTCTGATTGGTTCAAAGTTTAAAAAATTAAAAAAAAAACATGCAAGAGACAACTTCATATAAACTTTAAAAAATTTCAACTTTAGAGGATCTGGTCTCGAAAAAGCTACTACTATTGTCAAATAAAACTAATTATAATTAACCTTCTCACATAAGAAGTTTGTTTTTTTAACAACTTTTTATGTGCACAAAATAATTGAATTCCTTTTCTTGCTCCTCTATTCCTAATCAAGCACATATGAGTTGACATATTAAAGACATTGTGTTTATCACACACTTTATGACTCAACTACTTCCCCCTTTCAAAATTGGTTTGTAGCCTTGTTAAGAAAAAGAGGTACAAGTAGATGAAAAAGAAGAAAAGCTCAAGCCATAAATAGAAATATTTACTTAAAGCAAAAAGACAATGGAAAAGTGACCACCCCTAAACTGAAGGTAAAAATGACATATTCCAATATGGCTAGGCTTGTGAGTAGAAAACAAATTCAATTTGGACATTGTTATGAGTTATGACATTCCTATAAATCCACCAAGCAAACAAGTTATTGAGTGTGCCCTTTATCACTCTTCTGCTCTACCATAATTAAATTATAGATAGATGTGTTTTTGCTAACCAATGTCTCAGAGCACTGGTCAGACACAACTTGTTACTCTCTTCGGTTCACAATATCTGCTTCATTAGATAGGTGCTCACAAACCAAGGAAATTATTAGTTCATATTAAATTTAAAAAAATATGAGATAAAAAGACTAAATTATCTTACTAATTAATTACTCATATTTAATGTCTCTCTTGATTTTGTAAAACAGCAGATATTTTGAAGAAAATAAAAACCTCCAACAAAACAAATATTGTGAACCGGATAGAGTTATATTTTACTTGATTGTTTGATAGGATATTTATTGACTTGAAGTTTTTGAAACATAACAAAAAACTCATCTTTAAGAAAAATATTAAGTGAATTTTTTATATTTTTGTTATAAAATTTTTAAAATTAGTACGTCTATAATTTATATAACTAATCTCTCCTATGATTGATTGATTGATTTATTCTAATTTTTTATATGTTTTGTTTTAATTGAAAAATTGAATAACAAAAATATTAAAAATTATATATAAGTCTAATCCTAATTTTTAATGTTCTAAAATTTTATTAACTAAAATATTAACTAGTGTCTCAGCAAAAAACCATTAAAGATTCTCAAAGTTAGGTTTCTCTTAAGCAATTGTTCCTGAATGTGGTCTTACTTTTTCAAACCCAATTGTGGCTATTTACAATTAATGAGTTGATGCAGAACTAATTATCTGTGGTTAGCCCCACTTCATGTTAAAGTAAATTTAAAAAAAATGAGCAAAACTAACTTTTTCTCTAACTTCAAAAATGACCAAAAGTAGAATGCATTATGGTCGGCATGTTGTAAGTTTCAAAATCTTATATATAGACTCTTTAACTTTTTAATTTGGACATCTAACATTCTTCCGTCCACATTTAGTCATTATCTATCACGTAAGCACATTTTTTGAGAATATTTTAGTCATTTCATATTTTAACAATTTGCTAACCAATGTCTAAAAGTACTAGTTAAAATTTCATCTAATTAATTGATAAATTATGGTAACAATTAAGAAATATTTTTGTCATCTTACAAATTTCATATCGTTCTATCAACAATTTAGAGAAAGTTGTAGTGTATGTTCTTTTGATGGAAAAAAAGAGGGAATAGGAATGAGAATGGGAATGGGAATAGGAAAGAGAATGGGAAAAAATGAGGGAATGAAGATGTTATGTCAATATGATTGAGGTGAATGGAATATAAGTGGGTAAAATGACCATTTTGCCCTTACAATAAAAGCAAATGGAATAAAAGTGGGTAAAAAAGTAAGGACAAAAACATAATTTCATCACATTGAAAAAAGTAGAGTTTATTTGTTAAGAAGAAAAGAAGAGGGAGATGACTTCTCCCTCTCCCTTTCCATCATGATATATTTGTAAAGAACACACCCGTAGAGTAATGGAGTATTATTGAAGATACAGGTTACCAAAACTCTTTTCATTAAATACTAACCAATACTGTAGAGTTAGTAACTACTGACCTTGCATTTATTGTAGTTAATCAGTTCAGTATAGGCCTTACGAAGAACTAGTATCCGCCTCTTTCTAATAATTTAATACCATTTTGTAACATTAATAGAGACCTACACTATAAAGATTAATTTTAAATGGTTTAAGGATCAAACGATTGAAAAAATATACTAAAATTCAGTACTACTCTCACTCTTTTAAGCCCAAGAAAAGAGGGTTATTAGAGTTTCCACTTCCCTCCATTTATTAGATTTAAGACTTAAGAGAACACATTTTTTGTTCATATATAAAAGGATGCATGGTAATCACATGTCAATATGTCATGACAAGCCCAAGTTCGCATCTAAATTTTAACTGATATTATAATTCAATACTATTCATTAGATTCATGCAGTATTTACTGGAATTTGGATTCTCTGGAGAGAGGTAATGTTGGTGAAATATGAGATAGAAAGAAAAAAAACCCTCTGATTTCACCAACTTTTTTTCTTTCTATCTCTCTGATTTCACTAACTTCACCTCTTTCTGTGCTATTATAGAGGATCCAAACTTGTGTCTACTGTGCATCACCATGTTTAACTTGCTTGGAAGCATGGAGACACAGTTAATCAGAAATAACTCGTAATAAATATCAACATGCATGAAGATCTTTCAAATTTCTCATAAATGATAGTTCCATCCTATTTTTTTAAAGTTCTACCTGCACTTGGAGCTAAATGTTGAAGACAACACATTATTCATAGTGTCAGCACACTAAATAAAAGGAACCCAGCAGATATAAATGTCATCAACTTGCTCAGTGTCTAGGATTGCTAATAAATGTACTCACTACTTCTCACACAAAGAAACTTTTCAAGGACTAACACCAATTGATTGATTGATACAATAAAACACAAGTTTCTGTGGATCACTCACATTCCTGTTCTCATTGCTTTCTACACTTTTGTCTCTTTGGAGTTTCTGGTTGTCACGTCCTCTTCAAAAGGTATCCCAAAATTATGCCAATAAAGCCAACAAGCACTACGTATAGAAATGGCAAACCACCATGGCTTCTGTTGACTTCGTGCCTCAAGTGCTCCTGCGATGTGAAAGATTCAATTATTCAAATTATCATTTCTTAAATTGGGAACCATCTGGGGTTAATGACAGTATGCTAAAATAAATGAGAACAGATCCTCTGAATTGCGTTTTTGGTGAAGTGCGCTATGTTTACATGTTAACCGGTACACGAGTGAAGGTATAAAGGTATAAAACAAACGCACTTCAACACTTCACAAAACCCACACTTCAAAGGATCTGTTCTGTAATAAATATAGGCACGAAATGGCTAGAACTTTACAGTGCTACTGAATACCGATACTGATTTAGCCATTGAAACCATATTAAGCAAGTAAGCAGCGTACAAGAGGGATGTCATCCCATTATTAATTTCAGTGGAAAGGAAATGGTACTCCAAAGAACAGTGACCAGCTAAATATTTCCACTTTCTATTTCTGCCGTGCCTGATAAATAAGCTATGCACATTTTAAGGAGTTGGTTAAGATTATTTTAAAACACCACATGTGTTACGACAAAAAGTCTGAGGATCATGGACATTATAGGGGTAATCATCAGTTCATTTGGGTTGGTTTTGAGATTACTAACCAACAGAATCAATAATTAACTTTGCAGAATGAAGAACGGAACAAAACCTTGTATAGGACATAAAACCTATGGAAATATTTCAGTTGATTCAGATTAAAATGCTGCATCTCTCACAGAATATTTCTCTCTCTACACAAACTCATATCCTTCAGCGCTCACCACTAGCCTCTACAAGAATTTAGCTCCAAAGAATTATAACCACCTGTCCAATAGGAAAAACCCAACAAAAAGAGCAGTAGAGCACTAACGACAGTCAGCTTTACTCCTACACCATGGTAGCAGAGTGTAATTCTCTTGCTATGAAAAAGTGCTTGGTTTATTGGGAAAACCTAGTGAACCTGCATGTAACTTCTCAATACTCACCCCAAACTCCAGTTATTGTACTTCAGACAAACATGACAGGAAGGAGATGTTCAGTGGTACGGTAGTATTGAACTTTAGTACATCCCTCCAATCAGTTGGTCCCTAAACCATTCAAGGTGGGTCCTTATTAATGTGAATTTCTATTAATATTAACAAATGGCTCTGTATGATTGGAGGGATGTACTGAACTTCAGTAGTACGGTACCACTAAACTTTTATCCGATAGGGAGAATAATGCCCACAAACTAGGTGGAGAATTTCATTCTAGGAAACATGTCTTTGTTTTACTTACAAGAACACACATTTTTTTAGAAGCTCAGTAGATGTTCAGGTTGCTTTTTTGCCACTATTTCAGTACATACAGTAGCACAAAATTAGTTAAGAAAATAAACTTAGTCAATGTTCTAACCATAGTCCTGATTTTCCAAGGACATGCATCCCACCAAGCTATACAACAACAACAACAACAATCAAAGCCTTTTCCCACTAGGTGGGGTCGGCTATATAGATCAAGCGACGCCAACACCCCACCAAGCTATACATGACTACATAAATGATTGAAGAATCAACTCCTAGAAGCACACCAAAAAGGGGAAAAAAAAAACAATGATCCTATACAATGAATGCAAGTTGAGGTCCAATGTCCTATGATCTCCATATGACAATACTACCAAGTTACTAAATAGCAAGATAACAAAATTGCTTAGAAACTACAGGGCTTCACATATATTTCTCCTAACTTTAAGAGAAGTTCTTAGGTACACGTCATTTGTGTATTGACCAATCATATTTCCTAACCTTATTATTTCAAACTAAAGGGCCCACATGATGAATACAATAACAATAAATAGTTGAATTTTACAGGTCAATGTATAAATGAGATGACACAACATGTGCACCTGAGAATTTTTGCAACTTTCAATACAGAGACACTTATTCAGAATTATAAAGTGGAAATATCTTAATAAGAATATAAAAAATCTCTTTTCTGCAGGTTGTATTAGAATGATGGGTTTACCATCATCAACACCTATAGAAACTTTCCAGATTACTAGTTCATAAGCATGCAGCAATATATTTTTGTATAACTTTCATACCAGTTCTTGCTGTAGCTTTCTATTTTGCTCAATAACAGAATTTTTCTCCTCGGTCACCTTTGAAATAAGAGTCCTTGCCTGAAATAATTATAAAACCAAAATGGGCTCTGAGTTTCCAAAATGCACATCTCAGAAAGAGTAACCCCAAGCTCTTCCTATAAGTGGAGAGACAATCACTATAGGCAACACAATCTACCAGCAAAATCTCTTCCCAAAGCAAAATAATTGGCAAGTATCAATCAAATTCAAACTACATTATATCGGAAGTGCATTACAAGGCAAGTTTAGAAAACCCCAGAAAATCAGCAGGATATGAAAATTATGACATACAGAAATGATTATAACAATAATGACCACTTACATGACCAATTGAGCCACTAGTTAGTACCAACTACTTTAGCAGAATTTTTAAGCTGAATGTGCACACACAGACAAAAGTACAGTTTGCAGAATATTGTACCCATGACTTTAATGATAGATATATTACAAAGTTCTTCATTTCAATGATTCCAGCATAAAAAACGAAAACTGAAAATTTATAAAGTAAAATAAAATAAAAAATAAAAAGACTACAAATTCAGAAGGGAAAGGGAAAACAGGGAACAATTAGGCTAATTTTCATATCTGAATAATACAATAACTAAGGTTGACCTGAATACTGACAATCTGACATACTCCTACTCTTTACTGGGAACACGTAAAAATTGATAATGCAGCCTGACCTCCAGTAGAAGCTAGTCAAATGCGAAAGGTGCCTTTAGGGTGCTAGACAAGCCTAGTGCCTTGAGGCGAGAGGTGCAAGAAAAGTGCTTGCCCTGTTGCCCAAGTGAAACACGGCACTAAAAGAGGAATAAAGATGGAAGTATGCATCTAAATAGAAAATAGATAAGTATGCAAACTAATATTTGACATATAAATTAGACAAAAGTACACTTTTAATCTCTAAAGATCCACTCAAGTTTCATAAATTAGACAAAAGTTCACTTTGAATCTCTAAAGATCCACTCAAATTTCATACTTTCGTTGTAGTCCAAAAAGTTTATTGTTATTCAATATAGTCATCAAGGTTTCAAAAAATGTTCATTATTGTCATTTTTTTCTAATGATGTTAACTCTATTAATGGAAATGTCCAATATTAGAATATCATATATGTACTTTATAGGTTGAATAAAATGCTAACATGATGACTGACGACTCATATATCAGTGATTTATTTTCTAATCATTTTAACTACAAAAAATTAACTCTACCAATTTTGTTCGTGCGTTTGAGTGTAATAAGACATAGTATAGGTTTGAATTGGATCTAAGGTTCTGAAATCTGAATCAGCAATTTTATTTGGCTCATTGAGTTACATGTGATGCCAAATTATACATTTCCATCACTAGAGTTAAGAATATTGTGGAAAAGGAAAATAATAAACATATTTTAAAAACTTTGAGGGCTACATAGATTATTGAACCAAAATCAACATCTGGGATTAAAACAAAACTTGAGTGGAACTTTAGGGACTAAAAATAGACCCTTTTTTCCTATAATTAACTATTTAAATTTTAAGCACAGTGATCATATAGAGAAAGCTGAGAAGGATGAAATTTTTGAAAGAGAGAAGGGTTGGCTGCATTCTGAAAGCATTTACAGATTAATGGAGTAGTAAAATATAGCAAAGAGGGGTTCTAGAGGCAAAGAAATATACAAGACTAAGGTTTTCAATGATAAGGTAAGCAATGCCTAGAGGGATGGTTGTTGTGCACTTCTGCGGCCTCTCATGCTCCCTTGCTGCCTCTTGGTGGTCCAAGGCTGTTGCCTAATTCTTTCTCTTTCAACAGAATCCTAAATAACTAAGTCTAACAGCCTATATAATAATGTTTTAAAGTGAATGACAAAGTTTCCCTATTACCTATCATTCATTGGGCTAGGTTTTATGATTTTCCCTGTGTTTAAAACACTTAACATGAAAAGTGTGAGTTATCGGTGGACTTTTAGGTATATATATCTATGCAAAATAAACTAGTGTATGCAAGGCGCCTAATGGGGATGGGGATAGTAGGGGATGTCCCTAGGGTAGTATGGGCTACCCAGGTCCCACATCGGGTAGAATGGGATGCTCGATAGGGTACTTAAGTGGCTTGGTTCTTCCCCCTTAACAACTAGCTTTTAAGGGATGTTCCCCAAGTCACTTGGGTTCCATTTCCATCAGCGCCTAAGGCACCTTGAATCCACCAGAAATAAGCCAAAGGACTAAGTGGGAAATTGAGCCAAGGGACAGGACCGTTGCCTCAACTAGCAAGAGGCATTGAGGCTTGTTGGCACTATGCAAAGGTCCTTTAACTGCACTAAGTTTAGTATTTTTCTTAAACCCATATCCCACAGAAACATATAAAAAAATTTCAACATTTAACCTCTCTCTCTCTCTCTCTGTTCCTTCTTTCATTGTTTCTTTCAGTCAACAAGTTATACTTGAAATGAATGGAAATTTTCAATCTATCAGTACAGCTAGAAGGCCAACAAGTAAAGATGGACCTTTAGAGATACCATGTAGTAACAGAAACACAGGGTAATAGAAGACAGGTAGTCAGAACTCAGAAGTCATAACCAAACCCAGTACTATAGTGAGATACTTTAAGAATGCATACCCCACCACCCCCCCACCCCCCCCCCCAATCCTTTAAAGCCAGCACTTTGGCAAGAAATTAAGCAAAACAAAATAAGTTCAAAACATATCAAAATTAGAATCTTAAGGCATATAAGCATTCCTGCAGTCAAGAGTCAAGAAAGCAAGTCATAGTATACACTACAGTACTATATATAGATATAAAATTCACATTATTCACAAATAATCATAATTAAAACATCCAAATATATAAATAAATCCAAACTCCAAATTCAAAGCATCAACTAGTGTTCCTTGCACTTTACTAACAAAATTTGCATCAAAGAGAGAAATTGTAAGTGATATATAAATGTACCTCAGCCGAGGTTTCTTGGGGTTCAACTCGCTCATTGAAAGCTTTAGAGGCCTGCATTACAAGTTTATTACTAACCACAGTTAATCAAAACCTGAAATTCAAGACTTTTCATGAGTTTAACAAGCAAATAGCAAATCCACTAATTACTCACAGCTGTAAATTCAGAAGCATTTGAATGTCCATTTTCTGATACTGAAACCCGAGGGGAAGAATCTTCCTCTGATCCTTCTCGAACTGGGGATGGTGGTCGAGGAGGAGCAACATAAATAACTCTCAATTTAAACTCTTCAACATGATGGCCCGACTCTTTATTGAACTATATGCATGCAATAAGCATAGAAAATCAATTAAGCAAAGCAGGGTGAGAGAAAAAAAAGTGAAATATACAGTGATTCTACTGGGACGAAACAAACTTAATGGTAAAATAGTTACCATTTCGGGAGTAATGTCTTTAACGGCAGCTCCAGGTTTTGCAATTGTGCTTTGAAGAAGAAACTTATCTTTGCATTGCATGTCAGGAGGTGCCTCCTTCTGCGCTTGCATTGTCACTGAATCATATGCAACAAACGAACAGTCAATAGGACATAACAAGGAGTGCAGAAAAATTTTGCACATAAAGATAGACTCTATGAAATCTACCAAATTTTGCACATAAACAGTCAATAGATTATGTTCGTGTTTTAGATAAAAAGTGACACTCGGAGAGGGATAACAGGGAAGAAAAAGTGACCTATAACATCACATGTAGACCTCGGCAACACAACTCCAGTGTTAGGTCTAACACAGTACTTTTTCGGATTTGTCGTCTTAACCTACAAAACACCAATTTCACCACAAATCAAAAATTACCAAACTCTAGTACTCAACTAACAAATAACGGCCAGAAATTCAAATTCTCAAAACTCCAATTAATGAATAAAGCAAGAGCGACTGAAAGAAAGCGAAGTAAAATCCAAACCTTAAAAGCCACATAGTCATCAGACTTGTTGGACAACTGCAAAGAGCAGGAGATCTGCTTCCGCAATTCAACTACATGAGCATCCCAAAAGCAGGCAAAAATTAGAAGAACGCACAGAAGCGAAAAAACAAAGAAAAAGGGACCCGAAAAGCTCAAAAAGAAAAAGAAGAAATGGGTTTCGTTTGTTTTCAAGTCTTACAAGGAAACTGAAGGTCTTGAGGTTGGATACTGAGGAGCTCGCCGGTACTCATGCCGAAGTGGGTCGGAGGGGATCACCGGAGATCAGAAAAACGACGTCGTTCCCGGAGAATAGAAGCGGTCGTCGTCGTGGGGGAAAGCGAAGAAGGAGACTGGTTTTCGAATTCCAGAGAGAGCAGAAATGAAAGCAACAACGTGGGACAGAGTGTTCTCTCTCTCTTTGGGAAGGCTTTTGCTGCTGCAGAACATTGACAAAAGGACATTTTCGTCTTTTCCACTCCTCCAAAACTTCTAGAACCCGAACAATATCCTTACTTTTTTTATGAACTTTATTTTGCTATATTAATAATTTAACAATTATTAGGACTGGATTGAAAATAATTATTCACTAGATTATTGATCATTTTTGTTTTAAAATTTAAATAAATTAATATTTTTTAAATTTTTCTCTCTAAAAATTTTTAAAAAAATATCTCAATTTATTCTCTAGATTTTCTCCTTCTAAAAAAAAAAATCAATTTTTAGACGAATGTTGGGTATTTCTTTTGGCATCTTAAAATTAGCTAACAAGTTAATCTTTTTTTTTACATAATCTTAGATTATAATTAGAATTATTATTTTAATTTTTAAATAATAATGAACCAATTATAATTTGAAGAAAGATTCAAAATATTGATGCTCGTTAAATTTATAATAATATTTTACCATCAAAATTGCAAAATAAGATTATGTGACATCTAGATATCCTACAATGTATTATCAAAAAAACAAAAAAGATATCCTACGTACAATGTAAAAATATTAAATTAGTATTCTATCCTCTACCAAAAAAAATTAGTATTCTATAAAAAATATTAAATTAGTACTAAGGACACGTTCTTTACACAGAAATAGAAATGGAAACAGAAACGGAAACGAAAACGGAATGCGCTTCCTGTGTTTAGTAGTAAAAGTTTGGTAATGAAAATGAAAATGGAATGTATTAAAATGACCATTTTACTCTTTATATTAAAATAATAAAAAGAAAAGAATGTTATAATTGTGTCAAATCAAATGGGTATAATATGTATTTTGTATTTTTTTTCTTTTTTTTAAGTTGATGAAAATGAAAAAGTGAAAAAGTAAGTGGAGCCCAGTTTAGGTGAGGCCCACTATTTCTATTTCTATTTCCATTGAGGATTCTTGCAAAAGAATATGCCCTCAGTTTCCTAAACCCTAAGTTCCTTCATCCATAATACTTTTTGGCCCAATTCGTTTGCTGGATATTTGATTTGAGTATTTTTATCAACATTCGTAAAATTCCAGACCAAAACAATTCCTACAACTTATTTTAAGCTAAAGGTTTATTTTGGTCCTCAATGTTTACATAAGTTTAATGTTAGTCTTCAATGTTTCAAAAGTTTAATGTTGGTCCTCAAAGTTTTTTTTTAGTCGATTTTGGTCATCGAGTGTAACACCATTAACTTTTTGCCGTTAAATAATGACATGACATGCTTATATGCCACACCCTCTCTCTTATATGTCATATTTTAATGACTTGACATGACACATCACTGTCACATCACCCCACATTGCCACATCATCATCTTCTCTCCTTCCTCATCATCATCATCTGTGGTGACGTGATAGTGATCTGTCATGCCATGTCATTAAAATATGACACGTAAGAGAGAGGGTATGCCATATAAACATGCCACGTCATCATTTAACGGCAAAAAGTTAACGGTGTTACGTTCGAGGACCAAAATCGACAAAAAAAACTTTGAGGATCAACATTAAACTTTTGGAACATTGAGGAACAACATTAAACTTCATGTAAACATTGAGGAGCAAAATAATACTTTAGCCATTTATTTTATTTGATTTGTAAAGAGAAGATAGAAACATGATTTCCCAAGTAAACTTTTAGATGTTCAAGTTCAACTCGTTTAAAATAAGGTGAGCTTAAATTTGAGCCCGAATTTTTAAACGAACAAAAATCATGATCAAGCTCGGGTCATTTAATTAACCGAGTTGTTCACGAGCTTAACGAGCCGAGCTAAGTAATTATCAACTTTTCTAGAATATATATGTACATAAAAAAAATTAACTTATATCTTAAATTAATTTATGAATTTTATCCTTTTATATGTTTTATTGATTATAACCGACTCTACCTAGTGAAAAAAGACTTTGATTGTTGTTATTATATATGTTTTGTTGATTAAAAGATATTTGTACAGCCAAAGTGGGTTGGCACAAATAGTCAAGGATCCGGAGGAAAGTTCTCGCCTCACCCATGGGCGAGGGTTCGAATCCCCCTGAAGCCATCCAAAATCCTGCTTTGGTGGGTATCCCTCCCAAAGGAAATCCCTTAGCACCTAAAGGCTAGTTGAGTAACTGCAACTAGGTAGAACTGCTTGGGATTTAGACCTGTGCAGTAATCCTTTGGGTTGAGCCTCTGTAGTACTTGAGAGTGCCTTCCCCTAATTGTTGTTGTATTTTAAAAAATAAGAAAAATAGTACTTTTTAATTTTAATATTTGTTTCATTTATTATAATATAATAGTGAATGCTCTCTGAAAAATTAAATTGTGACTGCATTATAATTGTCAGCATTCAATATATTTAAACTCATAATTTTATTTTATGCTGGATTCTAAATTTGTATTAACATATTTTGTTGTTCATTAATTGTTTATTAATTTATTGTATTAGTCTTTGAATGTTGTTTTTGCAGGAAATGTGAGATAGACATTGAATTTGAAGATCTAATATTTTTGATTTACAAGGCCAACAAAGCTCAAGCAATGTTTGAATACACACTTTGTAGGGTAGATATTCAGTGATACGGTAGTATTAAACTTCAGTATATTCCTCCAATCAGTTGGTCCCTAATACATTTAAAATGAACCCTAATTAATGTGAGTTTTTATTAATATTAACAAATGACACTACATAATTGGAGGGATGCGCTGAGTGATACGGTACTGAACTTTTATCTCACTTTGTAATTGTTTATATTGTTATATTACATTTTAATTGTGTAATTGACACATATTATTTTACTTACAAAAAATACTTTAATTCTTTAATTATGACATAAAATTCATAATTATTAAATATTAAGTACTCTAATATTTTTTTAAAAAATTTATAAATAATTTATAATTAATAATATCGTGCAATAATGGCTAAATAATAATAATAATACCGTGCTTTGCACGGGCATTTAACTAGTATGTGTAGAATAAGTGTTTATTATATATTTAAATATAATAATACATGTAAGATAGGGAATTTTTTTTTTTAAACGAGCCGTTTTTAAACTAAACGAACAAAGCCTTAAATGTTTAAGTTTAACTCATTTAACTAAACGAGTTTATTTTTATATTTAGGCTCGACTCGTTTAATAAATGAACGAGCTTGAACGAGCTCCTATGCAAACCGAGTCCGAGTCATTCACGAACGGCTCATTTCATTTACACATCTATCCATAATCATCTCAAAATTTTCAAGATTTAAAATTAAAAAAAATTTATAAAATTTCTTTATTTTTAATTTCAATTAAATGTTATGTATTTAACAACTATTTCTGAGGAAAATCTTTTATGAGATTTTCACACGTGTCACCTTCTATCTTAATTCGTATGAATCATAAGTTAAATACTTTTCATTCATTGGGACTCTATTATTCTCTATTTGCCAAGGGACAGAATCAATCAAGAATTTTCATTTTTGTCCCTTCTCTCATTCCTGCTCTTCGTCAAGATGCAGAATACTGAACTATTTGGTGGAACTCTTGTAATTCATTATTATACCCGTTAATTCATATGCTGGTTAATATATACAAAAAAATAGGTCAAAACTACAAATTGGTCCATTATGTTTGCACGAAGTTTCATATTGATCCTTTATGTTTTTAAGAAGTTCCAAATTGGTCCTTCCGTCCACTTCCGTCAATTTTTTAAGTTAAGTGCTGAAGTGTCCATCTAAGCTGACATGTCATGCCACGTCATTGCCACATCAGCACCACGTTATCACATATGATAGTAGATGATTGCGTGGCGATGACACGTCAGCTTAAATGGACACGTAAGAGAGATGATATGTCCATCTCAGCAAGCCACGTCAGCACTTAACGGAAGAAATAAACGGACTTGAACGGAAGGACCAATTTGGAACTTCTTACAAACATAAAGGACCAATTTAAAATTTTAAAACATAAAGGACCAATATGAAACTTCGTGCAAACATAAGGGATCAATTTGGAATTTTGACCCAAAAAATATCATCATTTTACACATTAACTTACATACAGGCTAAGTTTAAAATAGTGAATTACACGATCTCCACCAAATTCAAGTTCGAACTACAGAGAAATCCACTCTTGGAGAAGAGAGTAAGTTAAACACACCACAAAAGAATAAAATAAATAAAATAGGCAATAGAGAAGAAAATGAGGAAATCTCATATCAGTACTTTTCTAAACTCAAAATCTTTCATGAGTCTATCAGGGAAGTTTCTGTGACGGAATACAGGGTATTAAACAAATAAAACTTATCCTCATACTTACAACCTAATACAGTAAAATTCCATAATTCTGTAAGCTTTTACTCAACACCTAAGAAAAGTATATTTTATATCCTGTGGTACAAAACCAGATCAATCCAGTAAATATACAAGTCCCAAATCTATTCTAACTGTATATGCAGATAGAAAAAAACATGTGTATGCCACTATATATATGGGATGGAAACCCCACAAATATAAATTGAATCATATTTCTTCATCTAGAACTTAAGAGTTAAGCCTTTTCAGCAGAAGTACCAAATGAAAACCCCACAAAGATAAATTGAACCACATTTCATCTTCTAGAACTTACCCCTTTTCACAAAAGTTAAGTCACCAGTGGTATTATTCACTGATAGCAGCAACAGAAGTAGCAGGTGAAGAAGACTGCTTATGACGAGCTTGAGCAGCTAGACCGGCAAACCAAGCAACTCTCATAAGCTGCAAACCAAGAATCAGCACCCACCAGCAAACCAGCCCCCTAATTGTATGCATCATCCATGCTGGTGCGTTGAGTTCAGGCCCAAGTCTCAAACCCCTCATTAGCTGCAAGACACGGTAAGACTCATAAATGATTGGGGTTACAAGCCAGACTGGTGACTGCCAATGCCAAGTAAGTATCTCAGTGAGAATCTGTACTGACAAAAGAAGAAGGTAAGGACCCAATAGGACTGCAAATGAAATCAAAGGAAGTTGAGGTAGGAGAAAGCCCCTCTCGGATCCAAACATCAACAACATTGGGAGAATAAATCCTGTAAGAGTTGCGACGATGTTCCAGAACTGGTAACTAAAGGGAGCATTGCTGTTGCATTCGTCTGTTGGGTGCTTTGGACGTGCACAAGAATCAGCCATGAGGAGAAAAAGGGTTGCACCAAGGTTAAAGATACAATCAAGTCCAATTAAGGAAAGTAAGCTAGCTATATTGGGGCCAAGAAATATTGAAGATATTGGTAACCACAAGGTCGGAACCATGCCAGTTGTGAGTAGAACAGAAGGGCCCAAAAGCCACATGGGCCATTTGAGAAATTGAAACTGAACCCCTGGCTTAAATGTTGTTTCTACAGACACTTCGGCTTTGTTTAGTGCTGGTTCATCTGTTTTACTTGAATCTAGGGTTTCAAATATATTGGCGCTGTTCTGCAAGAACTTTTCACCATTATTATCAGTAGGAGCATATGTGACAGGTGATGGCTCCCATGGTGTCAATTTTGTGCAGCATACACAGGATTGTTTAGTGTAAATGCGAGGAAAAGTGAGTCCTTGGAATACTTTTCCTGATTTCAATAATCCCAGGCTTCTAGGATGAGCTCTCCCAAAAGTAATGGTTTGTATTTTGAAATGAGGTTGAGCCAATGATGCCATTCCTGTATTCATCCTTGACTTGACTATTAACAAATAAGGAGTTCTAGGCTCTTTGATTTTTTGTCACCTGTATTCAAGAAAGGATAAGCTGATTATGCAGCAGTGGCCGTTGTCCACACAATTAAGAAATTATACTGTTTCAACAAAATTGGTACCATGATCAGATGGCATAGTAGGCTGCTTTAAGCAGACAGTAAGCATGTCTAGCAAATTCAGTAATTTAAAGAAAAAATGAAACCAAAAAGGAAAAAAAGGGTTATTCTCAAGACATGGCCAAGAAAAACAGCACCTTCATTGGATAGTCTTTTAAAAGTAAACAAATTGATCCATTGAATATTATCCACTGTTTCTAATGACTATTCTATAGCCACTCATAGAAAAAAGTAAAGACCAAACACGTTGGCGTTGCTTGATCCATACAGTCGAGCTCACCTAGTGGGAAAAGGCTTTGATTGTTGATTGTATATATGGCAAATGGGCGAGAAGGATATGTTATGGATTGAGTGAGCAGATTACAAGTGACTCATCAACCAGTTTAGAGATCCATTACTTCTTTTAAAAATAAAATAGCAAAAAGTAATCCATCCATCACTTTAGTAGGCAGGTTTCCAACCCATCTATTGATATATTTATTTAACCTTCCATTACTTTTTTAAGTTATATGATTTGAGGTTGATTAAGTTACAATTTACATCAATCTGTAGTTATATAAATACCTTATAATTGAACCATCGAACTTGAACTTTTATGTATATATTAAGCCTAGATTTTGTATTATTCCCAGAGCAAGGGTAAATTAAATATGACGTTCAACATGTCTAGATCTGATAAATATTAAACTTGGCAAATACCACAATGGAAAACCTGAATTATTTGACATATGGCAAAACAATCGAGTTTCTCACTCATAATTCTCTCTCATCTATTCTTGATGAAGCATAATGTTCCAATTTAAGCACTGCCACTTTTAATGAAGGCACACATGGGATTGTAGAGAAAAAGGGATCCTTTATTCATCAATTAAATGTCCATTAGAATGATGGATCCTACCTGATCATATCCGATAAATCCATCTCCCTAATAGATTGGATTGGATAAAACAAGGATGGACTGTGGAATATGTTGCCAAAACTATATACGGGACCATAATATATTACATGAATCATCTTTTCAAATTTTATGGCAACAAAGAAGAGGAAGCATTAAGGTATCCAGAAAGCAAGGACAGAACAAATAGATTCTATATAGCCTTGCAAATTATAAATGGGTTCATTGATTTTCAGATACCAAAGCAAGTAAATGAAAATCAATCAAGTAAGTGGTGTCACTAGTATCTATTGCAGTTATATTTTATGCTAAATTTTTTCTCTCAAAATTATTTCTGCTAAGTTATTCTGAAACGTGGATTAATTTGCATTTCTAACAATCAATTCCTCTCAGGTTAAGTAAAACTAAGTATTGGCTTTAATAAATTATTGAGAGCACTCTGCTGAGTTTCATAAGTCATACTTGTACTAGCTATGCTTTATGTTTATCTGGGAATATAACATGACTCTCTCCAGCTAACACAAACTAAATCCATCTAGCAAGATATGTTTTGCTCTCTTTCTCACTGGCAAAAGTAAAAGAAACAAAGTTCAGATTAACACTTGTAGAAGATCTTTTATGTATATATTTTGATCCCTTTCTCTCATTTCTCTATTCTCTCAACAAAACTCCATATCATCTTCCTAAAATAAAAGGATATTAGTTTTTCCCCATCCGTATAGAGGGGAAAAAAAGAAAAAAAGAGCCTAACAACGGCAGCAAATATATTAATTCAACCATTATCACTACAAGGATTATCATGGTCCTATTCCATCTTAAGCAGAATCTTTTACAACTAATTATATTTGTAACTGAGAATCCTCAAATACTTACAGTAGGAAAAAAAAGAAGTCAAAGACACAGATTTTTTTTTTGGGTCTTAACAATATAAACCACTACAAGATAAGCCTCGTAAAAGAATCAGCATAGTTATGGTTATTAAGCCTTTCAACAGTCATATATGTACAAAAAATTTCATTCTTAAGAGACAAAAGAGAGCAATTAGACAATGAAAAACGGTATCTAAAAACTCGTATAATTTTGAACTTCCGACTTCTATGTGGTGTACTTGTACGACTATGGCTAAACGCTAGAAAAGACACGGTACTGCTCTTCCAAAATAAGACTGGATTGGTTTGAGCTAACGCTTAAAGCTCAAATCTAATCTTCGGTTTTTCATCGTTTTCTAAGACAAATGGAAACACATCTGATGCAATTTAGGTGAAATATCAGAAACTTGTTCGAAATTCTAATATTAGGTCAAAAGAAATCTAACGGGAAGCTGAAATTTTGAAGACGAAGAATAGTTACCTCGGAGTCGAATTCTTATTCAAAATCCAATAGAAGCCAGACTGCAAAATATTTGAATATTAGGTATAAACTTATACGGGGAAGAAGATAGACGAAGAAACAGCCATCGCCCTTTGCTTGGACATCCGACACTCACAGGTGTGAATATTTGGCCATGAAGAGTTAAAGTGTTAAACAATATGTCAATCACTTATATTTGCATAAAATTTTATATTTGTTCTTTTGTGTTTAAAAAAGTTTAAATTGGTGCTTTATGTTTGCAAGAAGTTCTAAATTAGTCCTTCCCTCCAAGTCCGTTTATTTCTTTTGTTAAGTGCTGACGTGGCGTGCTGAGGTGAACATATCATCTCTCATACGTGTCCATTTAAGATGATGTGTTATCGCCATGTCATTGACACGTCATTGGCACATCATCATATACTATCATATGTGATGACGTGGCATGTTAGATGGACACGTCAGCAATTAACTTAAAAAATTGACGGAATGATCAATTTTGAACTTCCTGCAAACATAAATGACCATTTTAAACTTTTTGAAACATAAAGGAACAATATGAAACTTCGTCCAAACATAAGGAACCAATTTGAGGTTTTGACCTAAAAAGAATAGGGAAAGGAAACTATCATTTTAGTCACCGAAAGATATTTACACTTTAATGAAAAATGTTCACTATACACATTAGTCTTCAGAATATTGAAATACTATATACATGTAGAACTGTCAATATGGATCAGGCCCTATGAGTTGGCCTAACCCGGCCTGGCCCTAAAAAAGTATAGGATCGGGTTAATATATTTTTGGCCCGTTTTTGTGGGTAGTCATATTAATTTGTGGGCATGTATTTTAGAATGATATTGTTGTTCATATTGAAGTACATAACTTGGGCTTTGGTTTTTACTTGTATGCCTATTCTTGTATGAAATACTAGAAACATTCACGAACCCGATCTCTCTCTCTTCAACTTGAATAGGCAAATTTGGTGTATTTTATGATAATAGATGTTATACTGTACAGTATAAGATCTATTCTGTACAGCATATGATCCATTCTCGTATTTTATATTACCCGGACATTTTATTGGCTAAAAAATACAATAAAAGTCAGTAATTTAAATTCATATCATTATGGATTTTGATAATAAAATTAAATTGATAATAGATCAATTTAAAATAAATAAATTGAGAAAAATCATTTAAAAAAGATCAAATTGAGAAACCTATTATCTAATTAAGAAGGATCAAAATAATATTTCACTAATAAAAAAAAACTCAATGAAATAAATATATAAACTATAATTATTATCTATATTAATATGACTGTGGGGTCTTCTAGTTAATTAAAAAAGAAAATAAAAATATGATGTGAGAAGATCATGGATGAGAGAAAATAAGAATATATAGTGATAACTTTCCAGGATTCCATTTATTATTTTAAATATAATAATTATTTTATTTTATATTTTAAAATTTTGAAATAATTTAATATTTCATTTTTTATTAATTTAAAATATAATAATCATAATTTTATAATATATTTTTAAAGAAATTAAAAAAATAAATTACATGCACAAAGCCTCTAGTTATTATTATTATTTTGTCTTACTCTCCTTAATCCAAATGCCCTATTTAACTAATTAATATCCTTAGAGAGAATATATAATATTAATAATACTGCCACTGTCACATGCATGTGTTATTCTTTGAATTCCTGAAATTTTATCTTATTACTTTCAATTCTCTCCTTCTCTCCCATAATTGCAAAAGGTTCAGATACATTTATCTTTTTTTATTAAATTAACTTCAGGAGTTAATAAGTGTTTAATTTTTCAACAGCAGCAGCAGCAGCAATATCTTCTTTAATTCTTCCTCCAAATTAAGTTTAATTAATTAATAATTAGAGTACTTTTTGAATTAAGGCAAATGAAAAAAGAAAAGAAACCCAAGTGAAATTTTCTTTGATTCAGATTTAACAATGTAATTGCTTCTCATCTCTCTTATTCTATAGTCAATTTAATTAAATATATTTAATTTTGAGAGTTAAAAAATATTAAATTTAGATTTCAATTTTTTTAAAAAAATCAATTCTAAAATTCCACCTCCATATTCCTTTTTAGTCCATTTTCTTCACTAAAAAAACTGAATATATACAAATTATTAACACACTCATTACAAATTAGTCCCTTCTCACTAATTTCTTGAATCACTTGACATGCAAACAAGCATGTGGCTAGTTAATTTCAGAAACATATCAAGAAAATTCAGAGAAATGTTGAATGAGTAATTATAAAATATAAATACTGCAATGAAGTGCCAAATTGCACAAACTAAGGGCACGTTTGGTAGCTAGAAAGGGAGGGGGAAAGAGAGAGGGAAAGGGAAAGGGAATGGGTTTGATGTGTTTGGTAGTAAAAATTTAGAATGGAAATGGAATGTGATTGTATTAAAATGACTACTTTACCCCTTATATTAAAATAATAAAAAGAAAAGATGATTATAATTGTGTCAAATCAAAGGGTATAATAGATATTTTGTATTTTCTTTTTTCTTTTTTTAATTATACACATTTTTCAAGATGGAAATAAAAAAGTAGGTAACATGTAGGACCCACATGTTTTTTTTTCCATCCTCTTCTCCCTACTCATTTCATGCCATCCGAACACCACCTAAGATTTGAGAGTTTCTACATTTAATGGTAAATAGTATTTGAAGTGGTACGAAGAATATATTCTCTCTAATAAAATAATATATGTGGGAAATCAAAAAATTAAGGGGTGTTTGGTATTGTTACGATTTTCTATTTTATTTTGGAAAAAAAAATTAAAAACTTGTTTGGCTAAATTAATTTTATTTTTAATTTTGAATTTAATATCAAAATATAAAACACTATATAAAAAACCACAAAATGTGGTTTCTACAAATTTCATTTCAGTTTTTTTTTCAACCACCACCACCAACCACGTCCACCACCACCACTTGCCACCACCCACTACCAACACCACACACCACCTGCCACTACTATCAATCACGTCCACCACCGACCACTAAAACCACTTGCCATCACCACCACTCACTCACCACTACCAGCAACCATCACCACCACCACGACCACCCACCACCAACAACACGCACTACCTACCACCACTACCAACCACGTCCACCACCACCCCATCCACCAACCACGCCCCACCACTACCATTACCATCCACCAACCACCACCACGCACCATCGCCCATTGCCACCACTGACTTCCCACCATTCACTACTACCTGCTACCACCAACCACCACCACGTACTACCAACGTAACCACCATTATACCACCATTCACCATTCACCAAGCACTATCACCCACCACTACCACCACCACTCACCACCCACCACCACTAACCGCTGCCCAACCACCACCACCACGTACCACCACCGCCACCAACACCCACCACCCACTATGAATATGCATGAATCTTCTTGTTCCCAAAACATCCACGTAAGTATATTTTGAACTTCTATAAATATTTATTTTCTGTTATTTTATTTATATAAAAAATTAAAGATATAAAACAAAAAACAAAAAATAAAAAACAGACCACATATTTCAGTTTTCAAAAAACAGAAATCTAAAAACTGACAATAATACCAAACAGCCCTTTAGATATTAAATTAAGTTCTCAAGAGGACCGTACCATTTATATAATCTTCAAAACTCTTGAAAGCTTTAAATATTAATATATGTATATATCACCAATTCATCATCATCATCATCATCAATTTATCACTTGGGCAAATGTTGCTGCGATTGAATCTCCCTGATGATCACTCCTCCCATCATCAAAGCAATACTAACAAGATAATCCCAGCCTTTCCATACCAACTTCATCATCCTTATCTCTGAAATCCAACACAGTAGTGATGAAAGCTTGAGGAGTTGACTTGCCATAATGATCAATTGCATAGATCCCCATGTGATAATAAGAAGCCACACAAGAAGGGGACGACGCAACAAGATTGATAGTAAAGAGACCGAAGATAGCGATCCCAAGAGAAGAAGCATATAGCTCAGAGTCTGCTTAAGACGAGAGGAAGGCGAGTTTGTATTATAGTACTCGAGTCCGAGTACGATGCTGTACGTGCAAATTGCAAATAGGAAGACACACATGTGAATAGGGTTTGCCTCAGAGGGAGTTTTGGGCTTATTTTGGTACTCAGCTTGAACAACTCCAAGTAGTATTGGATCCAGAAATATGAAAACTGCATGGCATGGGAATGGGATTATTGTAGTCTCTTCATCATCATCATCATTTCCAATAGTAGTTGAAGAAGATATTGCTATTGGAGTACTATAAATACATACAAAATCAAAGTCAAAATCTAGCTAGGGATTAATATCTAGATTATGTATGTGTATATATATATATATATATAGATTCATAACTAGGACTAAATCTAATTAAAATTTAAAGGAGTAAAATTAAGGTTTGGGTTTATAAAATTTAAAATCTGAGCTCCACGGTTCGTCCTAGCTAAACCCACTAGTAAAATTAAGTTCAACAAATCATTTTTAAATTATTTCATTAGCCGATGTTCACAAGCCATGTATTAATTTTATAAGAGAAAACGTAGTAAGTATATATATATATATATATATATATATTATTTCAGGTTGACGTACAATATATATATATATACATTAAAAAAATGGCAGAAGATCGATCAGATGATCAGAAACGCACTGCGATCACTTAAAAATTGCATATAAAATTAGAAGAAGAGAGAGTGAAAGAGAGAAATTAAAGAAAGACTAACCTTGCGTGCCCATAATTAATATTATTACAATATTTTTGATGACAAGAACAGGTTGGCTTCTTTGATAATTTTCTATGGTTTAGTGCAACTCTAGCTTTTCTGTGTCCTACTCCTAATCTGAAGTTTGAGACAATAACACCTCCATCACCACCATGTACCTTGGGCTTAGATTTAGAATTAGAAGTATCCATGATTATGATCTATTCTTGATCTAAGTTCAATAGCCAAAAGATTAATTATTATTATTAGCTCTGATGATAATAATAAGCTGAACATGATTGACGTACTCGAGAAGGCTTGCTTTTGTGGAATTGGTTTGTTTTCGTCTAAGTCAGGTATCTACTGTCAATTGCAGTGATTAATATTTTCATTATAGATCTTCCATTTAAGGGTAAACGACTTATCACATAATGTTTTTATCATGTTAAAAAATAAGATTCAAACCTCTATCACTTAATTAAGAGACCAAATAAAGAATTATCAGACCACACTCATTTGTTTGTATTGATTTGTTAAATTCGAATATATTTGTTATCAAATTAATCAAAAGTCTAACTTTGACTATATATACACGAACATGGGCCTGAGATCCAATTGCCATTTGCACGACGTTAATTGGGGTCGACTTGGAGTTTATTAAGAACTTTCTGAGAAAAACACATGATCATGAAATTAACTACAACTAGTGTTTTCCCGGAATTTGCAAAGTAGAGTTTTTTTTTTTTTTTTAGGAATGCAAACTTGAGGTTTAACTTAATCTATTTGTTGAACCAAAACAAGGGGTGTTTGGTATTGTTGCGGTTTTCAGTTTTATTTTAAAAAAAATTGAAAATTTGTTTAGCTGAATGAGTTTTATTTTCAATTTTGGACTTAATATGAAAACATAAAACATCATATAGGAAACCACAAAATGTGATTTCCATAAATTTCATTTCAATTTTTTTTTTCAATCACCACCACACCACCACCACGACCACCCACCACCACCATCAACCACCACCCACCACCTGCCACCCCCACCACTCACCACCACCCACCACCATAACCACCTACCACCAGCACTCACCACCACCATCAATCACCACCCACCACCACGACCGTCCACCACATGCCACTACCACCAACCACGTCCACCACCACTCACCACCACCATCAACCACCACCCACCACTTGCCACCACCACCACTCGCCGCCACCACCATCAATCAACACCCACCACCAGACCACCCACCACCTGCCACCACCACCAACCACCACCCACCACCACCACCACCGCCACCAACACCCACCACCCACCATGAATGTGCATGAATCTTTTTACTCCCAAAACATCCACGTAAGTATATTTTGAACTTCCACAAATATTTATTTTCTGTTATTTTATTAATATAGAAAATTGAATATATAAAACAAAAAACAGAACACAGAAAAATATACCACAGATTTCAGTTTTTAAAAAACAGAAATCTAAAAACTGACAGTAATACCAAACACCTCCTTAATTTTCAAATTTAATTTTAATATGTCAACTAATTTTATTTGTTTATTGGACTTATAATTGTGGGCAAAAAATCTGTTTTGATCCGAGTTTGGTTTTGGCCCAAAGGTAAGGTTTATTCTGGCCCATAAATTTATAGTCCATTTAAACAAGTTGTGTGAATGTGCAAAATGCTTCTGCCTCGTGGATAAAGATATAACGTTTTTCTATTTGTCAAATGTACATCTACTTTTCCTTGTTTTATGAACATCTAATCAAAACAAAAAGTACAGTTTTTGTATGTTATTGAGCATGTAAAAAGAAGGAATGTAAAGAAAATTAATATAAAGGAAATGAATGTAAAAAGAAGGAATGTAAAGAAAATTAATATAAAGGGAATGAATGTAAAGTAATTGTAATGATAGAAAATATGTTTGGTATGAAATAAAATAGGAGAAAAGTTTGTAAGTAAAATTTGTTGAAAGATCAAAATGTCCTTATTATTATATTTTAAAAATAAAATAAAAAATTTATATTAGTGGTGGTGATAGGGTGGATGGGGGTGGCCAATAGTGGTGGTGGGTGGTGGTGGCCGATGGTGGTAGTCGGCGGTGGTGGAACAATGCAAAACGGTTATAAATGGAGCAGACCTTAAAGGCCAACATATAGCCAATCAATGTTGTAAGAACCGAACCGGACAAGTTTTCGGTTCATGGTTTGATCGGTTTAACCGGTCGAACCGTCGGTCGAACCGGATGACGCAATAAATAATAAATAATAAATATTCTTAATATATAAAATGACATCACTCAAATTTTAAGTTTCAATATACATAATTTTGAAGTTTTAAATTACATAACTTCTCAAAGTTTTAATTTTTAAGACTAGTCAAGCTTTGAAAGAATTTAACAAACCAAATATGAAATTATTGATAATCATGACTTTTCTAATTTTAATTTTTAAGATTTCTCTAATTTCTTTTTTTTATGTTATTTTTCCTTTTTATTTTTTAATTTTTTAATTTTTTTAAAAAAATAAAATTGGACCGATTGGACCACTGGGTGACCGGTCCAACTCCGGTTAAATCCGATCCAACTAGAAAAACGGTTTTTTGGTCCAACCGACTCGCCTTTGTATTCGGTTGACGGTTGAACCGGTCGGACCGTCCGGTCCGGTCCGATTCTTACAACATTGTAGCCAATATAATAAAGCTTGCGACTAAAAGCCTAGGTCAAAACGACTTATGGAGAAACTAAAAAGCGCAAAATGGCAAGACAACATTAAAAATGAGCAAAGTCGAGAAACTTCAAAAATTAACCCAACCGAGGGTAAAAATTACAAAAAGGGAAATTTCCCCCCAGTGCATTAGAAAACCCAAAAATGGGCAAAGAATCCTCAAAACTCAAAAATGGGTAAACATCCATAATAAGGGAACTTCCCCAAACAAAAGTACAAATTTTAAACCTAGACATTCCCAAGACCTTTAAAAGCACTCGAGCTCTCACGACGAATAGAGGCAAGGTTAATTCACCTCGAGCATAAAAGAAGGCAGAGGCTCGAAACCTTCCAGACTGCTTATCGCCCGTTCACAGAGAGTTGTCTGAGTCTCCATAAACTTGATTTTAGCGTCCAATTCCCGACGGGGAACGCTAGCTACCTCGGCCTCTAAGTCAAAAAACTTCTTGAACAAAGTCTCCCGCTTAGAAAATAGCGAAGCCACCTTT
The DNA here is from genome assembly GCA_014851425.1 of Senna tora. Taxonomy (NCBI): domain Eukaryota; kingdom Viridiplantae; phylum Streptophyta; class Magnoliopsida; order Fabales; family Fabaceae; genus Senna; species Senna tora. The sequence goes on along the minus strand of CM026265.1, from coordinate 3,408,331 downwards.
GCCTATAATTCGGCGACCCAGGAAGCTCCTGCTCTAGCCTCGGCGACTTCGGCCTCTAGGTTCTTAAATTTTGCCTCTTCATCATGAAGGGCTCAGCGAAAATGCTCTACCTCATTGATTAGAGATCCCCGTGCCATCAGAGAAGCCTTTACTTCTCCAAGGCCTCTTGGAGATCCTTTGCCAAGATAGCTTGCTTCTCCTGATAGGCCTCAATCCCTTTGTCCCCATCGTAAAGCTTGCGTTATCTGCCATAGCGCTTCTCCTAGAAAAATAAAATTACAATAAAAAATGAAACACAAGTACAAAAAGACAGAGATGATAACATGTAACGACAAAGTACCTCTCTTTGACGACAAAGTGATGCAAACCGGTGAACATTGCCAAAGAACATATTGCCCCGCTGCATTAGTCAATCATAAAAGGCATTAGCACCATGCGGTTGATAAAAATTTTCTGGCTCATGCAAGTCCGAAACGTAGCAGCGATTATAAGCAATAAGGCTGATGTAAGGAATCTGGATGGAGCTCTTCGCCACAACTCGAACTCCCGCCATAGACACTGAAGGGCAATAGCCCTAACTAAAATTTACTAGCACCATATCCCCGACCGATCCTTTATTTGGGGAACCCTCGTCACCCTGACCTTCCTCGCCAACATCAAGCAAAACGCACTCTCACGCCAACTCCTCCCTCTCGCCCTCTAAGGGCTTAGCATCACCAGGCACCCTTGCCTCCTCATCATCAAGCACCATTCCAACTACTGTATCAGGTGTAACTCCAGCTATACCAACCTTGACCTCATCAGCCCACGCCGAAACCAGCGCCTCCTGAGTTGGCGACTCATCACCACTATTAAACCTTCCCTCATTGGGCCTATCATAAAATTCCCTCGACTTCGCCATATCGGTCTCAATGTCCAAACACGATCGCTCAGACATCAGCTCAGTATTCACTGGCGCATTATCTTCTTGGAGGCGTGTACGTTGTCTCAGTGATGTCTGAAGAAGACGCCAAAGAAACCACCTCCACATTCGCAGGAGGGGCGATAGAAGGAGAGGGAGGAAGTTCAGAAGATGGAATAGCCTCCTTATCGGAAGGCCTTGCGGATTCCCCAGCAGCAACATTCTTATCAAAGACCCTTTTCTCCTTTTTGGAATGGGAAGAGGGACCCCTCTGTCTCTAGGCGTCAGAAACCTCGAGGTTTAGGAGGCTTCTCCTTGACCTTCTCGGACTCAGGACCATGGTGCTTGTTGAACCAATCCCGCTTGTAAGGAGACTTGAAACGACGACACTTGAACTGACCTGAGGATGAAGAACAAAAGAGAATTTCAATAGTTGGAAAACAAGCCCAGGAAATCAGAAAATTAGAGATCTTAAAGAAAAAGGAGAAAGAAAAAGCAAAGAACTTACGATCCATTGCAAAAGGATCGGAGGAGAACAAAATATGAACTCAAACGCAGAGTTGGAGAGTAGTGCGACTCAAGAAGAATACCGAGAGTCTGGAATCGGGAAAGTGTAGAGAATACGATAAAAAGAAAAAAGAAAGAGAAGGGCATCTTAAATAGGCAACCCATAAAACAGACAAATGAAGCGGAATGACCAAAAAGACCTTAGCTTGAGGGTTACCATGCACACAAGAAAAGCCATCATTATTGATTTGGAGAAAGAGGAAAAACGCAAACAGAGCGTGACACGTGGCCCATCGCAAAGAATCCCTTAGCTCGCCAAAGGAACTGAAGAGCCAGAAACTCGGCAAAATCCTCGATCGACGTTCGCCCAAGGGAATAAATAGAAAAACCATTTATCACACCTCAAGCCACCCATGAATTCACAGCAATTACATCATTAACTACTTTACCCTTGCAAATAATGAAAAGTAATAGAGTTGTTTCCCCTAAGCAAACGACATGTGTCTAATCTTTCCCGCCAAAGGCGAGAAGAACTTCTCTAGTGAAAAACTCTTCAAATTCTATAAAGATTCACGTCCCTTCAAATTTTCGCCTAAGATCAATCAGGCGAAAAGAACTTCGCCCAACTCAAGGCGCAAAAACTCCACCTAATAGGTAGAGAGTGCCAACAAAATTTTGAATTTTCGCACTTCAACGTGGCTTCATCTTAAACTAAGTTCATGTGCGCTCGCGCCCATAGACTTGAGGGACTTATGTTACGCCATAATTGGTAGAACGTTGATGCCACGCTGAATAAATAATATTTGACCTGGATAATACCTTGATTACAGCTCATTAAAGCTAGATTATGGCCCATGGCCCACAACACCTATTATAATACAAGGTTCTCACGAAATCTTAGCCACTACATCTACTGTATACAGAGTATCTCCACTTTCTCTATCATTTCTGCCACGTTCTAGCTCCATCTAGAAGCGCTCTACAACCGCGTCGTCACGTCCTACAACATGACCTACTCCATCATTTAGGGTTCAATCCCTCCATCGTGAGTGCTCCCTTCCAAGCTTGCCACTAACAGCCTTGCAGAGCTCTTGGCTCTTCATAGGCGGTTTATAATTGCCCTTAGTATCCTAACCACATAAAAGCGACACATTTTAGGTAATTCTATTGCTTAGTGATTCCTCAGGATTGTCTTTCGAACTACGTGAACTTTGATTTCCTTAGGGTATATAGGCACCTGCCTGAGGACAAGTCCCTAAGTCCACTTCCCTTGGTGGTCCCAAATTTTTATTATAAACCAAAATGGGTTTAACAACATTTATTCAATACTAGTTGTACACTGTAATTTACATCTATAATGTATTATCAATTATCATTAATACTTTAAAATTATTTGTCATTCATAAAAATTGATTTTTAAGTAATTTATCTACTTTATTGCGTACAATATTCTTAATTTACTAAGTATCACCATTATTGGAAAATAATTTTTGGATTATTTATAATTGACGAACACAAAGTGTATTAGGCCAAAGTTAGTACCGCTAGAAAATTTTTAGACATATAAACCATAGATTCCATTGGTTGAGGAAAACACTCAGAACCTCATATAATTTAAATGTCATTTTTAATTATTCTTTAATTTTTCAACATTGTTGTCTATTTTTATGATTATATCTTTAATCTTATAAAGCGAAGTGGGATTATTTCTAAGCAAATTGCTTATGTCTGTTTTAACCCGAATGTATACAACCAAATGGGGTCCACAACTAATTAATTAATTTTCCTTTTCAATTAGGCATCTCAAAACGCATATGGATTGGGTCCCATGCAGTATACAAAAATTGGCAATAAAGCCATGGATTTTGCTTCATTCATTTTAATTAATTAGTGTCCATCTCTGCACTCTCCTTGTTTGAAAATTGTGTTAGCGATTCACACCTCTGGTCGTCTTCTATTTATGACCTTTGTATAATTTGAAGATTGAATTCATGTGATATCTTATTTATGGATTGTTTATGATTTCTTTGTAAATACTTTATGAGTTCAGAGAATACTTTGACGTAATCTAAGGGGTGTGATTGAGTGAAAGGGGTTCATTCATTTTTAATCAAGTGTCAGGGGTTCGATTCCTGCCTTGGGTATGGAGCAGCTTTAAATCTTTAGGCCAGTTGTCTCACTCTTCGAAGTGTCTACAATTCAGCGAAGGGATTAGTCAATGTGTTCGACGGTGGATACCCTGATCTAAACAAAAAAGAAAATACGGTGACGTTAATTATACTAAAGTGACATTCTCTCACTTAAATTTCTTTTGCAGATAAATATAGGGAAGAGAATCAAATGAAGTGCAAAATGTGTAAAGTGTATGAAGTGCATCATCCAGACCATTAAATAAAAATCGAGATTCGTGTCCGTACTATAACAGTTTCATCTGACGGTCCATATTGAGCACTTTATGCACTTTACCGAATCTGCACTTTAGCAGATCCAGATCCATAAATATAGGCACTAGGAAGCTTTTGCATTTATATTGGTAATGAATATGGGTCAAATCTATTTTTTAGTTTTTGAATTGTTGACCAACTTATTATACAGTCCTTCAATTTTAGAAATGATTATTTGGCTTTTGAATTTTTAAGTTTGTCAACTATTTAGTCATTAGAACGTTAACATTAGTTGTCATTAACTCACCAGGTGACGTGGTTAATGTGTCACTGTTAACTTACCAATCATATTGTCATATCATTTTGAGGAGTAAATTTAAAAAAAAAAACAATTTAAAATTAAAAGAGATGAATCGGGCGAAAGACAAACTTAAAGAAGACAATCCTCAAATCTCCTTTGCCCTAAATCTTTACAATTTTCTCTTTTCGCTTTTTAAATTGTTTTTTATTATTATTTTACTCATCAAAATGACATTGAATCATGGCATATTAAAAGGCCACGTGCAATGGGTTAACCGCTAACATTCCAAAAAACTAAGTAGTTAACTATAGGAAAAATTTTAGAGACTAAATAATTAACGAAAGTAAAAATTAAAGGATCAAGCACAACAAGAAAGATGAGTATTTTCAACGATCTATATTTCGACAGCTACTATTAATTGTTGAAAAAAAATGTATTTTTTCCACAATTAAATTTTGACTGTCAAAATAAGTACATTTTTTCAACAATTAAACTTTGACCGTCGAAATAAGTTGTTGAAAAAAGTCAATCAAAGTATTTTCGACAATCAACAATTGTTCATATATGTCAAAAATATTATTTTCGACATTTATCAACGACGACTGTCGAGAAAAATACCGTTGAGAAAAGTGTTGTAAAAAACATATTATTATTGGCAATTGCAGACCGTCGAAAATACTATTATTGTCCTTTTTCAACAACTTATTTTGACTGTCAAAATTTGATTATTGAAAAAAGTATCTTTTTTCTTTTTTCAAGTTTCAACAATTAAATGACCGTCGAAATATATGTTGTTGAAAATACTCAACTTTCTTGCAGTGAAGTAATCTATTTTTAAAATTGAGAGATGGAGAGAAGGTCTTGATTATGGTTGTGTTTGATAAGGAGAAATAGGAAAGGAAAAGGGGATGGAATGCACCATTTCCATATACATTTTATTCTTCCTACCAAACAAATTATACTTTTTGCAATGTGATGAAATTATGTTTTTGCCCTTACTTTTTTACCCACTTTTAATGTAAGTGTAAAATGGTCATTTTATCCACTTTTATTCCATTCACATCATATTAACTAGGGGTGTACACCAAACCCGGCGACCCGACTAACCCAACCCGAGCCGGCCACATTTGGGGCCATCGGGCCCCGGGTTGGGCTGTCCAAAACCACTAAATAGTCGCCACTAAAAATCTTTGGTGGCGACTTTTAGGTCGCCACAAGGCCGCCACCTATAACTCTGTTGCCGAAAGTTTCGGTGGCGACTAAATGTGGTCGCCACCAAATATATACTTTTCAGTGGCAACAGTCGCCACTGATGTAGAAAAAATAATGCCATGGCATATCTTTCAGTGGCGACCAAAGTCGCCACTAAAACATGTTTTTCAGTGGCGACACTTGGCGCCACTAAATGTATAGTTTTCAGTGGCGACTTATGTCGCCACTGAAAGACATGTTTTAGTGGCGACTTTGGTCGCCACTGAAAGATACCACATGTATCAATGGCCGGTGAAGACCTCTGCCATCCCCCGCCGGACCACCCGCCGCCCGCCGCTGAACCTCTGTCCCTGGTTTCCGGACCTCCACCTCCTGTCGCCAGATCTCCACTTTCATGACCACCTTATATTTTTTTTAAAATGGCGCATGGACGGATTCGAATGCGGGACATGATGCATAGTATTGTCTACAGCAACCACTGAGCCATATATTACTTTTTGTTATATAATTTCATTCTAATATATTTATTATGTTTTCTACCTTCGGTGGCGACTTTCCAAGGTCGCCACTGAATGTGTTGAAGGGTTACACGTTTCGGTGGTGACATTCCAAGGTCGCCACTGAATGTGTGGAAGGGCTAGACGTTTTAGTGGCGACTTTCTGAGGTCGCCACCGAATGTAATGAAGGGTTACACGTTTCAGTGGCGACTTTTCAAGGTCTCCACCGAATGTGTTGAAGGTTTCAACGTTTCGGTGGCGACGTTTAAAGGTCGCCACCAAATGTGATCAAGGGCTAGACGTTTCGATGGCGACCTTTTGAGGTCGCCACCTAATGTAATTAAGGGTTAGAGGTTTCAGTGACGAATTTTTAGAGTTGCCATCGAATGTGATGAAGGGTTAAACGTTTCGGTGGCGACTTTCCAAGGTCGCCATCGAATGTGTTGAAGGGCTAGACGTTTCAGTGGCAACTTTCTGAGGTCGCCACCAAATGTGTTGAAGGGCTAGACGTTTCGGTGGTGACTTTTCAAGGTCGCCACCGAATGTGTTGAAGGGTTAAACGTTTCGGTGGCGACCTCAGGAAGTCGTCACCGAATGTAATGATGGGTTAGACGTTTCAGTGGCGACCTCAGAAAGTCGCCACCAAATGTAATGATAGTTAGACGTTTCGGTGGCGACTTTTCAAGGTCTCCACCAAATGTGTTGAAGGGTTAAATGTTTCGGTGGCGACTTTGCAAGGTCGCCACCGAATGTAAGGAATGGTTAGAGGTTTCAGTGGAGACTTTTCAAGGTCACCACCGAATATTATACATTGGGTGGCGACTTCCTTTTATCGCCACCAAAAAGATAAGAAACATAAATGGTGGCGAATTTATTTAGTCGCCACTGAAAAGTAACTTTCAGTGACAACGTTTTTAGTCGCCACCTATTGAACAGTTTTTTGTAGTGAAACCAGGGTAGTCTCTTTTTTTTGTTATTTTTATTATTTAAGTATTTTTATATGTAAAATATATAATATTTGTGTGTATAATTTTGTTTTTTATTAATTATTAGTTGAAAATATACAAAATATAACCTTAACTAAATTAAATTTATTTTTTAAAATTATTAAATATGTCAAATTTAAATTTATTTTAAAAAAAAATACAAAACCCGAACGACCGACCTGGCGGGTCTGGCCCTGTTGACCTGGCCACTGTCGGATTGGGTCTCGTGTCCGGGTAAAACCCGACCCGACATGGAATTTGTACACCCCTAATCTTAACATGGCATTTCTATTCCTTTCACCATTTTGATTTTGATTCTCATCCCTCCTCCTTTCTCCATCACCAAACACACCCTATAAACACAATATATATATAGGGTAGAGAAGCTAAAGAATTGCTATAAACTCAGAGTGTGATGGGGCCCAAGTATTAGATGTGTAATTAGTCTAAAGAAGTATGTGATAGGACAAAATAGACAGTAGAGACAATTATTCTAGTAAAGCACATGGAAGGACAATTACACTTTACACCAAAAAAATTACACTTTACACCGTTAATTTCCAAAAGAAGATAACGTCACTTTGAGCCAAGAAAAAGGATTATAGAAGTCAAGTCAAGTAATTCATAGTATAAAACAAATTAATTATAAGGTTTTTGAATAACTATATAAGGTTATTGATTTGATTCAACATGCACCATATACCTTCTCTCCTCACATACAAGGCTTTTAATTGCAAAGACAAAGATCTTGTGTGCTAGGGGAACGAAAGGGAAAATCCATAATCAAGTGTAATTAAGGTAAATTAATTTACTATCATCCTCATCTTTTAATTTATTGTACTGAATTTGCATGTAATAGCTAGGGGAGATTAAATACCCTACAATTTTTTCATGCAATTCTTATGAAATTCTTTGTAAAATAACGATGATCGAGTATTTGGAATAATTAATTTTTAATTTTTAATCATTTTTTGCAGTCTTCTAAATATTAAAATAATACTTTTTTTGTTTTCAAGATTCAAAGATAATTATCGTAACACTTCTTTTTTTTAAAAAAAATCAAAACTTTTGATTAAGAAAAAATTAGCTCAAATATTCATCCCTCACACGTGTATATATTGGCCACAGTTATTCATTCACAAAGCTACTTCATAAATGAAGCAAAATTATATAATTAAAAAAAAATTTATAAGAATTGTATAGAAACAAATTGCACTCCCTCCAATCTTGAAAAAGGTGCAATTATATGTATATTGGCCACATAGACATATATATACTTGAACTTGTAATTTCATTGAATGATTTTATAAGGTTTTAATTTTTCTTTTTAATTAAAACACTTTTCTATAGAACTTAATTACATAAATAATATGGATGTATATATATATGTGTGTGTAATTCAGATGGAGGGTAAGGGAGATGAGTATGTTGATGTCTCAAGGCAAAAAGGGATTAAACTTCCCAAAAGGGCAAAGACAAGGAACAAAAAGATGATGAGGTGTCCATGCCATCTCCAATGTTATAATTCTAGCCCTAGAGCTTCAAGGTTGGTTTGTATCATCTATTAATGATTAGGGTAAACTACAGTTTGCCCCCCTGTGGTTTGGCCTAATTTTAGTTTGCCCCCTGTGGTTTAAAGTGCGACACTTAACTACCCTGTGGTTTGGCTTAAAATTAATGTGACCCCCTGTGATTTAGAGTGTGACACTTGACCCCCCTGTAGTCAAATTAAAATTTGTTATTCAACACTCTATAAGTGAAGGTAGTTAAGTGATAACATAACAAACCACAGGGGGGTCAAGTGTCACACTCTAAACCACAGGGGGCACATTAATTTTAAGCCAAACCACAGGGTAGTTAAGTGTCGCACTTTAAACCACAAGGGGACAAACTGGAATTAGGTCAAACCACAGGGGGCAAACTGTAGTTTACCCTAATGATTATGCATTTCCATAAAACTTTTAAGAGTGACATTAGAGTTCTACAACCGATCATAGTAGAGAAAGAAAAATGAAAAGTAATAAATTACATAACCAATCAAATAGGAGAGAGAATATAATTAATGTTTATAGCAAGCACCTAAGCAACTTTACCTTAGTTTAGTCCTTTGACAAATTACTCAGAAGTGCTTTTAAGTTGTAGCAGAAGCAATTTTTCAACTTTAAACAGAAGTTATAAATTGGAGATTCTGCTACTAACCAAAAGAAGAAGCTAGAATTTAATTATTTTTTGTTCCAATTTAGTTCGTAAAAGATATCTGATGTCACAATTTCAATATTTCATATTTTAGAACTACATTTAAATAAATGAAATCTTTAAGGGTTTAAATTTGTTGTTTTCATAATTTAGGGATTAAATTGAAAAAAACAAAATCTTTCATGGCCAAAATAATAATTTTCTCTTGAACTAGTTACATCTCTATATATTGGGTCCATTTCCGGTTCCACTTTCCACCATAATTAGATTGAATTTAATTAAAGTGAATTCGTTTACTCAATCTACCTTACTACTAGCTCGATAATATAATATATCATATTAGGTAGGTTAGATTTAGTTGGATTATCACTTCAAATATTTTTTTTTCTTTTTTCTTTCAAATGATAAATTGAATATAAACAATTATAACATACATGTCACCCAATTATACTATACTTAAAATGAAGATTTTTTAAATAAAGGAATTAAAGTTAAAATATGAGATTTGAAATTTTGAAACGAAAAATAACATATGTATAGTCTTTTGTTTTTATCTTTGTTTACTTAACTTAATTTCAACATTAAAAAATATTAGATAACAATACTGTAGGGAAAGACCCGGATCCACAAGACCGACCCGACCTAGGGACCTAAATGAAAAACCGAAAATAAATCCAGGCAAAAATAAATATTGCGGAAGCTACTAACCTGGACGCCATCGCTAAAACCTCGGATCTTGCCAGTGCCTCTGCTCCACCAGGGTGACCTCCAATCGACGAACACCGAAAAGGGCCGCACCAAACGGAGGACTCTACCTACGAGAGGTAGAGCCACATGTCCACGACTGATGCGCGGAAGAAGACTCAAGAGAGATAGAGAAATATTATACTGAGTGGGGTTTCCCAAACGGGACCCCCCTTTCCAACACATAGAATGAGCAACTAGAAAGGTGTGGAGTCACTCCTATTTATAGGAGGATGAGAGAGCTCCCATCATTGACGCAAGCAATGTGGGACTTGGAACATGAACGAAATATCATGCTTCCATCATGATCACCTAGCCCACTTTGGGCCACGAGTACGTGCTCGTGTGACCTCCGATGAGAGTCATTTTCGTTTCGTTCTCTTCGTCTCTCTGCGAGCTTTCCAACTGATCCTCACTCGACCCGATCGGACTCCCACTTGGGCGGATATTTAGTCCCGAAGACCCCAATATATCCAACATACTCCCACTCGCACATGGTGGGAGGCCCATGACTATCCTTATCACAAAGGACTTATCTATTTCTCTTTCTCTCGTCGTCTTCTTTCATACTCCGTGTCAGTCGTGACCGCTTGGCACGATATGTGGGAGCCTTATACTAGAAGCCTGTTAGGGCCCAGTTATAAGTGATGCTACAACCCAAGTGTCTGATGATGTGACCACATGTCTCACCGAAAAATAGTGCCATGGGTTCCCTAGACGTGTTCATATATATGGCTAGTCCAATCCCTCTAAGTCTACAATAAGACTAGGACTTCAGCCACACTCAATTGCGATAGGTATCCATATCCATGAGAACCTCAAAGGGATCACATAATGGGTCGACCTTAGGATACTATCACACATGCATATGTCAACACAATCTTCCTTTCGACCTCTTATCAGTTCAATCAAAGATAGCTGCTTTCCTGACAGTCTTCCATCGGGCCGTATTTTTCCATAGCCTCTTGGAAAGGTATCAAAGTAGCAGGCACTACCTCATCTCTTCATGACAGAGTCAAAGTGCATAAGGGTACCTTTGAAAGGATTGATGCATCCTTTCAGGAACTCACACAGCATTGACGTAGGGATTCATTCCGATGCTTCCCTTGCGGTTCTTAAAGCACATGCGGTATGAAACGCACGTTATGGTGTTCTCGAGCGTATGTCAATTTTGATCCTCAATCACTTACACCACACAGACCTTAGTCCAGACTCACTTAGAATCTGACCTGAGTTTGCTACTACACTTCGCTCGCTTCACATAGCGCCAAGTGGAGCACTCACGTCTGGCTACAGGCATTATGAATAGCGAGAATTCATAATTCGATCATAAGACCTCATCATCTTAGCGGATCTCATCCTAGTACACTTACTAGGGCGACTTATCAATTCTCAGTGGTGTTTTCCTGTCCAACACCCGGTGCTTTTCAGCTGCCTCTGGATATTCACACTATATCCCATTTTGGTGTTCAAGGAAAAGGCACCCAAGTCTCATCTTGGCCGACACCACCTGCGTGTCCAAGGCGGTTGCTCGTGTGAGAGAGTCAACCTCCAAAGCCTGTACGACATACTTTATATGTTGTGTAATAAGTACTTCTATCAAGAAATAAAGCTTTCACAAAGCTTGTCCTCATGACATAAACTATGTTAAATCACCCTGATTCTAAGCAATCTTGTGTACCTAAAACACTTGTTTTGCGGCTTGTATATCTATACAGCCAACCCACCAATGCGGGTCTGTGAGAGTATAGAGTCAATGCTCTATCACAGTTCATACTGTGAGGATACTTTCTCCGGTCACTTGATGCTTAGACTGACACAAAAGGGTAGTTAACTACTGTGTAACGATGTCTCATACAAAGTTGTGTTACGTTCTCTTGTGGTACTTAGGTTTTCTTTGGTGTAAACCATAGCAGTTTGACTTGATAAGGTCAATGTCACTAGGTCAACAGCTCTTTCTGCGATCTATAAGTGACTTTAGATCTTCCCATCCAAACTGTCTTGTACTGCTGATGATCATGCCACATGAACTCCATGTCCCTAGTGGATAAAGAAATGCATAATCCTTACTTGCCTCTTTGCAAGATGGTTCCAGTGCTAAGCAAAGCACACCAAGACGTGGATGTTCTTTCATCCAAGTCTCTTACCCAATCGACATCAATGTGTGGCCCGCCGTTTGCAGGTCACCAATATCATGAAAACAATCGATTTCCAACAGCGCCCTTCAAGTACCACAGAACACTCTAAACAGTGTGTCTGACCAAGGTTTGACTGATAACGACTCACAAAGCCAACTACAAAAAAGCACGTTGGAGCGAGTAAAATCCTAATTGTACTTCAAGCTACCAACCACATGTATCAAAATACTATCCAATGACTTCATCTCTAACTTAGTCTAAAGACATATAGCAAGACTCAAACTCTTGGCTCTTGCTACTAGCACATCACACAAGTTCCGGTCCCCTCAAATGGGATCCGCCAAGAATCTCTTCTTCATAGGATTCTTATGACATATTGAGTCAGTTCTTGGAGCATTCTCCATAAATCTTGACTCCCATTGTCTAAACCATTTCCTTTATCTTAAAAGATGAAAGGATAGCCACGCTTAAGTGGCTAAAGCAGCCTCTGTGTTATTTCTAGCTAGCTATATGTCCTCTACATAGGGCATGAGGGTAATGAAATACTCTCAACTCTCTTGAAATGGACTAAGTGGTCAATTACCACAAGTCTAGATGAATATGTGAGATCTTGACAGATCCTCGGAGTCAGCATACTCTGCGCTCCTGGCCTTTTTCCATGCGACCTATATGCTTGTCCACATAGATCCCTTCACCTAGTTTACCATTCAATAAAGTGATCTTGACATCCTAATCGATGTACTCCCAGACTTAAACTGGTGACCAAAGCTAGAATCATACTCTAACCACACAACAAACGAGAAGGTTTCGTCACAGTCGATACCTTCTTGTTATGTGTACTTCTTCACTGCTTAATGTGCCTAGTAGTGGTCGATTGACCAATCTGTCTCCCTTAACTTTTGAGAGCACACTTGTTCTCAAAATGCTTTGATGTGGGGCAGATTCACCAAGTCTTATACTTGGTATGTCCTTATAGTCTTAGTCTTTTCTTCTTCCATCGTTTTAGTCCACATTTTTCTAGTAGGGCTAGAGAGAGCCTTCTTAGCTATCTAAGACTCTACTTAATAATTTGGTACTCCTTTAGTACTCCTCTTGGATTGTGCTTCGTGGAAGATATGCTCCTCTTAAGCATTACTCCCACTGGACTTAACAACTGGAGATGCATCTATACGCTCCTCTCAACATGTTGAACATCCGCCTCCTTTCAACAAAGATGCACATCCCAAAATCTGTCTCCCTTGCTCTAGAAAAGTTTGTCTTAAGGACCATTACATCCTTAGACTCAAATTATGTGACCAGAGTGTCTTCATTTTCGCTAATGAAGTCGTATCCTTTAGAGTGACCAAACTATCTTACCAAGACACGCTACTTGCCTCTAGGGTCAAGCTTCCCATACTCATAGGAAGGATCAAGTATGTTGTATACCCTCACGGTCTCAGCATACTCTAATCAGGTCTTTTACCTAACTAGAACTCATAAGGAGTCACTCACATAATTTGGAAGGGCATATGGTTAAGTATGAAAGTGACTGTTGGTAAAACATGTCCCCAATGGGAACGTTCACTTAAGTCATTATCAACTTAACAACTCCAGGAGCAACTAATTTTGCTGTGGAGTGTGTGGAATATTTAGTTGTTTAACTATCCTAATTTCATCACATAACTGTGATAAAATACTGGGCCACTTGCTTTGCCCCCACGCTTATCGGACCACTGATATCCGAGTGGACTAATTTGATGAAAGCGGGTTTTCTGATTTCATGACTGAATGGTTCTCAAGTTGCTTTGTCTGTAAGGCAACGTTTACAAACTAGCATTGGGGATTTATCCTCACAAATTCTCCTTTGCTAATACGTAATTGCGTCCCACACGCATTTGCCAAATAGGTGTATCAACCACAGAGGAAGACACAGCAAAGCAACTAGTTGAATTACGAGAATGTAATTCAAAATGTATAACAACACAACCATTGTCGTAAAATCAGAACTAACACTAAGGAGTCATGATGAACATGTAGATCACATTATATATTAAGTTCTTTCACGGAAAAATAGCTAATAATGAGTTCCGTTCAGTATCTAGAACACAAAACATATATAAAGATAAAGAGTGGCCACTACGCAACTTCGTTTTTGTAGCTGCTCAACCTCTTAACTTTAATAATGCTTTGTTCCCACGAGGATACTTCTGCTCCCATTGGGCAGAGGACGGAACTCTATGAACCAATGTTCATGGGTGAGAGGAAAATGATTGCTGCAAACAATTTTTGCGCATAGTGCCTTATGGATTGGCACAAGCAACATTTGACCTTGGCCAAAATCTCTTTTCCTCTCTTGCTTTTCCTTTGAACTGAGGCTACATACCTTACACTTACCCTTTCTCTTCCTAGCACCACATCTCTTGGACTCATTGTCCTTGTTCTTGGAGCCTATAGCTCTAAGAATCTTTAGCCACTTAGGCTACGTGCTCGGTGGATTTCGCAGCCTTATGCCACAAATCCTTGAGCACTAGGTGGTGTTTAATATCATCAAGGAACTTGATGATATTAGCGGAGGGCGGAATAACCTATATGCACTCCCAATAGGAGGGAAGAGATCTGGCAACAGTTTGAACTCACTGTTTACCAGTGGGGAGTGTTCAGGCTTACTTACACTCCCAAATTATGTTTGATTTCTCCCTTAGATACGTCTTCATTCTCTTTTCAGAGCGCATCTTAGAAGCATCAAACTTGACTGTAAGCTGCCTCAGTTTGGTGGCCACAGTGTCACCAAAGCGATCTCTCTAATATGATCTACATTTACAAGTTTTGTAGTTATACTATCAGTCAATCCTAGACGCTAACACTAATTACACAACTCCTTATTACACAACACACAAGTCTTGAAAATTATAATCAACGCAAGACGAGTGTAGATATAGTCAGTCTTTACATTCGAGAAGTGGGGTCAACCACTCTCATAACACAGAGAGCCTATATATGTACACCTTTCTCTGCTTGACTCAACAATTTTCATAGAATAGTCACATACTATTCAAAATCTCTTTTAGATTCCCACTATGTAAGCGATCAAGAAGGACATCGAGTCGCCACAGGTGCGACCTCGAACTTCCTCTTGATTACAACGACTTACGATCATTTAAATAGTCACTTACTATTTAAATTCCCACGTGGATAAGCATTTACATTGAGTTATGGGTTTGCCACATGCTACCCCTAGCTCCCACTCAAGTAAAATGCTTAAGATAATTTAAACGATCACAAACTGCTTAAATCTTTTCTCTCGTTGTGTATGTGAATGAGTCAAGAGATGGTCATATCCGCTCTTTAGACTCCAATTCACCATAGTTTCTCCCCATATTTGGATTCGTCTCGCGAAAACAAGAAAGACGACTAAAAATTCGTCGAAATCAAAGCTAAAATGGAAAAATTATGCGCGACAGAAAACTTCGCGACGCTGGTCAACGGTCAACAGTTGATCTCCGACGGTCAACGCCACGCCGGCCAACTGCCACCGACCACCGGCGGCGGCGGCGGTTGCCGGTCATCGGCACCGACAACCCACAGCGACGGAGGTCGCCGGTCATCAACACCGGCGACCCACGGCGACGCATGTGCAGCGGCGGTCGACGAACCTCCGCGGGCAGCGGCTCCGTTCGACGGTGAACCACTTCAGTCATCATTCCCCATCCCAAAACAATAACATACATCCACAGGTATATATCTAATTCGTAGGGTACACATACCTTAAATAATTAATACATGCATGCAAATTAGGGTCTTTAATATTTGAAAAGGGAACCTAAACATGTTTCTAGGTTTTAGGGTATGAGTTACCAATCAATATTGAATTAAAAAATTAACACATATAATTTAAATTCAAAAATTATGGTACCCTACCCTACAATATTTTACTATCACATGTTTTAAATTAAAATTAAAACATATAATTAAAACTGGGAACCTAAGCATGTTCCTAAGTTTTAAACAAACAAGTCCTAAACATGTTCCTAACCCTTTTCGGTTCATCCCATGGAGAACAGAGCTCTAGCATAACCTGGCTCTGATACCAATGTAGGGAAAGACCCGAATCCACAAGACCCGACCCGATCCAGGGACCTAAATGAAAAACCGAAAATAAATCCAGACAAAAATAAATATTGCGGAAGCTACTAACCTGTACGCCATCGCTAAAACCTCGGATCTTGCCAATGCCTCTGCTCCACCAGAGCTGACCTCCAATCGACGAACACCGAAAAGGGCCGCATCAAACGGAGGACTCTACCTACGAGAGGTAGAGCCACATGTTCACGACTGATGCGCGGAAGAAGACTCAAGAAAGATAGAGAAATATTATACTGAGTGGGGTTTCCCAAACGGGACCCCCCTTTCCAACACATGGAATGAGCAACTAGAAAGGTGTGGAGTCACTCCTATTTATAGGAGGATGAGAGAGCTCCCATCATTTACGCAAGCAATGTGAGACTTGGAACATGAACAAAATATCATGCTTCCATCATGATCACCTGGCCCACTTTGGGCCACGAGTACGGGCTCGTGTGACCTCCGATGAGAGTCATTTTCGTTTCGTTCTCTTCGTCTCTCTGCGAGCTTTACAACGGATCCTCACTCGACCCGATCGGACTCCCACATGGGCGGATATTTAGTCCCGAAGACCCCAATATGTCCAACAAATACTTTATCTTAGACTTTCTTTTTGGAATTTGACAAGAGAGAAATGACATGTTCATTAACAAGAAATCAATTCCATAGAAACCAAAAAGTAACTGGGTCTCACTTACTTTTTCACTTTTTCATTTCCATCCACTTTAAGAAAAAAAGAAAAAGAAAATACAAAATATCTATTATAATTTATACCCTTTTGATTTGATATGATTTGACACAATTATAACTTTCTTTTCTTTTTATTATTGTAATAGAAGGAGTAAAATAGTCGTTTAATACATTCCCATTCCATTTCTATTATCAAACTTTTATTATTAAACACATCAAATAAATTCTATTTCCATTTCCGTTTCCATTAAAATACAAGATTTGAAATTTTGAAACGAAAAATAACATATGTATAGTCTTTTATTTTTATCTTTGTTTACTTAACTTAATTTCAACATTAAAATATATTACATAACAATACTTTATCTTAGACTTTCTTTTTGGAATTTGACAAGAGAGAAAGAGAAGAGTTGTTTGGCTCAATTTTTTTTTTGGTGAAGTTGTTTGGCTCAAATTAAGAAACCTTACAATTAACTAATATTGAATGACTTGAGTTTAATATGAGTGGGTCGGGTTAACCCATTAACTCAATGGTACAAACTTTTTTTCCTAAAAATAGTCTCGATCAAACCTATTTGACCCACATGAACATGACTATACACTTGTTTTTGGTTGAGTTCATCCGATATGATGACCCTTACATTTAGTGACTCAAATTTTTGTTCATATTTTGCAATAATTAAAGGGCTAAAATGCACATTAATCCCTTGAATTACAGGTCACGTGTAGATAATCTCTTCTTGAATTTTAAAAAGTGACATGGAACCCTTTAAATTCTACAATTTGTACACAAAGCACTTTTCGTTAATTTTTTTTTTTCATTTAAAACTCTATCGGAATATTGACACATCAATAAAATTAAGTCATACTAAAATACAAAAAATTCTCTTGTTTATAGATTGTGTAAAAAAAACCCTATAAACTTTAGATCTTGTGTAAAAAAATCTTCCTAAACTTTAAGTTTTGTCTAAAAAAATCCTTTAAATAATTTGACATGTGTTTGTCCTGTAATAAATTTTTTGATAGAAATATTGACAGAAGAGATTTTAATTTGTTACACATATTGAAAAAGTTATGTCACTTAGAGTTGTCAAAGTGGATTAACCCGACCCATACAAGATGGCTCACCACAGGTCACGAGTTAAACGGGCTCGATTTTATACGGGTTGAAAATCATTCAACCCGGCCCACCTCAATATTTAATTAAACGGGCTGGTCCACCAATCCAACCTATTTTTTTTTTCAAATTTTTAATTTTTTTTAATTATAACGTGAAATGGAAAAAAAAAATACAACACAAAATTAGATTAATAACATCATAAACTTACAATCACAAATTAAAAATACAACACAAAATTTTAATTAAGTAAGTTTTTCTTATAATTTTAATTTTTTTTAAAAAAAATACATAGATGGGTTAAATGGGCTGGCTCGTGGGTTATGTGGACTAACCCGTATAATAGGTGGGTTATGTGGGTCGAGTTAGAAATAATGCTAATATTATAAGGGTTAAAAAAAAATACAAACCCAACTTATCTATTTAATGGGTTAAATTAAACAAATTAACGGGTGGGTTGAACACATTTTTAGCAAGGACTAAACTAAGGTAAAGTTGCTTAGGTGTTTGCTATAAAATTCACCAATCATAAATATTAATTATATTCTCTCTCCTATTTGATTGGTTATGTAATTTATTGCTTTTCATTTTCTTTTTCTACCATGATTGGTTATACAAAAATTTTTTGCCACGTATTTTAATTATATTGGTAAACTTTATAACAAACACCTAAATAACTTTACCTTAGTTTAGTCCTTTGTTAAAAACTTCAAGAAAATCAACACACCAAAATAAACTTGGACAAATAATATACTTTTACTTTAATGTAATCTTTTGCCGCCTTTCAAATAGCAGTACAAGCACAAGTGATGAAGGGATGATATCTTCAATACCAACTCATGCTGTATTCGTCTTTGTGGATCCATTACTTCTTGCTCTGCTTCAAGCTGAGCATCAAAACAAGCCCAAATCACCATTCGAAGCACACCCACTTAACATGTGGATTTTCTTGATGGCCATATGCTTCTACAGTACAATACTTGGTGTGAAGAAGAAGAAGAGTAGTGAGAGTGGTTACTACTATTATGGCAATATTCTCAATAATATGCTCATTTTGTTAGGTTCACTTTCTTCAGCCTCTCTATTATCAATCTTCCTCCCTCACATGCTCGTGTGGTTTTTGATTATCATATGGGCCTCAATACCAGTAATAATGGCACGTCACCTACTCAAACTTTGGTTTTATTGGGCTTTAGGATGTGTTGGGTGTAATCTTAATAGTGTGCTTGGTGGGATGAATCAATGGAAGGAGCACCACTTGCCCAAATGAGATATCTTAGTCAAAGTTTTTGTTAATTAATTATTATATTAATGCACATCCTTTTCCAATTAGTGATAATTGTATTGTATTGGGTGGATATCGAGTAGTTTACTTGATTATATGGTATTTAATATCTAATATTCAATATATTTTTTGGGTATTTTAAATATTTCGGGTGTTTCGGGTATTTCGAATATCGGATAGGGTACGAATATTAAAAATGATCATGTTTTCGAACTCTATTAGAGTACGGGTATTGGATATATTAGGCGGATGCGAATGCAAATAGTGCAAAAATGAATGAATACCCGCCCATTGTTATCCCTAGTAATTGTTGCACTCGTCAAAGAGACTAACATGTTCACTATTGAATAAAAAAATGACAATTTGAGTGATTAATTATCTCTATATTTTTTTATATGAATTATCTATATATTAGGTAAACTAAAAAGGAAATTTCTTAGGTAGTATGACAAGTTTCTTATTTAATAATTAAAAAAAAAGTAAACCAATGGTGTCACTTGGATCTATCGAGAATCAATTGTTTTGTAGAACCTTCACACGTATAATTGTAGTCAAAATTTTATGAAATTTGAATTTCTCAAAGCTCGATTCTTTATTATCTTGGTCTCTCACAGAGAAAAGATCGGGTTTTAAAAAATATGAATCATTTTTAAAAAAATAATAATAAATAGTACCCACAAGTGTCACTCACCCACAAGTGAATCATCAATTGATGTGTGTGCTTTCATTTTCAAGTGAATGAGTAACACAACGTTTGAAATTAAATATCACTATCCCCAACTCCAAAATGTACAAGTGTAAGTATGTATTTATTATTGTATAACACATTTTGGATGCATGTGTATCAATCACAAAGAAGCCAAAAGTAAACAATCTTATCCTTGAAACTTGTAGTAATATTGTTGACCTCTTTATGCCTATTTCTATTTCTTTTTTGCTTTCTTATAACATGATATATAATTAATGAAAATGGATTCAGTATTTGGCTCTTCTATACATTAGTATATTAGTCAATTTTTTTTATAGTTTTCTTTATTTATTTTATTTAAATTTGAGAAATTATAAACTTTTTCTAAAGAATATTTAAAGTATGAAAGATATAGATACAAAAAAAAATTAAAAACTCCACATAAATCGAGATTTACTATGAATAAATTAAGGACTAACTTTTTTGTCCCTAATAAAGGTGATCCCTAAATCATCCACGATAGGTCCTTATTTGTGTGAATTTTTTTTATTTTTTTGTGTCTATAACTCTTATTCTTTAGATAAAGTTTACAATTTTTCAAATTTAAATAAAAAAGTGAAGAAAACTATGAAAAAAAATCGGCCTAGCATACTAATGCATAGAAGAGCCAAGCATTAGATCCATTCTCATAATTAATATGCAGGATGTATGTAAGGTTTTGATGGACTGAAAATTTTTATTTTTTTTTTAATTTCTAATTTTTTTAGAAGAAATAAAAAAATTCAAAGATTTTCTTAACTCTCTTTAACTTTTTTTTATTAATTTTATTTACTTCAAATTAAAAAAAGAAGAAGTAAAGGATAAAATAAAAAAAATAGAAATCATCACTTAATATTTTCAGTCCTTCCCTCTCTTTAATTAATTCCCTCCCTTTTCATTCCCCTCCTCATTCTAAAACACCCTAATTAATTAGCTTCTAAACTAAATATCATTTAACACCTAATTAATCTTTCACATGCATCATCCATAGTTCTTCAATTAAAAAAAAGCTAATAATAAATTTAATTGTAGTGCCCAGGTAAAGAGATATTGGAAAAATTTTCAGTCAATGAATAGTGAATTGTCATAGAAAACTTGTTTTATATATATATATATGTCATTACTAGGAAAAGTTAATTTAGTGAGAAAAAAAATTTGTGATTAATAACTAAATGCATTTTGCTAACAAAGGATTTGAGGATTTATTTCAATCAATAAAATGTGTTATAAAGTAATTCTTATTGCCTTTTCACAAATTTTAAGACAATAATTCTTAGCTTGTTGCCCTAACTAAATTTATTGACAATTATATTCATCTCTTAGTCTTCAGAATTTTAAAGTTAAATTTCAAATACAAGTGACAATTATATTCTTCTTATAGTCTTCAGAATTTTAAATTTTAATTTCAAATAGAAGTGAAAGTGAGAACCATGTTCGTAAAATTATGGTAGGACAAAACTCTGAAGAAGAATTAAATATCTTGTTAGGTCCAACACTTCCTTGAGAACAAAAGGGAAAAAAAATAAATAAAAGAAAAAGTAAAAGATGAGAAGAAATCTGAAAAGACTATATATATAGACTATAGGGTACTTGTTTTGAAGGGAAAATTGAGGGAATGAGAAAAGAGAATATAATAGATGGATTAAATTAAGATAAAATTATTTAATTGCTTGATATAAAGTTCATAAATATAATTAAAATACATGGTAAAAAAAATTTCTATAACTAATCATGGTAGAGAGAGAAAATGAAAAGCAATAAATTACATAACCAATCAAATATGAGAGAGAATATAAATAATGTTTATGATTGGTGAACTTTATAGCAAGCACCTAAGTAATTTTACCTTAGTTTTTTTTTCATAAAAGTCGATAAAATGACAATTTTGTCCTTACATTAAAAGTGGGAATATAATAAAAATGAGTAAAGAAGTAAGGGTAAAAATATAATTTTATCGCATTACAAAAGGTGGAGTTTATTTATTAGGAAGGAAAGAGGAAGGAGAAGCTTTTTCATCATCAAAACCACCATAAGAACTAGCCACAGAGAACAAATAACTCTAAAAATCCAATTTAACCACTAAAGTACAGATTAGGTGAAGAGTGTGAATTGCGGGGTGAGTCTATGATACAATTTATTGCATCATGCAATGGGTTATGTGGCACAATTGTAGTCATTGATGTGATCCAATTGTATTACATGATGCAACAAAATAACAAGTATCACAATCCATTTGGTCAAAATTACATTGCATGATGCAAATAGACTCACCCGTGAATTACGTAGTATGAGTTATTGGATAAAATTATTATAATATCGATACAAATCTCAATTTTTATTTAATAATTTAGATCTATACTCCATACACTTTAGATTTTCCTGAAACCTGATTATTTTTTGTTTCCCAAGGTATTCCCCAGTCCAACAGGCCAAGGATTAATCCTCTGCGAATCTGAGTTCCATTTATTCGAATCCCCAACACTTACTTAAACGATCTAGTGAGCTAACCACTAGACCAATCAAATTTGGGTGAAACTTGATTCATTTAACCGTGTGTGTTTGTGGATTTACCTCGTCCAAATCCCATGTATAGGTAATAGTATCTCAATGATTGTACTAGTCTCTAGGCTCTTGCTTCTTTTTGGCTTGTGTAAGGAATCTTTCAGGGAGGAGACTACGTGTAAAGCTAAAGCCACAAGAAAATGATTGATGATAACTACTTTTTCCTTTTGTCGTTTTTCCCTTTTGTTTTCCCTCCTTCTTCTTTAGTCTTAATTCACCGGAGATTATGATAATCACTCCTCTTAATGCCCTTCTTTTTCATCATTAGCCATCACTTTTACTTTCTTGTCTTATCTAATTCACACTCTATGCTTCAAATTACACCCAAAATAACGTTATCATAATAATTATACACCACATTAATAATTATTCTAAAGGGAACTTCTCCAATAATTAATTAATTACTAGCATACAAGATGGAGTATATACATTATTGATTTGTTCCCCAAAAATTTTATTTATTTTAATTTATTAGTCTATGAATCATAAAAATATTAAACTTAATTCTTAAATATCCATTTGGTACGTGAAAAGGGGAGTTGAGATTAAGAAAAAGACAAAATTTATATGTTGTTGCTTACATGTTTTTATTAAGGTTAACCAATTAAAAAAAGATATGTGTAAATTTTGAGAAGATAACATAAAAAAAATTGATATATGTCTTTTTTTAATTGGTTAACCTTAGCAAAAACATATAAGAAAAAAACTGGGTCGGTCAGAATTCATTTCCCATGTTTGGTTTCTCGTGAAGAGAGATATTGTCTTTCCTGCGGTATTGCTCTTGTCCAAATTCGATGGAAAGTAGCAATCTTTGCTAAGATGGAAAGAAGCTGCCAAAGTGAAAATGTGATATATTTTTTTCAATTGGTTCCTAAAAGATTTTATTTATCTCAATTTAATCTCTAAATTATGAAAATATTAAATTTAGTCTCTAGTATATACATTGTGTAAAAATTTTGACCATCCATTTCATAATTTATTTTTTTTCTAGCAGGACAATATTGTGATACAAAATATATCGTTTTCAAAAACTAAATTTAATATTTTTATGATCTAAAAATTAAAAAAAAACTAGTGAAATCTTTCTAGCACCAAAAGAATAATTTCCTCTACAACATAATGTACAGTATCCATACATAATTAAACCATAAATAAACAACTCAAGTAAAATTTAAGAACATTATACCAATTTAACACCACAAAAACAAGTAGGAAACTAAATTAAACCTTCTCATCATCATCAACATCATCAGAAATTGATCATACAAAACACAATTCAAACTCATCATCATCATCATCAATTTTTCATACTGACTTTAGGCTTAATAACATTTGCCTTCTCAGTGTTTACCTCTAACACAGGACTCTCAAAGAGTGACTTAGGCTTCAGTGCACTCCTCATCACCTTATAAACCATCCTATAACTCACCGCCAACACATGTGTGTCCTCAAACCCTTTGGCCAGATCAAAGCCATGGCCCTCGATGGTGATCACCAGGCCGTTAGAATTTGCAAGATCCGCCATGGGGGACGAGAAATCCGGGAACCAGTTGAACTTTATCCCGCTCTCCATGCTCGACTCGAAAGCCACCAGGATGGACTCCTCAAAGTTGGGGTTCTTGGCATTCCTCAAGCACACATACACCTTCTCCTGGCTATTCCTGGCCAATGAAAGAGGGTGGAAAGAGACCTGGATCAACCCTATGTGCAAGTACTTGTACTTGCTCCTGTGCTCCCTAATGGAGTCCCTAGATAGGAAGTATATGTCTTTCTGCTTCGTCCCCACGGGGAAGGAGTTCTCTAGGCTCTTGATTTTGTAGCCATTGAGGAAGTTGATCCTGGAGAACAAGGTTGCCTTGTAGATTTGGTGGACCGGTACTTTGGTTATTCTGTTGCTTCGAGAAGTGTCCTCGAAGTGGGTTATGCTGTAGCTTCGTTCTTTCGTGCTGCCTTGGTCTCGGTCTCCTCCTGAGGAGAAGAAGAAGAAGAATGCTTTCACGTTATTATTGATGAGAAGATATAAAGCCTTTCTGCTAATTAACAATAATTTAAAATTATGAATTGACTCTCACTACTAAATAATTTTGAATCAAATTCTAATTACCTCCATCGTTAGTGCTTGAGAAGCTTTTCAGAACTGATTTTAGGGATCTTGATGAGCCTGATGCTGCAGCCATATATATCTAAAGGGTAGAATGAATAAGAATTTGTAAAGATTAAGGTATGAAGTATATATATAGAGAGAGAGAGAGAGAGAGAATATATATTATAAGAATTATTCTTACTTGATGGGGGCTTTGATGAATTTGTTTCTATAGCTTCCAATTAGAGAAGAGGTTTTAGCTTCTCCTAGTGATGGATCTTATCTGCCATTCAATAGAGGAGAGGCATTGGAGTTATATATAGGACTTTGTCTTTTTTATTGGGGACCAAAAGTGCTTTTTTTTTTCTTCATTAGTTATATTATTGAGCTCTATTAATTAATTAGTAGAATATAGCATGATGTGGCAAGTTATAATTTAGTAACGTTGATCTTTGAAAAGGAATAAGAGCTTGTTATATATATATAAAAACTAGTTTGACTAAGCTTATAATTGGTTCAAAATCGGTTATTTTCTTTAAAAGCGCTTATTTTTTAAAATGAGGTATTTAGTAAATTATCCATAAGTTCTTTCGAGTTGTAGTAAAAATAGTTTTTCAACTTTAAACAGAAGCTAGAAATTGGAGCTTCTGCTACAAAACAAAAGCAGAAGCTATAATTTAATTATTTTAGACAAAAATACTCTTACTAACATTTTAATATTTCCATTTACCTCTTCTTTCACCCTAATATGAGGTGGCAAGTTATAATTTATTGTCTTCTTTCTTGAAAAAATTCAGTTATCTCAATTTAATATGTGTCAAAATTTTTTGTCACTTTTTTTTTTTACTTTTGTTTAAAGTATGAAATTGTAAGATAATATATTTTTTAAGGACTAACTTTGATATTTTAATGATTCAACGAGTAAATTAAGACAATTAAAATGATTAAATTTATATTTTCGTGATTGATTTAGAGGACAAATAAAATCTATCTTTCAAAAGATTAATACAGTAATTTACACTACTTAAAAAAATTGATTTAATAACTAAAAATTACCATTAATACTCAATTTTCTTATAAAATAGTGACAAATTTTTATCACTAAATCATTTTATTAGAGTAGTGTTACTCAAAAATAATAATAATAATTGGTACTATTATTTAAGCTAGCAAAATATTTTCATACAAATTTAAATTAAAAAAATTTGTAGTCACATCATTAAAAATTTTTAAATTTTAATGATGGATTATTACTTGAAAAATTTATAATGCAAGATCATTGATTGTGCATGTTATAGAGATTCAAGAAGTAAATCATTAATCAAAATATTTTTTAAACGTTAAAAAGTACTTTTTCCTCCCATTCAATTATTATAAGAATCGCCATTATGATTTCCCTGCTTCGGCTTTTGCCTCGGCTGAGAATCATCTGATTTGATTTTCAAACAAAATTTTAATATTTTTATTTTGATTTATTACAATAAATTGTAAAACCATTTTTTAATGGGAGTAAAACCATTTCTTTATTAATATAAACCATTACCATAATAAATTCTTAATATTTGTGTTCCATGTCTTTACTGTATTGTACTGAATGTTGGGCGATAAAAAGTTAGCATGAGCACAAATTTAACGTGGCAGAAATGAGAATGTTGCGTTGGATGAGTGGTCACACTAGAATGAATAGGATTATTTTTTTTTGGCCAAAAGAATGGATAGGATTATTTTTTTTTGCCAAAAGAATGGATAGGATTAGGAATAATTATATTAGTGAGAAAATGGGAGTAGCACTTATTGTCGAAAAATTAGTTGAAACACGTCTTAGGTGGTTTGGTCATGTACAAAGACGGCCGGTAGAGGCTCCTGTACGTAGAGTTGACCAAATGGAAGATAACCTAATAACTAGAGATAGGGGAAGACCAAAGAAAACAATAGGAGAAACGATTAAGAGGGATCTAGCCACAAATAACCTAACCATAGAAAAGTGCAAAGACAAAACATGTTGGCGTCGCTTGGTCCATATAGCCGACCCAACCTGATGAAAAAAGATTTTAATTGTTTGATGTACTCGTTAAACAGTGGGAAAAAGCCCAAATGAAGCCCAAAAGGATGACACAAAGGAAACAGGAAATAAAAACATCAAAGATTACCACAATGTAGAAGAGCCCCAACAGGCCCAAATAATAGTAATGGGCCTAAATAATTCAAGTAGCATAGGACATTACCACAACGTGAGCCCACACATATCAAGACAAGTAATCGAGTTTGGATCCAGTGCAATTCCGGTGCAATTCCTATAAAATAGTAAAATACACATTTTTACTTTATTTTTGAAGTACTAATACGAATTTACTCTAACAATAACCCACTATGAATGGATTAGGAATGAAATTATTATCAATTTTGACAAATATCATCACTAAATAGCCTCGTGAGACTATTTTTTAATATTAATAACAATTTGGTCCCGAATCCATTAAGGTGATGATATTTGTCAACATTGATATTAATTTGGTCTCTAATCTATTCATAGTGGATTATTATTAGTGTGAGTCCGTATTAGTACTTCAAAAATGAAGTAAAAATGTGTATTTTATAGGAATTGTACTAGAATTGCACGGAAAGGAATTGCACTGGATCCAATTTCCAAGTAATCCCATCACCATTGCACCTTAATCATCGTCATTCTTCATTTCTCAAGACAAATTATAAATTTTGCCCACTAATGTCGTTAGATTAACATTTAATTAGTTAATAGAGAATTTAGTCAACAAAAAGTATAGTTTTTATTCATGTGTTTAAAATATAATATTATTAATACAATTGTGTTGTTTTTAAAAAATCCTAGCGGCCGCTTTCTCTTCTTTTTTTCTGCGTTCGTTCTTCAATCCGCTTTCTCCTGCAAATCTAGCAGGAGGAGTTGCCAAACCTAGTTTTCTTCTTCTTTTGTTATCGTCGTTTCATAAATAAGATAGGTATAAGAGTAACAACTCTGTTGGCAACACCAAGGACGGTGAGATTTTTCATCCTAAAGAAATAGGATCAACTGAGCTTACACTTTATTTATTTAGTTCAATAATTATTATGGTTAATTCTTCAGTATTATTAGATTGGAGTTTTCTAAATAGTTATAAGTTCCATTTGACTTTTTTTACAATATAATAAAAATTTAATGTTTTTTTTTAAAAAAAGAATTAAATGTTTTTTAACTTGTTCTCAACAAAAGGATTAGTTATTGTACTTGCGATAGATATTCTAGTTTAAAAAAAAAATAATAATTAATAGAAAATTGGGTGAATAAAAATATAATTTCTATTAATCTTTTTAAAATATAATTTTATTAATACAATTTAATTAAATGTTTTTTAACTTATAATTTTAAGACACGTATTAACAAAACTCTTCAAAATTAAATTTTAGAAAGAAAAAAAACGTGTATAAAAAGACCAAATTAAAAATTCTCTATATATTTATAGCACATACCAATGGAGGTCTAGTATAATGGAAGAGATGGTTTCTCATAACATGACGAATTAATATATGTATATATATTGTGAATTCTTGTCAGGACAAATGCTCATTTAGTGCCGAATGTTTATACTAAATTGCTCTTATATATATAATAGACATTTCGTATGTACACTCTGTAATTTTTTTTAAAATTTTTAAAAAATATAATAAAATAATTATAAAAAATAAATTTTAAAATAATAATAAATTAAATATTTGATAATTTTTAACTCTTAAGGTGATTTCGCACCCATCTTGTTTTTCTCTCTATCATTTTATTAAGTTCTCACCTATATTATTATTAATTTTTTATCTTCTACATTCTTTTATTATATAATTTATTTTGTATTGTTTATTATATAATAATTATTTTGTTATATAAAAAAAGTGTGATAAAATATATATATAACAGCATCTTAATATTGATATATACACATATACCCAATGAGTCCTACAAGGTAGACAATGGCACCTTGAAACCTTTCATATATACACTTCATTTTCAAAAATTTACACCCTAGACAAATTTAAAAAACATCTTAAAGATGACTCTTATCTCGAAAAGTTAATGCTGCACAGTCAATCAACAAGTACATTATAACGAAAATTGATCGAGAGAGTGACACATAAGTGGGTTCCACACTTAAGTAGAACCTCTCTCTTTACTTTTCTATGCTGTACAGCATATAATCTATTCTCCATTATAATGTGTGTTGAGCATGTCTCTGTCTCTTAACTATCGCTTCTTGAGTTTGGTCTTTAGAGATGGGAATTGAACGTTATTTGTTAGGAGTGTCACCCCTAATAATAAATTATGCAGTACTCAAATGAATATTCGTCAGGTACTCTCTCTAAAGAATACCCAAATTATAAACAACAAAAAATAATGTGAGAGTTGGAACAAACATAATTGTCGAATATATTGATTTTTCACATGTATCTTTCTATATGAGATAATGATGTTTGAGCTAGTTGAAATCTCATAACGAGGATAAATTTCTCTCGACAGAGATTTTTTTCATACACAAGACTCGAACCCGAGACATTATATTATATAAGGAGAATAAAGTATCTATCACTCCAACCAATCATCTCCTGACTAATTGTTGAATATACAAAGAGAGAGATAAGATCCAATGATCCATATGTCTCACGCCCACGCACATATAAATGCGTGTCACTTCTGCGTTGTGTGTGTAGCCGCAAACTTGTTGAATGCTTGCTAACGATATAATTAACAATTAATTTATTACACTCTTAAATTTATTAACTCAAATGAAAAAAATAAATAAAGAAGAAAAAAAATAAGAACACCGTCCAAAAACACATACAAGTATAAAAATATAAGCAAGTTGAGAAAAATAAACAAAGCGATTAATTACAAATATTCCAATATGCAAATAGTCTAACACGCTCCACTAATTATACTGACCATTGCATAGTTAATACTTTTTTCTGTTAATACCTGTTTAGCTTCATTATTACTCTCGTGAATAGACAAACTAATCATAGTCCATTACACTTACAAGTATTTCTTTATATTTTATTGTCAAGTTTTTTAATTAAAATAAAATATGTGAATTTTTTGACAAAAGGATCAGCCGAGAGAGATACGAATTGTTTAAATTATATACACGATACAGGTATAATTAAGTCCGTCTTCGGGAGAACCAGGTAATTTCTTGAAGTTAATTTCTTCGATGTAGGACTCGTAATATTATCGTCTCTTCAAAAGTCACATTGCGACACTTTATTCGGTGGCACTTCATTCGATTACGATCAACTCTCCCACCGGCGGTCAGAATCCTCTGTAGGTAACCCCCTTCATATATGAACATAAGTCTTTGAAAGAAATTACACCTTAAAAGCTAATTGTTAGAGTACAGTTAGAAAGATCTCAAGTCCTTATAAGAATTTTCGTTGAAATTAACCCTTGATGTGAGATCCGTTACATCACTTCTCGATTTTTTCATTAAAAAATGTTATAGCAAAGATGTAAAACTATATTTAAAGGTTGATATATATATATATATATATATATATATATATATATCAACCTTATAATCATTTTATTTGCTTTTTTACTTACATAATCTTTAATCTCCTTTCATAAAAAAAAAAAAAATTCTTCTCCTTCTTCCAACTTCCAAGTCAATTATGAGTATTAAATCATAAAAAAGACAGTGATGATTTTTGTATTATTATATTTTACAAAAAAATTTTATTTGAAACACTTATCTCAATATATGCAAATTCCTGAAAGTTGATGGATTGTGATTGTGTATTAGTCAATTATGAAATTGGAGAGCTTAATTCTTTTCATCAAAAGTAAATAATAAATATATGTTAGTTATTCGTATCCCCCGCGTATCAGTAGCGTAATTTTTTCTTCTCTATGGTATTTCTCAAAGTTTCTTCAAACTTTCTAATATCAATTATAGGTTTTTTTTGTCAAAACTCCAAATTAGTCCCTTAAGTTTGAACAAAGTTTCATATTGGTCCTTTATGTTTCAAAAAGTTTAAATTAATCCTTTATGTTTGCAAGAAGTTCCAAATAGGTCCTTCCGTCCACTTCCGTCAATTACTTAAGTTAAGTGCTGACGTGTTATGCCACGTCATTGCCACATTAGCGCCACGTCATCGCATATGATAGTAAACGATGACGTGACATGACACGTCAGCTTAAATGGACATGTAAGAGAGATGATATGTTCACATCAGGACGCCACGTCAGCACTTAACGGAATAAATAAACAGACTTGGACATAAGGATTAATTTGGAACTTATTGCAAACATAAAGGACCAATATAAAACTTTGTGCAAACATAAGGGACTAATTTGAGATTTTGACCTTTTTTTTATAGTTTAGCCTAAAGGTAATTTATTTCGTGTACTTCTAAGTAAAGTTGTTAAGATCTCAATTTAATTAGTAAAATCTTACGACTTTAAGATTTTATTTATAGAAATTGATCTCGATTTTAGATAAAATAAAAATATACTAGTATAGCACTAGGATTTCGATTTTATATGTATGATCCTACGATCTAACATATTACCTAGCTATCTTATGATCTTAAGATTTCATATTAGAAATTTATATTTTTGAAGGGAAAAAAATTCAAATATTACACTAATATATAGTACATTAATAAAATTGTTGTCTTGTGAAAATTGATGAAACATTAATATTTCAACTTATCGTACTTATTTTATGAAAAAATGATAATTTTTTGATAATTTTTATACTTATAAAAGAAATTTTATACTAACTAAATGTATTTTTATTTATTTTATAAAAATTATAGGAAATTTTATAATGACATTAATATTTCATTTGATACGTTTCTGCTTTAAGTAAATTATCCTCCATTCTTCTTCCACCCTTCCACCTAATTAATTCTAAAGCAGAAACTATATATATTTTGATTAGGAGCAAATTAATCTTTTAAAAAAACAAATTAAAAAATTTAAAAACCCACTTGAAAGAAATGTATACAAGCTTTCAGCATGAAATTATTATTCTCACATATTTACAACTCATTTATAAAATTATTTAAATAGACTAAAATTTTATTTTGGTCCCTCATTGATTTTCATTTTCTCATTTTGATCCTTCACATATTCGCAATTCTCAACACTTGCTCCCTCTCAAAGATGTCCATTTCCTCAATTTGATCCCTCGCACACACTTGCTCCCTCTCAAAGATGTCCATTTCCTCAATTTGATCCCTCGCACTCCCATTCTCAATTTGGTTCATCATAAAACATATAGTTATCGATTAATATCTTACAAAACAAATCGCTATCAATTTAGTCCTTTTATTTGGCTTTAAATAACTAATGGATTATTTTACCTAACTTTAATGTTGAAATGTTACCCAATTAATTAGCACCAAATGTAATTTACCTCAACATGTTTGTTAATTAGTAAAACCAAAGCCGCACAGAGGGACCAAATTAAAAACAATTTGTTTTGCAAGGAACTAGGACAAATTGAGAGCGCGAATCTGTCACTTGTAAGGGATCAAATTGAAGATACAAAAATTTGAGAAACTAAATTTAGAAAATAGGTGTTGAAGTCCCACATTGCTTAGTTTAATGGCTAATAAGCTGTATATATAGGCTAAGGTAATCCTCTCCCTTTGAGAGCTCTTTTGGAGTGAGTAACTTTAGGTAATTTTAATATATGAATATCCTAATTTTCTCTTTCCCTGTTTCAATATATGGATACTTTGTCTCATTGTCACTCACTTATTTGAACTCCTAAAGAAATTTTTATAGAGTTATCAAGAGGTTAAATTGTCATCTATCTATTAATTATTGGATCTGTTTAGAGATCTGTGTCAAAATGTTTTTTAAATATAAGATGACACAGATCTCAAGACAGATCCAACGACTTACAACTGATAAGCTTAAGCTATTGATAACTCCAAATACTCACTCTTACAATATCTGGTTAGTATTGTTATTTAAATTTAGGCAAAAGTACCTTTCCTAACCCCAACGTTTGGGGGCCATGTCAGTTTCGCCCCTAACGTTTTTTCGCTGTCAATTGTACCCCTAACGTTTTACGTTTCTGCCAATGTCACTCTTTTCACTAACACTGTCAAATATTTAACATTTTTTGCTGACGTGGCATCCTATGTGGCAAAACGTTCTTTTTTCTTTCAATTGTAACCCTAACGTTTTACATTTCTGCCAATGTCACCCTTTTCACTAACACCATCAAATATTTAATAATTTTTGCTTACGTGGCATCCTATGTGGCAAAAATATCTGACTTGGTATATTTTTTTCCACATCAGATTTCCTACTCATCTTTTCCCCATCAAAGTTGTGTCGTTTTGACCTCGGCATATTCCGTCTAAAATATAACTCAAACGCACGCGCTATTTTGCTCATAAAAACAACGGAGACGTTATCCATTCTCTATTTTAGGGTAACGTCTCCGACAAAATAGAGAATGGGTATCGTCTCCAACAAAGTAGAGAATGGATAACGTCTCCAATGTTTTTGTCTGCAAAATGGCATGTACGTTTGAGTTATATTTTAAAAGGAATATGATGAGGCTAAAACGACACGGTTTTGATAGGAAAAAGATGAGTAAAAAATCTGGTGTGGAAAAAATATGTCAAGTCAGATATTTTTGTCACATAGGATGCCACGTAGGCAAAAATTATTAAATATTTGATGGTGTTAGTGAAAAGGGTGACATTGACAGAAATGTAAAATGTTAGGGTTACAATTGACAGAAAAAAGAAACGTTTTGCCACATAGGATGCCACATCAGCAAAAAATGTTAAATATTTGACGGTGTTAGTGAAAAGGGTGACATTGGCAGAAACGTAAAACGTTAGGGGTACAATTGACAGCGAAAAAACGTTAGGGGCAAAACTGACAGGACCCCCAAACGTTGGGGTTAGGAAAGTTACTTTTGCCTTAAATTTATATATACTTTAATTTAATAAATAAATAAATAATTCTAGTTCAATATTTAGAACCGAACTCATCAAATACAACTTTCTAGTATACTCCACACACACACACACACATATATATATATATAGTTCAATATTTAGAACCGAACTCATCAAATACAACTTTCTAGTATACTCCACACACACACATACATATATATATATATATATACTCTAAAATGTACATAATACTCTCAAATTTTATATCAATAGCAGAGTTTTCAGACCTTGTACCTAACTCCCTAAATTTTTAATTTTAAATATAGAACCCCCTTCATAAAGAATTTAAAGTGTCATGTCAACAAAAACTATGTCATGTCAACATTTTTTAAGTTAATTGACGGGTATTCATTCATTTTGATGTTAATTATAAATAAACTTGGTAGTAATTTTGATTCAGTTTTTTTATTGTGAAATGATCGAAATGCTTTTCAATTAGTTTAAAAGATGCTAACGTGACAAAATATTTACTGACGTAGATGAACGAAATTCTTCACAAAAAAGATTATGTATCCAAAATTAAATGTTTAGGAGATTGAATGTAAGGCTTAAAAATTCAAGGGGTTTTGCGTTTATCATAGTCTTTAACTCAGAACCTTCTGTATTTTAACCGATATAATATTACATGACTTTGATTAATTAAAGATTTATGTGAGTAACAATATATAGTACAAGAAAACCGAAAACGATATGGTACAAATTGTGATGGGTGTAAAATAATTTCCAACATAATGATGACAAAAAGATTTCGTAGAAGAGATGGGAATAGAGAAATTAATTAGATGAAGCTGAACAAACCCAATTACTGCAAAAGTAAAATATTTTATTGATATTTTGAGCCAATCACATCAAACAAACTTTTATCCCCAACACTCGAATAATAATAGATTTTATGTTGTACAGACATTAAAAATAAGAGAAAGACATAGGGTATATTTGTTAAAGTGCAAATCCGATAAAGTACATAAAGTATTCGATATGAGCTGTTAGATGAGTTATGAGACTGATGTAGTATAGACACGAATCTCAATTTTTATTTAATAATTTGGATCTGCATTCCATATACTCTGCACGCACTTCACTGAATCCAAATCCGATCTTCGCATGATGTAAAACTTACATATAGGACCCATCTCCGGTATCTTTCTCTTTTGCTGGAGATTGAATCCTATGCTGTCCAGCATAGAAAAGTAAGGAGAGAGTGTGTATCCTACACATAATAGTTCCCACATGTAAAACCTATTTATGTGTCACTTCATCTCCTTACTTTTTTATACTCAGCCCTATGCCCAAAGTGCACAAACACACACTGCTGATTAATTAAGTTGGTCACCCACTAACACTATCTCGCTCGCTCGCGCGGCTTCTCTATTTCCTATGAAACTTTCCATTAATATTATTATTAACAATAACATATATATTGTGAGGGGTCCCAATGACCTTTTGGACGTGTGGAATTCGTGTGCACACCCAAAATGATCATAACACTTTCCATATCTATATATATATTCAACCTTAGCTTGCTGTATATATATATATATATTTTTTCAGCATTATACATACATGACACCATAAGTTCTAGCAGTAATTAGAAATTTTCAAGCAAGTTTTAAAGCTCAGAATTAATTATGGGTTGTGTGAGAGAGGATAATAATAATGAGAATAATAATGGAGAGGCACGTAGGGATAGAAAAGGTATTATTAGGGTTAATGCAACGAGAAGGAGAATAATAAGAAGAAGGACATCATCATCATCATCATCAGCAATGATCAAGTGTAATTGCTGCTGCCATTGTGTTCTTCAATATCCAACCCTTCTGGAAAGGTTAGTATATATATATATATATATATATGTACTTATTTTTTTATATTAATTTGTTGAGATTTAGGAGGCAAAAATTGTAGGAGAAATAGTAATTAAGTCGAACCTAAAAGTCTTTTTCTTCTTCCTTCTGGTGCTGCTTTTTCTTAGTACAATTCTTTCTGTTAGATAGATGATAGATCTAATTAATCATCACTAACGATTCAATTTGATAGTTATGTTGAAACTCAAGTGATCTGAGGAATTTTTTCTTCTAAGCTAGTTGTTAAGAGAGAAGAATTAATTTATTTGAGTATTTCATTGAGCATATCATTCTATCAGATGTGGGCTGTATTTTTTCAACACTCTTCTTCAAATTGAGCTCTTTGTCAATTGTGACTTGTCTTTTTTTCTTTTTTTTTACTATCTTTGACTTATGTTCTTTTTAAGTATTAGAACTTTTTCTTTTTCTTTTTTTATTTGGGTTTGTATTTTTTTTTTTTAATTTGAACCTCAAAAGCCAGAGTTTTATTTTCCATTAGTAATTAGTCCCAAACACATGAATTATCTCTATATATAATTTCATTTGTTTAAATTTGTTTCAAGTATATTATTACTTCTTATAGTATATATCAAATAATGTTAATTAATCTGCGAACAAACCTAACTAACTTGATATATTTATTTGATCCCATTATATTAATTTAAGTGCGAGCGAGTTCTTATCTACAATCCCAACCCATGCGGTGTTTATATTCTTGAACCCTCTAATGGTAGATCTTCTCCAAGTGGAGTTTCAGAACAAAGACAAGTCTCCTTTCCAGACTCACGCACCTAACATGTGGATCTTCTTTGCGTCCACCTGCGTCCACTGCCTCGGCCTCGCCTTCGAGATGAAGATCCAGACGTCTTCCGGAACTCTCCTTTGCTCTATCATCACCAACTTTATTCTCTTCTCCGGAGCTCTTTCCTCTCTCTCGCTCGCCTCCGTCTTCCTCCCACGCGCCCTCGGATGGCTCTGCCTTAGCCTTTCCACAGTCTTGCCCTTCGTCGCATTGGCTCTTCCTTTCCTCTTCTCCGCTTCCAAATGGTTTTGCTCAAAACTTTCTGCTTCCAACAAGCTTTGCCTTCCAAAGTGAGACATCATGAGATTGGATCCTTTACCGTGTTGCTGTTGTGCGGTTCGGACCGTGACAAACTTTTTAGCCACGGTTTCGTCTTCAGTACCAAACCGCACAACAGCAACAGGATCTGTGTTGAGACATCATACATGGTCATTAATTAAGTGAAGTCATGAAGTTTGGTTATCATCTAGATATATATACACACATTAGTTTTTACCTTATAAAAGGTGCAATTTTGTAATGTTATATGCTAATTAAAATTATATGTACTTTAATTTTAATGTTATATTTTGATTTTATATAATTATGAGACTTAGGTCCATATATATGAAACAGTGAAAAAAAAATGAGTACATTTTTAATTGACTGTCACAAGGAAAATAAAAACTATTTTTAAAATTATATTAATTATTTTAAAATGTTTCGAGGAAAATGATATATGTAGAGTTTATGAGAAATGCTTTATGAGCTTTGCTTCCAAAGTGAGATCCATATATGGTGAATTGAACTCAAGTTTGATCATTATTTTCATCTATACATGATTAGTTTTTACCTCATCAAATGTGCAATTTTGTAATGTTATATGCTAATTATATCTATATATATATGGTTTTGGAGTTTTTGGTGTCACACAACCAAAGTGTGACACCAAAAAAATAACTTCCCTCAACTTCCCAATAAATAACCAACTTCTCACAAAATAGCTATATTTTATAATTAAAAAATACAAAAAAAAATAATATGATTGGAGGATGTGGGAGAGAAAAAACAAGTATGATAGGTGGTTAATAATAAAATGGAAAAGTGCATAACTTCTCATTTTTAATTTTTTTTATTTTAAATTATGATAAAAATTCTATTTAAAAATTTTTGAATTATCAAATATTTAATTTTTAATGGTTTTAAAATATAATAACTATTTTATATCATATTTTTTAAAAAAATTTAATAATAAATTACATGTATGCACGTAGGTGCATGCGAAGCCTCTAGTATATATATGGCTTTGGACCCTTCTGGTCATTGGGGTCACAAAATAATTATATTTTTGATAATTAAAAAATATGGAATAAAACATGATTGGAGGAGATATGAGAGAAAATGAGATCATGGGTAAGGTAGTTAATAAAAGTGGTGAGAGAGAAATTAAAAATAAAAGTAGTTATTGAATGATTTATTATATTAAAAAACAATAATAAAAAATATTTTTATAGTAAATTAAAAAAAATGATTGCATGCACCTTGGTGCATGCGAAGCCTCTAGTATATATATATATGGTTTTGGACCCTTCTGGTCATTGGTGTCACAAAATAATTATATTTGATAATTAAAAAATATGGACTAAAACATGATTGGAGGAGATATGAGAGAAAAGGAGATCATGGGTAAGGTAGTTAATAAAAGTAGTGAGAGAGAAATTAGAAATATAGGTAGTTATTGAATTATTTATTATATTTAATAATAATAATATTTTTAGGAAAAAACTTAGGTCCATTTCCTTATGTCCATTACATCAAGTTCCACCAATCATATATTGTATTTACACTATCTCTCTTTTATGATTGGTTATATAAAAGGTGGTCTTCTATATTCTCTCTCTATTGTGATTGGTCATTTAAACACTTTTTGCCACGTGTCATATTTATATTGGAAAACTTGATGTAATGGACATAAGTTTTTTCCATATTTTTATATTAAATTTAAAAAATGATTGCATGCACCTCGGTGCATGCGAAACCTCTAGTATATTATCTATATTTATATGGCTGTGAGTCATTGGGGTCACAAAATAGTCATATTTTCTAATTAAAAAATACAAAGAATTTATATGATTGGAGGATGTGGGAGAGAGAAAACATATATGAGGGTAGTTACTAAAAAGGTGGAGAAGTGAATAACATAACTATTTAAAAATTAAAAAACTATAAAATAATTAATTTTTAATGATTTTAAAATATAATAATTATATTTTAAAAAATTAAGATTAGATTGCATGCACGTAGGTGCATGCGAAGCCTCTAGTATATTAATATGGCTGTGACCCCTTCTGGTCATTGGGGTCACAAAATAGCCATATTTTCTAATTAAAAAATAACAAAAAAATTTGATTGGATGAAAGGTAAGTGAGGAAGTTGAGATATATAAAAATATAATGGAAGGTAGTGGGAGAGAGAAAACATATATGATGATAGTTACTAAAAAAGTGGGAAAGTAAATAACTTCCCATAATTTAATTCTAATTAATTATGATAATAATTCTAATTTAAATTTTTAAAAACTATGAAATATATTATTTTAAAATATAATAATTATATTTTAAAAAATTAATGATAAATTGCATGCACGAAGGTGCATGCGAAGCCTCTAGTATATATGTGTGTGTGTGTGATAGGGCACCACTAAATAACTAGACGGCCGGCTTCCCTACCTGTCACAGTACCCACGTAACACTGTACACCACTCGATTACAGTACACTATGTCCGAGAACACTGCACACCTTGTAGCTTTCAGCCACCAACACGTCCATCGTCACGTCTATCCACTTTAACCTCCTCAAACACCCTTATATAAGCCTCCAACCTAGCAAGAGTTCGACATGACTTTACTACCCACGGAATTCTCTAATTAATCTACGACCCGAAGCTCTCTTTGTAAAGTACTCATCAATAAATATATATGTGTGTGTGTAATTTATTTTTAATTCTTATATGAACAGTAAGCACACTAGAGCAAAAAAATTACATTTTGGTGAGTAAAAAATCGATGAGGGGTTGGATCAGGTTGACCGGTGTTTAATCGGGAATCAGACCATTTTTTAGGGTTGATCCAATAAATTTTTTTTTTTGCTTTTTTTATTAATTATAAGCTCAACATTTTCACTTATATTTGAGTATATGCATGCATTGTGTATTTTATAATATTAAATCTCTTATGATTATGGAGCAACTAACATAATACATAAAAATATATAAGTGCTTTAATTATTATTATTTGAGCTTACTTTTTTCATATATATAGGTAAATTAAATCATATAAATGACTCATTATATTTAAAAGTTATGAATAAAAAAGTATATTTTTCATAATATAAAATGTATTATTCATATTAATATTAATAAATTATTATTTTTATATTTATAATATCATTCGTTTCAACCGGTGGAACCGGTTAGCCCATGACCCAGAAGACTTTCCGGTTCAATGACCAGCTCGATTTTTAAAACATTGGTTTAAATAGTATATCTTTTAATTTTAATCACTTGATTGTGAATCTATTCGAGGTAAATTCTTATAAATTAATATAAATCTCTTTTGATATTAAAAATAACATTAATTAAATAATTTAAAAAATATATTAAAGTTCAATAATACTAAATTTTGTTCCGAGAATTTGCAAGACAATAGGTCCATGATCACATCTTACATCTCCAAGTGGTACTACGTTGTTCAACTTTGACCAATTTAGTAGGTAAAAAAGGGAAAAAAAAAATTAAAACTGATTTAATGATGCCATCATTTATTTATATATCTTATTTGATGTTTTAAACGCGATCTTCTGAATTGCTTGACTAGAAATTTGAGAACATATATCAATCTATTGACTGTCTTTTAAGTGCAGAGTAAAGTTATTGACTTTAAAGTTGTTAAAAAAATTTATCGTCCCATTTAAAAACAGTAATAGAATTTTTAAAAAAAATATCAAACTAAATCATACTATAGAAAATTCAAAAAGTATTTAATATTGTTCGAATAACTCTAACTCAATAATGCAGAAGAAGAATAATTTATAGACAGTGTTGAACTAAAAAAGCAAAATAAGAGCACAACTGATCTTATAAGTAAGATAATTTTAAGATGAAAATTCTCACCGATCTTAATATTGTTAATAAGATATTTACCATTATACTTCTTTCATATCAGAGAAATTGTGTTATGAACAAATGTAAATATCATAGGCTTCTCCATCAATGTGATAAAAGATCGAGAGCTGAACAATTAATAGAATTAATTAAACCTACTCAATGACAAAAAATATATTATGTAATTATTCAATATATACTTTTGTATGGACTGACTTAGAAATAATTGTAGAAATATATATATTATGTTTTTTAAGAAATAGAATTATATTATGTTAGTTGTGTGTAGAAGATAGCATTGTATCTCAATTCTCAACCAAGGTTGATTTCATGGACAACATTTTGATATATATTAATTAAAATATATTAAAATAAATCATACCAATAAGCAAAGGAAGTATATAATATATATATATATATATATATATAATACCTCGAAGATGTATGTTCATATATATTTTCAATAATTTCTTAATATTATTTGTTGTTAGGATTTAATTTTAGGGGGATATATATTTTTGAATGTTTAAACATGAAAATGAAATAATGATCTATCAAAGTATAAATAAATCAACATGCTTTACACAGTAATAGAAATGTTTATTAGTCATTTTTAATATATACTCATATGATTATATATATCTGTATTCAAATTAATTAAAGCAGACAAAACTACTTTGAATGACATATATACTTCCAATAAAATCTAACAAACAACTTTTTGGCCAAACCAAAAGAGATAAATAGTAGCATAATTTATGATGATTGGGTGATGTGCGAGAAATTTGGTGCAAATATTTTATGGAGTTCAATATAAAATTCTTTTTCATATTCCATCTTATAAATTATTAAGACATACCTACAATTCATAAATAATTAAATCCAAACCTTCTCAATAATTAGAACAACCCAACATTAAAAGTAGCTACATATATGATTTATGATTAATTAATTAATTCTGTACTATTTATAGTCTTGCCACTACCACTCAATCCAAGAGAATTACAACTGATTGACTAAATCACTTCAAATATATATATATAATCAATAACATCATTTATTAATTTAATTTGAATTATAACTAACATTAAATTTTTATTCACATAAACTCTGGTGTTAAAAGTAGAATCTGATGTTACTTTAGTTGTCATAGTCTATGCTAATTAAAGATAATTTATAAGGTGGCATTAAAGTTATATATATAATTATAATAATTAAATTAATAAATAATGTTATTGATTTCATATATATATATATATATATATATGAGGTACAAAATTGAAAATTACTCTATTTATCCTATTAAAAAAAAGAAAAATACTCTATTTATAATGGATTAAAATAAAATTTCTCCCTATCCCCATTCTCTTTCCTCCCACGGAGATCCCCATATATATATTTAAAAAATAAAAAAAAAATTAATATATATAAGAGTAGACTTAATTTTAATAAAAAATAATCTATAAAATTAGATAAAAATACTATATTAAATAGATCTAATTACAAAAATAATAAGCACATATCTTAAGTATATTAAAATATAAACATTAATAAAAACATAATTATATAAATATTAAAATATTATATAATAATATAAAATAAAATTATATAATTATCCCGCGAGACAGAAGACATACTTCCTATCCCTGAACTAATTTCGAATATTACTTTTTTTCCGTTCCTATTCAAGTAAAAGAAAATCCTTGTATATGGGGGAATTTTTACCATCCCTAATCTCATATAGTAGTTGTTAAACTATCACCCATTTGGGGAAAACATCTGGTTTGACATTTAGGTTGATATATATATATATATATATATATATATATATATATATATATATATATATATATATATATATATATATTTATCTTATTTTAATTTCGTGTATATATATATATATACCCTCTATATTTATTTCTCTCTTTTACATTATGACAACATATCAGGTTACTATTTTACATGAGTAAATCCATATCCATTATTATATTTATGTATGTCTAATTGTTTAGACAACAGAAAGCATTTTAAGATTAACTTATTGATATAGTCCCATATATATATAATGGTTCACTTTAAGATTAGGTATACATGAAAGATAATCCAACAGTTTATGATTACCCCCTGATGATCACAATTCCATTATATATAAAAAAAAAATTGAACAACTGCACAATAATCCATGCATTTGATGATAGTGTATTAATTAAGATAAAATTTAGCACAAATTTTCCAAAATCTCCTAAACCATTAATTTGACAATATCTAAACTAAATCCAACACAATCACTTTTGTATCAAGAGAAATGGCACCAAAGATTTGCAGTATAATGACTTAAAAAGTTATTTCTAAAAACTTGAACATTGACTGCATGCACTAACTATTACCCATATCTTTGAAAATCCCAAGTTGACTTCAACTTGAATGAATGGCTTAAGCCTTTTAATTATAGTTGACTTTATATTCTCTCAATCTCATTATGTATATATATATATATATATATATATGTATGTATGTATGTTTGTGTTTGGTAAGTTTTGGTAGAAGATTAATTAACAAATAGAATCAATCTATATCTTTGACTGACCATTTACACACTTGCAATCATCTAAATGAATTCCACGTGTCACCATTACTTCTTTCTTGTTCTCCTTTTAGTGTTAGGTATTATTAATTTAGTTGTCACCCAGTGAATTATGTACTTGATTGGGTAGAGTGTAAATGAATTGATCGAGCTTTTCATAAATTAAACTATTCAGATTCTATTTCATCAAATGTTCAAATTAGGCTCAATTATATTCATTAATAGGGATAAAAATTCAGTGTTAAGGTACTATTGAATTTCAGTATATTCTTTTAATCATGTAATGACTTTTGTTAATATTAATAAAAATTTATATTAATAAAAACTCACTTTGAATGAATTATGGATCAACTAATTGGAGGAATGTACTAAAGTTCAGTATTACCGTATTAGTGAACGTTAACATCTCCATTTGTAGAATGAGGTTGATCTTGATATTTGATGCCAACTTGATTAATAATAAAATATTATTTTATATAATATATATTGATGTTACGAGAAATGGTTAAGAAGCTCGGAAGGAGCCAAGCCAAGGAAATGAAAGGCTTAACCTATTTTTATGCAGAGAACTTAGGACCTTTGTATGCAAAGGAATCAAAATCTACATAGTTCGAATGATTTTTATATATTGGAGATCTTTATAGTTTTGAGGAACTTTTAAAAGATGAGTTCAGGATTACTTTTCTTGAGTGTGGTCACACTTATATATATAGGTAGAAGATGACGATGTATGGATGGGAAACTTGCAAGTAGACTTGTTCAGGGGTCGAGCCAAGATTGAGTTTAAGTCCATGGGCTTTACATATATATGCCCAAGTCTATATAATTTAGTATTCATTACAATAGGCCAATAATTAAGTATTTATCCAAGCCTATGGACTAAGCCCGGGCTTAACCCATTATTATACATAATCATAAAAAAATTATTAATTCTTTAGATTTTGTTTTTATTTGTTTAGAACTATCACATCTGGGATGGTGGGTGGTGTGCGGTGGTGATGGTGGGTAGTGGTAGTGGGTGGTGGTGGTGAAAAAATTAATGGGTATAATAGTTATACTTATATATTTTATGAGTAGGGTTTTGGTACTATTTGGGCTTTGGCTCGCGTATCTT
The DNA here is from genome assembly GCA_014851425.1 of Senna tora. Classification (NCBI taxonomy): domain Eukaryota; kingdom Viridiplantae; phylum Streptophyta; class Magnoliopsida; order Fabales; family Fabaceae; genus Senna; species Senna tora. The sequence continues at coordinate 3,364,426 of CM026265.1, read as the reverse complement.
TAACAAATTGAGTATTTGATAATGGGTAAGACCCAAGTACTATCTATACCCAATTCTTAATGTTTGGTAGTTAACCCATGAATTTAAAACTTGGATAATTTTATAGGCTACCTATCCCATAAACAAGTGTACCTACAAAGATGTACAATCTCACAGTTGCCTCTCACACATTTAAGTCAGCAATGACATAGAAAAAAGAAGGCAAGGGAATGTGTAGAAGTCATAGAATGCACATCCAGAGGGAGCATAACCTCCCTTTATATATAGAGTTAAGCCTCAACGCTGTGGCCTATTATAAATTATAGATAAGTATTATAAGAACTCAATTACAAAAATTTTAAGTACAGGGACCTCAAAAGTATAGAGTGAATTATAGGGACAAATAGATTACTAATTTAACAAAAAAGAAACGATTAAACTTCTGAATTAAGATTAATGACTACAATAATTGAACCATGGCCTCATTCTTTCTCAATTTCCTTGCACAATCAACAAGTCCGTAACATATTCCTAAAATTAAAATTCCTATATGATGATTCACTACCTATAGCTAGCATGTATACCCCCCAAAGAATCCAAAATGTAAAACATTTTTCCATTCATCAACGAAAAATTCTTAGGTACCATGTCTTATACCACATTATTTGTGTGAAACAACATAAATGACGTAGACACAACACATGCACCTAAGAACTTCTCTAGGAGAATGGATTCAATGTTGTACAACACTGAACAATCAAGAAAGAGATAGACACGATGATGGACCTCACATGTGACTATGTGAGCCTCATTTGTTGTGGAGTCCACTACTCCTATGTCTGTTTCTCTCTCTCTCCTCTTTACTCATCCGCGTTATACAACACCAGATTCTTCTTCGACCGTATCGCGCTATCAGAGAATGGAGACAGTGGAATTGAGTTGTATGGATTGGACGAGTTGGGATTCAGGCAAGCTAAGAGGAGGCAGGGAGAAAGGACTCTTGGTGGAGCTGCCTCTCCTAATCTCTTGTATTGTGAGCAATGCTGCTACTGTGTTCCTGAAGATTCCTTCTCCTGCCATTGTTATGGCTGCTTCTCTTGCTTCTGCCCTCTCAGCTTCTAGCTCCAACTCTTCTGCTGCAAATACTGCATCTATCATCCTCTCACATCTCTTCACAAGTTTTGAGATTTGCTCTGTTGCAAAAAATGGTTGCCCTAGAACTTTCTGGATGAATGGCAACCTTAGTAGCCCTCCTGTTCTCTTGTCATATTTCTTCAGAATTTTAGCCAACCCTGACCAATAATTCAATTTTTCAGTACTTAATTAGTTAAAGAGGATTTTGTTCCAATATTGTAAGAGAAAAATTTTAATGTATTTTACAAAGAATGTTTTTATCTAAAATTAGTTAATTTTATTATTACTTTTGTTAATCTAGGTTACGAGTAGATGTTCAGTGGTACGGTAACACCGAACTTCAGTACATCCCTCCAATCAATTGGTTCCTAAACCATTCAAGGTGGGTCCTTATTAATGTGAATTTATATTAATATTAACAAATAGCTTTACATGATTAGAGAGATGTACTGAAATTCAATGGTACAGTACCATTAAACTTTTATCCCAAGTTAGATAGAATGTGGTGTCAACTTATAGTTGGGCTTGAATTGAAGTCCAATAACACAATGGACTTAAACATAGTATAGCTAATGAGAAACAATGGGCCACATTTTGGCCATAAAACAATGGGCCTGTTTGAATATAGATTTTAAAACAATTATTTGAATTATTATTTAAGACAGGAAATAAAATAATAAAATACGTGCTCAGGGAAGATAAAAAAAATAAAAAAAAATTAAAAGATGTTATAAATTTTAATTTTTTTTAAATAAAAATGTACAAAAAATTATTTAATTGCCATTAGCATGTACTATTATTTGGAGAGGTGAACAACATCCAAACATGCCCATATATATATATATATCTCCGTCCCAACTTAACATTCACAAATTCTATTTTGTATTGCATATGGAATTTTCTTTTTGGAAAAAACTAACCAAGTTTTTTTAATAATATCCTTTAATTTATACACTCGTTTTCTTTAATGATTAATCATGTAAAATTTAATTTTCTATATTTTTTTCACTTATGATTAATCATACAAATATTTTTTTCTACACGTCTTATTTGTATTAAATAACTTCATAACAAACACTCAAAAAATTTATACATCTTATATTTACTCTTTTGTTTTTCTTTTTCAGGCTTATAATATAAAATAGTTCTATTCAAGGTATATAATGGAAGAGAATTCCATGAAGTTGAGGTTTCCTAAATTTGTAAAAATTTTCTTTACATGTATAAAATATTTTTTTAAAAATTTTTTTAGACTTTAAACCAATCAAAAGTTAGTATTTGGACAACTTCAAAAATTCTAAGAAAATCTGAAAATGAATGAAGACAAGTATACAAGTAAAACACCTGTGTAATTAATGTTGCTGTAGTTGACTAAGAGCACCATTTCTCCATGGAAATCCACAATATCTCTTCTGATTTTGGCCATCTCCTCCTTATAATTTGTTTCTGAAGCTTCAATTCCCTTTGGTCCCCATCTATCACACACTCCTTTCATCCTCTCTTCCAATTCCTGCATCCATCAATACACCAATTTCATAAAACCAATTTCATATGCATTATATAATAACCACCAAGAAACCAACAGGTGGTTGGTTGGAGTGGTAGGGTACTTCATTCCCCTTAAGCAAAGTCTTGAATTTGAGTCTTGTGTATGAAAAAACCTCTGCTGGAAGAGATTTACTCCCGTTATGAGATCTCAGTTAACTCGAACCGGATTACTTCCAATAGGAAGACACATATGGAAACCCAAAGTAATAATAACAACCAAGAAGCCCAAATTTTTTCCCCTCATATTTTTCTTTTGTTTGTACTATTATAATAAAATGTATTCATATGGATCTAATGAGTTCATGAAAATTTTTATTAAAAATTGTCAAAATTTCCCGGAAAATTTGAGGGCAATTTTTTTTTAAAAAAAAAGTGAAGTTTTTCGATAAAAAATTAACATGTGTGAATATTATATAACTTAGCTCTCTCATTGATTTTTTTAATAAAAAATTATATAGTTTTATTTTGATATAAATAATTAACTACATATAATTTTTTTTCTAAAATTATTCTAAAGTAATCTTATTTGATGTATTGCCAAGGGATACTTTTTTTTTTGGATGAAGCCAAAGGGTCACCTCTACCAATAGGATTTCAAACCTTGATTCATCTTGTTATGATAGATTAATCTCTCCCACTAAACACAAATAAACAGCCTTCATCGGTGACTAATGCACAAAACGCTTTCGAACAAACTTGCTTGCTAAGTATGTATAGTTCTACTCTTTAAAAAAAAAAAGTTATGTGGTATTTGGTTCCAGAGAAGATATTTAAATAATAAATGAAAGTGAAAATAAGTGAGAGGGAAAGAGAATATAATTTTAAAAAATAATATATTTAGTATGTAAAAAAATAAATTAAATTATAGAATGATTAAAAAAAGTCAATTTTATCCTTACCTACCCTTCTTAACATTCCTCACCGGCCAAGACATTATTTTGATAATTTATTAAGACTAAATTGGACATTTTATATACCACTTCTCTACTCCATTTTTAACTTCCCCCTCCAACAAAGAGAACTCATCTTCCCTATCTTCCCTTTGTCTCCAATCCTCTCCAACTAAACATATCCTAGATTCATACTATTTTGATTAACCGATCAAATAACGGTGGTTAAATTTTAACTAACTGTGACTAATCGAAACAACCTGAACAGCATAAAATTCAAACTTGTACAACTTTCCTCCGACTAAACATGTTCCAACTTTGAAAACCAGTAAGATCCAAAACTTAGTTCCCTAGAAGGAACTAATCTCTCTAAAGTAAAAACAAAAACAAAAAAACAGAGCACCCTAAAGTGAAATCATGCATGTATATATATATATATATATATATATATATATATATATATATCGAGTAAAATACTGTTTTGATCCTTTACAGATGTTTCTTTTGTCAATTTGGTCCCCCACAGATTAAACTGTTAGTAATTTGGTCCTTCCGTTAATTAACTTGATGACATGTCAAGTTAAGTTGTGACTCAACAATTTTTTTTATTTGACTAAGCATTAATTAATTTAGAGTAATTTATTTTTTATTTTAAAAACCTTCTATATATATCCATGATCATGATTCATGAGTATTCTATTCACCAAAAAGCAAAGAACAGAGTAGGAGGAGCACCTGATGGCGTATAACAAAATCCTCCTCTTGCTCCATGAAGAAGCCATTGAACTTGTCAATCTCATTGTTCAGCAAATACACAAACTCTGCCTCCGCCTTCCCGTGCTCCGGCAACGGCGCCGCCGGTATCCGCCGCCGCCGCACCAGCTTCTTCAACTCCTTGTACGACAAGAACTTGTCCCTCCACCCCGGCAACGTCTCCTCAATCTGCTGCTTCAATCGCTTCCCAAATTTCATATCTTATATATATATATATATTTAATAAAAAGAAACAAAAATATATCTTTGAATTTGAATGAATGAATGGATGGATGGATGAAGATGGGAAAAAGGGGAGTGGGAGGGTTTTTATTAGGGAGGATTTGGTAGAATATTAGAGGCATATGCTTAGCGTGAGATGAAGTAGGGGTTAGAAAGAACCAAGCATAGAGAATTTGTTGGGAGGGATATTCGGTTCATTACAATATTACATGGTCGTACTTAAGACCATGACTTTGAAAAAACATCATCTTTTCATGCATGCTATACTATGTAGTATAGAGTAGGTAGGGAGCAATGGAGCATATAGGTGGGGACTTGGAAGATATTTTTTTTTTTAACTAAAATTCTATTTTGGTTTCTATCGTTTAGTACTATTTTCAATTTGGTCTTTAATGTTCGCGCAATTTTAGTTTGGTCTCTCATGTTTGTGATTCGTACTGATTTGGTCTTTAATGCTTGTTCAGTTTCAATTTGGTCCCTCACGTTTGCGATTGGTACTAATTCAGTTCTTCCATTATCCATGTACTAAAATTGCTTAATGAAACGTTGTCGTAATAGAGGAGTCAAATTGGTATCAACTATAAATGTGGGGGGACCAAATTAAAATTAAGCAAACGCTAGAAACCAAATTGCTATTAATAGCAAATGTAAGGGACCAAATTGAAAAAAGTGTTAAATGTTAGAGATTAAAATAAAATTTTTGTCAAAGTCTTTTTACGCGCATATCTTGTGATCATTTATGTATTGAACAATAATATTCATCTCATTCTTTTTAATTATTACAAATTAAATGGCCCACATGGTAAATAAAAATAATAATTAATATACAAATGAAATTACACAAGATATATCTATTTAATTTTTTAAAAAAAGTTTACAAGCGGGTTAACTCAGAGAAAATGAAATTTCTCATTGGTTGGGTTGGGTTCTGTCGTTTAGTACTATTTTCAATTTGGTCCTTAATGTTCGCGCAGTTTTAGTTTGGTCTCTCATGTTTGCAATTTGTACTAATTTGGTCTTTAATGCTTGCTCAGTTTCAATTTGATCCCTTACGTTTGCGATTGGTACTAATTCGGTCTTTCTATTATTCAGGTATTAAAACTACTTAATGAAATGTTGTCATAATAGAGGATTCAAATTGGTACCAACTGTAAATGTGGGGGACCAAATTAAAGTTAAGCAAACGTTAGAAACCAAATTGGTATTCATAGCAAATGTAACGGACCGAATTGAGACTAAACAAATATTAGGGACCAAATTAAAAAATGTGTTAAATGTTATATATTAAAATGAAATTTTTGCCAACGTTTTTTATGCGCATATCTTGTGAGTCTCATTTATGTATTGACTATTGAACAATAATATTTATCTTATTCTTTTTATTACAAATTAGAGTAAATTACACTGTCCTCCCCTAAGAGATGCTAAAATTACACTGCCCTTCCCTCTCGTTTGCAAAATTACACTGCCCTCCTTTGAGAGATCAAAAGTCATTACACTTTGATCCAAGACACCATTCTCCAATAAAAAAAAGTCTAAAAAGTCAAATTTTTTCAACTTCCAATACAATAAATATTCATGACTAAATTATCCCTCACAAAAGAATGAAACTCTATAAAATGTGACCTATACATACTTTCATCCTCTTATAATAACATTGTTTCATTTTTTTTATTGTCTTTTATTATTTTATTAGTATTTATAGTAATTATTGTTGTTAACAAAATAAAATTCTAAAAAAAAAGTCTGTAACTTAAAATAGTTTATAGATTTTTATATTAATAATATAATGTAATGTAATATAAACATCTATTATTTTACTTAATTTTCGATAATTAAATTTAATATATATATTAATATATAATAATAAAATATATCAAAAAAATTTGTTAGGTGTACTAGAATTCAGTTTTATAAATTTTTTTGGTAAAGATTCAGTTTTATAAATTTCGGTGAAGCATAACGTTAAACATTTTTTATCTTGTGTGAGGGTCAATTTAGTCATGAATATTTATTAGTCATTAATATTTATTATATTGACTTTTTAGACCTTTTTTTAGTGGGAGAATAGTGTTTTGGATCAAAGTGTAATGACTTTTAATCTCTCAAGGGAGGGCAGTGTAATTTTGGAAACTAAAGGGGAGAGCAGTGTAATTTCAGCATCTCTCAAAGGAGGACAGTGTAATTTACTCTACAAATTAATATACAAATGAAGTTACACAAGATATATATTTAATTTTTTTTTTTAAGTTTACAAGCGGGTCACCTCAGAGAAAATGAAATTCTCATTGGTTGGGTTGTTTAGGTGAGGTGAACCGTTTTTACTTTTCAAATGTATTTGTTATGTCACTTTATTTATATATTAATTAATTAAATTCAATTATTTATTATGTTGGGGTTTATAATTTGAAAAATAATATAATAAATATTATTCATTAATACATAAATGATATGGTGCAAATTGTGCCACTTCAATTATGCATTGATCAATAAAAGTTAACAAAAAATTTTCTTTTATATATTATGTAGAACTCTTAGTTAAAAAAAATAAAAAAAAAACATTAAATAAATATTATTCATCAATACATAGATAAAATAAAATAATACAATGCTGAAATATATTGTAGAAAAAGTTGGGTTCTCGCCTTGTTGAAACTATAAAATTCACATATTCTTTATTTGGTTCCACCCACAAACTTTGCTCTCAAAGTCCTACAAATTAGTACATTACTACATTAATTAGTTAGCATTACTCACAAAAAGCACACTTTTTTTAAATGTTTTAAAATGTTTTAGTAGATTCTGAGGAATAATCCTCTCAAGTTCTTCAACCTCGTCCATCTCACAATTGATTCGTTATTAGCTAATTTGTATGAGTGGCTTATTTAAAATGTTTTAATTAAGGATCAAAGTTATGACATTAAACCGCATAATAAGGGTTTGTTTGATAACTGTTTTTGTTTTGTGTTTTTAAAAATAATTTTTAAAACAGTTTTTGAAATCAAGTTTTAAAGAACAAAAAAAAATTGTTTGATAAATTTGTTTTGGAAACAATTTTAAAAACAAAAGAATGAAAAAAAAATTGTATTTCTAAGAATTAAATTTGTCATTTCTATCTCTCTGAGATTAAATTGAGACAAATTATATTTTTAAGAACTAAATTTGTCATTTCCATCTATCAGGGACTAAATTGAGACAATTTGTATTTTTAAGGAGTAAATTATTATTTCTATCTATTAGGGACTAAATTAAAATAAATTATATTTTTTAGGGACTAAAAGAATATAGAGTTTAAAAAAGATAAAATATATTACAATAATGCCATTAATGCAAACAGAAAATTTAAGTACAAAACATCTTTTTTTGTTCTTGTTTTATAGTTTTTAAAACTGTAATATTTTTTTTAAAAAAAAAAAAATTAAAAACAAGATTGTCAAACAAACTTTTGTTTTATTGTTTTTAAAAACAAAAAATTATTTTTGAAAATGGTTATCAAACAAGGCTTAAATCACTGAAGAATTCTTCAGTTTCTCTAAGACACGGAGCCATGGAGGACTATTAAGAAAACAAGAATTTATATGACCGATTATAATAAAAAAAATAGTATAAATAAAAATTATGAGTGAAAGGTATTTTATGACAAAAATATAATGAATTTTACCTCAAAATATTCCTTTTGAATTTAGGTGTTTGTTGTATTGGGTTGGGTTTATTTGTTTCTTTGTCCCTTTTTCTTTCACCATCTATGTTTTGTTTCATAAAAGTTTTCTAAAACAAAATGGAGGCATGGAGTTGTTACAGTCAAAACAAAGACTATAGCTTTGTGCTTATAAATGCAAGTGTTTTTAAAATTGAGTGACAGACAAATTAAAAGACAAAAGTAGGGATATGAACTAATCAAAAAAATGTCTTATTAGGCAATATTATTTGCAATTACACATTGGTGGTAGTATAATGGTATTTTAGTGAATATGTCAATGGATATTTCTACATACTCTATGGTGGCTTCCTTGGTAATTTTCATTAAATTTTTAAAATTATAAAAATAAAAGAATACTTTTTTGTTTAAAAACATCAAGCTAAATCATATTATTAAAAAGTTAAATGATAGTTCAGATAATCCATCCCAATAATACACAAGAAGAATAATTTGTAAGCATTATTGAACTAAAAAAGTCAAATAAACGCACAAATGATTTTATAAATAGGATAATTGTCTTAGGATGAAAATCTTCACCGATCTTGGTGTTGCTAACAAAATGTTTACTACTATGCTTCTTACATACCATAGAAGTAGTGTTCTACACAGATGTAGATGTCATACACTTCTCCATAAATTTGATAAAACATTGACAGATTTTCTGTATAGATGCTCAGATCTGATTCAATCTAGTAATTATAACAAAATCTTTCATAAAGAAAGACTGAAACCATAAATAGATCTAGACAAACCCACCACTAAATTTTGGAGGACTAAAAAATCTTACTTATTTATCTAATAAACGAAAGAAAAGATGAAATTTTAGGAGGAGTTATAATATAACTCCTCCGTGGAGATGAAGCAAACTATGTGCAAAAGACGTAGAATGCAGAGATCCACGGTTTCGACGGTTTCTGAGAAGGAAGTTTTCGAAACTATTTTTCTGATAAATAAAAAAACTGAAAAAAAGTGTTTTTTTTTAATATATTACAATATATTTTTTCATATTTAATTTGGTTAAATTAATATTTCCCACAACAAATTAATATTATAATGGCTTAACTATTTTTTTTGTCCATGACTAGAGTATCCATCAGAGTGAACTTGATGACTAATCTCTCGAATAATGTAAAACCCAATACGGGAAGGGGTGGAATTTACATACCTATCTTTTATTCTTTTCAACAACATATCACCAGATCTATTGTTAATTGAAACATGTCAAAATGCACATTTTTATTTTATTTGTGAAGTAATTTTAGGGACCTACACTAATAAGGATCTACTATGAATGGATTAGGGATCAAATTTTTATCAATATTGACAAATATCATCACTAAATAGCCTTGTGAGACTATTTATCAATATTAATAACAATTTAGTCCCTAATCCATTTAAGACGATGATATTTGTCAATATTAATAAAAATTTATGTTTTAAAATAATTGCACCATAATTATACGAAAGCTAATTGACATCGGATCCAATTTTCATGTGTAATTGAAATTTTGTATTTTAACTCTAGCTTGTATTACAACCGTACCCTAAGTTGTTCAGCTTATATATGCACTAGTTTTTGCAATCTTGATTAATTATTAACACACCTCCAATGTATTTAACTTGCTTTATAGTACAATCGGGTAATTGCAATGTGCCTATTTTCTTTTACTTTTATTTCTCACATGTGACAACATAGAAAATTCATCACATACATGGCTGGATGCACCCGAATCAATGATCCACATAATATGTGAATTAAGTGTCCGTTCACTTGGAGGAAATAACTTGGAAATAGAATTGGAATGCATACAGTGGATGGGGTCCAGATTTATTTTTTGGTTTCCTTCTTACTTTTAAAAAAAATTAAAAAAATAAATAAAAATATAAAATGTCTATTATACTCTTTGATTTGACATTATCCTAACCTTCTTCTTTTTTTATTATTTTAATACAAGGGGTAAATTGGTAATTTTAATACATTCCCATTCCATTTCTATTTTAAATTTGTACTACCAAACACATCAAACCCATTCTCTTTCTCTCTCTCTCCCTTTCTACTACTGAGCAAACATGCCCTAAGTATTCGACAAGTAGAAGCATTACCTATGAATCCACTGTAACTCACAAATACAAGGCCAAATATATAGTACATGCTATTAGCATTGTTTCAAGATTTATGATCAAGCCCAGCAAATCACACTTCACTGCCACAAAGAGAATTCTAAGATATATCAAAGGCACGAAAACTTTGGGGATCTTGTAAGAAGTAGAGGGTACAATTGTAAATTAATTGGCTATACTGATAGTGATTGGGCCGGGAGCATCGATGATGATTGAAAGAGAACATCAGGTTAATTTTGAAAGTATAACTTTTAAAAAGTTTTTATCATGTTACGTCAGCACTTAACAGTTTAAACTGACAGTGTTACTACCCAAAAGGATTAATATGGAACAAGTTGCAAAGATAGAGAACTGATTTAGAACTTTTGAAAGATTGAATATTAATATGAAACAAGTGGTAAATATAGACAACTAAAATGGGGGTTTTGGCCTAAAAGTAATTTTCAACTGAATTTTCCAAAGACAAACTTCTTTTCTACTTTTTTTTAATAAAAAAACTCCATTTTAAAACAAGTCATTTGAAATTAGTGTTTTAAAATCGAATCGATCATCGAATCAAAAAAACTTTTCGGGTCATGGGTTGATCAGTTCAATCAGTTATATCGGTGATCGAACTAGATGATGTCATAAATAAAAAATTAAATATTTTTAATATTAACAATATATTTTATATTATACAAATTATATTTCTACTTATGATTTAATTTTTAGTTTATACAATCGGACGGCCTAGCTTTTTTTTCTTTTGAAATACTTTTTATTAACTTTAAAATTTTATTTTTATTAATAAAAATGCATGGCATATATATATATAGATAATTACTTTTTTATTGATTATAGATTTAAAACTATATAAAATATAAATTTATCCTTAATTTTTTTGATAAATTTATCCTTAATTAAATTTACGTTTTATTCATAAAATGCTCATATTTAACTTTTTGTTGATATAAAATTTAAAATACTTATACATAATTACATTTTTGGTTCAAATACATGTGCTAAAAAATATAAGTAATATGAAGTTAATTTAAATCGAATTCTAAAAAAGTTTCAAGAAGAAATTTAGTTTGGGCCCGATCCAAGCGTGTACGCCCATGAGCCATGGCAAATTGGCAATTGACAAGTACATCAACCAATGTCTGCTTTAGTAATAATTGTAGCTAGTTTGCATGAAGGCAGGTGGTTGTAACGATTTTTGGTAAAAATTTAATGTATTTATTATTTAAATTTATAATGTTAAATCAAACCAAATCAGATCATAAATGAGCGATTTTGAACGGTTCGATTTAGTAGCTTAGGACTTTTATATCATTAAAATTATATTTTTTAGTTTATTAACAAAAAAAATCTAATTTTATTCAATATAAATAATAAAAAAGTATAGTAATATTTCATTTACTTACAATATACAATCAATTTAGTTCTAAAATTAAATTTTTAGATTGACTAAATTTAATCTAACCTTCTAAAAATAAATTTTAAATTTTATTATATAGAAATTTTAACATAATATGTACATATATATTATTTATATTGAATAAAATTAGATTTTTCGACATACCAAACCAAACGTTGATCGATTTTGTTCGGTTTGTCCTAATTTGGTTTGGTTTGGATCAAGTGCGTCGACTTTGTTCGGTTCTGAATGCCCCTAGTCGAATGTGAGCGGATCCTTTACTGTCCATAATTGTGTTGTGCAGATTAGTCACGGTTATTACCGTGGCTAATCGATCAAAAAATCGTAATCAATTTTTTAGCCACGATTATTGATCGGTTAGCCACGGTGATAATTGTTGCTAATTTGGATAGCACAATCATAAACAACAGAGGATCCAGACTCATGGTCGAATTAAGGCATCAACTAATGTTGTTGACAATTAATGAAGGGTAAGAGCAAAATATGAAATAAGTTGAAGGACTTCAACCACAATGTGATAAGTAGCAATAGTGTAAAAAGGGATTGACTCAACTGTGAGATCTAGTATAGTTGGTTTTTATGTTGATTAATTTTTTAAGTAATTAATTAGGGGTTTGATATTTGGCGATGTGTATAGAGAGAGTTCTGTGGTAAGCACTAAAACTTCTTTTTTGGAAATCTACGTTATGAGGAGATTAATCACTATTGTCGACGGTGGATACTTTGTGTTATGTATTAATTTAAAGCCCACATCGATGGAGTTTCTAGAGTGAGGGGAGGAAACTTATATAAATATGTGTATCTTATATAGGTTTTCACACACACAAGAATACTAGTCTATAATTATTGGATGTATTGAATTTTGGGTATTTTTGTGTATTAAGGAGGATTTATAATTTTTCCGTTCAAAAATTACAAGTAATAAAGTTTATCCTAATGGGGACCATGATAATAGGTCTTAAGGCACCGAACCACGTTAAAATTTTTACGTGTTCCTCTTTCTTTTTCAATTATATTTTTGTGCGGGCCCAACACCTTAAAATAAAAAAAAAGTTTTGACTCACACCAGCTCGATGGTTCAGTAATGGTAAAAAAACCCATGTTCAAACCAGCCCATAATAACTAGCATGCCACTATTTTCTTTTTTAAATTTCTAATATATTTTTTAATATTTTAAAATAGTTTTTAATAAAAAAAGTATTTTTACTATTTCCTTTTTTTGATAAACCTATTTCCATTTTTTTGTTTTATTGAACAGATAAGAATTAATTAAATTTATTATGACAAAAGATATATAAATTAATATATTTATTTTAAAAATTATTATTATTTTCACTTTAACTTTTATTAAATTTGTATCAATATCAAAACATTTCATTCTCATTGCAAGAATAAAGTTGTTCCATAACATTTATAATCTTTCGAAAATTATGTATTTATATATATTTTAAATTAATTTAAATTATTTTTTATTTTTTTTAGCTAGGCAACTTGCTTTGACCTATTTTTTTTCTCCAAACCCATTCAATTAACGGTTTAAACAAACTACCACGTGCCTAGACTCGAGCTCATTTTGTCAATTTTAGTAAACATTGGGATGGGATGAACAGTTGAAGGACATGTCATCTACCAAAATTAAGCAGTAGTTAATATTGTGGAGCATGGGGGTTAACACTTAACATTGATATATATTTTTTATTTGTCACAACCATAATCAATTTTAGAGGTGTTCAAAGACTTGGTTTGGTTCGGTTTTGTCAAAAACTTGAATCGGACCAATATAATCGGTTTTCAAAATGGACGGACCTTCTCGGTTTTATTTTTGAGCGGTTTGGTTCGATTTTAAAAGTCGGTTTGGTTCGGTTTTAGAGTCGGTTTGGTTCATGCTAATTTGATATTTTCATGTTGATATATATTAAACAAACTCTAACTTTATAAAGCCTAAAAAATAATAAAATTTAAAAATATCAAACTTATAATACTATACTAAATAACTAATTATAAGTTGTTAAATGGAGATTTTAAAAAGATTAATAAGAATCCAAAATATTACAACAAATTAATTCACTACAAAAAATTAATTTTAGCGTAAGTGAATTAATGTCATTTGTTAATAATGTTATTTATTAACTTGATTGTTATAACTAACATTAAAATGCCCTCAACACAATCTCTAAGTTAACGTCGATTGTAGAATTGAAAAAGTCATAACGTTAAAGATAATTTTAAACTAACACTAAGGATATAATTTTTTTTGTAGAGATTATATTATGTAATATAATTATATCAAATGTTTTTATCTATATATATATATATTTACTTCAAAAAAAAAACAAATAATAACTAATAGCTATAAAGTACAATTACAAGATATACTATAATTTTTATTATTAAGAGATAAAAATATATATAGATATATTGGTCGATTTGGTTTGGTTAAAATCGACTAATAAATTCATAAACCTCAACCAAACCAAACCATGTCGGTTTTGTCATTTTAAAAACCAAACCAAACCAAACCAATTCTTTTCGGTTTGGTTCAGTTTACTTCGGTTCAAGTGGTTTGGTTCGGTTTTGAACACCCCTAATAAATCTAATGATTAATTCTTGGAATACTATAAAATTTATTATTGTAATTATTGTGATGATCCTTCTACCGAATGATGCTTCATTCCAATTAAGAAGAAGAAGAAGAATTAAAAAAAATGGTGAATGTGTAAGTTTTAATTTTTTTATTACTATTTTTATTGATGGGAAAAGATGAGTAAAAAATCTGATGTGAAAAAAATATACTAAGTTTTGCCACATAGGATGTCACATAAGTAAAAACTACACACTACACACTACACACTATACACTCACTACACTCTACACTACACATTACACACTACACACTCACTACATAATACACACTACACACAACACACTACATTACACACTACACTCTACTCTACACTACACATTCACTACACATTACACACTACACACTATACACTACACACTCACTACACAATACACACTACACACAACACACTACCTTACACTACACATATACACTGCACTACACATTACAATACACACTCGCTACAATTTACACTACACACTACACATTCACTACACACAATATACACACAATACTACACACTCACTACACATTACACTACACAAAACACATTACACACTACACATTATATAGTACACACTACGCACTACACTACACATTACAAACTACACTGCACACTGCACACTACACTTACAACACAATATACAATACACTACACCACACTACACACTACACTACGCTACACTACACACTACACTACACTACACACTACACGAAAAGGCCTTGGATAGTTGAAAGCTGGTGGTTCCGAGATTCGGAATCGGTGGCAGAGGCAGAGGAGAGAAGCAATCGGTGGCGTATATGCACAATGACGTAAGTAGAGGAACTAAAACTTGTCATGAGAGTGTTTCAGAGAGAAAAAGAAGGATGAGGAGGAGATAGGGGACGAAGAAGCAAACATTGATAGGGAAAATGATGAGTAAGAATCTTAGGTGGAAAAAATTAAGTCCAATGAAATTTTTGGGCCACATAGGATGCCACGTTAAAAATTTGACGGTGTTAGCCAAAAGGGTGACATTGGCAGAAACACATAACGTTAGGGGTACAATTGACAGCGAAAAAACGTTAGGGGCGAAACTTATAGGACCCCCAAACGTTAGGGGGCAAGAAATGTACTTTTGTCTTAAATATTTAATGGTGTTGGTGAAAAGGGTGACATTGGCAGAAATGTAAAACGTTAGAGGTACAATTGACAGAAAAAAGTTTGGAAATCTAATGTGGAAAAAAAGATGTCCAGTCAAATATTTTTGCCACATAGGATGCCACGTCAGCAAAAACTGTTAAGTATTTGATTGTGTTAGTGAAAAAGGTAATGTTTTTAAAATCGGACCGGTCATTGAACCGGTCGAGGCACTGGTTCACGGTTCAATGGTCCAACCGTGGTCGAACCGGTGGCATTTAAAATATATATTTTTAATTAAATATACTAAAATATATCATAAAAAATTATATACTTCATAATTATATGTTTCCATCTCGATCTAAACATGATAAGAAATAGAACAAGTTTCAAATTACCACAATATCATATTAAACTCTTCAAATAAGTTCAAGGATCAACATATTTAAGTCTCAAGTCTTATCACAAACCAAACAATAAATATTGAAATAGAACAATCCTTACAACTACAAGTCACAACAAATTCTCAATAAATACTAAATCATAAACAACAAATTTTTTTTTTTTTAAAAAGGAAAAACCGGTCAAACCGTCAAAACCACCGGTTCTGACCGGTTTGGACGGTTCTTGACCGGTTTTTCCGGTTATTAACCGATTTTATATCTGACCGGTTCTTTGGTTATTTCGGACCGGACTAGCAGCCGGTTTTCCGGTCCGGTTCTGAGAACAGTGGAAAAAGGTGACCTTGGTAGAAATGTAAAACGTTAGGGATACAATTGACAGTGAAAAAATGTTAGGGGCGAAACTGACAAGACCGCTAAACATTAGGGGCAAGAAAGGTACTTTTGCCAAGATTTTATAACATGTGGACTGAATGCTTGAGATTAAAAGTTAAATTGATGAGGTGATAATTGAGCAACCTATTTCTTAATCCTAGTTGTCAAGTATTGGCTCTAGGTATATATATATTTGATTGTATATTGTAAGTAAATGAAATATTACTGTATTTTTTTATTATTTATATTGAATAAAATTTTATTTTTTATTAATAAATTTAAATATGTAAATTTGATAATTTAAAAGTCCTAAACTGCCAAATCGAACCGCTCTTGTTTATGGTTGGATTTGACGCTATTAATTTAAACCGTAGGTCCACTAATTTTTCACCCAAAATTGCTTAAAACTGCCCACTAAACACCCCTAGTAGACGACACAGTAGCAGTCAAATACTATGTGGATTCACATCATTGGCCCCTTCAACAAAGATGAAGAAAACTTAACAATCTCTACCTACCTCGATCAATGGCCCCCCAAACTACATTTTACATACTAGACCACATTATCACCGAAATCCTTTCAACCTTCTTTAGCATAGACAGTAACAACCACGATAAAGTTATATGGGAAAAAACAAGTAATGGAGAATTCACAACTAAATCTACTTATAACGTCACTATTTCTCCTGAAAATCAACCCATGCCTTCAATAGCTTGGATTTGGAACACTCCCGCGCAACCACGTGAAAAAATATTCATATGGCAAGCTTGGAATAACGGCCTCCCAACTGCTAAAAATCTTGCCACCAAGAAAATAATTACATTGACTTAATGTCACCTATGCAAAACGGAACAAGAAGATCTAATACATTTACTAAGAGATTGTGAAGTAACTAAACAAATATGGCAGAACCTTAATCCCCAGAACAACTTCTACTCCCTTAACCTCCAAGAATGGCTAAAGACAAACTGTACAAAAGATAATACTATGTGTCACAGACTACCTTGGAAAACCCTGTTTCCTTACATAGTCCGATCAATTTGGCTCTCTAGAAATAACCTGATCTTCAACCACAAACCTTTTAATCCCATTCAAACCCTTAACCAAGCAATCCAACATGCTAGTGAATACCATTTCTCTACCCCTCAACTTACAACTATAAATAATTCCACTATAATACATGTATCATGGCAAAAACCTCCACCTTCCTTCCATAAGCTGAATATTGATGGGTCTGCCTTCAACGGTCTTATCGGGTCAGGAGGAGTCATCCAAGATGATCATGGAAGACATGTCACTAGCTTCTACAAATTCGTTGGCAAAGGCCACGCACTACTTGCAGAACTTTGGGCCCTTCAAATCGGAATCAAACTAGCCAAAGACTGCCAAATTGAAAACTTAGTCATTGAAACGAATGCAATTTTGGTCAAAGATCTTCTGTGTAACTCCCTAAATAATATTAACCACAAATATTATATTGTAACTCAAAATTGCAGGTCACTACTCATGTCCTTCAGGAGCTGGAGGATCCGACACTCATACCGTGAAGGCAACAAATGTGCAGATGCCTTAGCAAACAAGGGTAGAGAAACCAAAGCTGATCTGACTATCTTCACCAGCCCCCCAGCAATAATCCGGCATCTGCTCTTAGCTGATATTTTGGACATAGGGGATGATCATTATGTATCGAATGCTATAACTAATACGTAGCATTCTCTTTTGGCTTGTACTCATCACCCTGTCTTAGTTTTCTGAAGTTTGTTGGTACTCTTGTTTTTATCTGTATGTTTGTATTTCTCCTTTCCTTCCCTGTCTTTTGTCCTCTCATCTGTACTGTTTCTTCGCCTTCTAATATATATTACACTTCTGCAAATTTGATAAAGTGCGTAAATTGCACACAATATAAATTTTTGAATGAGATTATCACAATCCAGATACAATTCCTAATTTTTATTTAATAATATAAATTTATACTTTGTACACTTTATACTTGAGTAAAATATTATTTTGGTCCTTTTTAGATAGTACTTTTCTCAATTTGGTCCTTCTTAGATAGCCTTTATCAATTTAGTCCTTTTTAGATTAATCAGTTATCAATTTGGTCTTTACCGTTAAAACTACTAACCGAGTTAACTGAGGTGGATAATTTGAGGTAACTTTATAATTTTTTAATATTAAGAGGGTTTTTTAATGTAATTATTTTGGGAAATTTTATAATTTTCACAAATTGAAAATGGTACCATGTTTCTTTTTCAATTTGTGAAAATTACAAAATTGTCCCAAAATAATTACTTTAAAAAGCCCTACTATTATTTAAAAATTATAAATTTACTCCAAATTATCCACCTCAACTAATTCCGTTAGTAATTTTAACAGTAAGGACCAAATTGATAATGGATTAATCTAAAAAGGATTAAATTAAAAAGGCCATCTAAAAAAGACCAAATTAATAAATGTGCTAGACCAAAATGATTTTTTACTCCTTTATACTTTATTGAATTAAATTGACACTTTATTGAATTAAATTGGGGTGGCTTATTGCATTTGCATTGCGTTCTAGAAATGCTCGCGTCGTCTCTTTCTCTCTGCTAGTGAAATGAAATTCATGCCATAGTCACACTGCCACGAAGGAAGGACCAAGAAGCTGCGACGAAAACGGTCAAAACGAATCCTAATTTTTCGTGCACACCTAACCTCCTCCTCTCAACCCTTCCTCCAACTCGCTCATGGCTCACCACCAACTCATCGACTCGCTCACCTCCCACATCTCGCTCTACCATTCTCATTCTCTTCCTCGTTCCACCTCCACCTCCAATTCCAACTCCAACCCTCGCTCAGCTATTCTCAGATGGTTCTCTTCACTCTCCCTTCACCAACGCCTAGCTCATCTCACAATCGTCGATTCCAAGTTCGTTCAGGTCCTTATTCAAATGTTGGGCAAGGTTCGAGCTCAGGGCCATGGCTTCTTCATCATCCTCCCCGATCTTCCCTCACGTGATCCGCCCTATCTCCCCAGTCTCTGCTACAAGAAGTCACGTGGCCTCCTGTCCCGCGTGGCCGAGTCCAACGAGTCGGATAGGTTGGTTTTTGAGTCTGTTAGGTTATTTGGGTCCAGAGAAGGGGAGAATTTCCAAGGTTGCTCGTGTTCTGTGAAGAGTCTTGATACGGTGACGGTGACGGAGGAGTTCGTTGAGAAGGTGGATCGATTGGTGGAGGCAATGGACGAGATATCAAATGGAGGGTTTTTGAGAGGTGAAAACAACGATTTGGGAGGGGATTGGGTGGAATTAGATTGGTTGAAATCGAAAGGATATTACAGTATTGAGGCTTTTGTGGCAAATAGGCTGGAGGTTTCGATGAGGCTGGCTTGGCTCAACTGCAACAATGGAAGGAAGAGGGGGGTCAAATTGAAAGAGAAATTGAATGAGGCAGGTGTTGCGGCAAATGTGTATCGGAGGAAAAGGGGTTGCTTAGATTGGTGGGGAAATCTGGATACTACATCAAGGAAGAAGATCTTGACGACAATCATGGGGAAAGCGGCAAAACATTTGGTACTTACTTTGAACTTCAAAGAAATAGTTATCTGCAAATTGCATATTTAATGCTTTTATCCCATGTTTAGGAACGAACTCCAAGGGAAGGTCTGGAAAACTGTAATGCTTTTTATTTTTCGATTGCTGTCTCTAACAAAACCCAATGACTTTCCTCCGAAATTAGAAATTAGGAGTTTCTAAGATATGACCTACGTTTTTTAGGTATTGTACTGCACTTACAAACATTGATCATCAGATATTCTACGTCATGGGAATTTGAGTACATTCCTTTGATTTTTTGGGATCAAAGATTACATTATTTTGATATGAGTACATTTCTTGTTTATACTTTAATTTTTCTTCTGTTTTAGTGTTCCTATATGATGTTATTTATTTTGATACTTTTTTAGACCACATCTAACCACTAGGCTGATGTTTCGTTCATAAGTTTTCAGATTCATGAGGTTTTGAAAGTGGCAAATAGTGCCCCAGAGGATGAGATTTGGCTATACAGTGCAGGAGTGGATCAATTACCGCGATACAAGTACAATCATACTGTGTCAGCACAAAGGACCTACCAAACATTGCTTGATGTGGAATTTGGAACAGCTAATATACCAGTCTCATTTTGTAGAAAATCTGCTGCTTTAGCCAGAGCCTTTAATTCTTTATTTGTGCTTCAAGATGTTAATATGAAGATAGCATCATGTCATGATGCTGAATATGCTATGGAAAATCTATTCTTTAGTTCATTGGGTTCTGTCTCTACCATATCTGATTGTATACTGAGAATAGTTCGAGGATTTCTGATGGTTATTTCACTTGACTGCACAAAACTTGAACTTCTAACCGAGGAACTTGATAAGTCTTCAACAGGTAAACCTAAAGAAAAGATTGGTAGTTCTAACCGTAAAAAGAAGGGACAGAACCGCAATACTAAAAGGTCAAAGTCGAATCCTGTTTCAAAGCCATGTGTGGATGGTATTTCACATGTAAATCCTATGAAGGTACTAATTTCAATTTAAAGAGTTGACCAGAATAACTTATAATGCTGTCAGATTGAAATTTTGATTTGTTTCATATGGTATTCCAGGATCTTAATACTGCAGTTGATAATAGAAAGAAGACTGATACAGTAGAATCTAGGGAAACTCCTGATGTTCCTTTGGGGAAGGATATGTCCAGTGGGAGTACGTCATCAACTTTGAGAATGGTTGCAGTTTTTTCCTCTTCTTTTCTACTTTTTTAATCTACTTCATATTTCTTGATCATAATTGAACTATTTTATAACGTGGCCCACTTTCATCAGGACCATAGGCAAGGATTGGATGCTGGAAAACTTCAAACTCCTCCAAGAAGAAGTAGGAAAGAGAAAAATAAAATTAAAAAGTCCCTCGTTGACCATGAAGTTGGAGATTCAAAAAAATTTGTCATGGATGCTACCTCTGCCACTGTTATTTCTGAGAGCAAGGTGGTGCAATCCAATAGGTTATCTGATAATTCTACCATTCAGAGTGTGAAAAATGATAATGTAATTGGTAATGATATCTTCTCTTCAAATTCAAGCCTTTGTTGTTCTCTTAATGGGTCCACTAGAGAGGGAAATTCTACTAAAAAAGGTCAAGGAGACAATATTGATGATTCTAACAAAAGTTGTAGTAGTTTAGGTTCACAGTGTTATCCATTGCCAAATGAGAAAACTTCCTCTTCCCAATTAGATAATTCAACTTGTGACGTAGATTGTAATATAACTCAGCCTGTACCTGCATTGAAGCTTGGTAGTTTATTCAGCAAAGAAGATAGCAAACCTCTGAACTCTGTATGTGTTACAGAATCATATGAAAAGTCAGCTTTTCTTGACAAACCCATTAGAGAGCATCATGTAAAAGAATTTGGGATATTAAAAGACCGAGATAGAGGATGTGTATTTGAGAGTCGAACTTCATCTTTATCAAAATGCAGTCCTTATGAGTGGCCTCGTGTACCTTCCATTTATTATCCATCTATTAACTCACATCTCCCTCCTGCCACTGATAGATTGCATTTGGATGTTGGGCACCACTGGCATAATCACTTCTGCCATTCTTTTGTTCCCACATTGCATCAGGCAAGAAAGACTCCAATTGAAGGTGGATGCAACCGAATTCTCTCTTGTCCTATTCCTATGAGCTTAGATTGGCCCCCAGTTTTCCGGGGTGGCATGGCTCCATCATCAACCTGTAATTATGACTCTGGATTTATGTCCAGGAGGCAATCTACTTTTTCTAAAGGTTTGGCTGCTCACAATGTGCAAGTTAATGCAACAAGTCTGGATGACGAAGGCAAGTACTCTGGGGATTTATTGGATTTACCAGATTTGATAAGTACACAGGATCCATCTGATGAATTTGACAATCATTGGGTATCAGAGGAAGAGTATGAGGTTCATGCAGTTTCTGGTATAGATTATAATCAATACTTTGGTGGTGGCATAATGTACTGGAACCCTTCGGATTATCCAGGATCAGGTTTCTCACGACCTCCCTCTCTTAGCTCTGATGATAGTTCATGGGCTTGGCGTGAAGCTGACTTGAATAGGGCTGTAGATGACATGGTTGCTTTCTCATCTTCATATAGTACAAATGGTTTGACTTCACCTACTGCTGCATCATTCTGTTCTCCATTCGATACTGTGGGGACTGGGCCTCAGACTGTTGGTTATGTGATGTCTGGTAATGAAGTGACTGGAAAGGTGTTGCATTCTTCTTCAGTTACGGATGTAGCAGTGGATGACGATAGTTCTGGACCTTTGGGTAATAATGTACCTGGAGATGTTGAAGGGAAGACAGGTGATTCACATCCATACCCCATTCTACGGCCAATTATTATTCCTAATATGTCAAGGGAAAGGTCAAGATCTGACTTCAAGCGCAGCTTTGATCACAAAAGCCCACGTGTTCCTCCTACTAGGAGGGAACAGCCTCGTATAAAGCGGCCTCCGTCACCCGTAGTCCTTTCTGTACCACGGGCTCCACGACCACCCCCTCCCTCCCCTGTGAGTGACTCTAGGAAACAACGGGGTTTTCCAACGGTTAGATCTGGTAGTTCCAGCCCTAGGCACTGGGGAATGAGAGGCTGGCTTCATGATGGAAGTAACTTGGAGGAAGCTTGTTTAAGAATGGATGGTGCTGAAGTTGTGTGGCCTTCTTGGAGAACTAATAATCTTGCAGTGCGACCAATGATTCAACCTTTACCTGCAGCCTTGCTGCAAGACCGCCTGCTTGCAATTTCACAGATAGCTCGTGACCAGGAACATGTGAGTATGAGGTCCTTGTGTAAGTCCTTCTAACTTGTAGGTTTTTGTTGGTATTTATTGTGAGGTTTTAATTGTACAGCCAGATGTTGCCTTTCCTTTGCAACCACCTGAGCTACAGGGTTGTCCTGCACGGAGTGTGGCTTTGTCTTTGATGCACGGCCTTCTCCATGATGAAATTGACTCTTTCTGTAAACAGGTATTGACTTTGTTTCATGACTACATCTGTTTTCTATATTCGTTATTGTCCTAAATTTTGAATCTCTCCAAATAGTATTCCCTATTGAACCTGTAGGCATCCTATATTTCTTCATTTAGCAACTGGAAGGAAAAAGATTCTAATAATGTTATTAATGACATGATATTATGGAATTCAAGGTTGCAGCAGAAAATATGGCTAGGAAACCTTACATTAATTGGGCTGTCAAGAGAGTTACCCGCTCCCTGCAGGTTCTTTGGCCTAGGTCTAGGACGAACATATTTGGTTCAAATGCAACTGGTATGTCCCTTCCTACAAGTGATGTTGATCTTGTGGTTTGTCTCCCTCCAGTGAGGAACCTGGTAAATGTTTTCTCTCTTTACTATTGTTTTTCCTGTGTTACTTGCTATGCTGTTATTCTGACAGATTAACCTTTCTTTTTGGTTTCATTCTTTTGAATAAAACTTTCAGGAACCTATAAAAGAAGCTGGCATACTGGAAGGACGTAATGGTATTAAAGAAACTTGTCTTCAGGTACCCTTAGAGTAATTTGGGCCATGTCATACCTACACCTTTTACTCTACCTTTTGCCTGCGCACATATAGATTAAGTAAGTAGTATTTGTATGGAATTTGTGACACCTGCGACAAGAAAGATATTGAGTACATTTTTTTATTTGAAATAATTTGATACTTACCAGCTCATTGATTTATTTGTCCTTTAAGTTTGAAAAATGGCTGTGTTTTATCTTTGAAAGACGGTACAAAATAAAAAATACTGGTACCCTGCATATCCTGTTCATAAATGTTTGTTATCTAAGTATGCTTATATAATAAAGTTTCTTGAATCAAACACTGTCATTTAATGGACTTGTCTATGTGATGGCTGTCCTAATAAGATATATTTTTCTTTATCAAATTAATCACACATATAACATGTATTATCCACACTGTAAATTGGTCTCTGATTCTGTTAGAAAAAAATCTGTTTCAATAGATATTCAAAGAGATTAGAATTTGTGTCATTTTAATGTACTTCATCATCATTATTATTGTATGTTTTTGTATCTAACAATGTATTGGCAGATATCATTATCTCTGTTTTTGTACTTTCTACTTTCTTCTATAAATTATAATAAATATAGTTAATGTTATTATCACATTAGAAATTAACACTATATTATGTTGGTGTGTGTGTGCTAGCACGCAGCTAGGTATCTTGCCAATCAGGATTGGGTAAAAAATGATTCTCTGAAGACAGTAGAAAATACAGCTGTAAGATCTCTTATCTGAAGCCATTTCATCTATGCTTTAAGTATACTTCTATCTTCGTCTCTAGACTTTTCTCATGCTGTACCTTTTTGCTTTTAGATACCTATTATTATGCTAGTGGTGAAAGTCCCTGACGATGTTCCCACCACTTCTGCTTCTGTCATACAATCACCAAAAGAAGAGCCACCTCGTACTGTTGATGAACATGGCAATGATGTTCATTCTGATACTATACCATTAGAAGATTCTGCTTTGCCAAAATGCTCCCAAATAAATTTTGATTCAGCAAAAGACTCCAAATTAGTTCGTCTTGACATCAGCTTCAAGACTCCATCACATACAGGACTCCAAACTACAGAACTGGTAATCTTTTCTTGATTACAGAACTTTGAATTTTTATTGTGGTGGTGCTTTTGTATTCTTATTTTCTTTTGGTAATCTATTCATCTTTTAATCAAAAGGAAAAAGTAAGATGGAATGATGGATACAAAACTTATATATGATCAATCATTTCCATTACTGAGATTTGGTCATTTTCCTATAACCATAAGACAATAGGATAGTCTACATGTTTACTGAAAAATTCGACTGAAGATTTCTTTTGTTTCTATGTAGTTTTCTTCTATCATTAAGATTTAAGGTACCTTTGATTTTTCTTTTTGAAGATTTTTTTTTCTTTTCAACACTTGTGAGTAGCTGTATTTTTGTGGAGTGATTTGGTTTGGAGATTTTGGGGAACATTGGGTGTGTTGTTGAACAGCGGAGGGTTTTCTTTTGATAAGATTTAAAGAGTTCGGAAGGAAAAAAAGAGCGGAAAGCATTTTAGCAATGTGCAGCATTTGCAGTGTTATGCCATATTTAGTTAAATAAGAATGCTTAAATTAAGATTTAAGAGTGTATCATTGTCTTTGTCTCTTTGAAGATGTTGTGAGAAAGAATAGTGTTCTTGTCCTCAGTTTGGTGTTCTGCCCATGGCTTTTTCAAGGGGTTGCCATCTATGTATCAATCTTCGGATGTCTTGTGGGAAAGGATAGTGTTCTTTTCCTTAGTTTGGTGTTTTTCTCTCTGCTTTTTAAAGGGGATTGCCATCTCAGATTTTCAATGAGACTGTGCTGCTTTTCTGCATTTCTTATTTAGAAACTTCTTTGTTTCTACGCTTATTTTGTAAGATTTCCTTTGGAGGATGTCTTATTCTCCTTTTTGTTGCTTTCTTCTTCCTTACTAACATTATATATATATATATATATTATATAAACTTTACTAGAAGACGACCTTTTTACCTCAGATGAGAAAATGGGGTGGGTGGGAGAGGGAAAGGAAATGTCTAGGATCATTTCAACCTAAATGCATCATTTAATACGTGAAGACCCATGAATAGTTTTCTTTTGGTAACCAAGCCTCAAAATTTCATATTGTATGAACCTCAAGTGGGTATGAAATGAATAGACACAGCTAACACATTTTTACTTCACGTGTTGTAAATGAAAATATTATATTTGTATATACTTTGTTTTAAATGTTTTATTTTCTTCTCACTTTGATATATCTATCTGTCTATCTATTTATTTATGTATGCATATCCTTTTCTAAAATCCTAAATTTATTTATGATTTTATTCTTCATGGTTGCACTTTCCTGCCTTGAATTTATTATGTCAAAATAAAATCACATGTATCATTCTCCCCTTCTTTTTTATTGGTTGACAATGCAAATGATACTGCTGCATGTAGGTTAAGCAATTAACGGAACAATTTCCTGCTGCTACTCCTCTTGCTTTGGTACTAAAACAATTCTTGGCAGATCGAAGCCTAGATCAGTCCTACTCTGGTGGCTTAAGTTCCTACTGTTTGGTACACACGATTGCTTAATTTTTATATGAAATTTTCATCTAACCTATTGTTCCAGGTTCTCTAGGTTTCAAAGTGATACAGATGGAAGTGGCTTTTGTTCTTGAAAATAAATTGTTAAATAACATGTTTAAAATTGGGAAGAAGAAAATAGTATTGGCTCTATTTTCGTAGAAGGATGAGAATAGGCAGCTTCATTAGTAATATTTGATTTATATTAGAGTAAATTAATGATTTGATCCTTCAAAGATGCATGTTTTTTTTTCAATTTTGTCCTTAAAAGATGAAATATCTCAATTTGATCCGTGAAAGATCAATACCCAATCAATTTGGTTCTTTGGTTAATAGGATGGACGAAAAGTTAATTGGGAGTGTCATTAACAAATGCTAACTTGACTACTAAATGATGAATTACATTCTACTAAAAAAAAAAAGAAAGAATCTTATTTACAAATTTTTTTTTGAATCAAACTATCTTATTTACAAATTAGACATTGCATAGTTTGCATTTTTTATGTACAGTTTGTAAACTTGATGTGTGTTTTTTTTTACAAATTACGCATTGTCAAAGTGCACTTTTTGCATTACTTTACTGAATAGGATTGAATTTATCATTTAGCACTCACTTTTCATTAATGCTATTGCGGTTTTTCAATCAATTCTATTAATCAAAGGACACCAAATTGAGATATCTCATCTTTTAAGGACTACATTGAGAGAACATACATCTTTCAAGGACGATCATTAATTTACTCTTTATATTATCCAACAGTTAATAGTCAGATTCTTGTTTCCTAGTATGAATGATGACATGAGTTAAAGATCATATATTGCTGCACTGATACTGAAATGTTGAGAAATTAGGTAGAGAAGAAGTTAGGGAGAAAGGGACACAAAACAAAATATATTATTGTAAGATTTGATGTTGGTGTGTATAACAGTGACTCACCTCAATTTCTATTTATACAATAAACTAACCACAAAGATACTTATACCCTGTACTACAACTAATTATTTCTTAACCTATCAGACTTTCTTAAAATCTTCAACCTCTTCATAGGGTGAATGATGGGGGGATGGGATACTATGAGATGTCCCTAGGGTAGTATGGACTGCCTAAGTCCCACATCGAGTAGTATAGGATGCTTGATGGGGTACTTAAGTGGCTTGGTTCTTCCCCTTTAACAACTAGCTTTTGAGGGAGGGTTCCCCAAATCACTTGGGTTCCATCAGTGAACATTTTGTTGGTTAAATTTCAGCTTCTTCTGTGTGGGCATGACATATACCGTAGTATTTTATGAAATGTTGATTTTTGGTCAAACTCGGCTTGCCTTTGTTTCTGATCTTAAAAGTGTGCTTTGGATATTTTTTAATTTAAGATTGGAAAGCTGTGTGAGAAAATACAATCAAACATGCCTTGTAGCCTGTCCCTTCATCTTGATTGATGAAGTTGTGGAATATACTGTATCTTTTAACCTAGCTTTTTTTTATTGGATATAGGTGTTACTAATTATACGTTTTCTTCAGCATGAGCACCATCTTGGCCGGCCAATCAATCAAGTAACTATGATCTCTTCAATTATTTGTTTGGGTTTGTTATATATCTTATTGCTGACAACAATGTAGGATTTGAAGTCCTTAACTTCTCTAGCTATGTGATAATATTAATGCCTATCACCTTCTGATTCCCGTAGCTGCATTGAATACGGATGACACAGTTGAATATAATTCTTTCCTTATAACCATATGAAATGTTAGAGCATGTTTGACAGTGTGTTAATGTGGAACTTTTTCTTAAAACTGGACAGTTGTGATAGAATGACAGTTCCTGCAGTTTTGATTGAATTACAAAGTCTTCTGTCTGTTAACATGCTGAAAAAACTGTTCTGCATTTGATGCTTGTTCCTAAGATCACTTTTTTAAAGAAGCTGAAGTAACAGAAGTAAAATTGCTTGAATGTCCTGAAGATCCTGTTCTTGCTGAAAATAATATAACTTGACAAGGAAAGAGCCATGTGCTTCGCACTAAAGACGTTCATGGTTAATGAAGTGCTTACCTATCTGCACTCTCTTGGAGAGTGAGACTTTTCATATCGCCATTAATTGTTGCTTTTGCCTATGTCCATTACTCATATTGCATGAAGTTGACACTAAAATTTTCGCAGGGAGACTTTCCTTGTTGCCTTTTATCAAAGGGCCGTGTCAACTAGAAAACATGCTATTAAGTGAAGGCCCATGAATGATTATATTAATATCTCTAATGAACCCACTCTCCTTGAAAAGTGGGCAAAGCATAGGCCCACCTACCTTGTGGAGTTTCATTTAATTGTGTAGAATGGGGGACAAGAAAAATTGAATTCCTTACCATCGGTCATAGAGGCATTGATACCATGCCAATCAATGATCACTTGAATTAAAAAGTTCAAGTGAAATTAATTTCCATGAATAGTTAGGATAATGTTTCTAACACATCCCCTCACAGGATATCTCTTTTGGCTTGTATGTGGACTAAGCAAAGCTCACCAAGCTTCAAGTTATTAAGTGAAGGTCTATGAATGATTATACTTATATTTCTAGCACCTTCTAATGGCATGGTTGCGGACACTTGTCCTTATCTCATCTTTCTATTTTGTCAATAACATGGAAACCTTCAGTGTCCCTTAGTTAAATAAGCTGCTGGCTTTTAGAGTTTTGTGGTTTTTCGGGGTCTCTCCAGCTCATCTTTCTTTTAGTTTCTGTTTAGAAGACTATCTAATTTGCTTTCATCATTGTTAACTTTTTCTTTCTTCTTTTATTAAAGGGAAAAGCCGAAAAGGAAACTTATAATATATATATATACTTGATGTGTTTAATTTTTGTATATATTTAGTTTTTTTTGAAACCGACTTAAATTATACTTGCAATGTCGTGTGTTGGCGAGTGTGTTGATTTGGATGCTTTAGTTTGTCTAATCAAAGATGGAATTTGTAAAAAAAAAAAAAAATCAAATATATTAATGTTTTGCAAGCACTGTTAAAGCTCATTCAATAACCAAACAATCAATTACTTCGTATTCTGATATCTCATTGCTACTAATTAAACTTCTCATCTATTTTCCTGCAGAACTATGGAAATCTTCTGATGGATTTTGTGTACTTTTTTGGGTGAGTGAACTAATTATTTTTCTATCTGGTTGCAAATAATGATCAGAATGGACATAGTACTATCATAGAATTATATACTCGGAATTCATTATTTAACAATTAATTGTATAGGAATGTGTTCGATCCTCGCCAAATGCGAATCTCGGTTCAGGGAAGTGGAGTTTATATTAAAAGAGAAAGAGGTTGTAGGTAATAACTAAACCTACTTGTCTTGTATATGGTATAATATCCTTTTAATTTTCTTGCTCTGTGATTCATTGCTAACTCACTACATAATATAGCAGCATTGATCCAATACATATAGATGATCCTCTTTTTCCAACGAACAATGTGGGAAGAAATTGCTTCCGCATACATCAATGTATTAAGGTAATGATGCTGTAACGATTGATAACTTTGGGTTTTGGCAGTAGAATTTCTTCCTTTTGTTACTTTAGTACTGTTTATATTTTTGCATTAGTATTGCATCTCAAACTTCACAAAAGAATAACAACTCACATTACCAATTTTTTTAAAAAACTACAGCCATATTAGTTGGACAGCTTAAAATTAATTACCAAGTAACATGAACATAAAATTAATATCCTTTTGATTCACCATCGGGATTTTGTACATTTCTGCAGGACACTAACTGCACATGTAAGAGTTAATTCTTAAAAGTAGTAATGAATGAAGGGCTTATGTTGAAGTTTCATGATCTTGGAGAACTTATGAGTTATGCAGATTTTATAGTAAAATGACTAAGCTAGGGTTGATATTAATTTCTTATATATTTTAAAGATATAATTGGCCCTAGCTAGTGAGAAAAGGCTTTGTTTGTTGTTTTTATAAAGTTATAATTGAACATAGAAGTGTCAATTTGAAAATAAATTTGGTATTTAAGGTTACACAAAAATGAAAATTTCCAACTAATTTATGCTTGTATTGTTCACTCATTCATCTTCTGCTTGCATAAGGTTCTATTTAAGAATTATGCCTTGATGAATTTGGATTTTCCGATGATCTTTTCCGTAATATTGATACAGGCATTTTCAGAAGCTTATTCTATTCTTGAAGATGAACTTTCATTTCTAAATAGTGATGGAGACTCATGTTCAAGGCCGTCCTACAGACTGCTTCCAAAAATCATTCCAAGTTTCGATGTGTCATAGAGTTTCTCATTACATGAAGAGTTTGTCTTGAAGGTACTCTTCAAGTCACCAGTTTGTGCAAAATTGGTGCAAGAAAAGAGGAATATATTATTAACATAATTTAAAGTAGAAGGTTCTACTTTGGATTTGCTCCATCTTCTTACTTGAAAAATTGGTGCAAAGAAAGAAATCTTCGAATATAGTCATATATGCCAGAATAGAAGTAACTGAACTAGAGGAATATATTTATTGACATAATCGCATTTCAAAAGAACACTTTAATTTCTTTATACTGCTTATTTGCCAGGAAGCACTCATACATTCAAGTGCCCCTAGGATCTGTGTCAGATGCTATCAAACATACATATATTTTAATACAGCTGAGATACAGCTCTCCACAGCCTCGAGGCAGCTTGATACAGAAACGTTACCTTGAATTGAAAAATCACCATTTGGAACACATTTTTGCTGCTCCTCTTCTCTGTGACTGCAAGTCATATCGGAGTTCCATCTTCGCCTTCGATTTCAAGTTTGATTTCAATTCTCTTCTCTTTCCCTCTTTATCTTCTAAGATGCTCCTGCCTGCAGCTTGTGCTCTTTATCTTCATCTTCTTCTCTTCAAGTTCATTCTTCTGTGGACAGTCTCTGTTTTTGACTTTCCCCATTTGCTCAAGCCAAGTTGAGATAGCTTGAAGATGAGGTCGCATTGCTGCTTGTATACTCTGCCTTTGGTCTGGTAAGTGATGCATTTTGTTTGGAACTAGGAATAGGGATTTCGATATATAATATATAGAGCGATTTGAATATTTTGAGTCATTATTCATCATGAGACATCCTAGATATTGTTGATACATTAATTGTTCATAAATTTTGTTAGTTGATGCATAAGCAACATCTGTGTTTGGTTTGTGAAAACATTTTCAGTTATCATTTTCTATTTTCATTTTTTAAAATTAATTTTCATTTTTAAGTATTCAATATTTTTAAAATATGTTTGTTGTGTAAAGTTAAAATTTTATTAATACTTGATAAAATTTTTTTATTAATACTTGTTCTAAGTCAAATAACTTAAATAACTAAAATTTTTATTGATTTTTGAGTTTGACTATAATTAAATGATAATATCCATATGATAAAATAATTTATGTCCTTAAAAAATTACAAAAAATAACACTGATTATTTTTTGAAAATGCTGAAAACATCTATTAGGTGTTTTTCTGTTTTCAACCTACTTCTGAAAATGTTTCCAGAAAATATTCTCAATTAAACTGTACCAAATGCATTTCCGATCATATTTTCTGTTTTCAACCAAAATGAAAACAGGAAACGGAGAAAGCAAACACACCTTGAGAAGAAAATAAAGGTGCGTTTGGTTTAAGAAAATATTTCTTATTTTCATTTCCTATTTTTTTTTTCTTGAAAATGGTTTTCATTTTTAAATTTTCAAAATTTATAAAATATTTTTGGTTTGTAAAGTCAAATCTTATTGCAGAAAATGGAAATTATGAAAATGTGAATGTTACAAAAATTTTGAACATGAATAATGTGTAGAAATTGGATCCAGCAATTCACTTCCGTGCAATTTCGATGCAATTCCTTTAAAATGTTCATTTTTACTTTATTTTTTAAGCACTAATACGGACTTACTCTAACAATCTAACTGTAAATAACCTAATCATAGAAATGTGCAAAGACAGAACATGTTGGCGTCGCTTGATCCATATAGCTGACCCTACCTAATGGAAAAACGCTTTGATTGTTGTTGTTGTATTCTTAGTTCTTCAACTAATTTACCATACGGGGTTGCCTATGCTTAGTTTACTTTATCTCAGTTCCTCGGCTTCTTGTGAACCATTTGCACGCCAAGATCTCTTACCCAAGTGATGCAGCACTAATAGATGTCAAACCATGCAATGTTCTCCAACCTGAGTGCTCGGTACGTCCATAAGATAGTTTTTTGCATTTCCTTAGAAGTATGCTACATGATGCCAAAAACTAGGTTTCAGACTTTATGGATACGGACCTATTTGTAGTTACAGCATTTAGTTTCTTTAAGCAGCTTCTTCTCGGTTGAAGTGAAGAGGAAGAGGGACAGTACTTTAATGCACAAGCCACAAGATTTAGGCCTCATTTTCCGAATGTGGCAAAGTCAGGCAAGTGTTTATTATACTATCCCTTTTCTTAAACTTGAACACAGATACACATATATGTGTGTGTATATATATATTTGCATCTCTTCTGATGAAATGTTTTCTTTAATTTTTTTTAAATTTTTTTTAGAGGGTTAGCCATGAAGCAACGACAAGGTTACTACTTTCTACCCTGTGACTTAAATCATGGATTCAAATCTTGAAAGAAGTCTCTCTACTTATAAGAGTAAGATTACATATATTTGATCCTCCTTAGATTCCACTTGTGGGAGTCTCGTGCTTTTAAATTAATGTTTTATTTATGTAAAAATCTTTCAGCAAATTATTGTTGGTAGTTATTTTCTGTTATAATTGTTTTCACATAACTATTTTTTTTTGGAAGATTCTCTAAAGTAGGAGATAGTTAGATAGAATCTTAGGAAGAAAAACAATTTGACCCTTGGGTCCTTTATATTTTTTCCTTATCTCTCTCTTCACCAACTAAACCTCTTTCTTCAGATTCGTTCATTTTTTTTTTAAGAAAAATACATTTATGGGTATCCTTGAATTCTGTACAAATTTCTTTTCCACATGTATTCTTTATATTGCGTAGTTTACTTTGTCAATTTTCTTTACACATGTATAAACATATATACGATTACATATGCATATACACATGTGTGCTCATTTATGTGTGTTTGCACAAGTGCGGACATGTTCAAGCACATGTATGTGTACATCAGTACATGTCCATATATGTGGATGTGTTTGTATGCATGTAGATGTATGATTTATATGTTTATGGATTAGTATATATTTGTATTTATATAAATCTAGACGCTTGTGCCTAGAAAAATCTACTATTTTTTGTTGCCCATCCGGTCTTTGAGACATTGCCCGATTAATCTGTACTCGATCCGTGTTGTGCACCTAGCTATGGTGGTATGATCTCTCAATGGGAATAGCTGCATACACAAAAGTCTAGATCTTCTTTAATCGATATCAAACCGCTTACCATTTGGATCAAATCCTTATTAGTAAAAAAAAATCTATTAATTAAATACGCTTGCAACCATCTATTATTATGAAATCATTTTGCAAAATTAATATCTGTTGAGCTCAAACAAAGAAGTAATTTGTATCAATGTTGTCAAGATTGAATTAGACAAAAATTTAGAGAAATGTTCGGTTCACGGTCTAATTGGTTTAACCGGTCGAGTCGGATGACACAATAAATAGTAAATATTAATTATTCTTAATATATAAAATGACAAATATATATATATATATATATATATATTTTATTGTGATTTAAGAGATGCATTTAGCATGCATTCGTCCATTGCTAAAGGCATCTCTTGAGGCAATTATAATTAATACAATATTTTTCTCCATTGCTAGAGCATCTCATCAGACAAGTAAATGGATTAAATGCATCTCTTAAATAAGATCTCATAATAATCAATTTCAACATTTCAATTGATGAAGATGAGGGAAATGAGGGCTTCAAAGACATTCATAATCAAGATAAATTTTTTTTGATTTAAAACTGAATTGAATTGGGCCGTAAAAAAGAGTTGGACGGTTGGTTCTTAAGCGGTTTGGCGGTTGGCCCTGATCCGGCAGTTGAACCTTGGTTAAATTCGGTCCATTTTGGTCTAAGTGCTAGTTTGCTTTTTTTAGGTCTAACCAATCCGCTCTAGCGTTTGGTTCATGGTTGGACCGCTCTGGCGTTTGATTTTTATTTTGCACTAAATATTAGTTGAAATAAGCGGTGCCAAGGTTCATCAAAAGTTGCATTCAGATCCAATACCAAAAGAACCCCTTGATTTCATTTCTTTTAAGATCTTTGTCTCAAGAAGAGACCCTTGCCATTTGTTCTCCTTTGTCGAATTGTGATTATCATCTGACTTTGCGGGAAGGTGCTTGATCAAAACATTATACTTTGAAAAACCATAGACCTTTGGAAATTAAAATCTACACCTCATTTGATAAACATAGGCTTGGGTTTTTCATTCTCTTACTGGAGTGGGGTGTATTGATGATAGGTGGAAGATCCTCTTGACAGGTCCAAGTTTTATTAGGGGCATTTTCTCAGACTTGGTTACCAAGGTTCAACTTAGGCTTAGCTATTCGAGAAGTTATAACCCATGTTTGGGTTAAACTAAAGAACCTCCCTATCGAGTTCTTCAGCCCCATAATCCTTGTCAAAACTGGGAATTCTATTAGAAATTTTATAGGGATGGATGATGTTACACATAATCTTTCTATGGCATGCCTATATATGCGTTCTGTTGGATCTTTTAAAAAATCCAATTTCAAAAAAACGGATTAATGAGCATACCCAACCACTGATTGTTGAAGGAACGGCAGGGTTTTGCTTGCTTTGTGGAAAC
This sequence comes from Senna tora, assembly GCA_014851425.1. Taxonomy (NCBI): domain Eukaryota; kingdom Viridiplantae; phylum Streptophyta; class Magnoliopsida; order Fabales; family Fabaceae; genus Senna; species Senna tora. Next base: position 3,329,178 of record CM026265.1, on the reverse strand, counting down.
ATTAATCCTCCCACAATTGTGTGCAACAAGAGATCTCCCATCCAACCTTCCAATCACCACTCAGTCAAGCTCACATCTCTTACGTGTCATATTTTAATGACGTGGCATGACACATCACTGTCACGTCACCCCAAATTGTCACATCATCATCTTCACTCCTTCATCATCATCATTATCATCATCATTTGAGGTGACACGTAGGAAAGAGAGTGTGCCACATAAGCATGTCACGTCATCATTTAACGACAAAAATTAATCGGTGTTACGCTACTCGAGGACCAAAATCGACCAAAAAAAACTTTAATGACCAACATTAAACTTCATGCAAACATTGAGGACCAAAATAATACTTTAACCAAGTAAAAATCGTATCAATTATACTTCGGGTAAGTTTTCACTAGAAAAGCAAGTCTTTGCAAGCAAGCCTAACCTGTCGACTGGGAAAAGTATGATTAAGGTGATGAAATCGCCTCAAAGGCTCTCGAAGAATCAAATATATTCATATCAAGGCAATTTTCGACTGGGAGCCCACGTAGTAGGAATGGGATTAGTAACAATAGACGTATGCACCACTATCTTCATGCAGTTAGGAATGGGGACGTTGGAGTACCAATTTTCGATGACTCCACACTTGAAAGAATCATACTTGATGTATGAATCTTCCTCGGACTGAGGGGCTTAGTAAGTCAATTTTTTCTACATCGATACTAATATGAATTTTGTAACTTTAATTTGGAATGCTAGAAGAGCAGGAAGCTCATAATTTTGTCGGGTTTTTCTTGATCTCAAGAATAAATGCAAACCAAATATCGCTTTTATATCTAAAACAATAGCTAATGGTACAAGGGCGAATGATATTATTCGAACCTTGGGCTCTAATACCAACTTTAAAGTGGATCCAATGGGCTATACTGGTGGGCAGTGGATTCTTTAAGACTCTTCGGAGATTTCAATGAAAATATTCGAGCATAGATTTCACGAAGTGCATGCTTCCATGGAGGTACGAAACCAAACTTCATGCATTATTTCTTTTATTTATGCCAGTCCTTTATTGGAAAAGCATAAATGTGTGTGGTCAATTTTAAAGAATTTAGCTGATGAAATCTCTCTCTTGTGGCTTATTTATGGTGACTTTAATGATATTCTAAGCCATGATGAGAAATAGGGAGGTAATTCGTTATCTCTAAGTCGTATTAGAGAAATGGTACTTTTCTTCCACCGAGTAATGGAGACAAAATATGGCTTTCATGTACCCTAGAGAGAGTATACAGGGTATATGAGTAGTGTGGAAGGTTATAGCACTTAGACAAAGACTGGAATGTACTTAGAACGTCTATGGATACTTTGGTGAATATCCCAAGTTTCAATGGCCTTTTTGTGATCTCTCCTTTCAATCGGTTTTTAATTTTTTCTGTATGGGCATACCATATGGCTTTCACATTCTATATGGTGGGGTACTTACAACTATTCAGGAGGAAGTAATAGAGTAGGTCGTTGAAGGAGGGTGCATAAAAGATTGTCACAAGCATTAGATTGAATGGTGAGAGTGTCGGGAAAACAAGAGGCTCAAGGTGGTAACAACAATGGAGAAAGCTCATAGTATGAAACGGAAGTTTGAGGACACAGATGAAGTATCTATGGATAGGTCATGTATGAAGATGGCAACCAAAAGATTCAAGACGTGGTACAGGGATCTCAGAGCTAAGGCAATCCTAAACTCTTTGTAGAAGATGGGCGTGTGGGAGGCTAGCCCCATAAGGCCTCCTATAGAAGGATAAAGCCTCTTGCAGGGAATTGTCGTGGTTTTGGTTGCACTGTGGCAATCCATAGTATTAAGCAGTTGGTTTGTGTTTTCTGTACCTTCCTCTTGCTCTTTTTTTATGCTTATCATAGAGCCTTTAATTTTCCTTGTCTAACTATCAATATGGATCTTGTAGTGTATGTAATGGGTAGGTGGGTTCTAGTTGCTTGGGCTGTGTGTCCTACGGTTATTTTGGGTTACTTTAAATACTCTGGCACGGACTCAAATGGCAAAAGTAAAAGGACGTATATGGGTTTAAAGGAGTTAGCAACTTGTGCCGAGGTGAACACTATAATAGAATCAAATTTCAAATCATCATGCTAGTGGAAAGGTTGTCAAAAGACGGAAGAGTTTGTGGTTTGTTATTTGCAGCTGTTGTCTTTTAAATCAAGCCACCTATTAAGGTGGCAGATACTTTGAGATTGGGGTCTGTCCCAGACAGGCAATAATCTCATACAACATTGATAACTCTATGGAAATAGAGTTAAAGAGGGTGAATTATATGCCTTTTTGAGAGTATATTGATCATTGGGTGTGAATTTGGTGTTATTTTAGTGATTTACGCATTCTGATATATTAGTGAAGCATGTATCAAGACTTAAGGGAAATATGCATCAGTGTGATTGATTTTTGTATCTATTTGGCATATTGAGTTAGTGGCCAAGGTCTTGATTTAGTTTCTTGAATTTTCAGGTGCCAAATTAGTAATTCCAAAAAGCTGAGTTCATGGTATTGAAGGAGCTGGAGTTGAGTTGGAGTCAACCGGAGCTAATTTGGAACCTTTGGATTGAAGAAAAGCTCACTTTTTAAGCTTGGAACAGTGTGACAGCGCTATAGCGCCATCCAACGGCGCTATAGCGCCATATTAGAGAAAGAACCAAAAATTTTCCAGAGACACAGCGCTATAGCGCCGCAAAACAGAGACACAGCGCTATAGCGCCGTAAAACAGCGCTATAGCGCCGGCCTCAGCGCTATAGCGCCATAATCAGCGCTATAGCGCCGTGTCGCAGGGGCACTTCAGGGATTTCGTATTTTTGCTGGTAAAAGAGGGTTTTGGCTGCGCGTTTTTTAGGAGGCAGAGCTGGAGAAGAAGCTTGGAGCTGGAGCTGTGCTAGGGCTAGAGTTTTGCAAGTTCTTGGAGTGATTTTCATGGTTCGGAGGCAAGCAAAGAGTTGATTTAGGCCTTGAAAACGGAGTTTTCTTCTTCTTCTTCTTCTTCTTTACTCTTGTGATTTTTCTGATGTATCACTCTAGGGCTGTGTTTATATTGATGACAATGATAGGCTAGGCTTTTCTTGTCTTAGGATTGTGGTTCCCTAGCATGTAAACTAATGGATTTGTTATTTTGATTGCTTGATTTAATGGATTTGGTGTTTATTCAACTTTGTGCTTGATGAACCCTATTTGTTTGGCCATCACTTAAGGAAATTAGAGGATTTGGGGTTTCCTTGGGAAAGGACCCATAAATTTAGTCTTTGAGTTGAATACCTCTTGATTGATGTTGATTATTCTTGATTAACTTGATTTGCCCAAGGGATAGGTATATACCCAAGGGCCTTGAGGAGTTGGATTTAGCTTGAACTTAATGCATCTCTTGAACTTAGACTTCCATAGGCATATGTGGAGTTTAATTAGAGAGGTAGAAATTATATAGGATTGGAAGATTCATATAACGAAAATAGGGCTAAGACTAACACCAAACCAATGAATTGAGTAGTGAAAAAAATAGTGTAATTCCATTAGTGAAGTGCTAGGTGAAACTACAATCCTAAGAGCTCTAAATCTCATTTAACCACTTGACTTATTTTCGCATTGAATTTGCTAAATTGTGTTGTTCGTTTGATTTGAATTAAAACATTTGATTCTGGTTGCTTGACTTAGGTGAAATTTGAACGCATTGGTAATTAATTCGTTTTAGCTTAGTTCCCTGTGGACGATACTCTACTTATCATTATATTACTTGTTGACGGTGTATACTTGCATCGGTTAATTTGGCAACCAACAAACATATTATAGAATTGTGGAGAGCCATTTGTCTCAGCTTTTGTGCTGAGAGTTGTGATAACTTTCAAGCCATTATGATTAAGGATACAAACACACTTTTCTGGATTCAATCGCAGGATGGGTACTTCACAATCATTCCTTTCCCTTGCCTACAATACTAACGAACGAGCACTTTTACTTTTTTCTTTCTTTCACGTAAAATTAAAAAATAAATAAATAAAATACAAAATATCTATTATACCCTTTGATTTGACACAATCATAACTTTTTTTCTTTTTATTATTTTAATATAAGGGGTAAAGTAGTAATTTTAATACATTGTCATTCCCAATTTTTACTACCAAATACAGCAAATGCATTCCTATTCCCTTTCCCTTTTTCTTTCTATTTCTGCATAAAGAACGTTTCTTCAGTTCCTGTTAATTTTATCAATAATCGACATAGGTGTACTCTTCCTATGAGTAATAGGTTATTAGTTATAAATGTTTGTATTATGATTTGTTTTGTTGTCTATTTAATGGTTTGTAATAACTTTATTGTTAGATGTTGTAAGATAGGAAATAGCTCTACTATAGGCCGGTATGTACTCTAATCTTTTCCCTTAATCTCAAGTTTGCCGTTTTTTACCAAAAAAAAAATGCCATAACCCTTATTTAAGAGAAAAAAAAATATAACAAAATAATAAGTATTATATTTTATGATAATAAATTAAATATTTTTAAAATCTTAAAATATAATATGAAATTATAATAATAACGACGTCGTTTTGCCGAGTTGGAGTGAGAGAGAAGTAGTGATGCAAAACTGTGTCATTTTGTTGAATTCGAGTGAGAGAGGGTATCATATCATCCAAATATGACACGTAGGAGAGAGGATGTGCCACATAAGCCTTCCACGTCAGCATTTAACAAAAAAAACCAGACGGAGTTACGCTGGAGAACCAATTTTGACAAAAAAAAAACGTTGAGGACCTAAAATAACTTTTTGAAACGTTGAGGACCAATATTAAACTTGGTGCAAACGTTAAGGACCAAAAGAGTAATTTGGCCTAAATTAATTAATGAGAAGTTATTTGCTTCCTTACTTTTTTAACAACTACCCATCATATTTATTTTCTCTCTCCCACATCTTTTCATCATTATTTTTAATTAAAAAATAACTATTTTGTGACACCAATTATCATCATTACTCAATAACCATATGAATATAGCTGAATTATTAATATAGATCGGTTATTTTGTCTTGAACAACTTTTAGTCTTTTAAATTCCATAAAAAAAAACTTTAGTGTTTTAAAACTATGTCAATTCAAATGAAGTTGAAAATTGTAATATTTACTTAATTATTTAAAGAAATGAAGGTGAAACATTATCTATACCATAAACAAATCACAAAAATTGAATGGTGTTATAAAATGTATAGAAAATAAGATTCATATGAATAAGAAACTTGAAAAAAAATAGAGAATTGTAGGGAAAGAGAGTATTACTTTTATTTATGCTATCATTTATATAAATATTATATAAAAAGCCTCTATTTATAGGTTAAGTAACCTTGAGAGTTTACATAATACATCAATGTTCATCAAGAAATTTCATGAAAAAATTAAGTCAAGAAATTACACACACATTGATAAAAAAAGACCAAAGGTTGAGTGGTATAATGCGACATTCAAATCAAATATTTCATAACAAATGGTATGCTAGTTTAAATCATGAGAAGACTAATATACACTACCATTTTTTTAAGGGATCTCAAAATTATACTTCAATCCCTTTTTTGTTTTAGTGAATTACACTTCTTTCTCCTAAAAGTTAAGAAAATTACAATTTTACCCATTTTGATCAAAATACTTAAAATTCTAATATTTATTTATTTTTCTCGGCCAGATGACAAGTACAAAAATGACTTAAGGCACGTTCATTAGGTAGAAATAGAAATGGAAATGGAAATGAAATGCATTTGATGTGTTTGGTAGTAACAGTTTGGTAATGGAAATGGAATGGGAATGTATTAAAATGACCATTTTACCCCTTATATTAAAAAAAAGTTATAATTATGTTAAATTATGTCAAATCAAAAGGATATAATAGATATTTTGTATTTTTTTCTTTTTTCTTTTTTTTAAGTTGATGAAAATATAAAAGTGAAAAAGTAAGTGAGATCTAATATTTTTTGCATTCCATAAAATAGATATTTCTTGTAACCAAAAAATATTTCCACAAAATAAACATAGCCTTAACGTAGGCAATATAATCTCAAAGTCTCGTGAGACACGCCAAAACATGTTGTGGAGGCAGAAATGGTGGATAGTGGACACGGTATAACTTTATAAATAGGCCTCAAGACAAAGAAGAAAGGGGAAGTCCTATGCATCTTTCTTAAGGGTAACAAATCACATGTCATGAGATTTGAGTGTGTGTGTGTGTTTGTGTATGAGTTGTTAGGGGGGTCATGGTGTGTTTGTGGGGTGGACCTAAGGCAACGCCTACAATTTTGTGCATAAAAAGAATAATGGTACACGTACCTCCATACAAATACTTCAATAAAAGAAAAAAAAAGAGAGGCAAAATAAATTATTATTTAGTTTCTAAATTTTGGGAAAAAAATATTAATTAGGCTTCGAATTTGTAACTTTTGAAGACTTCCAACCTCTTTTTCCTAGAGCGAAGCTTTACTTGATGTGCAGCTATGGCAGCCACATGCATCTTGCTTTGTCCTCACGACAAAATCCTCTCTTACGTCGGCAACGATACTCACATCGTCGTCGTTAACAGCGCCATGTCAGTAGTTAACAATCACATCATTCAGTTATCTAATAGGTAAAGTTCAGGTGACTAAATAGTTGACATAATTTTAAATTTGAGGACTAAATAGTAATTTGATAAAAAAATTCAAGGATTAAAAAGTAGTTTGCCTTGTAAAAAAGAAAGACTTCAAAAGAACGAAAACCAACTAACATCTATCTTTCCTTACTTATCGTTGCATCGATTTGATTCCAAGGGATAAAAATGGAGTGCTACTCGTCGGTAAAGTCGTATTCAACAATGAGTTCAATAGTACTTGAAAGATTAATCATTAGATTCACTTTAACAATACTTAGTTAAGACAAAAAAAAAAGGGAGGAAAATCAAAGGGCCACAAAGAAAAAACACATAAAATGTGTGGAAGGAATATTCAAAGCCTAGAAGAAAAAGTTAGTGTTTGGCCATGCCGTCTTCAATGCCTAAATTGGGTGAAAAAACACATATTGGAGAGGCACTTTGCAGTTAAGTCACAGGTTAACCGTTGAGACACCAATGCTTTGTTTGCTTATAGAAAGAGAAAAGAAAGCCTTAAAGTCATGAAAATTAAGAATAATGGACAAAAGAAAAATGAATGAATATTAGCCGTAAATCTAATTTTATTCAATTTCAATCTAACTAATCCAATTAAAGTTTGACTATTAATTGGATTGATTGAATACAAATTTAATAGGTTAGGTTACTAAATAACTATGGACTATCATTTTGGTCCCTCTGATGATTTTCTCAATTTGGTCTCTCATAAATTCTACTTCACAATTTGGTCCTGTCATCTAGATCATACCGTCTAAATAAATAAGAAAGATTTTAGGTGCAATTTTATATCTTTATTATAAGATTCTCTAATCACAAATCAACGTGTATATAGTTTTTATACAACTCATATCTCTCTCATTATTAGTTATTTTTTAAATTATTTTCACAAGTTTTATTTTGATTATAGAATCTTATAGCGAAAATATGAGGAAGTGCATATAAGTCTTGTCCAAATAAGCATTGGTTTTGAGGACTAGGACTTGGACATGCCATGCTGATTGAGCAGCAACGTTTCCATAGGTTGGAAAAAACAAAGAAAAATTGTAACATGATTAACCTTCATGGTACGCTTGATATAAGTGCACCGATGTAAAGTACTGTAAAAAAAGTATTGTAGAATAAAGGAAAGTACTGTAGAAAAAAGTGAGGAGAGAGATAGAGAGAAATATTAAAGAGAGACAAAAAAAATATGATAAAAAATATATTTAATATATATAAAATATGATTAAATTTTTTTTAAGAATCATGAAATACCATAATTTTACGGTACACATTCCTTACCAAACCAACCCTTGAGGTTGTCCGGTTAATACCAAATGTTCAACTATTTACATTTTTTAATTTCACAATTTTAAATCCAAATCTAATTCAAACAAACTAAAGTCAATAATCTTTTTAAATGAGTTCAGTTGAGGGATCTAAAAACAACTTTTTTTTATTCATCTAATTAAATTGATTGGGTTGCACACTAAACCATTGCTCCCCTAGCAATGGGATATATTTGAAATATATACATAATATACTTATGTTGAAAATCAATTAAGTCTCATGTAATAAGTGTCCAATAGTAAGATTAAGCCTATTAAAAATTAGGTACTCCTTATTCCTTACCAAAAAAAATTAGGTACTCTCTCCATCTATTAGTTATCATTTGTTAATATTAATAAAAGTTCAATTTTCAGTTTATGCTCTTAAATTATGGACTTATGTTAATTGTACTCTTAAACTTTATTTACCGTTAATCTTGCCCCTAGAGTATTAATTTGCAAGCAATTTTGCTATTCGTCTTAATTTTGTGTAAACAATTAATTCAAGATGCAAAATGTGACAGTCCTGGTAGCTTCTAGTGTTGATTATGATGTTAAGTCACATATTTAACTATGTTTCATCAATTTAGCCATGATTATCACTGTGTTACAAAATAAAACGTGTATTGTGTCTAAAATTGACGAAAAATTGTAGCTAAATATATTATTTAACATCAGAGGTCAACATTAGATGGTATGAGGACAATCACATTTGCATTTCATGTTTCCTTATTAATTATTTAAACTAAATTTGGGCGAAGGACAAAATGCTTGCAGATTGAAAGTTTAGGAGCACGATTGATAACAATTAAAATTTAAGAGCACAATTGACAGAAACCCTATTATTTAGGAACATAAAAAGTATTTTTACCTTATTTTTTTTAAGATCACATCAAACTTAAGAACTAACCAAAAAAGATCCTAAGGAACATGGCAATGGCTCAAAAAGTCCAAATCCTTTAAATTTTGAGAAAATGTACACTTATTTAGAGTAAGAGAGAGATAAAAAAATTAATCTCTAATTCATTTAAGATTACTCTTTATGGATGTGAATCCCTAATCCATTCTCTCTTACTCTTAGAAAATGTATCATTTGAAATTTGGAGGAACAAAATAAAATCATCTTTGCTATGGACATTTTTCTTTTCGGTGCTCGTGCTTCATACACAATGCCACTAATTAAATCACACATGGCTTGCTAGCTATATATATATATATATATAATATAACCCTCCCACACAAATTGTATTTTGTGTGGTGGAGTTCCTCTATGTTAGGTAATACAGTTAGGCCAGCAAAAGCATTTATTTTTCTCCCTAAATATATTTAATAAGTGGTTTATAGGTCACAAATCAACATTAATTAAGGGTAATATATATTGTGCGATTGAGATATACCCATCATGTCTTTTGAACCCCCCCCCCCCCCCTCTTTTTTCTTTTAATTTCTCAATTTGTTATGCCAATTTTCAGGATAAAAATTTTATACCACTATATTAGTAAAGTTCGGTATACCCCTCCAATCATATAGAGCTATTTGTTAATATTAGTAGAAATTTACATTAATAAAAAACCCACCTTTAATAATTTAGAGACCAACTGATCAGAAGAATGTACTGAAGTTCACTATTACCGTACTACTCCTCCAAAATAGCAGGCAAGCTTTACTCCATGCATTATGTACAACACAGTCAACTGAAACTTGTGAAGTGGGTTAAATTTGTAACCTTTGGCAGAATCATTTATGGTGGGAGGCTTTTGATCATGATTCATGACCTTGAATAGTTAATTATATTCTACATTCTCTCACTTTTCTGCTCAAGTCATTAAGGTAGGTTTAACAATTTAAATTAATTAAATTGTTCAGCTTGTTTCACATAACTCTAAGATTTTAAATTTTCTACAGATATTTTCTTACTGGAGATAGGTACTCTTGAGCACTAAATGTAGGTGCCACTCTCAGTCCAACGAGAATTTGAACCTGAGTTTAACAAGGGACTAGTCCTTTCAACTAAACCTAATTTCCAGTTGGTAATTTTAAGATTAATTATCTATTTAATGAGTAGATGATCAGTGGTACAGTAGTATTGAACTTCAGTACATCCCTCCAATCAGTTGGTTCCTAAACCATTCAAGGTGGGTCCTTATTAATATGAATTTATATTAATATTAACAAATGACTCTACATGATTAAAAGGATATATTGAACCACTATTTAACATTCAATTAGTCTTAAAAGTTTGGCAGTTACTAAACCACTCACATGGCTTATTGAGTTAGATCTCTCATGTTGTTTGTACTTTGCTTGACTTGTTAGAAAGAAAAAAAAAAAGTTGTGGCTCTCCTTTCTACCTCTATAATTAAAGGACATGGTCCCAAATTCAACTTGTGGGGAGGTTTTATGGCATTTTTTTTTCTGATAAGAGAACAATTTCAAATTAAAACATCTTTTGGTTAGTTATTCATTAACTTATTTAGATGTTCATGGGCTGCTTACTCAAAGAGTCAAAAAGTGCCTTTGCCATACCCATGACTTAAAGTAGCTAGTTTAAATTCATGTGGTGAAAAATATAATGCCATCTAACTTAGCTAATAAGTATGTATATTTGGGATTAAAAATTCATTTCATTTTATATAATTTTTTATCCTCAGTGTTTTCTTTCATATTTTTCAAATTTTCCCTATTGATTTATATAGTTTTAATTTCAAATGAAATATTTTAATTGGTCTATACATCTTAATAAATCTTCATTGTCATATTTTCGAATAGACAAGAAAATATATTTTGTTTAGGCAGTTGACAGTTAAAACTTGACAAGGGATCACTACAAAAAAATAATAAATTTAGTGTTAGTTAATTAAGGTCATTGATTAATTTGATTGTTTTTTTTATAAAGAGCATTAAACTTTTATTATATTGTAGAAAAAGTCAAATGACATTTATAATAATTTAAAAAACTCTAATCTAATAATACTGAAGAATAAATCCTAACAATTGTTGAACTAAGTAAACAAAGTGTAACCTCAGCTGATCCTATTTCTTTAGGATGAAAAATCTCACCGTCTTTGGTGTTGCCAACATAGTTGTTACTCTTATACCTCCTACATATTAGATTTAAATTAATCTTCAAAGTTGAAATTTTTTAACAACATGATGAACGAGTGAAAATTTTTTAACATAGATGATTCGTAGATTTTAGATATAATTATAACAAACCTTGAATCCAGAATCACTTGATTGCCAAAAAAATTCACAAAAGAAAACAAATACATAAAAAAATAAAACAAGCTCCACTTACTAGATCTGAATCAATCTAACAATGGAAGACTACACTCTCACAAGGGAGGATTAAAAAACTCAAAAGTAAATCTGAAAGAAAATCACCACCAAAATTGGAATACTGGAAATTTATCTTATTTATGAAACGTAACAAAGATAATAAATTAAAAGAAGAAGAAAAATAAATTTGGCAACCCCTCCAATTATATCTACAGCTCGAAGAAGCTGGTTGAAGAAGGAACGCAGAGAGAAAAAGAAAGCGACTGCTAGAGTTTCCTAATTAACAAAATTATTTATTAATTTGATTGTTAGGATTAACATTAATGTTGTTAACATAATATCTAGTGTTAGTTGTGAAAATGACGTTAAACCTTTTAGTGCTGGCCATAACTAATGTTAAAAATCATTATAACTGATACTAAAGTTTTTTTTTGTATACAGAAAGATCCAATTAATTAAAATTATTTAAAATATAAAAGACAAAATTAAGAAAACAAAAACATGCAGGATCGTAATTGGATTAATTTTAACTTAAATGTAAAGGGAAATTACTTGCGTTTGAACTTTGAATCCTTACTAGAGTGGGAGAATTTGAGGAACTAGAAAGTTAATTATCTCTCATTATGTAATTCACACTTACAATTTTTTTCACTACTTAACTTTACTTGCTCAAAAGAATTACTAGGTGTGATGAGTAATAATGTAATATAAATAATTAGCATACAACCTTAAGTTCAAATCTTCATATAGTGTAATTAATATATATATATATATATATATATATATATATAAAGACAAATTGATATGACAAATCCTTATTCACTCATACACCAACCAAGTTAATTAAGTTATTTTTTAATTTAAATTATAATATTTACTATCGATAATAATAAGTAATCATCTTATCGGAAATTATCTATTTAAGAATAACTGACTGATCACATAATACTTTTTATACTTAAAATTGAGATTTAAACTTTTATCACTTGATTAAAAAACAAATAAAGAATCATTTGGTCACACTTATATGGTTAGTTAGCTAAGTATATGTGGAATCATGAAAAGTACTTGTTTATGAATAAGATGGTGATATGGTTGGACTTTGGAGTTTAATATTCAATGTTTGATGTGATAGGTGCCTGATTTATGATATTCAGTAAAGAAATCCAAAGTATGTATTAATTGCCCTCAAAAGGAAATACTCAACCTCATTGACAAGCACAAACAATGGCTCAAGCCAAGTTAAAAAAAAAAATCAATATCAACCAAGCATCATTTGTTATATTTTTGGTTGGCCCGCCGGTGATTATTCTGACGATTTTTTTAATTATCAATGATGTTCTATTCTTATTCCTTCAGGGATTAAATTTAAGAGACGGTGATTAAGAGAATACTAATTTTTTACTATATCTCACACTACGATGCAACAAGATGTATATCGATAAACTCTATAAAAAATATAATCCAATAATAACATATTTTAGTTTCAAATTGCACTTAAAGAAGATTAACCTTAAGGTGAAGCTAGCAAAAGATTCTTCAATTCATGAAATAATAATAATAATGGTGCTTGCAATTGCAAAACTAGGTGTACATTGCTAATACTCCAACTGCAATATCAGTGGTTTTCAATGAAGTTACAATTGTACGCAACTTGTTATACAATGTAATTTCGGTCGATAAGATTGTGACATGTGGATAGAATGACTTGAGATACAATGCAATTTTTTACATGTCATAATTCTATCGACCAAAATTACATTACATACATACAATAAGTTACATCATAGATTGACCCTAAAAATAGTGCCATATTTGATGATTTGAGACACCACTTGGGAAAAGTGCTTTATGTTTTATGGCAATGATGATGAAAAAGTTTAGAACTTTGACTGAAGAAACAAAAAAGAATGGCAGCGGAAAAAGATCACCTTGTTTAGTGTTGACTCTGTTTTTTTTTTTTTTTTGTTGGTTGAGAACCTTTTGATGTCATAACTAAAGGAATCAATGCTAAAATTTTTGTTTGTTTCTCTCTTTTTTTTCTTCTTTTTTTTTTTCATTTCAAGTTTCCTTTGTAATGCATTACCACCACTTGGAGTGTGAGAATATAAAGTGGCACTCATAATTCTCCCAACAACAAACTTACCCGTCCTTTCAAAATCAAAGATGAAAAATGTAAATGGTTTAGAAGTATTAAAATACAGTATAGATGGTAAGAAGTTTGTATTCTTTTAACTATTATATTACGGGTTCAATCAGTGGAAGGATGGGAATGAAGCGTCATCTGTTGGAAGAGTCGACCCCAATAATAGATCCAACAATACTCAAAAGATTAGTCATCAGACCTGGTCTGGTAGATACTTCGATCATACACAAAAATAATAAAAAAAAGTATTAAAATATATATGCAATATTTTATACTTTCATTATAAATTTTGTACTAAAAATATATATATATATATAAAGAAAACTTTTACAAGAAGCTCAATTATAAGAAACTAAGTTATAAAAGATAATTATTTGTAACAACATAACTAAAAAAATTTTATAATTATGAGTGGTGTAGTTATTTCATTATTGAATGAATACTAAGACTTTTTTTTAAAAAAAAAATAATAATCAAATTTCAAAAGGAAAATAATATTAATTAAAAAAATATAATGTCTCATGGCCCACTATTCTAAAATATTAAATTAATAAGGGTACATTATACTTAATATTCTTTCTAAAAACTCCTACCACATTTTTCAATATAATTAATAATAAAATCAATTATGTTGATATTAAATTTTAGCATTAAACACTTATTTTTTTAATATACTAATGAGTATATTTGCAAAAGTTTATATATTTTGTATATAGTATAACTAATTGAAATAATGATTGTTTTTATAAGAGAAATAATGATTAATATAAGCTGAATTTTGTGAAATATATTCCATCCTTTGGTGTCTTTTCGCACTTTCTTTTGTAAGTCTATATTGAATGGAGCAAGAACTACCCCACCGACTCATATATGGTCCTCTCAATTCATAACCCATTAAGAGGCCAACTCTTCATAGTCATATATATATATATATATATATATATATACCATAGAAGTTCACTCTTCTAGAATTTTTAAAATTTCTATTGTTACTTTTTTTCAGAAAAATAATGTAAAATAGTAAAATAAATAAATAAACAACTCCTCTTTTTTTCAAAAAAAAAAGTTTTTTCTATAGCAAATTCATTTTTTAATAAGGAAAGGCACTTTCAAATTTCAAATATTATTGGGCAGGGTACTAATTATATGTTAGAAAGACCAATAAAAATCTAACTCATAAACTGCAAACAAATTTATCTATTTGTAAACAACGTACTCAACTAGCTTTTAGATGTCATGAGATATTTTAAAAGAGAGCTACCAAATGAGATTTTCGATAATTTTATTGAAGTTCAAACTCTCGTATATAAATAAAGCAAGAGTATTTCTCCAAATTATTAATCATTTGAACCAATGGAGGTTTAGCAAATGGCAAATTCTATTGCATTCCCTTTAGTGTTCAAATGTGTTGGGGTGCTATATGTATATGCTACCTTATTAGGTCAGCAAGAAAGCAAAGCATCATAAATGGTGAGGCATTATTATTGTTATTGGTTACATTTTTTGTGTTCCTTTTTCTACAAATTTGTGCTCTTTATTAAATAAAGGGTGGCTTTGATTTGAATGGCCTTGTGAAAAAGGCTCAACCTTCAAGCTAGTGCTCTTTTTCCCTTTTTAAAATTTGGAACCAAAAAAAAAATTAAAGAAAGAAGAAATATGGGTCTTTTGCAGTTTTGCTTGGAAGCTCAGAACAAAGATATCAACATATTAAAAGGAAAAGGCTTAATATATATATATTGATGAGTCCTTTATAAAGTGGGAGCATTTCAGGTCGTAGATGAGCCAGAGAACTCCGTGACTAGTAAAGTCCTGTGGAATCCTTGTTGGGTTGGGGTTTATATAGGAGTGTCTGAGAAGGCTAAAGTGACTGTCATAGACGTGATGATGGATGCGTTGGGAGTTGACCGAGTGTACAATATATCATTGGGAGGCGCACAGTGTCACGTGGGTATTGTGATGGTACTGTGACGGCACTAATGGTACTGCGACGGGACAGTAGAGACGGACCATCGGTATTGTGATGAGGGAAAAGAGGCCTGACGATGTCGAGTGCCTAACTATGTACTGATGCCCTATCATATATATATATATATATATATATATATATATATATATATATATAATCTTTTTATATTTCCTTGCCCATAATTTAGTTGTTTTATTAGTGTCCAAAATCTAAATAAACTTATCCAAAATCTCTTCCATTCATTTCACTCATGTTCCAACTCTCATTAAAAAAAATATATATTTTTTTGAGAACCTCATTTAAAATTTTTTATGTTGAAGAATATATAATTTTGGCGTCCCTTGATCTATATAGTCGATCATATAGCCGATCCTACCTAGTGAAAAAAGTTTTGATTGTTGTCGTTGTTGTTGAAGAATATATAATTTTATTGGAGAAGTAACAAAAGAAAAAGGCTTTAAATAAATTAAATGGTTCTAACCTATTTTGCAACATGCCGTCTAACTTTTGTCAGTTTTGCAGTTTAGGAAAATAGGATTTTTAATGTCAAAACAAAAATGGATTCAACATTATTATTATTACTCAGTATCAGTGGAGAATCTTCCATGTTTTCACATTTTTATTTACGATTTTACTTTTTTTTTAAAAAAAAAACTTTTTGGTTTAGTATCTGTTCATTGTTCTTGAACTGATATGAGAATATATATATATTTCGCATTGTAAAAAGAATATTTGTATGATAAGTTTGACCAAATACAAAAAAAAAAAAAAAGTTGGTGGCTAATGGCTATATATATGAAAAGAATGACAAACAATGTTATTCCGGAATATTAATATTAGAGCTAACAGAGAAGCTATTGATATTAATTATACTAAATTTGTAATTATTGAGAATTATTTGGTTTTGATACCATCAATTTGAGACAATAATTCTCTCAAATTTGCTCAAAAAGCATTGGATTGTAGTCATATGCAAATAATTTTTTTTCAACTACATCTATATTAGAGAGAACAATAGTATATTAACAAAATCAAATCATATAAAAATACACAAAACTCCAGCTAAATTTTATTCCTTGAGCTAAAATAAAACTCTCAAATAATTCGGTGATCTATTACCATTTTAGATATAGAAAAATTAAAAGATGACATTTTCTATACAAATTGTTAAGTTTAATAAGTTAATTTTTATACTAAGAGGTTGTTATCTAGATGCCGTAATTTTAAATTCTGTCTCCCACAAAATATATATATACATAGGCAATATAATCTCGAGTTTTTGACTAGAGGGTGACATTTAGAAATACAAATCTGCATATCAGGACATTAAGTCCTGTATTTTCCGCCGCCGTGACAAGTTACTGTTCATATTTAACTCGCATTTATAAGCTGCGAGCTGATGTAAATGACTCGCTTTTCACATTTACGAGTCCAGACATTTGACTCGCATTTGATATCTGTGAGTCTAGCATGCACAATAACTTGTCACAGCGACGGAAAATAAATGACTCAATATCTTAATTGTGAGATTTGAAGGATAAAATTGTCCTGTCTAGTCCTATAATCTCTGTGTATAGAAAAGAAAAGTAAAACAAATCATAAGATTTAGGTTATTATATTATATTATATTCTGATTAAAATATAACATGTAAAATATCTACGGACAACTATCAGACTTCAGAGCATGAAGAGTGAGGAGTGAGGACCACTAATTTTAATTTGTTTTATAATTTTTTTTAATTTTTTTTAAAATTTATTTTTTTACTAAGATATTAATTTAATGAATAAAATCTACATACACAAATGGAAATTTGATCAACTAACCCAAATATCCAGACATCTGGAATCATATTCAAAACAAAAATGTGCAGAGCACACAACATGAATCATGCTATTAATTTTGAATTTAATTATTTCTTATGAATAATCAACTTTATTTTCTTTTACTTTGTGAAGTAGTGGGAAATAAATATTTTAGAATATATACTTCAATAATCAACTTTCAAAAATTATAAATCAACTATGTTCTTAAAAATCAATTTTGTAAATTTTGTTTACTAAAATAGTTTTTTTGCAGCTTAAACAATAAAAAAAAATTCCCACAAGACTCATAAATTAGAATACAACTTGTAAAAAAGTCAGAACAATTTTCAAATTTAGCCTAACCATAATAAAAACTTGATTAGTGATGAATCATCATGGTTTGTTTATGTGTTGCCATTAAAAGAAAGAAAAAAGTGTGATAGTAGAGCTAGTGTTAGTGTAGTGTCCTACTCTAGAAAGCCACTAACTTTGTGTGCCATCTCACTTTTAAGCCTTAACTTTCTAATTTATAGTTTCCTTCTTAATTTGGTTTAGTTGTTAATCAGTCATATTATATTGTCTCTCAAACTCTAAATCTCAAATTTTTTTCTTGTCCGTTGTCCGAGGCACTGTCTTAACTAATTCGGACTCGACCCAAATCGCACATCTGGCTATGGTGGGAGGGTTTCTAACGAAAATAGCAGCATTCACAAAATCTCGAACTCAAAACTTTGCTTAACTGATACCAAGTAGCTTACCACTTGAATCAACTCTGTACTAATTCTAAATCTCAATTATATCCTCTATTATTTACCAATATACTAAACAAACAACAACAAAATCTTTTTTACACAAACAATATATTTTATGAATTAACCACAATAAAACTAAATTCCAAAAAAATAATTTTTTTTGCATAAAATAAAATAACTAAGTTTAAGCAAGAAATGTGAGTCACACCCAACCCAACTAGGTCAAATTAATCTTATCAGTAAAGAGAAAAGCAAGGGATTCTTCTTGTTCTTGTTCTTCTTTTTTCTTTTTTTAAGTGTTGTGTCTGAATTAATTTAGGTGGTCATCAACTAATATACTTTTTCAATCAATTCAAAACAGATCACTTGCATCAAACAGATTCACAACAAATTTGCTTTCTATTTTTTACTCTCTCCTTCGTAAAAAGATGGCACAGAAACTTAGAGAAAATAAAATTAACAACAAAAAAAAACTAAAACTAAGTGTGAAGGAAACATACTCATTCCTCTTATTGAACAGTAAAAATACTAAAATGCCAGTACTCACAAATTCACAATGGACGTTTTCTTTCTTCAAAAAAACAATTATACATTTAGTTTCATGATTTCATCACAACTTCGTGTGAGAATGACTTTCTTATATAATATTGACAAAAAATGAAAGATGAAACAGAGCCCACTAAAACACGCATGCTTCCTAATATTCTGCTCCAAACAGTATTAAGAGATTAAACAAAAAAAAAAGAAAATGAAAGTTTAAATCTGATAACATAATAGCAATAAACATTATAGTTTGTTTCCTCCATTAATGGATGCTCATGCTCAAAGCATTATAATCCAAAAGAACTGAATTACAATTAGAATCTGAAAAGAATCATAAAATTATGTAAATATCTTAAGAGTATAGGTATAAGTAACCATATAAGTTATATAAAATTATACTTAAAAATTTGACCCAAACAAAATTCTTTCTTTTTCATCCAAAAACTTGATCAATGTCTAATGGAGTTGACGAATTCTGCATATGAAACTCCAGAGTTCTCGATTTGACTAACCTCGTCTTCTTCCATGGGAGCTGGAAGATTAAGATCTATCATATTTTCGACGAACTTGGTGGAAGCTCGAATCGATGTGGCTGAAGAAGAACCAGTGAGATGCGTCCTCTTGTGTCCTCCAAGAGCTTGACCTGAAGAGAAGACTCTGAAACAGAAAGGACATTCGTGAACCTTCTTATAGTTATTATCGTGAACCACCGCCATTGAAGAAGAAGCTCCTCCTCCGCCATTGTTATCCATCTCCGTTAATTCCGCTTCATTCGCCATCGCCATCGCTACTTTGATCTTCTTGTGACTCGCTCTGTGTCCTCCAAGTGCTTGATACGATCGAAACACCTTCTTGCACGTCTCGCACGTGTATCTCCCACGCGCTCTGGTTTTCGACGATTTCAAATTCTCCTCCGATTCGTCGGTATCGTCTAGAGATCTCTCCGCTTCTTCTTCTTCCTCTTCCTCTTCTTCTTCTTCGTCGTCGTCGTCTTCTTCTTCTTCCTCTTCCTCGTCTTCGTCTTCTACGACGTCGTATCGGCGTTCCAGATCCTTCTGTCTCTTCCATTTGTCTCTGGAAAGCATCATGAGGCAGAATGCGACATCTTCTTCCGTCGTCGCATCGGAGATTGAACTCGCCGGTTCTGACTCGGTCTTGCTAATTTTGTTCTTCGATTTTAGCTTTCTCTTCATCTCTGCTTCTTCTAAAATTAGCTTCCTATGATGATGATATTGATGGTGATGATTGTATTGATCGTGGAAACCGCCGAGTTTCCAAGCGCGCTTGGATCGTCGACGACTCCGAGTCGGATCCTTCGACGACTCGGTCTCGCTTTCTCTGTCTTGAAGAATCACAGAACCATTGTTATTAGTAGCATCCACCAAGAACGAAAACTCAGGATCTGCGAGGCGAATGCTCTTCTTCGGATTCTCTCTTAGTCCATAGCTCAAACCTTTTTCTTCATCATCATCATCTCCGTCGTCGTCGTCGGACGATGAGGAAGAAGAAGAAGAAGACGCCGATTCGGCCTCGAAACTGAGTAAGGTGTGAGGAGGCGACGATGCCTCTGGTTTCGCAGGAAGTGGAAGCTTCTTCATGTGAGACCTCATGTGACCTCCCAGAGCTCTGCCATTAGAGAAGCTTTTGAAGCAGAGCTTGCACTCGTGCTTCTCCATGAAAGCAAAGCAAAGAGATCACACACACACACACACACACACACAAACACCAAAAACAGAGTCAAAAAGAAAGAAAGAAAGATCAAAAAACAGAGCGAAACAGAGAGATTACTTTGTTCTTCTTGCTCTGTTTCTGAAATAACAACACTTGTTGTATGAGCTTCTTCCCATTTCTCTCTTATCTGTTTTTCTATAAAAGAAAAGAGTGCAAAACTATAAATAAAGGAGTAGGTGACAAGCATTCCTTCCTACACCAAGAGATGATATATATACATTAGGCTCAAAATTTCTTTTTACCCCAAAAAATTGCAATAAAAAATTAATAATAATAACATTTGGTCTTGTTTTTTGCCCTTTTTTTTTGGGTTGATTAATTTTGTTCGTTTTTTTTTCTTTCTCCTTTTTCTTAGAAACGTCAAAAACCAATAATAAATTGGGAAAACTTATTATTAATTAAAAGCGCATGCATCAAAGGAGAAAAGCAAGACATGTAACATGCGAGACCTGCTCGTTTCTGTATTTAATCCCATTTAATCCCTTATTTTCATCTTTGACCTTCTGTTTTTTCCATAATACCCTTGGAGGAGTTATTTTTGAGAGCAATAAAAAAGAGGAGAAAATGTATAATCATAAAAATAAGAATTTATTTAATAAGTATCTTAGGACTGTTATTAAGATTTTTTCTCATCGCTTAAAAGAAAATGTATTGTTTTGAATATAGTAAAAATTCAACAAAAATAATTTTTAAACTCTCTTAATTGAAATAAATCCCTATACAATATCTAAAGTGATGCCTTGGAGAATTTCATTTTGGACAAGTCAAATTTCTTTCAATTTTTGTGAACAAATTTAATAATAAAGGGTATTTTGGTAAATTAAGAAGGGTGGTTTTCCCAGCAGAAAGAAACGGGTGGGCTTTGCTTGTCCAAGTCAATGAAACTGCTTTGCATTTTGTTGTAACGAACGACGAAGGCAGAATGAAAATAGCAGAGAAGCGGTCCTTCTCCTTCTCCTTCCTGACAGAAACGAAACGACCCTCCAATTTTCTTAACCTCACATGCCTGTCACCCCAATTTAAGACCCAAAACGACAACTATCACACCCAATTCCTACACGTACCTCCCACAACCCACCTGTCGTTTCTGTAGCCATCGGTTTTTGGCAAGCCACGACTCACAAGGAATTTGACCTTCACAATAATAATTTTTAAAAAAAAAATCACTTTATTTATTTATTTTTGAGTAAATTGCGCTCTTTTCCTTAAAATATCCTTAAACTACATCCTATTCTAATCAATTTTAAAAAATTACATTATATTCTTTTGAGAAATTAAAAATTTTATAATTTTTAATCAAAATATATTTATGATTTTTATTTTTAGAATTAAATATGTACTAGAATAACATGAAAAATTATATTTTTAAATTCAAAATAAAATAAAATAATTATTTTTAACTCAAAATAAATAAATATTAAAGTAATAAATTCTTTTTAAAAATAATAAATTGTAATTATTTAAAACATTAATAATGTTATTAAAAGTATTTTAGTTAAAAAGAGTAAAATTATAAATTTTTTATTTTTTAAAGGATAAAAATATAAAATTTTAAAATAAAAGAGAGAAAAGTGTAATTTTAACATTTTTTTAAGGAAAAATATTGTAATTTGCTCTTTTTTTTTTCAAGTTCTCTTTCAGTAACTTTTGTGCCGGCAATCTCAGAGCCAATTGTCAGAGTTAGTAGGTCAGCATGCCGGTTAGTGCTTCACTTCACTTCCTTACATTGAATTATTATTATTATTATTAAATTAATTTTACTAATAATAATAATAATTCAATAAAATCTCAAGAATATTTTTTTTTTATTTAATCTAGGATGCCTTGTAAATAACTGAATTTTGACATTTTAATAATAATTCTAATGAAAATATTGGAAATAATCCCTTCAAGTTTGGATCTTTGGTTGGAAAATGAGATGGGGATGAAGGGTGGGAAATGGGTGAGAAAGTATTATATAGTAAATGCCGTTTTGTTAGGGGTTTGGTAGACCAAGTCTTTTCTTGTGCCTAGATAGTGCTTCCCCCATATTGGTCACTCTCATTTCCCCTTATTCTTTAATTAGCAAAAGAACAAGTAATACACTAATAGTAGTTAATATTCATCTTAATCATCACTAATTCACACCTCTCACTACTCACTATATTTGTTTCAAGGGTATTGCTAATCAATACTTTTTAAATAATTTATTCAATAAAAAAAATACTTTTTAAATACTTCTTGATGAGTAATGTGTTTAATAATTTTGAGATTGAAAACGAATTCAAATCATTGGGTAGTCCGTTTAACTCACTATTTTGATGTGTCAGGTTCAGAAGTAATAATTCATTTGAAAACAGGCTAAAAACAATCTAGTTCACGTAATCTGCAGATTAAGTGAGTCACTTTTTCCAAGTGGGTGGGTTTGTCGGTTCATTTATTTTTTAAATATGGACTAGACTAATACTTAACACAAATGCAACCTCCACTTGAAACTTGAACAAATGTATGCAATTCTACTAGTTGTTTTATTTAATTTGGGACATTTATTATTGTATTTAATTGTTTTGATTTTTAATTTTGTTATTTAATATATTGTTTATGTACTTCTAATGGAATGTGTCATATGTAAACATTAATTATCAAAATTAAAAAAAATACAATTTAAAATTAATAAATTTGAAAGCCTGAAAAAAAAAAAGTGGATTAAGTGAGTTAACCCAAATCCCGACCTTGGTGAGCCAGGTTGATAGTTTTTTGTCTCACCTGTAATTTCAACCCATGTGTTAACTAACATGTTTAACTTGCTGGATGGACTTACTTTGACATTTCTAATACTATTTCATATTTCTTTTATTTTTTATTTTTTAAATTAAGTAGGAATAACATTCTTGACATCAAAATTCAAAGCACATGTCAATTTTGAACTTAAAACCCCGTGATGGATACTTTTTTTAGTGCTTTTGATGTGCCTATAATTTAATAAGAGAATTAGTCATTGTGTTTAAGAGTTGATGTTTTGATTTGGACCCAAAAAAATGGAAATGGACCTAATTGAAGTAAGTCAAGCAACTAAAAGCTCCTATAATATAACTCTCATATGCCCTGCCCTTGCTATGGGATAGGATTCATGTCTCTGAAAATTGACATAAATATTTTATATATATATATATATATTTAAAGTGTCCTTATAACATGTGTCTTTAGGACAACTGTTAAGATTTTATTTAATTGATCAATTAGGTTTTTAAGCATTAAAAATTGTTTTTTAAAATGAATTTTCACATATTTTAATATATGAAATGCTATATTGACCAATCAAAAGAAATTTTAAATTCTTATTTAAATAGGTAACTTTAGAAAGGGTAGAATTCTTGAAAACAATTTTCTATGACTATATTTTATTTAAAAAGTCTAAAATTATAATTACCTTTTAATTATCTTGGTAGAAATGAGTATTTTTCATCAATATTTGTTATATATTTTACAAAAAAACTTATATTATTATTTTGATAAACGTTTTCTTACCATTTTAAGTCTCTACAAGGATCTAATAATCTCGGAATCTCCATAAAAAATAAGAACGAAAAAGATTTTATCCTCAATTGAGAAATGTGGATAGAGATATTAAGCTATTTGGTGAGTAAATTAGAGCTTGTTTGCACATGCTTTATTTCTATGTTAATAAGCACTTATTTTAAAAAAAAAATTTGTTGTTTATGCAAACTTTTAAGAGGTTGAAAAATGATTTTGAGTTGTAGGGTTGTAGTGAATACTATTTTCTAACTTTAAGCAGAAGTCAAGAAAAGGAGCTTCCATTTCTAACTAGTAATAGAAACTAAAATTTAAATATTTTAAAACAAAAGCGCACTTTTTAAAATTTTTATATTTTCCATTATATCCTTAAGTATTTTATCAAAGGTATATATTCTCCGCATTTAAATAACACCAATAAATATTTAATTAATAAAAAATATCACAAGAATTTTATTATTTTAAAACTAATGATTTATTTAACTAATTATGAATTATTCGAATACATGATTATATTGTGATATATGTTTTTTTTATATTTTCAATAAAAAAATTATTTAATTGATAAAAATAAATAATAAATAATATTTTTATTATTTTTAATTCAAATAACATTAATATATATTAGATTATTTAAAATAATAATTTAAGATAATAAAATTATATTAACTACAATTAATAATTTATTTAATTTTAATTAAAATTTTATATTTACTTGTTTAATAAAAAATAACAATTATATATATACACATATATTTAATAACATTAATAATGTTCTAAGGTATAGTTGTCTTTCTTAGTAATTTTAAAGTCATGAGCATTTGTTTTTATCAAATTCACCAAACAAAAATAATTTTTTAGTTATTGATAAAAGTATTTTTTTTACTTAATTTTCATACATAGATTGTTTCTTTTTCACAACACTTTTAAACAAACTCTATTTAAAAAGAAATAATTTAAAAATTAACAATTTTCAAAAGTATGCAGGTTTAGTTAAATGTATTTAATTATCAATGCATTCAAGATATGTACTTTATATAATTTACTCATTCTTTCTTCTTTTATATTTCACTAGTAAGAATAGATGTTTAGTGGTACGGTAATACTGAACTTCAGTACATCCCTCCAATCAGTTGGTCCCTAAACCATTCAAGGTGGGCTCTAATTAATGTGAGTATTTATTAATATTAACAAATGGCACTATATAATTGGAGGGATGCACTGAAGTTCAGTGGTACGGTACCATTGAACTTTTATCCCACTAGTAAATGATATCCATGAATCCTAATTATTACACAACATACTATTGAATAAAGAACAATATTTTACTAATTAATTTCATTATATTTTGTCGCGGTGTGACAAGGGTATTTGGATTCAATGAAGTGTAAGTGTATAAAGTACACAATTCAAACCGTTAGATGAAAATTAAGATTCGTACATTGTAATACCTTCATCTAAAGACTTAAACTGTGCATTTTATGCACTTTAGCATATTCAGATTCGAGATTAAGACCAAAATTCTACTAACTAGGTATAAATGTTAAAACAATCCAATCATAGAAAGTGAAACCTTTTAGCCCAATAAAGCCCACTAAACAAAGTATTTAGCTAGTGGACTTAGGGAGTTAGGGACTTGGGGTTAAGTATTATAAGTTTAAAACCAAAACCCTAATTAATAACTTGACCCAAAACAATTAGGCCACATCTTCATTTTGGCCACTTATCCTTTCCACTTGTTCCATATTGATCTTTAATTTTATCTTTTTCAAAAGTTATAAATTAGTCCTTTATTTACATTATTTTTTTTGAGATGTTGGTAGAGCTGTACATGAACCGTGCCAGATTCTTTGAGATGTTGAAGGATTTGATTAGGAGTGTTCGACGGACGGTTTGGACGGTTTTTTTTATGAAAATTTAGTGTACATATCGGTTTAAGTTAATAGCATCAAACCAAACCATAAACGAGCAATTTTGAGCGGTTCGGTTTGGCGGTTTAAGACTTTTATATCATCAAACTTACATATTTAAATTTATTAATAAAAAATATAATTTTATTCAATATAAATAATAAAAAAAGTATACTAATATTTCATTTACTTACAATATACAATCAATTTAGTTCTAAAATTTAATTTTTAGATTGACTAAATTTAAACTTTATTATTTAGAAATTTTAACATAATATGTACCTATATATACATGTATGTGTATGCGGTTTGGTTCGATTTTTCGACATACCAAACTGAACCAAACTAAACATTGATCGATTTTGTTCGATTTGGTTTGGTTCAAGTGCGTCGGTTTTGTTCGGTTCTGAGGAGGAGACGATTGAGGAAGATGCGGAAGGAAGAGAGAATGGACTTTGCTAAGAAATCAGCTTATTCTCGTCCAGAGGGGACCACCATTTATGAATTCTCAAGCAAGCTCTTCTGAGTTGTGATATTTTGATTATCATGAATTTTATTCTTATTTACTAATTATTCTTTATTCTTTATGTGTATATGTAAAATTTATCCCAACGAGAGAATGAAAAGAGAGAAGATATGGACAATATTGAGTTGGTGAGAAGAGAAAGAAAATAATGTAGATAAAGTTTAAGGATTGAAATGAAAGTTCTGAAACTAAAGGGATAAGTATAATTTCTAAAAAAAATTTCATCATACCACGTCATCAGTTAACGAATCAAATTAACGGTGTTACACAAAAGAGCTAATTTAAAACAAATTGTAAAGTTAGAGAACTGATTTAGAACTAAGAACAATATAAAATAAGTAGAAAAGAAAGGAGACCAAAGTTTTGGCCAAAGAATTAATTGATGTAAATGAATAGGTCCCATAAGTATATTTTTATTTTTTTAGCACCAATTTGCATACAACATTTTGTTTTTATTTTTTTATTGACACTTGCATACAACCTAGAAATATAACATACTCAGCAGAATATAATGATAGTCGTAGTGGGCTAGGCCTTCGGCTAAAACTAAAGAGTGGATTAGGCCCAATGTTTTATTTTCTCAATGTTTGACAATAGCCCAGATTAAAAACAAATTTCAAAATCATAATGCTCACCATCCAAAAAAAAAAGTGTAAATTAATATTTTGATCTTGGTCAAATAATCATTTTGGTCTTTAATCTTTCACTCGAGTTTCATATTTGTCCTTTATCTTTTAGAAATTTTAAATTGGTCCTTTATTTTTTCCAGAAGTTCTAAATTGGTCCTTTCATCCATTTTCAATTTTCCATCCATTTCTTAAGTTAACTGCTGACGTGGTGGGCTGAGGTGGGCACATCATCTCTCCTATGTGTCCATTCAAGTTGACGTGTCACGCCACGTTATCACCACATCACTGACACATCATCACAGACAATGAAATAGAAGATGACGTGGTGTGGATGTGGAGTGATACGTCAGCTCAAATGGATATTAGACATGATCACGGGCCGGGCTTGCGGGCTTTTTTGCTAAAAATTCAAGCCTGTGCCATTTTTTCAACTATAAATGGGCCGGGCTCGACTCGTATAAAATGTAAAAGGGGCTCGGGCCGCCATATTTTGTACCATATTTTTTTATAGTTTGTTTTATGTTTCATCTAACATACAAAAAAATATTTTTTTTCTTAAAAATAGATAGTTAAAAGATTTTAATGTATTATATATATATATATATATATATATATATATATAATAATAATAATAATAATAATAATAATATATAGGGGAAAGTACATTTTATACGGATTGTATATAAAGATATACATATTTTGTATCCAAAATATATTATATATTTTGGAATCTGGATACAATATATATATATATATATATATATATATATATATATATGCATATTTTGTATCCAGAATATATAACAAATTACTCAGTAAGAGAGCTTGAATTTGCTGCTAATGGATTGTGTGAAGAAAATGGTACACGCACTCTAGGAAAATTAGTGTAATGCTAGTTAATTGGAAGTTGTAAGCTAGTCTCTCCTGTAAGATTGAATTTTTGAAATGTTCAAATATGTAAGATTGAATGAATCAAATACAAGACCTCGGACATCAAATATTAAAACAAATTATCAATTAGGTTGGTATTTATTCTATACTAGATTGAGTTTTTTTTATTTTATTTTAATGTATTATATATATAAAAGTAAGTATATATACGGGCCGGACTTTAAAAAGCCTGAGCCCGGCCCGTTTTTGCGGGCTTTTGGGCTCGGGCTCATATTTGCATTTTATCGAGCCGGACCTATTGGGTCGGACGAGCTTTAAGGCCCGTGATCAGGTCTAATGGATACGTAGGAGAGATAATCTGTTCACCTCAGCACGCCACATCAGCAGTTAACGGAAGAAATGGACGGAAAGACCAATATAGAACTTCTGGAAAAGATAAAAGACCAATTTAGAACTTCTGAAAGATAAAGGTCAAATATGGAACTTGAGTGAAAGATAAATGACCAAAATGAGCATTTGACCTTTGATCTTTAAAAGATATACTCCCTCCAATACACAATATCTGCTTCGTTGGGAAATTTTTTATGTTTCAAAATATCTGTTGTTTTATAAAATAAAAAATGCAATAATTATTTTTTTTATAATTTTATCCTTACCAATACCTATTTCCAAGATAAGATTAATAGAGAAAGAGTAAGTAAGACTAATTAATTAGTAAGGATAATTTTATCTTTTTATCTCATAATTTTTTAAGTTTAAGGTGAACTAATTATTTTTTTGATTTGTACACACTTACTCAACAAAATAGATATTATAAACAGGAAGAATTAATTTATTTAAATTTAATCCATAAAAATTATAAATACTTAGGCGTCAATCTTTAATCAATGGAATCTTTTGCATCTTACCCATACAATATATTTGTGTCCAAGTAATTTCTTTTAAAATATTTTAATATTGTGGTAAAGATTAATTATATTTACTATTTTCAAAGATATTATTAATCATCTTTTAAATTATAAAATTATATATTAAATGTATATAACTTGTTTGAGTTTTATTTCTTTATTTTGATTATTATAAGTTTTCTTCTTTGATGAAATGATTATTATTCTCATGAAAAAAAATGATTATTATAAGTTTATCTTATTTAATAATTTATATGGATGTATAATAAAAAATGTTTCTCTTTATTTATTTCATCAATTTGATTTTTTTAATGGGAATTTCATCAATTTAATTTTATATATATATATATATATATGAGACAAAATACAATTTAGTCCCTGAATTGTTGGTCAACCTACTATTTAGTCCTCAAATTTATCAAAAATACTATTTAGTCCCCGAAATGTGTAACTATGTCAACTATTCAGTCCTCGAATTTGACAAAATACTATTTAATTAGTCCCCAAATTTGTAACCATGTCAACTATTTAATCCCCAAACTTGGCAAAAATACTATTTAATCATGGAATTTGCAACTTTGTCAACGTCTCCTGACTGTTACTTGTTATAGTTGACAGAGTTACAAATTCGGTGATTAAATCGTATTTTTGTCAAGTTTGGGGATTAAATAGTTGACATGGTTACAAATTCGGGGACTAAATAATATTTTGTCAAATTCGAGGTCTAAATAGTTGAAATAGTTACGGGGAATAAATAGTATTTTTGATAAATTCGGGGACTAAATATTAGTTTGACCAACAATTCAGGGACTAAATAGTATTTTGCCTCTATGTAAAACATCATTTTGGTCCTTTTTAAATAGCACATTTCTCAATTTGGTCCTTCTTAGATGGCCTTTTTCAATTTAGTCATTTTTAGATTAATCCAATATCAATTTGGTCCTTACCATTAAAATTACTAACGGAGTTAGCTGAGTTGGATAATTTGAGATAAATTTATAATTTTTAAATAATAGTAGGGCTTTTTAATGTAATTATTTTGGGAAAATTGTGTAATTTTCACAAATTAAAAAAGAAACACGGTACCATTTTCAATTTGTGAAAATTATAAAATTTTCCAAAATAATTACATTAAAAAACCCTCTTAATATTTAAAAATTATAAAGTTACCCCAAATTATCCACCTCAGCTAACTCTGTTAGTAGTTTTAACGGTAAGGATCAAATTGAAAACTGATTAATCTAAAAAGGACTAAATTGAGAAAGGCCATCTAAGAAGGACCAAATTAAGAAAGATACTATCTAAAAAGGACCAAAATAATATTTTACTCTATTTATATATATATATATTCCAGTATTGATTTTAGGTTCAAGAGGGTGGTCCCACATCATTGATTTTCCAGGCAGTTCCGGTCCCAGGTCACCTCCACGATACTACAAATCATGTTCGGGGGCATAAATGTAATATGGATATTTAACCAGTCATATTTCTCCACGTGGCATATCCATTTAGCTGTATTTTGTCTGTGAGTATTTGGGATCAAACAGCAAAAGGTGTTATTAGGAAAAATTAATGGACAATTAATTACTTTCTTAAATTGAATTAAAAAAAATAGAAAAATAAATAAAGGAAAAGTGTCTAAAATA
The DNA here is from genome assembly GCA_014851425.1 of Senna tora. Taxonomy (NCBI): domain Eukaryota; kingdom Viridiplantae; phylum Streptophyta; class Magnoliopsida; order Fabales; family Fabaceae; genus Senna; species Senna tora. Next base: position 3,298,983 of record CM026265.1, on the reverse strand, counting down.
TTGTTTGAAATTTTAAAGAAAAATTAATTAAACTGCTAATTTCATCTTAGAAATTTATTATTATATATAATTTTTAATGCGCTAATTAACTAGCTTCTTCAAAAATTTTGGCTGGAAGGAAAAGAAAATTGATATTTATAATATATACCTTGTTTAAAAATAATTATTAAGTTAAAATTATCGTAAAAACAATATTCTTGAACTTTAATTTATCAAAGAAACTCAAGGCTAATTAATAATCGCTTTTTCTCAATAATAAAAATATCAAATTATTACAAAGCTTTCTTAATTTTCTTTTTTCTGTGCGTTCCATTAAAAAAAATATATTTTGAAATTAATTAAAGTGAGTTCTGATCGGAAACGCAAACTAAAGAAAACATTCTTATTTTAAAACAACAATTACTTGGGAATGTATAAAGATCTGGTTTTAAAAGATATTATCCTTCGAACAATTATGAAGAAATGAACAAAAACGTATTATAACACCAAGTGGCAAAAAGAAAATCATCTTTTAATTAAATTAGTACATAAAACATAATTTAGATCACAAAAAAAAAATCATAATGTACAAAAGAGAGGGAAACAAAAACTGTAAATTATATATATGATTAACATATTGAATTTTGATAAGGTTTGTACTTTGTATAAATAATTACAGTTTCTCAGGTTTTTCTTTTTTCTCAAAATATTAAATGAAAGAAAAAACCCAGCAATTATTGAGTGATCCTCACCTTGGCTTTCTCCAAAAAAAAATCCGGTCAGTCCCGGCCGGTTGAACCGATTCCCACCTGCAACCATGGCGAAGAACTCCCTACGTTCATGTCCTTTAGTTCACTTAGCTTGGCTAGTTTCACCTTACTATCGGCTTCGTCATCCACATTTTGCACAGCGGAAACATTAATGTTGTTGTTGTTATTATTATTATTATTGTTTCTACAATCTTCGTCGTTGTCATTGTCCATTTCATGTTGATGGCGTTGGTAGAGACGATGATGATTGTGATTTTGATTGTTATCAATATTGACAAATGACAAATCACGCCGGTTCGCGAGATCCGGAGACGGAGCTGGAAGGTTGAGATCCAGCTTCAAATCGAATGACTCCGGATCATCGAACTTGGGCAAATGATTATTAATTTGTTCCACCATGTGGTCTTGAAGTTGTTGAAACCTAGCCAACGTGGAGGTGTCCGGCGCGTTCGACGTGATCCAATGACACCTCTTGTGCCCTCCCAAAGCTTGTCCCGACGAGAAAACTCGATGGCAAATGGAACATTCGTGAACCTTAGATTTTCTCTTGGAGGAAGAAGCCAGTAAAGTGGCCGCCGCATTAGAGGCCTGATCAAAATGAAGGGTTGAATTTGATTTTGTTGGAAAAAATTGATCTTCGTGTGTTATGACATCGTCGTCGCCGCCCAGAACATCGTCGGTGTCGAGCCTCGCGGCGTAACAACCCTTAACCTTTTTGTGGCTCGCTCTATGGCCACCCAATGCTTGGTGAGAATTGAAGACTTTCTTGCATGCTTTGCATTCAAACAAAGCCTTGTTGACTACTACTCCTTTGGCTTTATTATTATTATCCAAAGGAATTCTAGCTAGGATGGCCGTCGTCATAGGGTTTGGCCTTCGCTCTTCGTCTCGGCTAGCCGAGGCACAAGATTCCTCCGGCTCGGCGATGAAAGGATCGCACGTGCCTGTGGCATTGGACAACATCATCAAACAGTTGGCGAGGTCTACTTCCTCGTTGGACGAGCCACAATTAGGGTTGACATTGAAGTTATTTACTTTTGTAGCTGCTCGCAAAGATCTCTTCCTCTTGGACCAACCATATCCTCTTTGATCCGTAATATCATCATCGTCCGGGTCGGGCGGCGAAGAGGCGGGAGACTCGTCGGCATCATCCGACGTACACTTGCCATGTTCCAAGAAGGACTTCCATGATAGAAACTCTTTACCACAATTCTCACATGCCCTACAACTCTTTAGGCGATTAGGGTTGGTTCTCAGAGAGTACATGCGTTTGTTGGTCGTCAAAGGAGGCGCATTACTACCGCTCGGGCCGCCAATCTTGTCTTCCCAATCGCTTGCCGGGTCGTCTTCGTCGTCGTCCATGGCGCCACTTTCGTCGCCGATGCCATGCGCCCTCATGTGCCCTCCCAGAGCTCTCCCACACCCAAATCCTTTCTTGCAAATTTTACAGAAATGCTTCAAGTTTGATTGGTGATCCACAATCAAAGCCATAACATAATAATCAACACTAACAACAAGAGGAAGAACAATAACAAGAACAAGAAAAATGGGAATTGTATGGAGGAAAGAAAAAAAAAAGAACAAGGAAGGGAGGGAGGGAGAGAGAGAGATGGGAAATTATATGAAGTGGGGTTATATTAGATTTATTAATTAAGGAATAAAAGAAAAAGAAGAAAAGGAAGGAGTTTGGTCTTCTAGTGTGAAAACTGTTGTGTGGTTATTATATATATATGGTGAAAAATAAAGGGAGTTACTCCTAGTTTTTAGTTAGTAGTGATTATTTGGGATTAATTTGAAGAAGAAAGAGAGAGAAAAATTCAATTAAATTTATCCAATGTTTGTGTGACAAGTGGAAGGAGGGTGTGATGATCGGAGACTTTTTCTACCACATTGTCATGGTGGCGCCGCCGGTCAAACCACCGGAAGCTCCGTACAGTGTGTGACAATTAGTGGTCCACACTAGAGGTAAAAACTTTTGGAATAAATTACACTTGGTCTCTTTTTTTTTTAAGTTTAATTAAATTATATTTATTCTCTCTTTAATTTTAAAAATTTACACTTATTTTTATTGGCAAAAAAAAATTAGAAGGGAGGTTAGTGTAATTGTATCAAATATTTCGGCCAAAAAAAAATGTATCAAATATTAGGATACCAAATGAAACTATTGAAAGTAAAAGGGTGGTAAGTATAATTTTGCCAAACATTATGTTGGAAAAAGTTGGTGAAATTGACTCTTTATATTACAATTTAATTTCACAAATAATTAAATATAATATTTAAATTTTTTAGCTATACCCCAAAGATTAAAAGTATTTTTTTTATGGACAAAGATTAAAAGTATTTAAATTATATTTATCAGAAAAAAGTATTTAAAGTATATTAATGATTCTTTTTTGAAAAAAAAAATCTCTCAATTCAATCCTCTAGAGATAAAAGCTTCTAAATAATGTGATGTGCTTACAAAAATATAATTTTCCTTCTCAAATAATTAATGATAACTATAAAAAAAACATTTAATGATAAAATAGAGAAATTTTATCTTTAATTAATAAAATTGACAAAAAAATGTTATATTTTAATTTCAAGGGTAAAAATACACTTTTGGTCCCTTTAATTTCATAAAAATTTCAATTTAGCATCCTTAATTTTAAAATAGACAATTTGGTCTTCCTTTTTTTTTTTGAAATAAATCAATTTTGTCCTTCAATAATATATTGATAATATAACATTTAGCATCAAATTTGATAATATAGTAAAGTTATTATTTATTTACAAAAAAAATATATTAACTCACGTTGGGATTTAGTACCTTGTTTAGCCAATTGTTTAACTTGATATCAAATTTTGGATAAAAATGATATAGAAATGACAATATCGAATCAATTTTCAAAATAGGAGGACAATATGTCTATTTCTAAATTATAGAAAATAAATTATATCTTTTATAAAACAAAAAATAATAAAAACTCATTTCGAAGCCATTGTCATCTTTAATTTATTATCTTTTCCATATTTAATTTTCTCATAATTAGGTTGCTAGTTTTAACTCATTTCTCACGTTTTTTTTTTCTTTGGCCATCATTTGTCACGTTTGACTTTTTGTTACTACATATTAGATAGTTAAACATTACAATCTAAAATTGTAATACTAAAATTAAGAAATAAGTCAAGGAAGTTACATATAAATTTTGCTTCCTATAAAGATATATATAATTACTTTTCTTAGCAAGTCAACAGTGATAATTATCAAGTGCATTATTTTTAGCTACTTGTTTAATTTCTTACCGAGTCAACACACAACGGTTATATATCAACTTACAATTAAGTTTAGAAAAATATGAGGATGAAGAAAAATGCCCGAAACATTAGGATCTTACAATGAGGATTAGAAAATTAGATTTTGGTTTTAATTAAGTCCACTAGTTTCCAAATATGTTCTGATCCATGGCTACTTGTGGTATAGTTGTATCGTTGACACATTCTTTACTAAAATTTGAGAGCTTATTAATAATAATAATAATAATAATAATAATAATAATAATAATTATTATTATTATTATTATTATTCTCCATAATTAAGACAACTTATTTAGGAGAGCTATATTGGTCAAAAAAAGAAAATAGAAAGCTTATTTAGGTGTGCTTAATTTATAGGATAGATAATGAAGAATATAATTATGGTAGGTAGAATAAAATAGAAAAAAAATATTTCATTAATCATTTGCTTAATATATATTAGAGCCAAGAGGGTCTTTCCTACTCCTAACGTTTGGTGTCCCTGTCTATTTTGCTCTCAACGTTTTTTTGCTGTCAATTGTATCTCTAACGTTTTATTTTTCTGCCAATGTTATCCTTTACACTAACGCCGTCAAATATTTAACGGTTTTTGCTGATGTGGCATCACACTTTTATGTGTCACTGTCAAATTAATTCATAGCGTTTCTGCAATACTGTCAAATTAACCCTAACGTGTGTGTCACTGTATTTTTTGTAGGGGTTACTTCTAGCATTGGATGAGCTCCTCCCGGTAGTTGACCAAAGATTCTGCGTGTGAACAACAATTTCAGAAAGAAATTTCTCGGTATACAATTGAAAAACTTAATTAATGTGGAATGCAACGAAGGCTACTTAACGACAGGAATGAAAAAGAGTAATGTTGGAGATTCAGAGGGTTAATAAAGCTGTATACCAACATATGATATAGATTCCCCAAGGTTTTGGACAAAGTCAGCATTTACTCAAGAACCTAAGAGTGATAAATTCCTAAACAATATGTGCGAGACATTCAACTCCAATGTCGGAAGGAACTCCTAGAAAAAAGACAATGACACATACGTTAGGGGCTAATTTGACAGTGACACAAACGTGTGATGCCATGTCAGTAAAAATCATTAAATATTTGACAGTGTTAGTAAAAAAGGTAACATTGGTAGAAAAATAAAACGTTAAGAGTACAATGAATAGAAAAAAATACGTTGGGAGCAAAATAACAAGGAAGTCAAACGTTGAGGGTAGAAAATATCCTTTTTCATATATTATAAAGATGCATATTCAACATATGGTGCAAATGTAGAAAATTTAATAAGAAATATTAGGTTAATTAAATTTTTAATTTTGTTTTTCTTATTTTATAATTTGGATTGGTTGAGTTAATGCCTTTATTGTATATTAATCTATTTCTTTTTCTAGTGTCCATGATTACTATTAATGGACGTTAGTATATGCTCTATATAATTGAGGTTTGGGTTTTACAATTTAGTTGTCAAAATGAGTCTAATTTAATGGGGTAACTCAACACACTGATAAAATAGAGTGGACTAGCTGTCAAGATAAAATGACATAAATGGTAAAAAATTTGTATTTTTTAATGATTATATTTCAATATTTGGAGGGATGAGAATAAGGGACTATTCCTAAGAGTAAGTCTGACACTATTCAAAAGATTAGTTTCTAAACCCATTATGATAGTTACCTTGATCAAGACAAAAAGAAAAAAAAAGAATAGGCTAGCTCGATCAAGAAAATAATGACTAATTTTAATATTGACCTTGTAGCTCAATTTATTTTCACTACAAAAATCAAAAGTTTTAAACTTGGTCAATTTCCGATGGTTGTTGCTAATCATGGTTAAATGCAATGTTCTTTTTATTGAGACAAAATATTATTTTGTCTCTGAATTATTGGTCAAATTATTATTTAGTCCTTGAATTTAGCAAAAATACTATTTAGTCCCTGAAATGTTTAACTATGTCAACTATTTAGTCTCCAAATTTGACAAAATACTATTTAGTCTCCGAATTTGTAACTATGTCAACTATTTAGTTCCTAAACTTGGCAAAAATACTATTTAATTATCGAATTTGCAACTCTGTCAACTATTTAGTCTCCTAACTGTTACCCATTATAGTTGACATAGTTGCAAATTCGGTGATTAAATAGTATTTTTTCCAAGTATGGGGATTAAATAGTTGACATAGTTACAAATTCGGGGACTAAATAGTATTTTGTCAAATTCAGAGACTAAATAGTTTCCTCTCTTTTTTTTTTTATTTGTCGTTGTTTCTCCTCTGAAATTCATTAGTGATGAATCATTTCTTTCTCTGTTTTTATCTCTACTTTATAAGGCTAAAGAATGAAAATGGCTCTAATGATTTTGTGTATACTTTGTTGAGTCTGTTGTAGTATCTCTTATATCCATATTTGTCTTGGGCATGAAAGTTATTTTATTTTCTTAGTTTACTCCATGGGGTTTCAATGTGATTTATGCTAACAGGTTGAGTAAGCTTATTTCTTTTTTTGTTCATTACTAGCTAGAAAAAGGAAAACTAAGAATTAGAGTTTCATTTTCCACTTCTTCACCTAATTTTCCCCTTTCCCCTTTCCTCTTTCCTCTTTTTCTTTTTGTCTATATTTTGATCTTCTTTTCATGTCAAATACGGATAGAGTAGCTTATTCTTGTACCTCTTCAAAGTTCAAAACACTTAACTTTAACTATGTCATTCACTATCTGATAAACTGTGATAAGTCAAAAGGCAATTAGTTCCGGTTAGTTATGGATGAGTCAAACTAATAAAAGAATATTTTTCACAATCTTTCTTTTACTTTATTATTGAGTATTCTCAACTTAACTGCTCAGATACACAGTAGAAATGTATCATGTGATTGTAACTTTCACTATATTTCTCTTGAATACTGAACTTTGGATCATTTTGATTTATGGTTTGCTAAATGAAATGTTGCAGATCAGTAACTATGAGAAGGAACTAAAGGAGATAGATGAAGTACATGACAAGACAAGAATTTGTGGCTGCCATACGAAGGTGAGAGAGCAAGAGCTCTCACTTAATTATTTAGTTAGTGTAAGAATACGGGTGTACCTGTGACGTATCCGACTCCGACTCCGTGTTCAGGTACCCACGTGCACTCCGGTCACCAAGTAGGGACTCCGAGCAAGCAACACAGCAAATGCACCCACAATGAAAATTGGTGAGAGTAGAGAGTCAGAAGAAGAGAGGTTTTGTGTTTTCTCTGGATGATTGTGATCTGTTACACCCACCTCTTTTTATCACGTTCTCTTTTTACGCAACTGACTCATTTTTTAAATTAATTTAAACTTATGGAGTAAATTACACTCCATAACCCACATTTATAACTTATTTATATATTTGCCCCAACATCAATTGGGCTTGGGTCCGATCCACCAAGGGTGGACTGGCCCATAATCTTACATCTCCCACTCACACTTGGTGGATTAGATGTCGTGGGTTAAATCTCTCAGCCTCCTTTCAATTTCATACTTAGTGCTTTGCCGTGACCGCGTGGGCATGACGTCTTCACTTAGGTACTTGTGCTAGCAATCCTTTTTATAGGACCAGTACAAGTAACCGTCTCCTTCGTGTAGCTAGAATTTTAAATGATGCCTCAGATGTCCTAGATTTAACTATATACACTTTCACGTGGCAAGAACTAATCCCCCTCGAATCAATGTATGATTTAGATTGCCTTCCTCATATGTCTAGTATCCACACTTACGACAACAAAAAAGTCATAAGGGACATGTCACAAACACTAGCATAGTTGTGTATATCTCAGTTAATCTTCCTTTCGCCCAAATAACACTTTAATATGAATCAGTCGCTTTCTTAGCATAGTACTTTAGATCGCATCTATCATGATCATAGTAAAAATGCTAAAGTAGCAGTCACTGAAACATATCTCCGTGATACTGTCAAAGTTCAAAGGACATCACTGGGAAAATTGTTCTTCCCTGGGACTCACACAGCAATGAAGCAGGGATCTTTCATTTGCTTCCCTCTTGCGGTTCTCTTAGTACATGTGGTATGAAACACATGCTACGGTGTTACTCTTTTATTATAAGAGCATATATCGTTTTATTCTTATCTTAACACCGTACAGACTTAAGTCTAGATACACCCAGTATCTAGGCCCAAATTCTTCAACTCTACTTTCATTTACGACGTCAACGTTGAAGAGTTTGTTATCTGACTACAGGTATTTTGGAAGTGGGATTCCAAACTTCGATCCAACTTTATTTTATGCGGATCTCATCTTGACTTGCTACACGTTAGTCAAGGCGACATATAGTTTGTGTTTCTTCTCTACCATATCAGTACTCTTGGCTGCTTTACTGGTGAACACAAATGTCTCATCTTTACACACTCCACTTGAGTGTCAAAGGCGGTTGCCCGTGTGAGAGAGTCAACCTTTCAACCTGTACGACATATTAGACATTGTATACTCCAAAATAGATGCATAAAGTAATAACAGAAAATTAGAACATCATTCTTTATTTATGAATTCTGCATATTACATGTTACGCATGCCAATGGCTTGCATATGTTCTTTAAACACTCTTTCACCTATTGGCTTTGTCAGGGGATCTGCTATCATACATTTTGTCGAAATGTATTGTACAGTTACAATCTTTTGTGCTATATAATCCCTGACAAAATTATATTTAATATCAATGTGCTTGGTCTTGCTGTGATACTTAGGATCCTTAGTATAGGCTATGGCTGCAGTATTGTCACAGTATAATAACACTGGATTGGTACTCTCATTTCCAAATCCAAGATGTTCTATAAATCTCTTCAGCCATAATGCCTCTTGAACGGCAGCAGTGCATGCCACAAACTCGGCTTCCATTGAATGTAAGGCGATGCACGTTTGCTTTTTGCTGCTCCAGCATATGGTGCCATTGTTGAGTAAGAAGATATAACCTGAAGTTGACCTTCGTTCCTCTTCATCTCCGCCTACGTCGGCATCGGAATACCCAACAAGGCGCAAATCACTTCCTTTATAGCACAATGCATAGTCAGAAGTGCCCTTTAAGTATCTCAAGATCCTCTTCACTGCTTTCCAATGCTTTTCACCGGGGTTAGATTGGAATCTGCTTACCAATCCTACTGCATAGCAGATGTCTGGTCTTGTACACATCATTGCATACATCAGACTGCCAACTGCACTGGCATATGGAACTCTTTCCATTTTCTTCTTGTCTGATTCGGTTTTGGGACACATATCGAGACTCAAGGCTAATCCAGTAGCTACAGGAGTGCTCATAGGTTTGCAATCCTTCATGTTAAATCGCTCAAGAATCTTGTTGATGTAATTCTCTTGTGAAAGAGACAAGATTCTTTTTGAACGATTTCTTTGGATTTTAACTCCAAGTATGTATTCTGCTTCACCCATGTCTTTCATCTCAAAGTTTGATGAAAGCCATTCTTTTATGGTTGTTACAGAGCCTAGACTATTACCGGCCAATAGTATATCGTCTACATATAAGGATAAAATAACAAAATTACCCTCAAACCTCTTGATGTAGACGCAGTGGTCTTCCTCTATCATTTGGAAGTCATATGAGGTTACTGCTTTGTGAAACCTCAAATACCACTGTCTGGATGATTGTTTTAATCCATAAATGGATCTTTTAAGTTTACAAACTTTTGACTCTTTTCCTTTTTCAATGAAACCTAATGGTTGTTCCATATAGATTTCTTCATCCAGATCACCATTCAAAATGCGGTTTTTACATCCATCTGATGTAATTCTAGGTCTAAACTATTTACTATTGCCAGAATAAGTCTAATGGAGTTAAAACGCACAACTGGCGAGAACGTGTCATCGTAATCTATGCCTTCTTGTTGTGTGTAACCTTTTGCTACTAGCCTAGCCTTATATTTGTCAACTGATCCATCAACTTTTTTTTTAATTTTGAGAACCCATTTGTTCCCAATGGCTTTACGCCCTTTTGGTAGATCAATTAACACCCAAACTTGGTTCTTTTTCATTGAGTCCATTTCTTCTTCCATTGCTTTCTTCCATTCTTCCTTGGCAGGACTTGACAAGGCTTCATGTACAGAACGAGGTTCATCATCTCCCTCTGGAGTGACTAAGAAAGATTCGCCTTCGATTGAAAGCGTCGTTTGGGAACACTTTCCCTATTGCTCCTTCTAATAGAAGCAATCTCCTTATCTTTCTTTTCTTGTTCAGGTCTTGGTGTTGACCTTTCTTGGCTCCCACTCAGATTGACAATCCTAGACGATTCTGGTTTGTCAATTTGTTCTGCACTGTCTTGTTCTGTTGTTTCATAAAGGGAAACAGTGCGGTCAACATCTCCTCGATTAGGAAATTCAGTTTCAATGAATCTTGTATCTCTTGATTCTATCTCAGTCACCGTGCCATCTTCGTTTTCACTTATGAAAACGTATCCCTTTGATTGTTCTGAGTATCTAATAAAGATACATTTCTTTCCTCTGGGACCCAATTTTCCATACTTATGGGAATTGTCATGGATGTACGCAGCTGACCCCCAGGGCCTTAAGATGCTTAAATCTGGTTTACGTTTCGTCCATAACTCATAGGGTGTGGAAGCGACTGATGTTGAGGGCACACGATTAAGTATGAAGGTTGCCGTCAACAAAGCATCACCCCAATATGAAATTGGTAGGTTTGCTTGGGCCATCATTGATCTAATCATGTCTATAAGAGTTCTGTTTCTTCTTTCGGCAACACCATTTTGTCGTGGAGTGCCAGGGATAGTCAGTTGCCTGATTATCCCTTTTTCTTCACAGAGTTGTTTAAACTGTTCAGACAAATATTCACGACCTCGATCAGTGCGTAATGCTTTGACTTTATTATCCATTTGATTTTCTACCTCGTTTAGGTATCGTCTGAAGCACGCAAGAGCTTCAGACTTATGTGAAATCAAATAAATGTGACCATATCGTGAATAGTCATCGATAAAAGTAATGAAATACCACGCTCCGTGTCTCGCCCTCACACTCAAAGGACCGCATATATCAGAATGGATTAATTGTAATGGATTTTCAGCTCTAGTTCCCTTACCGAAAGGTTTTCTTGTTGCCTTACCAGCTAGACAATTTTCACATAGTGACATTTCCATGTTTGGAATTGTACCTAACATGCCTTCTTTGGCCAATTTAATCATTCTATTTTGACTAATGTGTCCCAGTCTAGAATGCCAAACATTCATATCAACATTAGTAGAAGAAACAGCAAAGCATTCATTATAATTACAATCTCCAACAATGTCCAAAACAAAGAACTTCTCTAAGAGAAAAGCCGAACCATAATAGACTGAGTTGTTAAAAAAGTCTACAACCTTGTCATGAAAGTTTAAATGAAACCCAAACTTTAAAAGACAATTAACAGATATCAAATTCCGTCGAATGTCAGGAGTATAAAGCACATCATGAAGCGTTAAAGTTTTTCCACCACGCAAAGTGAATTGGCAAGTGCCAAGACCTTTGACCTCGATCCTTGCGTTGTTTCCAACATATAGCCACCTGCTATGATTTGGCAATCGACGGTATTCGATGAAGGATCCTCGATCCCTCGTTACGTGGTCTGTGGAGCCTGAGTCAATAATCCAAGAAAAGAAATAGGTTCTGTTAGAAAAACAGTGCTAGAAACATATGAAACATGTGAATTCACATAATTCACTAATACCTTTTCGCTCTCGGTCTGTTTGGAACAGTCCCGTGCGAAATGGCCCATCTTTTGGCAGGCGAAGCACTTGACCTTCTTTAGGTCTATCTTCTTCTTGCCACATTTGTTTCCCTTTTTCTTGAATTGTTTCTTGCCTTTCTTGGGTTGAAAAACACCCTTTTTCCCTTTTCTCTGGAAAAATTTGCCCTTCTTGGAATTGGGCTTTGCCTGAGAAGAACTTGCAGTCTCAGTGTAATAGGCTTGCCCAGATGATTTATAAGCCTCCAAGCGTTCATCTTCCAGCTCCAAGTGCTTGGCTACATCACTGAAAGTAGTGATGTTCTCATTGTGGGTTAAATTCACCTTCATGTGCTCCCAACTCCCAGGGAGCGATCTGATAACTGCTTGTACTTGCTGTTCATCAGACAGTGTATGTCCAGCTTCTTTCAGTTCCCGGATCATGTTGACCATCTCTCTTAGATGTTGTTTAATTAGAGTGTTAGGCTTGAGTTTATAGGTATCGAACTTAATCGTCAACCTTCTCAGTTTGGAGGTAGAGGTACCACCAAACTTGTCTTTCAAAGCTATCCACATAGCTTGTGCGGTTTTGTGACTCTCAAACTCACACATCAGATCATCAGCCATTGCACTCAACAAGGTAATTCTCGCAATGCTATTCTTTCTTTTCCAAACCTGGTATGCTTCTTGGTCCCTCCTGTGTTGGGCCGTATTCCCAATCTCAGGTTCGACCAAGACCACGGTAAGAGGTTCAATTGCATCTTGTTCCTCCAAGATGTATTGAACTTTACGATGCCATATGTCCCAATTGTCCCCGTTAAGCTTATCCCCCTTGTTTAGCTCAGCTATTATGTTCTTTGATGCCATTGTTAAGTCTGTGACAAATCGATCCCACATTATTCAATGATCTCTTTAATAGAGATACGTTCCAAAGAACATTTTAGTTTGGTTATATTTAGCACATAAAGTATACAATGCCATGCCCTTATATTATTCTTGAGTAGAAAACAATGATATTTCAAGATCAATGATCAAGAGCATACGTTTGTATCTCCCATCACACAGATACAAGCAATAATCATTATATCTTATCAAGAATTCTATATAAGTGATTTTATTAAATTACGACTCTTAGAAGTCTCATCTTCTAAAAGAGCTCCCACTCACAAAAAGTATACACAAATTCATGCATATGAACATGGGATTCTCAATGATTGCATTGAATAAAATTAAAATGTTCATTAACTAAAAAATCACAAAAGCATGAATATCATGTTCAATACCATTAAAATACATGAGCTTAAAAACTTCAAACATAAAAAAAAAATCATAGTAAAAAAGCTCGCATATAATCAATCACTGCGTCTCTTAATATCTTATGTCGGTGTGGTCTGTCGGCTATTCGGCATACCATTTCTATCATCAGAAACCAGTATAGTTTGCTAGGAGGTCGGCCTCTAGGTTTGCCTCTAACCCTTACAGCTCTTATGTATTCCAATATGACTTTGACGTAAAATTTAGTGTTTTCCTTATCAGTCATGTTTTTGACGTATTTGGAAAGTACGCCATTTATGTCTTTTATATCTGTTAGTCGCGCTGCATCTCTTTCAGCTATATCCATAGCTAATGCAGGGGTTAAAGGTTGGTTGACTTCCTCGCCTTCCTCCACCACAATATCTTGGACCACTATTGGATTTAACGGATCGTTGTAGTTTAATTGAGGATCTACGTTGAGGGGCTCCAGCGGAAATAATGTTTCCGACGTTGGTCCGGAAAGTATTGTCTCTTCCGGGAGTGGTTGGGGATCCTCTACAGGTTCCTCCTCGGGATCTTGCTCTGGATTTTCCTCAGGATCCTCTTCAGGATCCTCCTCGGGATCTTCCTCTGGATCTTCCTCAGGATCCTCTTCAGGATCCTCCTCGGGGTCTTCATCCATAGGTACGTATTCAGGAACTGCCTCATTTAAATATGAGTAGTTCAACACACTATTATCATTGTTTTCAGTGCTATTAGAAGCCATTTGCCTCAATTTACCTAAAAAAAATAATAATAAAATTATTTTAATTGTTTCTGGAAACAAAAAATACCAGAAAAGCACTAAAACACATAAGCAGATCCCAAATGATCCCCAAACATAGTCGAATTATATGTCAAAGTGAAGATCTCAATTTTACGGATTTATAGAGACAGACGGGACCTCAATCGGAGGTCACACGCTCCCTCACGCGCCCCCAAATTTTTTTTTTTTTTTTGTGTGGCGGCGCGTGGGGCCCACGCGCCGCCGTGCCGGCCGCCGGCGGCGACACGCGCCGCCCCACCGGCTGCGGCGCGCCGGCAGCAGTCCGGCGGTGTGGCCCACGCACCGGACTGGTCCGCCACGTGGCTGCACGCGCCACGTGGCAGTTCTGTAAAAATTATTATTTTTTTTTTTTTTGAATTTTGAATTTTGAATTTTCAAAATTTAATTTTAGGCGGCGGTTTTTCAAACTGCCGCGCCAAGTGATGGTTTTAATTTTATTTAGTGGCGATTTTTTAGCAGCAGTTTCCAAAACTGTCGCTAACCGTCATCTTCAACCTTCAACCTCCGTTTTCCAGAATCCGGCGACCGGAAACGGTGAAGTTCGCCGGAAAACTTCGGACGTCAATATCTCAGTCGTCCGAACTCCGTTTTCTACAAACTTTATGTCGATTTTGCACGATTTTTCGTGCTCTACACAATGGGAGCATTCTCGAAGCCTAAAATCGTAGTTTTCGGAAACCCAAATTTCAAACCCGAAATTTCGATCATCGTTTTGATGCCGTTCGGAGTCCGTTTCATGCAAATTTTATATCGATTTTCATCGATTTTCCGCGCTCTACGCAATGGGAACAAATTCGAAGCCTAAAGCATGAATTTTCACTAACCCAATTTGCACAAAAAAATTACTATTTGGTGAAGATAACATCAGATTAACTAATTAACACATGTTATATGTATGTCATGCATCTTTTCATTTAATAACATGTGAAACACAGCGGAAGAAACCTGGGCCTCTGATGCCACTGTAAGAATACGGGTGTACCTGTGACGTATCCGACTCCGACTCCGTGTTCAGGTACCCACGTGCACTCCGGTCACCAAGTAGGGACTCCGAGCAAGCAACACAGCAAATGCACCCACAATGAAAATTGGTGAGAGTAGAGAGTCAGAAGAAGAGAGGTTTTGTGTTTTCTCTGGATGATTGTGATCTGTTACACCCACCTCTTTTTATCACGTTCTCTTTTTACGCAACTGGCTCATTTTTTAAATTAATTTAAACTTATGGAGTAAATTACACTCCATAACCCACATTTATAACTTATTTATATATTTGCCCCAACATCAATTGGGCTTGGGTCTGATCCACCAAGGGTGGACTGGCCCATAATCTTACAGTTAGTAATAATGATGTGAATTGTAAAATATTTGTGTTTGGGTTAAGTTTGAGCGAAGTAGCTCACTCTTGAGATAATCCTTTCTTTCTCCATCTCATCGTACTATTATATATATATATCTCTTCCTTTATATATTATTTTTTTCTTCCTAGGTCTTTTCGTCTTATCACTATATACATATTGTTGACCTAGCTAGCTCTTAACGTGGGTGTAGGCGTGTCCAAGTGTCCGACACGTGTTGGACACGGACAAACCTACGGCACGTGTCCGACACGTTTTTGTGCGTGTCCAACGTAAAAAAAAAAATATCGGCTCGGACACGGCGGCTCAATCATGGACACGGCTTGGACACTTCAATAGACACGGCAGATGCAAAATACAATAAAAAAAAATTGAAGTCCTAAATCAAAATTCCTAATCGCACAAACACGCTCCTCTCTTCTCAAACGCGTCTCTTCTCTTCTCTTCTCTGGCTGAACGAACGCTCATCTCTGCTCGTCGAAGGCTTGAGCTTCTCTTCCTCTGCTCGTCGAAACGCTGGTGTCTTCTCCTCCGCTCGAACGCTTCTCTTCCTCGGCTGGTGTCTTCTCTTCCCATTTGTTAGTGATTTTTACTTCTCTTCCCATCAGTGGCTGTTTTGTTTTTCTGGTTTTCTTTTCTGTACTGTTACTGTGACTTTGGCTTTTTTTTTTTTTGGTTGGTTTCTGATCTGTTGAACTTGTTTTCTGCTTCTTTTCTGTACTAAATTGTTAAGAACTTAAGAGTTAAGATATCCTTCTTAATTTATATGGACTTAAAATTACATTTTCCCCAAGAATACTTTCTAGATTCAAAGAACCTTTATGGAACGTGCTTGCATATTTTTGTTTTTCTTATTGTTCATTATTTATATGATTATAGGATCTTGCTTAATTTTGTTTTCTTGCATTGACAAACAGCCGACATATATATAATAAGCTTAAATTAAAAATATTGTGCAAGTGTTGTGCCTTCATGTTCCCCTTAAATTCATAATACACCCTAAACTCATGTGAAGTTAAACAAGGCAGCAACATACATATATCAATTTATATATATATATATATATATATATATATATATATATATATATACATATGTATATATGTATATGTATATATGTATATGTATATATGTATATATGTATATGCCGTGTCGTGTCCTAAGATTTTAGAAAATTGGTGTGTCCTTGTGTCTGTGTCCAGTGTCCGTGTTAGTGTCTAATGCACTTAAAACTCAAAAAATAAATAAATTTTGTATGATTGCAGGCATCATCAACATGGAAGATGGCAAGCAAGGATTGGGAGAGTGGCAGAGAACAAAGATAATCTTTACTTGGGAACATTCAGTAAGCATTTATTAATTAAATTAGTTGCCTCTCACACAGTTATCTATTATTATTATTATTGCATTATATATCTTATTATAATAATTAAATTATTTTCCATTATATATATATATATATATATATAATTGTGGTGCAAGTGCAAGTGAAATCTAATGCTTATTTTCTAATTAATTTTTCTGGTTTTGGGTTGAAATACAAGGGAGATCAAAAGAAAATTAAGGGTATTTTTTTTTTAAAATTATTTTTCTTTTGTATGGTATTTTCTTATGGCATAACCCATATCTCAGTTCCCATATGGCAATGGCTTTTTTTGGCACATGATTTTCCTATCCTTACTCTGATTTCTATCCTTGCACATGCATTGTGATTGAATGGTGAGATTGACTCTCCTATATTTCCATTTTATTCATATTTTTTAGCTTTATGTTGTTTCAGTTTTAGTACACTTAAATGCTTTAGATGAATCATGAATTAGTCAAGAGCTCTTATAATTCTTTTGTTGTGTCTATTTCCCCAAAAAATTGAAGATGATTTGATACACTGAAATTCAAGGGTTCTGTGTATTTATGTGAATTTCAATTGGCAAAGTATATTATGGTATTTTTGTTTGTTTATGGATTGATACAATGAAATTGGATTCTGTTGATTTATGCTCCATTTATACTTCAGTCTTGGCCATCTCTTGATTTGTAGCAGTAAATTCATTGCCAATTTTTCATGCTTGTTCATTGTTAATTTTCTTCATTTCTGATTCATTTCTACTTCAGTTTCCATGCTTGTCAAGTTTGGAAGAATGAGCTATTTAAAGGTATGGCTATATAACTATATAACAAGAAATGAAAGCGAACCAGTTTTGTAAGCACAATTTGGGATTCATTTCATACCTGTATCTTTTATCATCATATTGCTTTACTTGCATTTCTTGTTATATTGATTTTTTTTTTCACAGCCATATGATGTGAGAAGCATAGAGGAACCACCTTTGACATGCAAGTGATAATTTGGAGCAAATCATGATCTAAGAACTACTCACTCATTCTTTTGTTTTTTTAGTTCAATATATATTGTGACAATCTTAAAGATTATTTGTGTTGTATATTAGTTTCATGTTTCAACTTATGTATGAGAATTTTATTTTGATTGAATTATAAATATATTTTGTATGTTAAGACTTAAGACAACACATTTGAATTAATTTAGTATATTTTAGATAAATGTTCCTCAGGCAAAACAAGAAAGAAAGAAACGGGAAATGAGGTCCAAAATAAATCACAATTTAAATCTGTTGCTAAATATTAAACAATTTAAATCCCTAGTGATGGTTGTAACCGTCGTAAATTCAACGACAGTTAAAACCGTAGTTGGAGGAAAAAATAACGACGGTTTGAACTGTAGTCACAATGGAATAAAATGAAAACTAGAGTTGATTATAGCGACGTTAGTGCCGATGTTTGTGCGAAGCGTCGCTATTATATGTCCCGACGTCATATTTAACAACGGTCATGTAAACCGTCATTACATTTTTAGCTTTGACCGTTGCTAAAAATCAAATTTTTTTTGTAGTGTTTAACCTAAGACAATATAGTATGGTTATGTTTGGCATGGTAAAATTTAATGTAATCTAATCTAATTGACACGGCTTTCAAGGAATGAAGTTGTTTGATATGCATTTTAAGCTTAATAATTTATTTTACATTTTAATCCACTTTGCAACCAATGAATGAAACATCTTTATATCAAATTTTCTATGTAAAAGTTTATTACAACCTATGTAATTGAAGTCCTTGAACAATTTTACCCCTTATATTTTTACACCACCACCACTCTTTTTTTAAATATAAGATTTTTTTTATTTTTAAAATATAATATTAAGAGCATTTTAATTTTTTAAAAGATTTTACTTTACAAAATTTCCCTCATATTTAGTTACATATATCGAACATTTTTTTTTCTTTACAATTAGTTAACATTCCTTCTTTTTACGTCCTTCTCAACATACTAATTAAATATTTTAAAGTATTTTGTGTCATAAACATATAACAGAGAGAACACAGACGTATTCAATTGATCTCCTTTAGTACCTTCTTTATACTTTCGTTGCAAGCTCTCTTTGTCGTTCTCTTCAATCTGTAAAAGCTACTCAAGCTTAGATATAGACTTTGATCTTAGGTCGAGTTTGTTTGGAGCTATGAAAACGGTTCAATCTGGTGGGTTGGCTCGTTTAATCCACTAATTTGATAGGTTGGGTTATAAAATCTCAACTCGTTTATTAAACGAGTTGGAGGAACCCGACCCACGTTGGCTCGCGGGTTAGGTGGGTTGGCCGTAACCCACCAAACTTGAAAAAAAATAAAAATAAAACATAATTCCTAATCATATTTATTTCTTTTTGTGATATTTTTATTTTTCACCATCTTTGCAAGAGCCAGGAGGAAAAGAAATGAGTAATGTTGTAATATTTTGACCATGTTTCATACTTTCATTGTTTTATTTTTAACTATTTGTGAGTGACATGATGGATGAAAAATCTTTCTTTTATTTTATCATATTAAATTTCTTAGTTCATGAAAAAAATGTATAAAAAAGTATAGATTTCTTTTTTAAAAAAAAGTTAGAATTAAAAAATTAAATAAAATTTCAAAAAAAAAAGGTGGGTTAGGTAGGTTAGCCCGACCCTCTACCTTGGTAGGTCGGGTTGGTATTTCCAACTCGTTTAACGTGACCGGCCAACCCGTGGTGGGTCAACCTATATGAGTCGGGTTAGCCCATTTTGACAACTTTAAATGTGTTCTTCCTAGTATTATCAAATGGGTTGGACCGGCCCATTTATTATACCTTTTTGCTTTTAAAGTGGTCCAACTAGCCCATGGTAGATTGTACATTGTAGGCTACACAATTCATGTATCAAATTAATGATTTTTAGTCTCCTTCTTGTATTGGAACAGTAAAAATAAATGTAGATGCAGCCACAGATCTTTCTAAATAAGGAGGTTCTGTTTGACCAAAAAAAAAAAAATTCATGTATCAAATTAATTAATTAATACTCATCAATGGATGCAGAGTTTTATATCCATGCTATGTTTCCATCTCCATCAAACATGCAACAAATGAAATTGTAGAACTTATATATAATCAAAACCTCTTACAATTTCAATCTTAGTAAATAATGTCTAATAGCCTTTTCCATTAACATTTTCAAATGCATTGACTATTATCAATAATGTGTTAATTCCTTAATTTTAGCATTTGTGCAAGTTTAAGTTTATGATTGGGATTTTCGCAAGTATTTTTTGATGTTTTGTAGGACATTCAAAGGAGGTTTAGCAAGAAGAACATCATTTGGAGACCATAATGCAAGCATGGAAGAAGAACCGGATAAAAACCAAGAGATAAAATGCGAAAACGCAGCCTTCAGTAAGCAAAAGGAGCCATTTTTATGTTCTATTCGCTATAGCAAACAAATTCTGCCCCTAAATTTTGTTGTAATGTTCTATCTTGTCCTTAAATTTTTTTTTTGGTTCACGCCTACCTGCAAACTTCCAATTTTGTGCACGCATGTCCTTTTTGCTAACACCGTTAACATGTTTGACGGAATTTGCTGATGTGGATGATGAATGTGTATATCTTTTGGCACCTCATTTTTTTTGGTATTCACCTCACATTTAACTTTTATTTAAAAAAATAACCTAATCCAAATTAAAAAAAAAAAAATTTACTCAAAACCCATTCCATTTTTACCTAATCCAAATAAAAACCTTGAAAGGGACTAACAAAATGAAATAACAAATTTCAAATTTCGATTATGTTCCTTCAAAATATCGAAATTTGTTATTTTAGTAATAATATGATGAAAGTTGGCAAAAGAGATACATATTCATCGTCTACATCAGTAAATTCTGTCAAGCAAGTTAACGGTGTTAGTAAAAATGGTATGTATGAACAAAAATGAAAGTTTGGGGGTAGGCATGACAAAAAAAAAGGAGAATGGATCCAGTGCTTGGCTCTTTTATGCATTAGTATGCTAGGCCGACTTTTTTTCATAGTTTTCTTTATTTTTTTTAAAATTTGAAAAATTATAAACTTTTTCTAAAGAATATCTAAGTATGAAAGATATAGATATAAAAAAATATTAAAAACTTCACATAAATCGAGATTTACTATGAATGGATCAGGGACTAACTTTTTAGTCCCTAATAAAGGTGATCCCTTAACCATTCACGGTAGGTCCTTATTTATGTGAAATTTTTAATTTTTTTTGTGTCTATAACTCTTATTCTTTAAAAAAAATTATAATTTTTCAAGTTTAAATAAAAAAAATGAAAAAAACTATGAAAAAAAGTCGGTCTAACATACTAATGCATAGAAAAGCCAAGCACTGAATCCATTCTCCAAAAAAAATTTTGAGGGCTGAAATTAACATTGCAGCAAAATTTAAGAGTTATTTTACCCTTTAAGTTTTTATATATTTCTTTGTATTATATATTTTATGGTTTAGTTCATAACAATGATAATATTGTGGTTTAGTGGTTGATATACTTGTGAGATTTGGAATACAATTGTGCTTGACGCAAGTTGTTTACTAAAATTTTTCAAAATTTCCTAATTCGTTAATTTTGCAAAATTGTACATATGTCTGTCTGTTTGAACACGGAGTCATGACATGTAGAAAATTTGCACAATAGTATCCCTTTTAGACCTCGTCCTTTTCGTTTTGAAGCCATGTGGCTGCAAGATCACTCTTGTGAAAGGATTGTAAGGGATGCTTGGCAGATAAATAAAGAAGGCTCTTTAGCGTATTCCTTTGTGCAGAAATGTAAGGTCACGTTTGGTATCCGGTGAGTATTTTAGTGGGAAGTGGAAGTGAAAATGGAAGTGGAAGTGGAAGGGGAAGTAAGTGATAAAAAGTATGTTTGGTATGCAGAGAAATGGAAGTGGAATATAAAAGTAATTTTGTTTGGTATGGTGGAAAGAAGATAGGGAAATAGAAGATAAAAGTATGAAATACCTTTTTTACCCTTACTTTTTTAAAAGCCACAAAATTTTGAAGGGCATTTTGGTCTTTAAACCTAACCTCACCTCATCTCACCACAACTTCCATCTCCTCACCCATGGCACCTACCTCCCCTCCTATGATGGAACTTGGCTCACCATGGAAGAAGCCTCACCATGTAACAAACAAACTCATAAGTGATGAGAACACTCACGTATTCTAACTTCCATCCTACCAAACAAGCCTAAAAGTACTAAGTCTTTTCTCAAACAGTGGAATTATGCCCACTTTGGTAACTTGCATGTTCAAATCAAGCAACTTAATGAGGAACTTGACCAACTCCAACAAAGTTTGTCCAATTTTAGTACTCCGCGTACTGATTTGCTGTGGAAAGAGAAGGAAGTAAGAGTACAGTTAGAAGATAAATTAAAAAAAGAAGAAATCTTGTGGGCTCAAAAAACGAGACAGCTTTGGCTAGTTAAGGAGATAGGAATACGAGGTACTTTCAAGCTGTTGTGAAAAAAAGAAGAGTGCAAAATCAATTCGTCAGATTGAAGAATGCATATGGAGGAGAATGGACCAACGATTATGCTGACATGGAAAATATGACCTTGCAATATTACAAGGATGTGTATGCCTATCCTAATAAACCACAATTAGTGGAAATTTTAGAATTCCTTGACACTATTGATATTCCCCATCTGAATCTTTAGGATGTTTATCTTCAGAAAAAGCTCCAGGCCCAGATTAAAAATTTAAAAACTATAAAATAATTAATTTTTAATGATTTTAAAATATAATAATTATATTTTAAAAAATTAAGATTAAATTGCATGCACTAGGTGCATGCGAAGCCTCTAGTATATATATATGGCTTTGGATGCTTCTGGTCATTGGGGTCATAAAATACATATTTAATAATTAAAAAAATTACAAAAAAAAATATATTGTTGGAGGATGTGAGAGAGAGAAGAAACATGGGTAGTTACTACAAAAGTGGAGAAGTAAATAACTTCCCGTGATTTAATTTATTATTTTAAATTATGATAATAATACTATTTAAAAACTAAAAAAATTATCTCTAATCTATTATTATTTTAAAATCTAATAATTATTTTATATTATATTTTTAAAAAATTAAGAATAAATTGGATGCACGTATGTGTATGCGAAGCCTCTAGTAAATATATATGTTTTAAGTAATTTTATGTTATTGTATAAAGATACGTTTTTGTCTTAATTTGGTACTTTTAATTTTTTTTAGGTGTAATTGTAGCTTTTTTTAAAAACTAAAAAGATAAAATTAAGAAAAAAGTATCTTTGAGATACTAAATAAAAATAGTCACTACCTTTTCAAGGATCAAATTGATAATTCTCACAAAAAAAAAGATTTGGAAAAGATGAAGAAATTGATTATCCATTATGGTACTGCATATCGATCGCGTAATTTATAAGACCTATTAAAATGAGTTGTTTATTCCAAAATGAAGCTTGAAATTTTGAGACTATTATTAATTTTTAGTCAAAACGTTAAATTGGTCCTTTATGTTTGCATGAAATTTCATATTCGTCCTTTATATTTCAAAAAGTTTAAATTAGTCTTTTATGTTTACAAGAAGTTCCAAATTGGTCCTTCCGTCCAAGTCCGTTTATTTTCTCCGTTAAGTATTGACGTGATGTGCTGAGGAGGACATATTATATCTCATACATGCCCATTTAAGCTGACGTGTCATGCCATGTCATTGCCACATCAGTGCCACGTCATCACATATGATGACGTGGCGATGATGTGGTAATGACATGTCAGCACTTAACTTAAGAAATTGACGAAAGTGGACTGAATGACCAATTTGTAACTTCTTGCAAATATAAATGACCAATTTAAACTTTTTGAAACATAAAGGATCAATATGAAACTTCGTGCAAATATAAAGAACTAATTTAAGATTTTGACCTTAATTATTTACGCATATCATCTCTCAGATCTTCTTTTTTGAAGCACAATCATCTCTCAAATTTCTAGTTTTTGTTGTGCAATTTGAGAAGTAAATCAAACGAATAATGAATCACCCAGGGTGAATCACGACGATGCAATTTTTTTTCTTTTCAGTAAGCATTCAATATGGCAAAAGGAAATATTCATTTACTTCTTTTCAGTAAGCATTCAATATATATATATGTATATATATATATGTATACATATACATATATATATATTATACAATATATTAATTTTCAAAATACTTAGTTAATTCAATTAAATCCATTCATGGAAATATTCATTTACTTTTTCACGTATGAAAATGATAGATTTTAGTGTGGAAATGGCACCATAACCTACTCCACCATCAGCATCTTGATTTTAGTCAACGTCCCATCTTTGGAAATATTCTCATCATCAAATAAATAATTAAAAAAAATAATCGCATAAATCAGCCCCCAAATTGTTTCTAATAAGAGCAAACACTTGATCTCATTCCATTTTTATTTCCGTAGTGCACTAAATGATTTAAGTGTGTGTGTGCGTGTGTGTGTGTATATATATATATATATATATATATATTGACAAATAACAAATCTCTCCTTAAAAGATTGAAAGAAGAAGAATTGAAACACAGAAATAATGGCGATCAACAATTTCTTCTTTCAGAGTTGTGTTCTCTTGATGTTTATTATACTAATCTGTCATGTCACACAAGCTCAATCTAATATCAAGTTTTTCAATGTCAAAGACTATGGTGCAACTGCAGATGGCACACAGACAATAGTCGGGCAAATTAATTAATCTGCAAAACTTCTAAAATATGTATGTATTTTAATTATTGCCTCTTGAGTTCGATCAGAGATTAGTCATCAGGTCTGTTCTGGTGAATAGATTTATGTACAGTATATGATTTAGACCTAAGAGATTTGACATTATAATTAAATAAAAACTAGGAGGTGACCTGTGCGATGCACGGGTTATGCTTATAGATGTTTATTTATTAATTTTGAATATTTAAAATATTAAATTTTTAAATTTAAAATATAATTTTTAATTTTTTTTATTTAGTATATATTAGTGTACTTGTCATGCATAAGAAGATGAGACTATAATGAATGTTTCAATATATGTGAAAAAGATCGTATGAGGATTATGGTTAAAAGAATTCAAATATAATTTTTATGAACTAAAATCAATAAAAATTAGTGTCCAACATTGAATTCACAATCTCAAAGTTATGAGACTTCTTTTTGAAGTCACCTCACTGAAAGGGAATGAAAATGAGAACTTGTTTCTTCAAATTATATGCTTTCTGCACTATGCATCCTGAAGCCATGCATTTTTAGTAGCTCCTGGAGATAGGAGAATTAGACTTAAGTAAGCAAGTCATAGAGAATGGTAAAAAAAGAATTGCAACATTGAAGTTCAATCTTAAAGAGTTTTTATTTGAAACAATTAAGTACCTTGGGTTTGGATTTCCTTTTAACTACTTTCTATCCATTTTTCCTCCACCTATAGCCATCATCAAGCATTGTCTATTTCACTTGTAGTTTGAAATACAACTCTTGTTTCCCTCACAATTCTGTCCATATTTTCTCCAGTTGTACCCATCTTCTAACTTCTTTTCCTCTCTAATAGATTGAGTTAAATTAGTGTAGTTAGTATTAGAACCTGAAGCAAGGAGTCAAATTAGTTTGTGTTTGCGGTGGTCTAGTTGGAGCCATTTCTAATGAGAAGCTCTTAGTTAATGGCCATTTCTGATTTTGTTGCTGACATCTCACTCCATGCTTCTTGTTTCAGTGGTTCCTGCTGTTCAAATATGAAATTAAACTCCTGTTAAGTATTAAGATGTAATCAATGTTTATCAATTTGACCTTGATTATTGATTAAGATACCAATTTTAATTTGGCATTAAATGCTATTCAATAACATGTTAAAATGTCCAAATACCGTCAAAGTATTGATATTTGAATTAAAGAAAATATTACTGACCAATTTGATAGAAAGAAGATTTTGGCATTAAACAAAATATTGATATTTGGATTAAATGCTATTCAACAGGTAAGAAATTCCATTCATTATTGATTAAGATACCAATTTTGGCATTAAATGCTATTCAACATTGAATTAATGATACGAATATACCACAATGTTTTTGCAACATTTTTATAAAAAAATTATTTTTAAATCCCTGAAAAAAATAGTAAAATTAAGTTGTAAAATTATTGCGTTAGTCTAAACCAAGAAAAAATAATATAAAAAAAATCTCAACTATATCATCAATAATCAATGTACAATGTGCATTATCAAATCAGTTTTTTTTCCATGAATTGGTTGAAGATTCAATTAGAATTCCATGAATTGAGGGATATTTATTTGCCTTGATAAGATCCTTCAGCTATCCTAATTCTTAGCAAATCAAATCAATTTTTTTTTCCTTCTTTTGTTTGAAATTAATTTCCAGGTAATATATATGGAAATTTCAAAAATAGTAACACTGATAAATAAATTAAAAAAAACAGGGTCAAAGACAAATATATTGTAATTTATTTATTTATTTATTTTATTTCTACACTCCCTCGCCCTTTGATCAAGGTAGTTCAAATTATAAATGAAGGTTAATTAGGGATGAATAATCCGAGAAATTTTCAAAGAAAGTAATATAAGTTTTAAAATTTGAGAGGTTCCCATTAATATT
Source organism: Senna tora (assembly GCA_014851425.1). Classification (NCBI taxonomy): domain Eukaryota; kingdom Viridiplantae; phylum Streptophyta; class Magnoliopsida; order Fabales; family Fabaceae; genus Senna; species Senna tora. Next base: position 3,272,793 of record CM026265.1, on the reverse strand, counting down.
TAAACATTTAGATTGAATTATTGGTGATGGAGCCTTTAAATAATAACTCTAATAAATGGACATAAGAGCACCACCAAGGCATGACCTTTGAATTTAGAAAGAAAGAGAGAGAGAAAAATAATCAACGGAGAAGAAAAAGGGTGTAAAGTTGACTGGGATATATGTTGACCATAGGATCCTACTCCACGTGGCTCACTTGAATGACGTAGAAATTTTGTATAAAGAAAAAAAGAGAGAGGTTAAGATCCACGTGTTAGAGGTGCAAAGGTTGTTAAAGTCTATGTGGCAAGTGAAGGCTTCTTGCCTCTTCTTTTATATATTAGAATAGAAGAATAGATATATATATATTATACAATATATTAATTTTCAAAATACTTAGTTAATTCAATTAAATCCATTCATGAAAATTTTCATTTACTTTTTCACGTATGAAAATGCTAGATTTTAGTGTGGAAATGGCACCATAACCTACTCCACCATCAGCATCTTGATTTTAGTCAACGTCCCATCTTTGGAAATATTCTCATCATCAAATAAATAATTAAAAAAAATTAATCGCATAAAATCAGCCCCCAGATTGTTTCTAATAAGAGCAAACACTTGATCTCATTTCATTTTTATTTCCGTAGTGCACTAAATGATTTAAATGTGTGTGTGTGTGTATATATATATATATGACAAATAACAAGTCTCTCCTTTAAAAGATCAAAACAAGAAAAATTGAAACACAGAAATAATGGCGATCAACAATTTCTTCTTTCAGAGTTGTGTTCTCTTGGTGTTTATTATACTAATCTGTCATGTCACACAAGCTCAATCTAATATCAAGTTTTTCAATGTCAAAGACTATGGTGCAACTGCAGATGGCAACACAGACAATAGTCAGGTAAATTAATTAATCTGCAAAACTTCAAAAATATGTATGTATTTTAATTATTGCCTCTTGAGTTCGATCAGAGATTAGTCATCATGAATAGATTTTGTGTTGAGTTATGATAATATGATGAGTGGTAGGTGATTCAATTTTTTTTGTGTATTTACTTTGAAGGCATTTTTGAAAGCTTGGAGTGAAGCATGCCATTGGGATGGGAGGAAAAGGGTTTTGATCCCAGAAGGGACATTCATGGTGAATCCAGTGATATTTGAAGGTCCATGCATAGGTTGTATGGATTTTCAGATAAAAGGGGTTTTGAAGGCTTCAACTGATCCATCTTTCATCTTCGTCGAGAACTGGATCAATTTCCGCTACGTCCACAACCTCGCCATCTTTGGCGGCGGCCAATTGGACGGCCAAGGGCAAGTGGCTTGGCCCTACAATGGTTGCCACAAGAACCCTAATTGTCGTCTTCTCTCTACGGTACGTTCTTGAACAGATATTTAAATTTGATATCCCTGAGTGTGATCAAGAAGTTACTTCATGTATAAGTATTACTTTTGATATATATATATATATATATATATATTTAATTAAGTATAAATATATAGTATTTTAATTAATTGAATCTGGTTGATATCTGATAATTAATTAATATTGTAATTAAGCTACAACATTTCCAATAGAAATTAAAAAGTAAAAATATGGGAGTGTGAAAATGAATGGTTCAACTTCAACACACAGTAATTACTTTGTCTGGGAAAAAGTAAAAGAATATTAGAAGTGCAGTGCGAGGTGATTGCTTTCTCAGATGTGAACGTATGCCTCATGCACAAATCCCGGATATGCCTCTAAAACTAGCGGCGCCATTTGATCATTAATAATATATATATATTGAGATTTGATATCCTTGAGTGGGGTCCACCTCTAACTTCACTCTGATTCATATGAACTATTGATCAGTTGTAGTGACCAGTATATTATATTTGTTTTCCTAATTAACTTGTTGTCTCACTCAGAGTATGAGATTTGACTTCATCACCAATGGCATAGTTCATGACATCAAATCCATCAACAGCAAAAGTGGGCATTTCATACTATTTGGTTGTGAAAACATAAATATGACAAAGGTGAAAATATCTGCCCCAAGTGATAGCCCTAACACGGATGGCATCAAGATAAGCAATTCCTATGGAATAAGGATAAGAAATGTGAATATTGGGACTGGTGATGATTGCATTGCAATGATTTCTGGGACTCGAAAGGTAAGGATTTCGCGAGTGACTTGCGGACCGGGACATGGAATCAGCGTCGGAAGCCTGGGGAAAGATGATGGAGAAGAAGATGTGGAAGACATAGTTGTGAGGAATTGCACATTCTATGGCACAAGTGATGGTCTTAGAATCAAAACATGGGCTGCTCCTTTGAGTAAACCTTTGAAGGCTTCAAATCTTGTGTATGATGATGTTGTGTTCTATAATGTGGGAAATCCCATCATCATTGATCAACAATATTGCCCTCATCCTCCTTGCATGGGACAGGTTAGTTAATTTATTTATTTATTGTGCTTCTAATCGTTTTTCTACTTTCCGTTTTTTGAAATTGGATCTGGTGCGCAAATATTGACAATACAAGTTGTTATAGATGATCGACATTGCTATTTGTTAATTTTAGTAAATAATTAATAAGCATGTTTGGTTGAAGTATTCATGGAGGGTTTGAAAGTGGGAAATGCTATACTCCATGTTTGGTTCATCTTTTATTAAAATCTTGCAATCTTATAGTTATGACAAAACCTCCCATGGAGGAGATTTTGTGAAAGCCTCCCTCTGATTTTACTATTTTGTCCTTATTTGATTTTTTGAAATTTTAATTTAGGTTAAAAAATGGTCATTGTATTGTACCTTTTTACATTCTATTCCCAATCTTATTCCTATCTTTTTAATTTTATACCAAAGGTAATCTTTAACATTTCCATTCTCATTTTCATTTTTTAAAAAATCAAACTTTTAACCAAATAAGCCCTTAGTCCCTAATCCATTACAAATGAAGCATTTTAAATATATTTCATAGGAATTACAAGAAAACGAATTGCACTGATCCAACTTCTGTTTTTCTCCCATTATATATATACATTTCCCTTTTTTTAAAAAAAATTGTTTTCATTATTTTAGGTGGAGTCCTCAGAGGTACAAATCAGCGGTGTGAAGTACAAGAATATAAGAGGAAGTTGCAATAGTGAAGTTGCCGTAACATTTAGATGCAGTGAGAAAAAGCCATGCCAAAGCATAACAATGGAAGACGTTACTATTTGGCCTGATAATAATGGTGGTGGTGATGCAAAACTCACAAATTTGTGTACAAATGTTAATGGTGATTCTTTTGGCAAACAAAGCCCACCTTCATGCTTGTAGTATTAAGATGTCTACTATATATATATATATATATATATTCTCGTGACTGTGATGTGATTTCAAGTTATATATTTAGTTACAGTTTTTTATTAATTTAACTACGATAATACGTACCCTTTATTTTGTAGTGATACTAAATTGACGAAACAACATTGTTTAATATATGATTTGACAACACAATCAACAACATTAGAGATCACGAGAAGATTCTTATTGCATTTGACGTTAATTATTTACACGAAATGTGTAAATTAAAATTGCTTATACCTTGAAATGTAGAGGCATATTGTTGGCAAACAAAATTTAGGGGCATAATTGATAGAAATACTAAAATTTAGGGGATGAAAGGTAGTTTTGCCAAATTTTTAAATAAAATAACTGTACTTTCGGACAAATTATTGAGTGATTGGAATTCTTTGACGACAGATTCAAAACAAAGATTATGATTAAATTTATTTTAAAACTATCTTAAATAATTTATATGCTTATTAGAAGAATAATTTTGTGATCCAAGTTGAAAAAGTATTTGATGTGGAATTTTTAAATCAAGATGATTTCTGTAATAGAATACTAATGCAAGCACTAATTTTTTTATATTTTTCATTGTATATTATTTTATTAGAGGCAATTATGTTTGAGGCATTGGCGGGCACTAAATATAATATTCAAATTTAGGTTCATTACATTGCGAGGAACTAGTCTCTTTCATTAAATCCATCCTCCATTAATACCTAAGGACTAATTTGATACTATTTCAAAGAACTATTCTACAATGCAATCAAGGGTTAGTGGCCAGGGATTTTACCACCCATAATTCATAAGATGACTCATGAATCATGAGTCATGACAAAATAAACTTTATATTTACAGTTATGCTCTTGATTTTTTGATAATTACACTTTAGAAAATATTTATTTTTTATTATATTTTATAAATTGAAAGCATCTACTCAAGAAGGCTTTGTGAAATGTTCTGATTAGGTTAGATTTTTATTTATAATTTCTAAAATATAAAAAAAAGAGAGAATTATCAAACTAATTTTTGAAAGATATAGATTATTTCAAGTTTTAGTCTATAAAAAATAAAAAAGGCGAATTTAATTCTTGAAAAAAACTTTGATTGAGTCTGACTCAGGCAATTAAGCTGATCTTTGTGACAGAAATAATCCTTTGGCTTTCTTGATCAATGAGATCAGGGATCTTAGAATTAGAAATTGTCTTATTGTTTTTAATCATATTAGGAGGGATGGTAATATGGTGGTTGATGTTAGCCAAGCTTGGAAATAGATTAGGGAGTGGCCTTATTTTGTATCTTAGTCATCCTCCTGAGTGCCTGACTTTGTTTTAGGAGGATCTCTCTTTGAGTTGTTTCCCTGTTGGGTAGGTTGCTTTTTTTGGCCTCATCGACAATCAAAAATTTTTACTAGGCTGAGTTAATTTATTGGGCTGAACAGACTTTAGTGCCTAAACCTTAAACCCTAAACCCTCATCAGGTTTATTCCACATACAATAATGTTAGGTTGGCTATGTACAACCTTGTTTACGAAGCTGATCAGAACAAAAATTCAATCTAAAATTTTCTCTCCATTGTTCCAATTCCCAATGTAGAATCGCTGCAGATATGTCTAATGTTATATGCTTCTTCATGTAAATTTTTTTAATGACTGAATTACCATTTGGTCCATAGAAGATGTGTTTTGTTTTAATTTAATCTCTAAAATATATAAATTCTTTTAATTTGATCCCTAAAAAAATTTTGGGTTAGTACAGCACTATAACTTATATATAAAATTAGAAATAATAAAAAATAGGCTAACCCTCTATATATATATATATATATATATATATTGAGATAGAGAGGCACAAGATCTGCAGAAACATAATATTTATTTTCATTAAGAAACGGAACCCAAAAATTTAAAAACACTACAAAGCTACCTTATCACTCGAAACAAATTTCACATGTGGCAGAAATCTTAGGAAATGACAATAATTTTTTAATCATTTCCAATTTTGCATTTGAATTAGACAATTTATGACTACTAATTGTGAATGTTCGCAAGACTCTTGAACTCTGCATAATATATCTGGAAAATTGGAGCTCACACTCAAGCCCTTCAAATCCTCTAAAACAACATTTCCTGAGCAATAATTGGCGGCGACCAGCAGCTGGAACAAAACGTTCGTTTTTACTACTGTTAGAAAATGTCCTGCTTTCATCCTGCAACAAAAAGTAAAACACATAAAAGACAAATCCGAGTTCGAATTAATCGAGGCAGTGTCTCGAAAACAGGGTCACTACAAAAAAAATTTTGTTTTAGTGACGGTTTTTTTGGGATTTAGCGGTGATTTTAACCGTCGCTAAAGCACTTAACGACGGTTTCCAAAACTGCTGCAAAAGCTATCGTCGAAAGGTCAATAACGACGCTTTTGTGAACCGCTGGAATAACCGCCGCAAATTATTTAACGGCGATAAAATGACCGTCATAATTTAGCAGCGGTTTTTCAAAAACCGCCGTAATTTTGTGTCAGTTAAAACCGCCGTCTATGTTTGCGACAGTTTATGAAACCGCCGTTATTAGTTTTTGTGACGTTTTTGAAAATGCCATTAATGACTAACAAGAAACTTTCATTATTCTAGTAATTTATCTTGTTTATATTTAACCAAAATACACTTAAATTAATATTTTGCATTGATCATCAAAATTAAACTTAAATTACTCACTTGTCAAAATATAGAAATTCCAAATCAATAAATGTTTCAAACTAAAAATATCATAAAACTTTCATTTTTTAGAACAATTATAATAAAAATTTCAAAACTACAATTAGCATAAAAGATTAAAATATAATAATTCTACATGGGCTTCAAGTCTATAGCCATCTCTTTAAATTTCAGTTTGTTGCTATCCATTTCTTGGATGGGATTTCTCATTTTAATGTACCAACCGCAAATCAATCACGAAGATGCTTAACCTGTACACCATAAAATTAAGAAATCTTCCATAAAATTAAGAAATCTTACAATGCTTCTCCAAATTCAAGTACATATGAAACTAAAACTGACCATAAAATTCACTTTAATACAAGTACAATGCTGTCAAAATAATACTAAACAACACTTCAGCCATTAAAACCTCCCCAAAAAGTAAATTTTGTACTATATATATATATATATATATATATATGTATACCAAAAAACCGATGCAACAATCAAGTGAGTATGTTAATAGCATTCTTTTAGAGAAGAATAAGACATCTCCAATAGGAACCTTGAAAACGTAGAGCAAGAGAAGTAACACAAAATATAGCCATAATTCCCATGAGTATGAGATAAATTAGATTAGATAATTTGTGATACAACGAATTTGACAAAGCGCACACAATAAAAATTACCTTAATTATGGAATTTTGGTCAGGCACACCATTAAAGTAACATGATTCCAAACCTATTAGAAATAAAAAGCCCACAATTTTAATTTCTGTAATTGTGGTAATCTGCTAATAATAGGGGAAAAAATAAAATGAGTGAAAGAGAAGAAATCAATATATGCAGGAAACATACTGCATTCCACCTTACAAGCATAGCTACACTAGTTCTGCAAAAGTGCTACTATCTAACCATATATTCAATAAAGCAGCTTGATCAACCATTAACGATAATAATAATATGGATGAATTTTGGTCCAGGCCCCAGCGGGATATGAAAGGAAGACATGTCATCAGTCATCACAGCTAATAAAGTGCACAATTGTAAATTTTAATGTAAAAATGCTAAAATAGTAAACTATACAGAGAGACACAGGATATGTTCTGAATTCTTGACAGCGAAAGGGCATTAACCAATAATATCACACTTTCATCAATTGCAATCTTTTCTTTATTCTTTAGGAGAAAGAATCTCAAATCCGCATTAAAGATAATGATTACCTGGAAGTGAAATATTATGGTTTCTAGCATGGGACAAAAGGTTGACAGTGGGGTTTACTTAGTACTAAAAGGGGTTTACTTACTTCTTACTTAGCTAGGTAACTGTGTGTCTTTTATAATTGTCAATTTGATCAAGTACAAAGGTTAATACATGTAGTATAGGTACAAACCCTGGCCCAGTAATCACTAACCCGCTTAATTTACCCAGGCACCTAGCCATCACACGCTCAAATTGTTATAACACAAGTTGATTAGATCAGTCACAAATACAGTGCCTCATTTACTTCTACAAGTTATAAAACAAATAAAGCCAATATAAGGTATTAAAATATCATTATCAATGTGTAAGGAAATGTATAGTAAAACCATTCACGGGCCTTCTCCAAAAAAATTAAGATTTTTGAATTTAAGATGCCTTGACATAGCATCAAAGTCTTTATGACAAAGTGATCAAAAGTTAAATCCTTGCTACTTCTACTCTCCTAATTAAAACTGAATTTCAACAAAAGGATGGACGGGTCTGTGGTTTGCCCATTCTTTAAGCTTTGGAAAGAGGGCATGTCAAATATATAAATTAAAACATTCATGAACCTTATCCTAACAACTAAAGCTTTTGAAATATTTGGATCCTAATATAGAGAATTATGCAATCTTATACCAGCAAAGTTTCATTCCTTAATTATAATTACACTTATACAATATAGTTAGCGCAACATTATAAGATTATAATGAAATGTCAACAGAGATAAGGAGAGAGCAGAGGATGAATACTGGATATATGGAATGGATTATTATCTTCTGCAACCGACCTGCACTGAAAATGGAATTGGCCTTTTTATAGATACTTGTGACCCTTTTTTTTTTCTTTTCCTTTTAAAACAAAGTGAACGAGTTACATTTTTATTAATTATTAATTTATTATTGCAGAAAGAGACTGCCCACGATGTGTGGGGTTTCATTTTCATCCTTAATTTTCCACCTTTCATCTCATGCACTTGTGAGAGAGATGGACGGATGTGATGTGATGGAAGAGTGACCACACACATACACGCTTATATATTTATCTATTTATATAGCTAGCTAGGGTAGAAATAATTAAGTAACTAACCTCTCAAATAAAATTCATCCCACGCCTTGCAAACAAACAAGTAACAGATTAACAAAAATACATACAAAATTTCAAAACTTATTAACATTTTATTATCAACAACATAAATTTGGTTAGATATAAGTTCCTTCCTTCACATCTTCGAGGAGTAATACTTTTATGGCCCCAAGACAGGGGGTGTTGACATTTATGGATCTACAGAGGGATTAGAAAGCTCTAAAGAGTCATGATTCTTCTTTTGATCAGGAAGGATCTATTGTCCTTTGTTTTTGTATTGTTCTCTCTTCTCATCAATAAACTTTTGTTTTGTTTTTAACCACAAAAAAAAAAATCCTGGTAATATATTAACAGAATTTCTTTAGACTTGTATATTTGTTAACTCTAGAGTCCATTAACGTAACGTTGTTATATTAATGGTTTTCAGTGTACTGGGGATAACTAAGTTGTTTGCTCAATGCTCTATTAAAAAGATTAAAAGAAGTGATAAATCAACAACAGTAACTCCTGGTACAGAATTAGATAAATCATAAACAACACAAAGCTGAAAAAAGAGACAAAAAAATCAAGCTTTATCTTGGCACTATAATGAAGATTAAAACATGGATATGTTCTGGAAATCAAGGTCAAATCAAAGTCACACATCATTATGTTGTATTGTAGCCAATTATCTAGTAAAATGTTGTCTATCTAGTAAGCTCAGTGGTACACAGTAGTTGTCACATGAGTACAAAGAAGCGGCTGACACAAGCTACGTTCATGAAATGGAAACAAAAGGAATTTGTATAACACTTATATGCTTATGTAATTACCTGTCAAAAAGTATGTCACATGAGTACAAAGAAGCAGCTGACACAAGCTTAGTATTTTCTCTGCTTCTCCTTCCCCTGCTATCCTCTTCAGCCTTTGGACATAAGTTCTACAGTAATCTATCTGTTTGGATAAAGCTCCCTTGAATCCAAAATCTAGAGAATAAAAGCTTTAAAAATCCTAAAACAGGCAACACTTACATTTCAACACTCCTTCCAAGTTCCAACACACCTTAGCTTGATTTGATTATAAGTATATGTATGTGATCGGAAGAGGAATAACTGCCACTGCCAGTGCTGTCTCTCCTTCTAGCACTGGGTGGTGGTTCGGATGAGGGAGGGGTGGTGGTTCGATCGGAGGCCCAATTACACTGTCTGGGCTGGGTCTGGAAGAAGATCTTGGAGACGACGAGTTCGCCTTCTTTTTCCTCCTCGTGAGGCTGCTGCCATTATGAGATTCAGAGAGAGAGTTGAGAGGCGAGAGAGAGTGAGAGAAGGTGAGATACAGATAGGTTTAGGATACAGATAGGTTTAGGATACAAATAGGTTTAGGGTTCGAAAGAAATAAGAGGTGAGAAGATGAATAGAGTGGCTGAGAAGAGAGAGCGGCTGAGAGGAGAGAGGCGGCTTTATTTATATGGACCAATAAATTTTAGAGGAATCTCTAAACAATATCTATATTAATGTAGTTTACAGATTTATTTTATTTTTTAATTTATATTTATATTTATCTTTTCATAAAATTAAATTTATTTAATTTCTTTTTATTTAATTTTATAATATTCAAATTTATTATACCATTTAAGTTATTTTTATTATTATAATATATTAAATATTATAATAAATTAATTAAAAAATAAATTTATTATTTAATTAATGATGCATTAAAAGAATTAATTGTTTTTTATTAAACCTATTTTAGTATATAAAATTTCATTTTGATATTTTTTTTTATGTTTAATGCCTTATTTATGAAATTGAAATTTTCTTATTTTATTTTAATTTATTAATATATTTAATTTTCTCATAAATTTTTTTATATTTAATTTTATAATATTTTCAATTAAAAAAACTTTATAATATTTAAATCACCAAAAAATATTATAATATTTAAATCAGCAAAATTAAATTTTAGAAAATAATAATTGAAAATTAAATATATTTTATAATTAAATACTGCATTAAAAATTAATTATTTTTTATGAGAAATAATATATATATATATATTTGCAATTTTATTTTGATATGATTTAATATATTAAATATTAAAATAAATTAATTTAAAATTAATATGTTATTTAATTAATTACTACACTATAATAATTAATTGCTTTTTTTATGAAATATATTTTAGAAAATGAAATTTTATTTTGAAATTTTTTTATGTTGATTCCTTATTTTAAGATTGTTGGTTGCCAAATTAACCGGTGCAAGTATACACTGCCAACAAGTAGTATAATGATAAGTAGAGTATCGTCCACAGGGAACTAAGCTAAAACGAATTAATTACCAATGCGTTCAAATTTCACCTAAGTCAAGCAACCATAATCGAATGTTTTAATTCAAATCAAACGAACAACGCAATTTAGCAAATTCAATGCGAAAATAAGTCAAGAGAGTAAATGAGATTAAGAGCTCTTAGGATTGTAGTTTCACCTAGCACTTCACTAATGGAATACGCCATTTTTTCACTACTCAATTCATTGGTTTGGTGTTAGTCTTAGCCCTATTTTCGTTATATGAATCTTCCAATCCTATATAATTTCTACCTCTCTAATTAAACTCCACATATGCCTATGGAAGCTAAGTTTAAGAGATGCATTAAGTTCAAGCTAAATCCAACTCCTCAAGGCCCTTGGATATATACCTATCCCTTGGGCAAATCAAGTTAATCAAGAATAATCACATCAATCAAGAGGTATTCAACTCAAAGACTAAATTTATGGGTCCTTTCCCAAGGAAACCCCAAATCCTCTAATCTCCCTAAGTGATGGCCAAACAAATAGGGTTCATCAAGCACAAAGTTGAATAAACACCAAAATCCATTAAATCAAGCAATCAAAATAACAAATCCATTAGTTTACATGCTAGGGAACCACAATCCTAAGACAAGAAGAGCCTAGCCTATCATTGTCATCAATATAAACACAGCCCTAGAGTGATACATCAGAAAAATCACAAGAGTAAAGAAGAAGAAGAAGAAAACTCCGTTTCCAAGGCCTAAATCAACTCCTTGCTTGCCTTCGAACCATGAAAATCACTCCAAGAACTTGCAAACTCTAGCCCTAGCACAGCTCCAGCTCCAAGCTTCTTCTCCAGCTCTGCCTCCTCAAAACACGCAGCCAAAACCCTCTTTTATCAGCAAAAATACGAAATCCCTGAAGTGCCCCTGCGACACGGCGCTATAGCGCTGAGGCCGGAGCTATAGCGCTGTTTTGCGGCGCTATAGCGCTGTTTTACGGCGCTATAGCGCCGTGTCTCTGTACATTTTTTGTTCTTTCTCTAATACGGCGCTATAGCGCTGTCACACTGTTCCAAGCTTAAAGAGTGAACTTTTCTTCAATCCAAAGGTTCCAAATTAGCTCCGGTTGACTCCAACTTAACTCCAGCTCCTTCAATACCATGAACTCAGCTTTTGAATTACTAATTTGGCACCTGAAAATTCAAGAAACTAAATCAAGACCTTGGTCACTAACTCAATATGCCAAATAGATACAAAAATCAATCACAATCACGCATATTTCCCTTAAGTCTTGATACATGCTTCACTAGTATATCAGAATGCGTAAATCACTAAAATCACACCAAATTCACACCCAATGATCAATATACTCTCAAAAAGGCATATAATTCACCCTCTTTAACTCTATTTCCATAGAGTTATCACATTGATAATTTCTTATTTTATTTTAATATATTAAAATAATTAATTTTCTCATAAAATTAAAATTTTTTAATATTTAAAATAATTAAATTAAATATTAGAATAGATAAATTGAAAATTATATTTATTTTTAATTAAATATTGCATCATAAAAATTGATTAAAATTTTTTTCATAGAAAAAATTAATTAATTTTTAACGGCGGTTATATATAAACCGCCGTTAAATAGCGGCGGTTATAGCTTAACCGTCGTTAAATAGTTACAGTTTAGCTTTAACCGTCGCTAAATAACGGAGGTTCGACTTCAACCAACGTTAGTTAGCGGCAGTTGAAGTCTAACCGCTGCTATTTAACTGCGGTTGGACCTAACCTCCGTTAAATAGTGGCGGTTATTGTTTAACTGCTGCTATATTTGTATTTAGCGACGGTTTTGTAAAACCGCCACTATTTTTCTGTCGCTAAATAACTATTTTTTGTAGTGGGTGAAGAACCCAACAAAAAGTAGGAAATTTGAAAAGAAAAGCAAAGCCAAATTGCCAAATAAAAAACCTTCATAATCACAAGACTTTCAAGCTCTGGAGAGTTTTGAAGTATTGCAGCAATAAAACCCCCAATTAGAGTTGATAAAAGAAAGCTCCAAATGGGCTAAATTGTGAAATATTGGAATGTCATTCATCGAAAACCCACTCTGCAAAATGAAAACATTAATGTAAGAGATCAATATTATATTTACATCTAAAATTTCGTTGGTTAGGTCCAAGAGAATCACCATACTTGTTCTCTATAGCGTAGGAATTTAGCATTAGACAATGCTTTCATAATGACCGATTCGAAAAAAATTTCTACATTTGCGGAGATCAACTTTGGTAATTTGAAAAGAGGGCCCTTCTTAGTTTGTACGCAACGAGCGAACAAGTCCTCGAGAAGCGTGCAATCGGAGAGTAACTTGCCGAAACACAGAGAGGTAGAAAACTTCACGACCTTCAAATGAAGGATCTTGAGTGAAGGTAAACGAGCAGAAGAAACAGGATTCAAGTTCACATCCTTCAACTTCAAAACCACGAGTGTTTTGCAAGTCAAAATGCCAGAGGGCAACTTGATGTTCACCGGGAGACTCCCGATCTCGAGGTGCTCAACTTCGCGTTGTAACGCGGAATTAATCCATATGTTGACATTAACATTGGAAGTGAAAGTAGATTTGCACTCGAGACGAAAGCTTTTGATAGGTTGCGAATCTCGCAAGACCAAAATAGTGTACACAAATTGAACAAAACGAGAGTATTGGGTTTCATTGTTTTTGTAGTTTTGGTCGTCAAAGTCAAGGGTGGAGGTTGACGGCCATAGCGACTTCCACCTAGTGGATAAAATGCTTGTGGCAATGGCTTGTTTGGTTGGCAGAAAAGACAGAATGTGACAAATCAATGAATCTGGTAAACTACTTATCCTATCGTTCACGGCTTTGTTATCATTTTTCAGTCTTTTGAATACTGAAGAACCAGAGGAGATATATGAAATGAAATTATACTACTTTAGGGGCTTTGTAAAGCCAAAAGCCAATTATTTATAGTAATTGTATTTCAAGTGTATGTAGGGTATGGAAGTTCATGCATTTGTGTGAATCTCTTGCAATTCTCAACTTTTTGAATAGTGCTATACTAATTAATTAAATTGTAATGTTCCAAGTGTGAACTAATTACAATGTACCTGTTCATTTTGAAAGAATCGAATTAAATAAATACATGTAAATCAATAAATTATTTAATAAACTTAACTACTCAGCTTATCAAATTCTATGAACAGGTTGAGCCTAGAAAGAAAGGTTAGTCTCTCATAAATTTTAATGTAAATTAATATTTAAATTCTCAGATAGAAATCGATGCTTTCCCATTTAATGAGTGATAATGTTTTTAAAATAGTACTCCTTCGATTCACAAGACCAAAAAAAATTATTGATTCGCTTGAAAGAGTAGGAAAAAAATATAGTTTCACCATATTATAAAAAATAAGATATGTTTAGTATGAAAATATTGAAAGAAAAAGTAGATTACAACAAAGTTTACGTCTACAAAACAAATAGCCAAACGAGCCCTTATGATTTTTGTGGAGTTTCTTTTGTTCTGTTTGTATTTTTTTGGGCTCTGGCCTCATTGCTCAATAAAATGTATATGTTAAAATCAAATTTAAATTAATGAAAATAAAAAAAAATTATTATTTTCTCGCATCTTCTGGATCTATATATATATATAGCTACTGAATGCTTTTAGGGTCAAAAGTAAGTAGGCAATCACCCCAAATTTCATTATCTACTTTAACAAGCATTTACTCTAATATTTTTGTAGATAGAAGAAAAAACAACTAATGAAAATGAACAAGAACTGTAAACTTAGTCTATAAATTCTTAAATTTGACAATATTATATAATTAAGGATAAATTTATTAAAATTTTATATTGACTATATATAGAATTTAAAATTATATATGATTTATTTGGTACGTTTTCTTATAAACTTATATTTAGATAAATCATAATTTAAAAAAACATTATTTAGATTTTTTTATAAACATTAAAATTTTGTTTGTTTTTTTGGCCTGGCTTATATATTTGTTGTTTAAAATTATTTTTGTATTTGAAAGTATTTGATAAAATTGTAAAAAATACTTTTGAGTTGTAGTAAAGTTAAAAATTGAAAATTTTAAATATTTTAAGATAAAACTACATTTATTAAATATTTGTTTTTTTTTATCCTTTACTCTCATCAAACTTAAATTATATTTATTTGCTTAATAATAACAAAAATAAATATTTTTAACTATTTTTTATTTAAACAAAATTTAATAATATTAATTAATAAAAATAAAAAATCGTTAATTAAAATTAATTATTAATTTTTTTTACATTTTATTAATTTAATAATTAAAAGTTTATATTTATTTATTTATTTAATAAAAAGTAACAATAAAAAATATTTATACTCTTTATCTATTTAATAACATTAATAATACTACAAATCTATTAATACATTTTTAGTAATTTTACAGTTAGAAGTATATTTTTATACAAATTTATCAAATACAAATTATTTTTGAACTACTGATAAAAGTACTTTTTCACTCAATTTGTCAAGCACAAACTACTTCTCTCTCTAAACACTTTTTCTAAATAATGATGATCATACGGGCTCGGGTTCATGTATTTTTACATGAATCTATCACATGTTAGCTCTCAATAAGATCTCCAAAAAAGCTCACAATTATACAGAATGTAGGCAATTAAAACATTATAATGTTTTATAAAAAAACACTATAATGTTCAATCCTCAAAAAAAAAAAAAAACTATAATGTTCTTTTTTTTTGGCCAAAAAAATTATAATGTTCTAAAAAGTGAGAATTCCACAGTAACACAGTCTAAAAAATTAAATAAATTATACTTTTTGTCTAAAGTACATAAAAAATTCCCTTAAAAGTTATAGATAAAAAAATTAATTAAATTATGCTTTTTGTTTAAAGTACAAAAAGTTCCTTAAAGTTATAAAATTATAAAACTACCCAATTTTCAAAAACATTTATAGAAAGACCCCAACAATTTATAAGAGATATATGCAAAATGTTTTAAAATGGTATGAAAATAAGATAATATCAATATTTATCATATGGAGCTTTTAATTTTCTTTTTCTTTAAGAACAACTATATCTTGTCTTTCTCTCACATATTATTTTATCAATGTCCACATACACTACAAAAAACTTGTAATTTACTGGCGGGTCAATTGAATTGCCAAAAAATTACATACTTTCTGACGGTTAGGGACCTGCCAGTAAACAAAATTAATTTATGATGGTTATTGTAAATTGCTTGCGGTTAAACTACCAAAAATAAATTTTATTTAATTTGTTTTTTTTATGCAAGCCCTAACGGGTTGAAAGTGTCATAAAATGACATAGTTAAAGGAAGCTTTACGCGCGAGAAGGCATTTTCAGTTCCCGCAGCCTCCGTTTTCCTCCTTCCATCGATCAGTTCCCTCTCCATTTTCGCGAGCCTCTTCTTCTCCATTGGTGGCTTTCTCGAGCCACCACCGCACCACCGAAGCTTCAGGTTAGAGATGTATTTTATGAGGTTTTGTATTTTACAGTGCCTTAGCTTCCTTCCATTTTGAATTTCACTGATGCGATTGGTTGTTCTGAAAATCGTTCTGATTTCTCACTTAGTTTTGAGCCTACTTGTGGAGTTGCTTTGAGGAAGGTCTTCGTGGAGCACGGTGGTTTAGAGCATTGAAGCAAGACAACACGAGTAAGCATTGCAATTTAGGTTTTCTTGTTTCACTAAAGTTCCTTCTTCTGAAAATCATTGTTAAGAATAGAGCTAAACCGTCTAATAAATGAGAACCAAGGATAGCGAGCTTGTGCCAGGAATGAATGGACATGGTGTTTGAGGGAATTGTGAACTAAATTAATGATGAAATTGATGAGAGGTAAGGTAAGGGAAAGAGTAGTGATGATTTTATAGAGTGATGATTTGCAGTTGAGTGAGTGAGGGAATGTGGCATAAAGTCTTGTGCACATAGGTAATTATAACGGAGGAGCAAAAGGAAAAAGAGTTGGTAGAAACAAAGCTTTGCTTTGATATGTTGATGATGGTGCTGGCTAACGGAAAGGAACAAAAAGAAAAAGAGTGGGCAAAGTTATTCTTTAGTGCTGGCTTCAGGGACTATAAAAATTAAGCCTATCTTGGGTTTAAGATCCCTCATTGAACTCTATCCATAACTATAAGTCTATAACTCTTCTTGGTTGTCTCTATATGTATTTGTTGTTCTGTTCTGTTGTTTCTTGCTGGCTGTTTTCTGTTTTCCTTTTGCTGCTGCTCTGTTTTGTGGCTCCTTAGAAGTTGGAACATGTAATATTTAGAGGGCTATATGTTCTTCAAAATATTAGTCTTGATATAATGTTCATCGTAGTCATGAGAATTCTTTGATTTACTCAGTAATTATGCTCAAGAATTCTATGATTTACTTAAATCACCTACTTTTCTTGCTTGTAATTAGTAATTAAGGTAATAGTAAAGTCTAATAAAAAAAAGGTAATAGCAAAGAAACTGACATTTGCTGCTGTTCTGTTTTGTGGCTCCTTAGAAATCACCTTCTGGGTGTTGTTTGGATACAATCTACCATTCTTTTGCCCTATTTGAGATATCTCACTTTTTAAGCATATCTCACTAACATACAGTCTTTATGGAATTCCAAGTTTAGTTCTAGTTATCTCACTAGAATCATAATAGTCATCAATCCTCCATATATATATATACACACACATAGGACAAGAAACATTGGGCATCTTTGTGAGGTCACTGTTCAATAAATTGCTTGTTTATTATATTGATTGAGTACATATCATCATGCACTACTGTTATAACTTATTTTCTAATTTAAGAGCAAAGGAATATGTAATCTATATATGCAATTAAAATGTGTTTAAAATGCTTATATATATTGAAATGAACATAATTTAAATGGTGATTAAACTGATCTGATTCTGATCATCATGCCAATTTAAACAACGTGCCAAACCCAGAAATGATTATGTAACACATTCTAGCTAATTAATATATAATACTATTAATTTCTAATTAACTAGTCAATGTAAATATGCAATGATTTGTTGAATTATGTAGAAATTAAAATGGATTATCCAAGTGGGCCATAATAACGTCAAATGGATGATAAGGCTGCAGAAAAAAATTAGATGAGGACAAAATTTTGCAGTAAAAATAAGGTATTACATGCATGAATATGACAAAATTTCTGCAATGAATTTGTTCATCGTTTTCTGTTTATTTTATTTTATGTCCACTTGCTTCTTTATTCTATTATTTTCTGCACATAAAAGATGACTTTTACTGCAGTGAGATCTTTCTGGGTCACCAGCTTCTACAAGTTAACTTCATTTTTCACGAGTCTTATTTTCTCCACTATTATTTTGAGACATTGAAACATGAAGTTAATTACAACTTTGGATAAATTTGTGAGAATTGAGATACATACACTAATTTTTCCTCTAAAGAAGTTTCAATTTATGTCGCATTATTTTTTTTTTGAAATCAGAGTACTATTTAATGGCAAGCTAAGTATTGTAATTGATTATTTTACTAATTTGTAGGCACCTTGATAGGTAGAACTCATAAATTTAAAGCTACTCCATACTTACTGGGAAGAATTTTGTTTGTTTACTTGTTTGAATATATCAGATATCATGTGTCTAGCTTCAAGTACTCCTGATTTGGTTGTGATTGTGATTCTATAGCAAGGTCCAGCTTATGATACTTATAAGACTTATTTGAATTTTTTTGAGGAGCAGATCTTGCTATATCATTATCCAAAATTAAAGATTTCTTTGCTGTTCTTTTCTGGATGTCTCTGTTCTTTTGGGCTTCTGCTTGGGATGGGAGGAATAGACCAAATAAGGGAGGACCCAAACGGAGAAGATAACATAGTAACTATTTCACTTGTATAGATCAAATTATAACTTAGGGGATAGATTTGCAAATTATAACTTAGTGATAGTAAGATTTTTATTTCTAATTATGACATGCCAATATATATATATATATATATATATATATATATATGCTGGAAATGCACTTTAATTTCCACTGTCCAATAACCCTTGCGTATTGACAATTAGATATATCCACATCTTTTCCAGTTCCCCAATAGTCAGGTGATTCAAAAGTTGATCAGGCTCCAATATCTCAGCTTCACCTCTCTATCTCTTTGATTAATTGTTATTCAATCAGATATTTGAATCTATTCCAAATAGTGAGATGAATTGTATTTTTTGTTTAATTTTTGACAGATCATGGCAAGTCTAGATACCTATATTATCACACATCCCAGGATTCGTGCGTTGAAAAGTGCTGAGAACTTTAAAATGATAAAAAAGCTAGCAAACACAAGTGGTTTTCAACACTCTAATTATTTCTATGATTGTTTTTGTCACTCAACCCTTTTTGGAAGAACTGTTAAAAGAATACTTCTCTCACTCTCTCACTTCACTTCTCCTTGCTTCTGTGTTTTCCAGCATATATATCAAACTCTGTCTTTTTAATGTCATTCTTCCTTGCCTCCACACACACACTGAGGTAGCAGGTGTTATATTTTCTCTTTAGTACAAGCCTTAAATTGCTGCTGTGGTCTCTGCTATGTGCCACCATCTTGTATCCTCTTGTTCTTCTTTGAAGCTGATATAAACCAAAAGAAAAAGGTTTATTTCCATTGAGGCCCTGTATAAATTTTTTCCCCCATGATTATACAGATTTGGCTATAAGCATTGACCCTCTGACTCTTTTGTCCCTTATTTTTCTTGCTAGTCACTCTTCCTGGTGTAGTAATAAGACAATTGTTCAAAGCAATTTAAGCAGAATCTATTTTTAATTTTATACCTTAGATTTGAATGGCTTTTTCCACATTATTGTTGGTTTTCAATTTGTCTAAATTCATTGTAGATGCAATTCAGTCTCAGCATCATAAAGTCATTTGGGTGATTCATTATGTTGTTGGCTTTCAATTTGTCTAAATTCGTTACCCTTTTGTATTCTGGGTTTGGACTATTTGCATTTTCAATTTACATATTGTGGACACCCTCTATAAATTAAACTAAGTAATTAAAATTTTAAAGTAGAAAATATATTGTATTGGCTGCAATTGTCAAATCTTTTAATTTCTCTTCTGATTTGTAATTATCATGTGCTTAATTTCAACTACTCACATTCTTACTGAAAATGTATAATATATAACTGAAAGGTGAAAATGTATAGAAACAATTTTCGAGCTTTAAAGTAAAAAAATGAGTATTAGGACTTAAAAGAACTGAGCTGTATAATAAAATAATTTTGTTAGTACTAGCTGAAGTGTTGAGGCTGAGACACTGATTCTATTTTTATTTGTTTTGAGTAGCTCTAGTTGTTACCACAGGATAAGGTAATACAATTCTCTGCAATTTTCCTTTTACCGATAAATGTGATCTGTTACATGTGTCCAATTTCTATAAATTGATGAAGCTTTGTGAGTCATCTTTTCCTTAGTTTTTTTTTTGGTTCACATATGGAATTTTACTTTTTACTTTTTTTATCATATTATGGAAAATGTACCGTCTGAGTTTGTACATATGATAAATTCTGAGGTATAAATATTTTTCTTTATATTTTTTAAATTTTGTTCTCTACAATATAATCAAATATATATAAATTTGTTATTCTCTTAGGTACCTGAAGCAAGTAATGGACAATCATCATCAGCAGGACATTCATTCTCAGCTAGTGAAGATCATCCCAATACATAGATGAGATTGATTTACTTTGCAATATTTAGTAAGTATATAAAATTTAAATATGTATATTGTTTATTACTTAATTATTAGTGATATTTATTGTACATTACTATAATAATACTCATAAATTTTTTTTTTTAATATTGCAGGAGCCTAGGTAGAGCTTTTGGAGGTTGTTTTTGAAGCTTTTCTCATTTTGTAATGAACTAATTTTTTGGTTGTACAAACACATATTTTTTTTAGAACTACAAACAAATACTTTTAGTTTTATCTATTTTGAGTATTATAAGTACTTCTATGAGTATTTCTATATTTTTTGAGCATTAATATAATCAATTATATATCTTTTTTAAAAATATATGACATTTAAAAAAAAAAATAGACAATTTGTGACGGTTTAAAGGCGTCAGAAATTTATAGGTCATTTGTGGCGGGCGTTAAGTGTCGCAAATTTACCTAACATTTTCTTACACTTAATGGCCGCCACAAATTTACCTTTAATTTTGTGACGGTTATAGACCGTCAGAAAATTAATTGGAATTTTATGACAGTTATAAACCGCCACGATTTTACTTTTCATTTCTTGACGAACACTAACTGTCGGAAAAGTACATTTTGTGGCGTTTATTCCAGCAGTTGGCTAGAACTGTCAGAAAATTACTTTGCGACATGTCCATTTGTGACAGTTTAAGATCCGCCACAAACTGTCATCTGGTGACAGTTGAACCGCTACAAAAACAACAAAAATAGCCGTCACAAAAAATCACATTTCTTGTAGTGATAGTTCTTCAACTTCAAGTTCCTAAACACTATATATATATATATATATATATATATAACATATTATATTATGGTAAAATTTGTTATCATCAAAATTGTTTTGACAATCCATTTATTCAATATTAAAATGTTAACATATTTAATTAAAAAAATAATATAAATGTCAAACAAATTGAATTTAAAGTGCAAAAAAATAGAAAAAATCGGTAAAAAAAAGGCTTTATTTCTATTCAAAGCAAGAATTTATTTCAATCTTATAATAATACATTTTTTTAAACTTTTTTATTTAAAAATTCGTCTATCCATTTATCTCCAGTATAATCAACTAGAAATATATGTTTTGAAATTTAAAGTATCAAGAGATAAATTAATTTTAATTTATTATACTTTTTAAATTGTATAAGTGATATTAATATTATCTTACTTTCATATGATTTAAAAAAATTTTAAATATCCCTTATAATTTTTTTTGGGTATTTCTATAAATATTTTTGGAAAGTGGAGTAATTCTATATTTTTATAACTTTTAAGGGAATTTCTATAAATATTTTCTGGAAGTTGAGTAATTCTATATTTTTATAATTTTAAGGGAATTCTTATGTATTTTAAATAAAAAAGTACAATTTAATAAATTTTTTAGATGAGGTAAGTGAAATCATTACTCTTTGGAGTTTGGAGTATTATGGTGTTCTGATTACCTAGACTATACATAATTGTGAGATTTTTAGAGATTCTATTGGGATGTAACATGTGTTGGATTTATGTAAAAATATATGAACCCGAGTCCATGTGATTATCACTCTTTTCTAAAACTTTATTTAAAAATAATCAATTTTTAAAAACTGCCACAAACGGGCTCCACACCCGATCTTTCAAATCTTGATATGAAATAAGCTAATATTTTCCTTCTATGAAATCTTTTATTTGTCAAGAGCTATAAATCATAGAAAGAATTATTAATTTGATCCTTGAATGATGCGAATTATTATAATTTAGTTCCCGAAAGATGAAAATACTTAACTTATATAATTCTTAAAAAAGAGTTGAGCTTAAACATTTAAGGCCCGGCTCGCTTAGTTCATGAATAATTCGTTTAAGAATAAAATAATATAAATATATTTTTACCAACAGTTGATTGGTTGGAGTGGTAGGTACTCCATTCCCCTTAAGCAAGATTTCGGGTTTGGAAAAACTCTGTTGGGACAGCTTTAATTTACCCCATTATGGAACCTCGGCTAGCTCGAATAAAATTGCCTCCAATAGGAGGATACCCGTGAGAAACCAAAAAATATATAAAAATATTTTTTCTTTATATTATTATATTTAAATATATAATGAACACTCATTATATATATATATATATATATATATATATATATATATATATATATATATATATATATATATATATATGTTGTTGTATACAAATAATCAAATATCATTTAATCAATAAAATATATACAATAACAACAACAATCAAAGCCTTTTTCCATTAGGTAGGGTTGGCTATAATTAATAAAACATATAAAATGATAAAATCCATAAATTAGTATAACATATAAGTTAATTTTTTATGTACATGTATATTCTATGAAAGTTGATAATTACTTAGCTCAGCTCGTTAAGCTCGTGAACAGCTCGGCTAATTAAACGAGCCAAGCTTGACCATGACTTGCTGGTTTAAAGCTCGGGCTCGAGGTCGAGGTCGCCTTATTTTAAACGAGCCCAACTTGAACATTTAAAACTCGGTTCGAATTGACTCGTTTAGTCCTTTCAATCCTTGATGCCACATATGCATTGACGGAAAAAATTAAAAAGATCACCATGAAATAATGATTTAATATTTAAATTCAAACTATTAGAAAGTATCTCGAACTCCTTATTATATGATAATATATATCTCGATAGAATAATATATTTTTCTACTTAAACTCAAATAAAAAATATTATTTATCTGAAAATAATATTATTTTTTATCGAAGAATATTATTTTGTAATTAATTTAAAATCAGAAGCTTGAATAACCCAATCCGAATCTCAATTGAGGCCCTTACCAAATTTAACATTTGAATTTTGAACATCCTTGCCCCAAGTCCGCCTTCTTGCGGAAATAATTATATTTTACGCCTACGTAAACTGCATTTTCGCCCCAGGTAAAAATTCCATTTTGGCCTCAGGCCTTCTTTCTTCATTTTCCAATTACATCCTTTCTTTCTTCTTCAATTTGGTCCTTGCAAAAATCCTAAACCCTAAACTCTAAACCCTAAACCCTATACCCTAAATCTTAAACCCTAAACCCTATACTCCAAACCCTAAACCCTAAACCCTATACCCTAAACCCTAAACCCTGAACCCTAAACCCTTAACCCTACACCCAAAACCCTATACCCTAAACCCTATACCCAAAACCCAAAACCCAAAACCTTAAACTCCAATCCCTATAACCTAAACCCTAAACCCTATAAATCCTAAAACCCTATATCCTAAACTTTAAACCCCAAACCCTATACCCTAAACCCTAAACCCTAAACCCTAACCCTAAACCCTGAACCCTAAACTCTATACCCTGAACTCTGAACCCTATACCCTATACCCTATACCCTAAATCCTAAACCCTAAACCCCAAACCCTAAACCCTACACCCTAATCCGTACACCCTAGACCCAAGACCCAAGACCATAGACCCTAAACCCTAGACCCTAGACCCTAAACCCTAAACCCTAAACCTCAAACCCTAAACCCCAAACCCCAAACTCTATACGCTAAACCCTAATCCCTAGACGCTAAACCCTTAACCCTTAACCTTAAACCCTATACCCTAAACACAAAACCCTAAACCCTAAACCCCAAACCCTATACTTTATACCCTATACCTATACCCTAAGCCCTAAACCCCAAACCCCAAACCCTATATACTATACCCTAAACCCTAAATCCCAAACCCCAAACCCTATACCTTAAATCCTAAACCCCAAACCCTCAATCCTAAACCCTAAACCCTAGACCCTAAACCCTAAACCCTAAACCGTAGACCCTAAACCCTAAACCCTAGACCCTAAATGTGAAATCTTAAACCCTAAACCTTAAACCCTAGACCCTAAACTCGAAACTATAAATCCTAAACCCTAGACCCTAGACCCTAAACTATAAACCCTAAACCCTATGCCCTAAACCCTAAACCCTAGACCCTAGACCCTAAACGTGAAACCCTAAACCCTAAATCTAAGACCCTAAACCCTAGACCCTAGACCATAAATGTGAAACCCTAAACCCTAAACCCGAGACCCTAGACCCGAGGCCTTAAACCCTAAACCCTAGACCCTAGACCCTAAACCTTAGACCCTAAACCCTAAACCCTAGACCCTAAACGTGAAACCTACACCCTAGACCCTAGACCTTAAACCCTAAACCCTAGACCCAATACCGTAAATCTTAGACCCTAAACCCTAAACCCTAGACCCTAAACCTTGGATCCTAAACCCTAGATCTTAGATCTTAGACCTCAGACCCTAGACCCTAGACCCTAAAGCTTAAACCCTAAACCCTAAACTCTAAACACTATACCCTAAACCTTAAACCCTAAAATCTAGACCTTACACCATAAACCCTAAACCCTAAACCTTAAACCCTAGACCCTAAACCCTAAACCCCATACCCTACACCCTAAACCCTAAACCCTAAACCCAATACCCTAAACCCTAAATCCTAGACCCTACACCCTACACCCTAAATCCTAGACCCTACACCCAAAACCCTAAAACCCTTACCAATAAACCTTAGACCATAGACTGTAGACCCTAAACCCTAGACATTAAAACCTTAACACTAAACCCAAAACCTGAATATCTAGACCCTAAACCCTAAACCCTAACTCTAAACCTTAGATCCTAAGCCTTCAAACCTAAACCATAGACCCTAAACCCTAAACCCTAAAACCCTAAACCCTAAACACTAGACCCTAAACCCTAAACCCTAAACCCTAAATCCTAAATGCTAGACCTTAGACCCAAAACCCTAAACCTTAGACCCTAGACCTTCAACCTTAAACTCTAAACCCTAAGTCCTAGACCCTAAACCCTATACCCTAAAATCTAAACCTTAAACCCTGGACCCTAGACTCTAGACCTTAAACCCTAGACCCTAAACACGAAACCCTAAACCCTAAACCCAAAACCCTAAACCCTAAACCCAAAACCCAAAACCATAAACCCTAAACCCTAAACCCTAAGCCCTAAACCCTGAACCATAAACCCTAAACCCTAAACCCTAAACCCTAAACCCTAAACCCTTAACTCTAAACCTAAAACCCTAAACTCCAATCCCTATAACCTAAACCCTAAACCCTAAAACCCTATATCCTAAACCTTAAACCCCAAACCCTATACCCTAAACCCTAAACCCTATACCCTAAACCCTGAACCTTAAACCCTATACCCTAAACCCTGAACCTTATACCCTATACCCTAAATCCTAAACCCCAAACCCTATACCCTAAACCCTATACCCTAATCCCTAGACCCTAGACCCAAGACCCAAGACCATAGACCCTAAACTGAAGACCCTAAACCCTATACCCTAAATCCTAAACCGAAGACCCTAAACCCTAAACCCTAGACCCTAAATGTGAAACCCTAAACCCTAGACCCTAGACCCTAGACCCTAGACCCTAAACCCTAAACCCTATACCTTAAACCCTAAACCCTAAACCCTAAACCTCAAACCCTAAACCCTAAACCCCAAACTCTATACGCTAAACCCTAAACCCTATACCCTAAACCCCAAACACCAAACACCAAACCCTAAACCCTAAACCATAAACCCTAAACCCTAAACCCTATACCCTATACCCTATACCCTATACCCTATACACTAAACCCTATACCCTAAACCCTAAACCCTATACTGTATACCCTATACCCTAAGCCCTAAACCCCCAACCCTAAACTCTAAATCCCAAGCCCCAAGCCCCAAGCCCCAAGCCCCAAACCTCAAACCTCAAACCATAAACCTTATATCCTATACCCTAAACCCTACACCCTAAACCCTAAACCCTATACCCTATACCCTAAACCCTAAACCCTCAATCCTAAGTCCTAAACCCTAGACCCTAGACCCTAAACCCTAAACCGTAGACCCTAAACTCTAAACCCTAAACCCTAAAGCCTAGACCTTAAATGTGAAATCCTAAATCCTAAACCCTAAACCTTAAACCCTAGACCTAAACCCGAAACTATAAATCCTAAACCCTAAACCCTAGACTCTAGACCCTAAACCATAAACTATAAACCCTAAACCCTGAACCCTATACCCTAGGCCCTAAACCCTAAACTCTAAACTCTATGCCCTAAACCCTAAACACTTGACCGTAAACCCTAAACCCTAGACCCTAAACGTGAAACCCTAAACCCTAAACCATAAGTCCTAAATCTAAGACCCTAAACCCTAGACCCTAAACCCTAGACCATAAATGTGAAACCCTAAACCCTAAACCCGAGACCTTAGACCCGAGGCCTTAAACCCTAAACCCTAGACCCTAGACCCTAAACCTTAGACCCGAAACCCTAAACCCTAGACCCTAAACGTGAAACCTACACCCTAGACCCTAGACCTTAAACCCTAAACCCTAGACCCAATACCCTAAATCTTAGACCCTAAACCATAAACCCTAGACCCTAAACCCTGGAGCCTAAACCCTAGATCTTAGACCTCAGACCCTAGACCCTAAAGCTTAAACCCTAAACCCTAAACTCTAAACACTATACCCTAAACCTTAAACCCTAAAACCTAGACCCTACACCATAAATCCTAAACCCTAAACCTTAAACCCTAGACCCTAAACCCTAAACCCTAGACCCTAAACCTTAAACCCAATACCCTAAACCCTAAATCCTAGACCCTACACCCTACACCCTAAATCCTAGACCCTACACCCTAAACCCTAAAACCCTTAACAATAAACATTAGACCATGGACTGTAGACCCTAAACCCTAGACTTTAAACCCTTAACACTAAACCCAAAACCTGAATATCTAGACCCTAAACCCTAGACACTAAACCCTAAACCCTAACTTTAAACCCTAGATCCTAAACCCTAAACTCTAAACCATAGACCCTAAACCCTAAAACCCTAAACCCAAAACACTAGACCCTAAACCCTAAACCTAAACCCTAAATCCTAAATGCTAGACCCTAGACCCTAGACCCTAAACCCTAAACCTTAGACCCTAGACCTTTAACCTTAAACTCTAAACCCTAAACCCTAGCCATAAACCCTAAACCCTAGATCCTAGACCCTACACCCTATACCCTAAAATCTAAACCTTAAACCCTTGACCCTAGACTCTAGACCTTAAACCCTAGACCCTAAACGCTAAACCCTAGACCCTAGACCCTAGACACTAAACCTCGAACCCTAAACCCTACACCCTAGACACTAAACCCCAAACCCAAAACCCTAAACCCTAGATTCTTGACCCTAAACCCTAAACTCTAACCCCTAAACCCTAGACCTTGAACGTAAAACCCTAAACCCTAGACCCTAGACCATAAACCATAAACCCTAAACCCTAAACCCTAAACCCTAAACCCTAAACCTTAAACCCCACACATTAAGCCCTAGACCCGAAACCCTAACCCTAAAACCTAAAATGCAAAATCCTAAACCCTAATCCTTAAACCTTAAACCCTAACACTAAACCCTTAACACCAAACCCTAAACCCTAACCCTAAACCCTAAACCCCAAACTCTAAACCCTTAACCCCAACCATAAACCTTAAACCCTAAATCCTAAAACATAAAACCCTAAACCCTAAACCCTATACCACAGACCCTAAACCCTAGACCCAAAACCCTAAAACCTAGACCATAAACCCTAGACCCTAAACTCTAGACCCTAAACCCTAGACCCTAACCTTAGATGCTAAACCCTAAACCCTAAACCGTAGACCCTAGACCCTAAACTCTAAACCATAAAACCTAGACCCTAGACCCTAAGCCCTAGACCCTAAACTCTAAACCCTAAACCCTAGGCCCTAATCCCTAGACCCTAAAT
This sequence comes from Senna tora, assembly GCA_014851425.1. Classification (NCBI taxonomy): domain Eukaryota; kingdom Viridiplantae; phylum Streptophyta; class Magnoliopsida; order Fabales; family Fabaceae; genus Senna; species Senna tora. Next base: position 3,244,625 of record CM026265.1, on the reverse strand, counting down.
CCTAAACCCTAGACCCTATACCATAAACCCTAAACCCTAAACCTTAGACTCTATACCCTAGACCCTAAACCCTAACCCTAAACAGTACACTCTAAACCCTATACCCTAAACCCTAAACCCTAAACCCTAAACCCTAAAATCCTAAACCCTAAACCCTAGACCTTAAACCCTAGACCCTAAACCCTAAACCCTGGACCCTAAACCCTAAATACAAGACCCTAGACTCGAGTCCCTAAACCGTAAACCCTAGCGTTAGACCCTAAACCCTAAACCTTAAACCCTAGACCCCAAACTCTAAACACTAGACCCTAAACACTAAATCATAGACCCTATACCCGAAACCCTAAATGCTAGACCCTAATCCCTAAACCCTTAAATGCAAAACCCTAATTCTTAAACCCTAAACCCTAATCCTAACTCCAAAACCTTAACCCCCAAAACTCTAAGCCCTAAACCATAAACCCAAAACCCAAAACCCAAAATAATAAACCTTAGACCATAGACCGTAGACTCTAAACCCTAGACCTTAAACCCTTAACACTAAACCCAAATCCTGAATCCCTAGACCCTAAACCCTAAACCCTAACACTAAACCCTAGATCCTAAACCCTAAACCATAGACCATAAACCCTAGACCCTAATCTTAAACCCTAAACCCTAAATTATAAACCCTAAACCCTAGACCCTAAACCCTAAACCCTAGATCCTACACCCAAGACCCTAAACCCTAAACCCTAGACGCTAAACCATAAACCCTTGACCCTAGACCCTAAACCTTAAACCTTAGACCCTATACCCTAAATCCTAAACCCTAAATTCCTAAACTCTAAAACCCTAAACCTTACACCCTAAACCGTAAATCCTGGACCCTAGACCATAAACCCAAACCCTAAACCCCAAACAGTAAACTCTAACTCTAAACCCTACACCCTAAAATCCTAGGCCTAAATCTTAGACCCTAAGTACTAAATCCTGAAACCCTAAACCCTAGACCATTGACCCTAAACCCTAAACCCTAAAACCCTAGACCCTAAACTCTAGACCTTAGACCCTAGACCCTAAACCCTAAACCCTAGACCTTAAATCCTATACCCTAAACCCTAGACCCAAAACCCTAATCCCTATACCCTAAACCATAAAACCCCAAACTCAAAATGCTAAATCATAGTCCCTAAACCCTAAAACCCTAATCCCTAAACCGTAGACCCTAAACTCTATGCTCTAAACCTTAAACCATAAATCCCAAACCCATAACCTTAGACCCTAAATCCTAAACCCTCAACTCTAAACCCTAATCCCTAGACACTAACCCATAAAACCCTAAACTCAAAACGCTAAATCCTATACCCTAAATCCTAAAAACCTAATCCCTAAACCGTAAACCCTATACCCTAAATGTTAGACCATAAACAGTAAACCCTGAACCCTAGACCTTAAATCTTAAACCCTAAACCCTAGACCCTAAACAGTAAATGATGCAAACCCACTGGGGATTGATCCCACGAACCCACAATCAATCTAAAATATACGTACCCCAAGAAAGCTAAACAAAGGTCGAACGATCCACTTGAACCGTTGAACTCGAACGAACAAGGACCCAAAGTGTTAAAAGACGCCACAAGGATGATCAAACCTTGATAAGTCTGTTAGTTCAATGAAGAACCCTAGAGAGAATCCACTCCCAAGATGAATAATCAAATTCTCATATAATTCAAAACTTAACTTCTAAATACAAAATAGAAAAGGAGTATTTATAGTCCAAAAACGAAAACTCTAGAATCCTAAAACAATTAAAACCCTAAATCCTAACATAACTTTAAAATAAAACTATTGGGTATTTCTAACAATCATACTTAAACCCAATATAATTAAAACACTAAATTTGAAATAATTGTCTAAAAAAACTAATGGACATTAAATAATAAAGCCTAAATATAATGATTTTCGCACAAAAATTTAACCCAAATTAAAATAAGCATTTTAAGCCCAAAATAAGAAGATCTAGGCTTAAACAAGTCTCCACATGTATAGTACATGGTCCAAGCTCTCCAAATTAATGTTTTCAAGCCCAAAACATGTTGTGCTGCTGCACTTTCAGCCCAAAATGTGTAACTCACGTTTTTACTATTATCTGGCGGCTTTAATTTGATTTTCTTGACTCTTCTTGCTTTTAATAATACAATTGTTTCGGGAGATAAATTATGGCCACTATTTGTGCTTTCCCTGCTCGCATCAGTAAACCCTGAACCCTAGACCTTATACCTTAAACCCTAAACCCTATACGGCTATACCATAGACCCTAGACCCTAAATCCTAAACCATAATCATTAAATCCCAATCCCAAAACCCTAAACCCTAAACTCTAATCTTTAAACCATAAACCTTGAACCCTCGATCCTAAACCTTAAACCCTAACCCTAAACTCTAAACCTTAAAACCCTAAATCCTAGACCCTAGACCTTAAACCCTAAACACTAGACCTTATATTGTAAACCCGAAATCCTAAGCCCTAAACCCTGAAACCCTAAACCCTAAACCCTAAACCTTAAAACCCTAAACCCGAAACTGTAAGATTCTATATATATAATAATTAATAATATAGTTTTTAAAGTATCCATCCCTCTTTAATTTAAAATTTTTTTAATACTTTATAATTTGGTTTTATAATACTTTTATCTAAAATAAAGTACTAAAATATAGTTTTTGAAACATATTTTTCTGTATGTTTTGCACATATTTTTGTAATCAATTTAATGAAATTTAACGAATTAATTTAATTTAATAACATGCTTTTAATGAATAGTATATTATATATATATATAAATATATAGATGGAATATATTTGTTATTGTTTAAATTCTATTAATTTAATTTAGATTTGGTTAGTTGATGTAAATCTTTATTTTCATTTTTATTTTGTTTTACTAAATAACAACTTAAATAATCTAGGATGCCACGTGTCATAGTTTTAGGTTGGTGGAAGCCCTTTTATATATACAAGAAAATCAAAATTTAGAACTATGCCAAACATAAAATATTATGATTCTATATTTTAAAAAAAGTTTAATATACTAAGATTCTATATATATAATAATTAATAATATATTTTTTAAAGAATGCATCCCTCTTCAATTTAAAATTTTTTTAATGCCTTATAATTTGGTTTTATAATACTTTTATCTAAAAAAAATACTAAAATATAGTTTTTGAAACATATTTTCCTATATGTGTTGGACACGTTTTTGTAATCAATTTAATGAAATTTAACTAATTAATTTAATTTAATAACGTTAATGAATAGTATATATATATATTATTGTTTAAATTCTATTAATTTAAATTATATTTGGTTAGTTGATGTAAATCTTTATTTTCATTTTATTTTTGTTTTATTAAATAATAACTTAAATAATATAGGATGTCACGTGTCATAGTTCTAGGTTGGTGAAAGCCCTTTTATATATATAATGATGATTAGCGACATATTAACTACAGAATATTTCTGTAACTAAATCTGATATTTTCTTGGTAGTATTTATTCATTTATCTTACCTCTTTCTTCTCTTCTTTTTCCTCTCTTTTTCTCCTCTTTCTTGTGAACCTATTTTGATTTATTTTTTAAATGGTAAATAATATTGTGAATTTGTGATTACTCTAGATTGGACACTGATTCATTAATTTTTCGATTAAACTGCTGATCTAATCTAATTCTTAGAGAAGTGATTTTTGATAGTGATCACATGAAGCTTCCAATGTCAATTATGACTAAATGAGAACTAATCTAATCAAGTTTTTAAAATCAAATCAGTCATTGAACAACTTGATGTATTGATTCACGATTCACTAATCTAACCGTGGTCGAACGAGTTTGGATCCAGTGCAATTCCCTTCCGTGCAATTCCGGTGCAATTCCTATAAAATACACATTTTTACATCATTTTTGAAGTACTAATCAATGTTGTAAGAACCGAACCGGACAAAGACTCGGACAAGTGTTCGGTTCATGGTTTAATCGGTTTAACTGGTCGAACCGTCAGTCGAACCGGATGACGCAATAAATAATAAATTATTATTATTCTTAATATAAAAAATGACATCAATCAAATTTTAGGTTTCAATATATATAATTTTGAAGTTTTAAATTACATGACTTCTCAAAGTTTTAATTTTTAAGACTTATCAAGCTTTGAAAGAACTTAATCAAACTAAATATGAAATTATTGATAATCATGACTTTTAAATTTTAATTTTCAAGACTTTTCTAATTTTAATTTTTAAGATTTCTCTATTTTTTTTAATGTTATTTTTCCTTTTTATTTTTTAATTTTTTAATTTTTTTTTTAAAAAAATGGACCGGTTGGACCACCGGTTGACCGGTCCAACTCCGGTTAAATCCGGTCCAATCCGGTCCAACTAGAAAAATGGTTTTTTGGTCCAACCGACTCGCCTTTTCATTCGGTTGGCGGTTGAACCGGTCGGACCGTCCGGTCCGGTTCTTACAACATTGGTACTAATACGAATTTACTCTAACAATAACCCACTATGAATGGATTAGGAATGAAATTATTATCAATTTTGATAAATATCATCACTAAATAGCCTCGTGAGACTATTTTTAATATTAATAACAATTTGATCCCTAATCCATTTAAGGTGATGATATTTGTCAATATTGATATTAATTTGGTCTCTAATCTATTCATAGTGGATTATTATTAGTGTGAGTCCGTATTAGTACTTCAAAAATAAAGTAAAAATGTGTATTTTATAGGAATTGCACTGGATCCAATTTCGTGGTCGAACCAATCATAATATATAAAATAATTTTTTATTATAAAGATTTAATAGAAAATAATTACATATAAATTAAAAAAATATATAATATATCTTTATTTATTTTTTTAAAAATTAATGTTTCACTTATACTTCTTTAAAAAAAACTAATATATATATATATATATATATATATATATATATATATATATTATAACATTTATTACTCATACCCATGGTTTTTTATCGGTCATTGAACCAGTCGAGGTACTGGTTGACGGTTCACTGATCCAACTGTGATCGAACCGGTCTTAATATATGTAATTTTTAATTATAAATAAAGAAATAATCACATATATAATAAAATATGTATATATATATAAATATTATATTTTTATTCTTTTTCTAAAAAATTAATATTTCACTCGTTATTCCTAAAAATTTAAAATATATAAAATATAATATTTATAATTCTCTTTACATACTCTTATCTCATTATAATTTTTATTCTTTCAATGCCTATCTCTATTTACTTACCTTTTTTTTTCCTACATATATTTTTTATCTATTTTTTATATTTTTCATATATACTTCTATTTATTATTTTTTTATTTCTTCTGTATTTTTCTCATTGTTTTCAACTAGCAAGGCTAAGGGCTTGGTTGAGAGTTTTGAAGAGAGTGGGGTGGGGTGGAATGGTTCAAACAAATCATTCAATTGATTAGAGTTTAAAAAAATAGAGTTGTGGACAATAGAATAAAAGAAGGTTAATAATGAAATTAAATATTATAAACAACACAAACTATCCTAAACCTAGAGTTGAGATTTCCTAAAGTTCCTAAATTGTCTCTTGCATTTTTTTTAAAAATTTTTAATTTTTAAACTTTAAACCAATAAAAAATAAGTATTAAATTAACTTCGAGAACTTTATAAAAAAACCATAAGTCTTCTACTCACGACTCGTGAGGTGACACTCCACATTACCAAACCTTCATTTAAATTATACTAGATTGCGACTCGTGCGATGCACGGGATATGATTATAAATTATTTTAGGATCAAACTCGAATTTTGATAATCTAATAGATTTTATATATTCTTGACAATATGTAATACAAAATAACACTACTAATTCTACTATAAATATTAAAGGTAAAATAGTATACCAATTTTAATTTAATGAGATAAATTATCTACTATATTCATATTTATATATTAATATGGTTGTGGGCTCTTTCCGTCAACGGTCTCCTAAAATAGTCAATTAGTTAATTAAAAAGGAAAATAAAAATATGATGTGAGAAGATCATGGGTGAGAGAAAATAAGAATAGTGATAACTTCCCAGGATTCCATTTATTATTTTAAATATAATCAATATTTTATTTTATATTTTAAAATTTTGAAATAATTTAATATTTAATTTTTATTAATTTAAAATATAATAATCATAATTTTATAATATATTTAAAAAAATTAAAAAATAAATGACATGCACGATACGTGCATGCGAAGCCTCTAATATATATATATATATATATGTGTGTGTGTGTGTGTGTGTGTGTGTGGATTTCATAAGCTAATTAATTAAAGCTTAATTAAACTCCAAAAGTTAAAATAATTAATTAAAGCCTCTAATATAGATATCAGGATCTTAATAATTAAATATAATCTATCAGGCCGGGCGGGCTTTAAGGCCCGTGATCAGGTCTGCACACATAGGAAAAGCAGACAACACGCACGGGAGTGCGTGTTGGATGCTAGTCCTTTATATACAAAAGAAGAAACTCCCATGTATGATTCAATTTGCTACTATAACTTAGTCTGTAGCGGCCCACATTTTCTGTAATATCCGAGATATTTAGATTGGATTATTTCCATTATTATCAAATTTATTTTTCTTTCAGAAAGAAAAAAAATAAATTAAATTAAAAATAAAATAAGATTAAGGGGAGAAAAATAAGAAATCTAAGTATTCTTTTAGGACCTAAAAGAAAAAGATGATGTAATAAAGAAATAAATTTTTTTTTTAAAAAGGGAAAAGTATATATGTATAATATATGTAAATAAAATAATATATATATATATATATATATATATATATATATATATATATATATATATATTAAATTATATAGGGGGGCCAACGTGACCCCTCCCACTAACACATATAAAAGTATATATATATAAGATAATAAAAAAAGGAAAAAAGCAAGCAGATTGAAAAAAAAAGAGAAACGTGAGAGACGAGGGGGAGCCAAGAGAAGTGGAGGAGCAGTTGGTGGCATGAACGGCGGACGACGACGGACGCGTGGTGGTGGTCGGATGTCCACCGGAGTCGGAAGACGCCATCGTGGTGGCTAGAGAGAGAGATCTCGGGTTAGAGAGAGAAAACAAAGGGGGAGAGTTTTCTCGCCGGAAAAGTCGCCGGAAAACGTCGTCTCTTCACCGGGGAAGATAGCTGGGAGTCTCCTCTACTCCATATCGTCCTTCTAACCGGTTGAATCGAGGTGAGAAGTCCCGAAACTCTCAAACCCCAATTTTATTAATTTTAGGGATTTTTGGAAAGACCCCAATTGATTCAATATGAGTATTTTGGGTCCTAAATTGAAGTATTTGCATGTTAGGAAGTGAGTTGGAAGCTTAGGTACCGGAACCAAATTGATGGAATTTATCTGGGTTCGAAAAAGTGTAGGAAAATGTGATTGTTAAGGTTTAAGGGTGTTGTGGAATGACTTGGGGTGCATTGAAAGGTTGAATAATAATTATATAATTATTAAAAATTATTGGAATGTACGAGGGATTAAAACCCGAGTAATTTCCGTCTCACCCGGAACCCCGTTCGGGGAAAAAGAGACAATTTTCTAATTTTACGCGTATTCGGGTATACGTATTCATGTGTAGATGAAGTGTTCAAGGTTATTTTGATAAATGGAAATTTTGGACAAGTGAATTTATGACTCTTGAGCCATAAATTCAAGACTTGGGTAATAGGAACTTCACATGGACACATAGAGGTGAAATTGGGTAACCTTGCATTCCCAAATTCAACGTTTCCGAATAGCGTGATTAAGAGAGGGTTGGACACGAATTAGAAGCATGCTAGGTGTTCCGAAAACTAGTTGAGGGCATTCCAAGCCAACAACAAGCCTATGGAACTAATTAGAAAGAACATGAGCATTAGCGTTACATGTACACGATAGTGGTTGAATTTTTCAAGTCTCTGAATCTCTCAAGTATATGTGTATAGGGCACCATACTGTGAGTGGACTTTCGGGCGCACCGAGAGCCGATCAGAGGGGCCAACCAGGTGAGGGGCTTTCCTATCCTTGCCCTATAGGGTTGACTGCGGATATGGATATAGGGTTTGCCTTCTTGCCTATTTGTAGGAATTACATGTTAGATAACATGCTATTGTTGTTCCTAAATTACAGTATATGTGAAAATGTGCTATATGTGTGTATGTGAATTGTAAAAATACGAACAGAAGGTCCTCGGGACCTATACGACACCGGGGGTAGGATCGAGTAATTATTATCTGAAGGGTGTGGTTTTGTAAGTAAGTCCTTAAAGAGAATAAACCTAGGTGACTTTGTTCTGAACCAAGAGTCCAAATTAGAAACCACTTGGAAATCTAAATTTGCCTAAGAAGAAGTAAAATGAACAAGTAGTGGTCCATAGGGGTCATTTATTGTGCAACGCTGGAACCGAGTCTATCACGGGTAGTCCGGGTAGATTGAGTCTCTTGTCTTGAGTCAAACCACAGGAATACAAGTATTTGAGTACACCACATTGTGGCTATTGCCTTGGGTAAACCGAGGTCAGGTGAGTCGCCGGCTATTGCTCCAAGTGAAGTCTTGGGGTCAGACTATTGTTCCAAGTATAGTCTTGGGACCAGGGGTTCCTAGAATGATCAACTAGGTTCCCATATTGCTCACGTGAGATATTGCCTTCGGGCCAGATTCTCTCCTAACGGAGATATTGCCTTCGGGCCAGTTTATGATTATGATTACTTGAATACAGAGGACTACATGGAATTATATGTCAAATCACGATATGATGTATGTGTGAATTTAAATGTATGTAAATCCATGCTTTAAATTCTTTATTGTGAATATGACATAAGCTAATTGCCTGACCACTTAATATATGGAAATTTAATTAGTTATATGCGTATGTGTTTGTGTTTGGCTCCTCTTCCCCAGTTGTAGTGGTACCCGCTACTACACCAGGGATGGGAAAGCCTCTCACTGAGTCTGTTTGACTCACCCCAATATTACATGTTACAGACACAGGTGGTATAGGCATCGGGAGCGCTTCCACTTCATCTCAAGGAGGCGGACAGACTTAGAGACCGCACGCATTGTCCGCGTGGGTAGTACTGTTATATGTATTTTTGACATGATGTATATGTATATGATTCTTTTGGTATAGCATTGTTTTGTACAGCTGCTATATGCATATATGTATACGTCACACTCTAGAATTGTCGGCTTCATACAGATTAAAGATTGGTCTTGTTATTGGGGATATAGGTTGTGA